>JAPZDV010000025.1:17815284-17960599 GCA_029814665.1 Acanthurus lineatus
GTAAATGAAAAAATAAAAAATATTCTTACATTTTGGGGCCAAAACCGTACATTTAGAATTCATGTGTTGTCTTTTTTCAATAGAACACTCATTTGGGTAGAGAGGAAAAATTAGACCAAAAAAAGTGTGGTAGAAAAAGCTCTGTAGTACTTAAACCAGATAGGGTCTTTGAGTAGTAAACTATATATGACACAGCATATTGCATATACATCTTATACAATATACATACAGTTACAATGGCCATGGAGGAAGGCAACATACTTCATCATCATTAGTCTGGTCACACAGTATGAGTTCAACACAGTGTTGACAGTGTCGCTTAGTAGTAGATTATTCGCCACCATTTCAATTCTTTTGATCAGACATGATTGATTGAATAACTGGATTCTGGTTGGGAAGGATGAGTTACTGTTTGAGTATGTAGATGGTCTGAATGGTTCAGCAGTGTAGCTCTGTTCAGTGTGGGGACATCAGCTGGGGGATGTAGGTAGTTAATGTAGGGTATTCGGTTTTTGTAAAGAAATTTGTATGTGTGCACTATTTCGTATGTACGTAATCATTTGGGCCAATACACTCTATCTCCCATTATGCCCCAGTTACATCATTGCTGTGTTGGTCAGAGCTTTTTAAATCCTGCAGTTCATCATTTGGCCTGGTGTGTCTCTGTATTATGGTCTCTGGTGTGACTGTTTCCAGTGCATGTAATGTCTGTGGTATGTGAATGGCCTTTGTGACTAATGTGTGATTTGCTAGCATTTTGACCTTTTCCTGTGGCTGCACACTGGTTTGGCTATGAGGGGTTTGCATGGTATGTGAAATGAGTATTTCTGTGCTGGGGGGACCTCCAGGGTCTTTCATGGCCATGCTGGCGCCTACCATTGCAGGGTAGCTTCGATTCCTCCTCAGCCCTGCATTCAAACCTGGAAGTCCCCCACCCAGTGCACTGTTCCCCAGTCCAGTAGATCCAAAGGGGGCTAACAGGGTACTCCCGGATGAAGCAGAGGCAGCATTACGGGGGAGAGTGTGGAAACATTTCAGTTTGTCCACAAGTCGTAGTTTTAGAATCTCTGTTTGGCTGTCATCATCAGTTTGCCCCTCTCGCTCCCTTTCTGCCTCCCCAAGCACCTCCCTCAGAATGGTACAAGCTGGTTTAGAGGCAAGGAAGGGGTCATTAAATGGCTGGTCATCATTGGAAGGACTGAACTGAAAAACTGGGCGGGTGCTGATGGAGGAGGCAGATTTGGAACGAGGGGAGTTGGGCGGGGTTGAGGGCTGGAGGAAGAGGGTCTCTGGGCGTTTCCTTAATGGTCTGGGTTCAGTCTCTTCAGGTTCATTGTTGCTCCTCTGCACTTGTGCTCCTCCAACAGGTGTTGAAGCTCCACTAGCATCCAACCCTCGGTCCCAGCTGCGGGGGTCATACACTGAGGCAGAAATCCCACGCTCCAGCAGGAGGCGCACCAGGCCTAGAGAAGTGCTGGTGGTTTTGGTTGAGTCCCTAAGGTTGGTAGAGGATTCAGCAAGTGAGAGGGAGAGGGAGAGGCGGCGTGGGGTACAGCAGGGGGTGTAGGAGGGTGTATTTGGGGCAGAGAGGGGTATAGGAGAGGAAATGGGGGTAGAGGTGCCGATGCAAGCACTGCTCTGACAAGAGGATGAAGCTGGGCTGTAGATCAGGGAAGGGGGGAGAAGGTTGAAGGATTTAGGAAAGGAAAAAGAGAGGAGTAGCAGGAGGCATTGGGTGTGAGGGGGGCATAAAAGACAGAATGGATGAAGGGACAGAAGAAATGGAAACATGTTATTATTGCAGCATACACATGTATTAGACCTATAACCACATGAAATGTCAGTTTTTAGAGCCCTTATAAGTTTGCACACAGTGAAAAGTCCACCTTCTTGTCTTTGAGCAATAATGCTGACTCAGTGCAATCACGTATCCTTTATCTGGTCCTTGGGTTGTGTGGGCAAAGTGGAAATGTGCCAGGATTTGTCACAGTGAACCTTTGGCTTTAGATATGAATGATCCTCTCACTGTCATTGCTATAAATCCCTTGGGGTCTGGTGTTCAGACAGCCTTTGTTTTTGCTTTGGGGGTTTGTAAAGTCTTCGTATTTGTAAACTGCAAGAACCCAGGGTTTCTTGGGTACATGAATTTCAATCTCCTCCAGTATAAAACCACTTATTTATTGACAAAAGGACCAAACTGGGGTCACATGATGACACCTGAGCCAGTTTTGTTCACTGAATAAAGATGCTAGATGTGGTTAAAAGCTTTGAGGCTAGAAAGTGAACCTTTGTTCTCAGATTATTTCCACCATAAACTCCTATCAAAATGCAAAAATGAACACCCATGCTCAAATCCTGACAGAGCTGGATTAGATCGGTGATTGAAGTTACAGTATTGAGTCAGAAGCTGGGTTGTTAGTTAGAAACAGGGAACATTAGAAGTAAATTGCTGATGTTATTCTGGTTTTCACACACCCACAGTCTTAAGGAATGCACTCCCATGCATGGCCTCACCCAAGTGCACCCCAGTGGGTGCACTCAATGGGTCTGCTGTACTCCGGCCATGACAACCTTATGATACAACTCCACGTCATCTTCCTCATCACTTGACCTGTCGAGGCCAATCAGACAGCAAGGGGCTTAGAAAGTATGAAGTCAGCCCTGATTCAAAATCTACTGGAGGGGAACAAGATGAGGATTTGCTTCTTGGATGAGAATCAGGTAATTTTTTTTTTTACAGTAAACAACAGAGTTCTTTTCAAGTCATGACCAAGTAACACTGTCAGATATTAACTATGTCCAGTTACTAAATAGTAGGTTTTTTATTTTAGGCAGCTCTTTCTGCACTCTTTGATAAGGCTTTAATGCAAAAAGGGAGCCAGACAGTAAAATTACTCCATCTTGTGTTCATGACAGAACATTACAATCAACTGCTCTGAAAGTATTGCTACCAACGGTAATTTATAAAAGTGAACAAAATACAGCAGGTATAAAAAGCAGTCAGATATTGAGGATGTTTACCTTGGTGACACAGAGGTCAGCTGATCAGAGGGGTGGAGGATCCTGCAGGTGGTGAAGGTGTATGTAGAGCTAGTATGGGACATACACTTTCCTGGGAAATTAACTAGAGGAGAGGAGAAGGTGGGAAAAGGGAGAATAGAACAGATATGGATGTAAGTGCTGAGACAAAATATAACACATAACACTGCAAAATATCAACAACAAAGTTGAGGAAAAATAAGCCATGATAGTTTACAGTGAGCCCCAAGCGAAAGCACCAGCATATAAGCCCCCTCATCAATGAGATATTAAAGTGATGACAGGGTGTGTTGATGAAGAGGAAATGACCTGGTAATTCAGGGGGAAAAATCATCAAATACCAAATTTGTAATCAAATTCATAAATCAAATTCAGTGATCAAAGAGATTTACTGATTAACTTTGAAGGTAAAAATGTTTCACCCTTTTGATGAATGTTGATAAAAACTTTCATTTTTTCAGAAGAGGGTAGGGTGTTGGAAAAAGGGTTTTCACTGTAACATGTTATCCCTTTGATGTTTTTTTTGCTTGCGAGTCATAATTAAAGATCATATTATACATGTGTGTACAAAGCTACAGGTCAACAGCCAATATTAACCAGCCGTGGGTGTCATGTGTTCATGTGTCTTGGACAGCTGCACTAATAACACCCGATACACAAGTCCATGCCCACATACTGGACCCAACCCATGATATTTCTGTGTGCATTTGTGTGTGTGATACATGGGCGTTTCAGTGAGTGTGGACTGCTGGGAAAGGTTCTTGCCAAAATATTTTCTGAACTAAAGTAACATTAAAATAATAAAAGACACCCTGAAGTTAAAGACGTGAGAATATGTGTTGAAGAGGATAGGCAGTGTGATTGGTTGAAAAAGGGGGAAGGCAAAATGTGGCAGTGGAGGAAGATGTGCAAACTGAGAAGGAAGATGTAAACTGAAGTTAATTAAAGAACAAAAAAGAACAAAACATGTACTCTGTTCTGATGAGGTTCGATGACTGCACACATATGGACTGCCGGTGGGACAGGTAGGTGTGCAGGTGTGTGCACATGGGGGTGATTGTGCAGGAATAGACGTCACGCTGGGGTTATGAGGTGTCCTGTGAATGCCTTCCCTAATCCCTCCCCTTCCCACCCCTCATCTTCACCCCCTTCCCCTTTACCCCCATGCTCCAGGGTTACAAGGGATGGTGGATGCAGTGCAGTGACCTCAGCTAAGTGCTCCCTCACCAGACATATGGTCCACTGTGGCAGCCTTTAAGGCCTGGAGCTCCATGAGGTCCACATGCCCATTCATCTCTGAAGAAGAAGGGAGGGGGGAAAAAGAAGGGGAGGGTCTGGAGAAGGGAGGTGGCATGTTTGCAACATGTCCATCTTGTACTTCAGTTGCCTCTCCAGCTCTGCACATGTCTCCTTGCAGTGTTTCTGATTGGCTAGTGTCACTGAGCTCTCCTTTTTTGTTGAGGCAGACAGAAGGTGAAGAGGTAGAGCGAGGCAGATCCGTGAGAGCAGGGCTCTCTCCTGACAAGCCAGTGAATGAGTCACATGAAAGTTCATCCTCCTCTGGTTGGTCCAGTTGCCAGCCGTCTTCCTGTTCCTGCTCATGCGCTAAAGTGCGGAAGCCCTTTGTGACCACGCCAGGCCGATGATCTAGGAGAGCACCCATGTGGGGTTGAGCCAACTGCTGCCATGCATGGAGAGTAGCAGAGCCTGGAGAGAAAAAGTAAGAGAAACACTCATGTTTACTCAATTTTTCTTAATGTGCTTTCTGCCACAATTGCATCTCACCAAACTATAAGCTTACTAAAAGACCTGTTTATTGTTACTTTAAGGACACTTTGATAGTGATGGTGTTAATTACAGGAGCTGCTTGTTGAAAGTGATCAATGAAACTTCAAATAACGACTTATAGGCTGTTATTGGTTAAATTATATCAAAATTTGTTCGTAGAACTTCAGGTTCAATTTAAATGCTAATCTTTAGCGTGTTGTGTTTCAGTTCAGCTTAGCATGCCAACTCACTGGCACAGGCCTGCTTACTGGAACTTAATACTGCTGGCCCAAATCGATCCAGCTCGAATGGGCTGATGTCTCACCAACCCCCTTAAGCTCTGCAATATTACAGTCTAATATGCTGCATCTTAAAACAGAGCAACATGGAAGTTGTCGTATCTGTTCAGCTAATGCAATTTTCAGACTTAAATGCTGAATAATAAATCAAATCATATTTCAGCTGTTTACTGGCAATGTCTTTCTGTTTATAATGTGGCTTTGCACCTTGTAAACTGGTTTTATTCCAGGCCCAGTGAATGGTTGTTTTTTTCATTATGAGTTTGAACACGGAGGTCCTTTTAAGTTATGTCAGTAGATAAACTCACAAGACAAACACAAAAAGGAGAGAAAAAGGAAGGTGAGAAAAGTAGGAAGATTTTATTCACAAAATCATCAAGAAAGAAAACAAAAAAGTGGAACAGAAAAAGATTTAAAGTGCAAAAACAAGACAAAGCCAAAATGAAGAAGTTGAACAAAAGAGGAGTTAGAGGGATGGGCAGGATGTACAGTGGTATGGCACTAATGTAGCAGAAAAACCTGTCTCTACACTGAAGTGTCATACATTAAGAACACTGTCAAATCCAGAAAATGTTTTAATTTCTGGACTGCTTCCTTGATAAAGGATACAGGGATCACTTGACAGTTTTATATGACATAATTATGAAGGTAAAACACTCACATGCAAATCTGAGGCAACCTAGAAAAAACAAAAATCTGAGATTTTCTATAATAACTGTTACACCTTAACCAACCATTATTAGACTTGAAATTTAACATTGCCATTGTTTTAGTCTTTACCTAAAAAGCTACAGAATATGTTTCATTTCATTCTGTTTGCTTATGTTTTTGTCTTTTACTTAATTCACAATATTTGATGGCAAGATAACCTTTACAGTAATACTATGCAGGTAGTGTAACTGAGTTTGAACACTAGGTGGTGCAAAAGAATAAAAAGTACCTCTGTTACAAATCACATCCATTTGAGAAGGACAAAGAGGGAGAAAAAGTGGTGAATGTCTTTAAGCCCATGTATAACATGTACAGGTTTAGGGCTGTAGTTGCTTGTTTGACCTACACATTAGTGTAACAACACTTTTTTCTCCCCTGAGCTTATCTGCTACCATTTGCTCAGTATCTACAACAGCAACATTTTATGGATGCATATTTGATTGTAAATACACTAACTTTTCAACTCTTTAAACTTCACAACCATTACAGAATAGGAATTAATATCACTTTGATAAAGATCCTCTATTAAAAAAACAAGGCATTAAAAAACTTTGTGTTAAAAAATACTACTTAAATTATCACAAACTGACTCAGCCACTGCAAAAAAACAGAGTAAGGTGCTCACCATTTGCAATCTTAAGGGGTGTTTATGGCTTTTACAGACTATATGCTTTTTAACAAGCAGCAGGCTGTCCAGTACTCTACACTTCAAACCAGCAGCGTGCCCATGTGTGTCTGAAGTAAAAGGAGTGCTGCAGATTTAAACTGCCCTCCTGTTGTTCCAACATCTCCAGCAGGCCTGCGACTAAAGCCAGTGGGGCTCTGAGGTGAGGCTGTGAGCTCAGCTCCAACAAACTGGATCTGCTGTGCTGGGTCTTAGGACCCTGTGAGGCACCCGGACAGAGTTTTGATGGACTGTAGTTATGAAAAATCAGATATTGATTGTGCTGCTGGTTCTGAAGAGCTTGCCTTTGGTTCTGTGGTAGGATCTGACTCAACTGAGTGTAACTATTCGGAGTGTAGAGTAATATACAATTTGGATTACTTTGGCTTTGATTCTGTTGAGGTTTCTGAAAAGCCTCGTTTTCATTGTGCACAACATTCTGAGGATGAGAGGACTTGTGTCTCTGAGAGGAATAATCACCTTCTAGTGGCTTTACAATTTGCAGCTTCTCTGGCAGGTAGGATCTTGCAGTGAATGAGTATCCAGACCACATGCTTCCAAGGGACGGATGGGAGCACAGTGACAGCAGGCTCTCCGTCGGTGTCCCCGGGTCTCCGCTACTCCCCCCGCCACCCTTTTCTTCCTCTTTGGCCAGGTAAGCCAGCTTTCTCTCCCTCTCCTCCTCGAAGAAGCGTTTTTCCGAGAGGTAGTTGTCACGGCGGAGGGACAGACGCCGCAGGGCTGCCTGCAGGTCCTTGCTACCTGGGGTCCCTGGGGTGCCAGGGGGCCGCTTGTTAGAGTCCTCTGACCTGTAGAGTGCAAGAAAGTTGACATTGCTGGGCTTCAGTGCTGATTTTTTTTTTCGGAAGCAAAATGCTTTTCTCTACATTTTTTAATTTTGAAAAGCCCTGTTGGTTCCTTTAAAAAGCTGGAGCTTATGACAAAAACAATAAACTTTGGACAGAGTTAGTTACAAAGCACCAAAACATTTACCATAAAACATAGAAACACAATAAGAAGTACTACGGTTACCAATAAACACAGCAACACATATAAGAATGAGGTAGAAAATAAATAGCAATAAAAGAATTTAACAAAAAAAAAATACAAAAGAGGCAAACACTAAAGTATAAAAATCTATAAGTGAGTTGCAGAGTCTGTACCCGTCGTCTGGACCCTCCAGGATACTGCTGGTCCTGTTGTCCAGGATGATCCCACTGCCCATGTCGCTACCATATATGGAGCTGGAGCGCGGCGTGCCCACCCTGCTGGAGCGTGCTGAGGTGAGGCATGATGTCTGATTAGAGCCTGGGATGTTGAGGGGGGAGGGGGCGAGTGATGAACGCTGCTGGCGCATTAGGTTCAGGTTCTTCACTGTCTGGAAGACTCGTTTTGGCTGCAGTCTGGAGAAACATCATCATATTATCAGACTGAAGATTTAAATTCATCCACCGCGACAAAGCTGAACCTAAGCTGAACCTCTTGATACCTCTGCTCTTCTACGTCTGGATCATCCATCTGAAGTTCTTTCCTCATAGTGCCCTCTATTTCTGCTGCCAGAGAGTCCTAGAAAGGAGACCAAAAACATGTACAAGGATCCTGTAGCAGCTAGAACCATGGACGTGCTGTGATGCTGACAGACATGTTGAGGAATATGAGCTCACCATGGGGAACAGACCCAGAGAATGGAAACGCCTCGGCGTGTTGAGTGGTAGAGTTTTATTTCTCAGGTTCTTCAGCTCCTCCTGAGCCTCATGAAGCATCTCCATGCACTCTGCATATTTATCCTGTAACTCTCGCAACTGGAGGAAGAGAAACAAAAGAGCAGGGCAGGAAGACATTTAAAAAAAAACCTGTTTGTAACTACTCTGTGTAAACAAATTGCACATGTATTTTTGTTTTCCTATGTTGAAAGCACCTTGTAATAGTTTTTACCCGGTATAGAGGTTATTTTTTGGACTTGTCTGACTTTCTGTCAGTGGAATACATGACCAATAAATAAATAGATTCTCAATAAATTCGGGGAGGTAGAACATTTTTGGAAAAATTAGTTACTGGTAGGGATTCATATGTTGTTTTATCTGATAATGAACTATTAGGATTCTTATCCATTACAACAATATTTAAGGTTTCTAATGATTGAGAAATCAATTGGGACTGAAATTAAGGTGAGTAGGAATATGGGATTATATTGATATTGTAGGTAGAACCTTACATCTCAATACCTATAAAATACCCTTCATAGGATTATGTCTTCAAAGCACCGCTAAGACACAGGATTTGGTCCCAGTCCAGCTTTTCTAGCAGTGATTTGTTGGTGACAGTTACCACCACAGAAAACACATGATGAAGCCACAGTCAGCAGGTTACAGATGGCCTCACCTCAGCAGTGAGCTGTCGCTGGGCGTCCTTGGCTGCACCTAAGTGCTGAGTCAGCTCCTCATTCTCCACTGCGTACTAAAAACATGCCACACAAAATAGGACTTCAGATATGAAAAACACTTTATGAATTGCAGTCAGTCTCTGTTACTTTGCACTGCACACAGGAACTCATAAGGCAAATGTGCAGCAGTTGTTTAACATTATCTGTATGTGAGATAACAGGTGTCTCGTACCAGCTTGGCCTTCTTCTGAAGGTCAACTATCTGAGAGAGGAGGTGTGTGATCTCCTCCTGCTGACGGGAGGCGTCGTCAGTCTTCCTGGCCAGCTCTTCAGCCAGGGAAGAAATCTGCAGGTTGGAATTACCTGAAAGCATCAACAGGTGATCATCAAACAGGAGAATAAAAACCAGCTTTACTGCCCTCAGGGAGGGTCAAAGCAGATGGCAGATACAACGCTGAGCATAATATAAGTCGGTCCAATACTCACGTAGCTCTTTGACACAGTCATTGACAAGTTGCTGCTCTTTTTCTTCATAGGAGATAGTCTCTGTCTCCAAATGACTGGCCTGAAAAAACATGGACATCATTAATCATTCAAATACATAAGTTCTCATAAAATATGTCCAGATGGTCATGTTAGATGGTCCCGCAAGTCCAATGAAAACAAACTGTACTATTTCCAACAAATGAAATCAAACACACTCCAGGATTTTTTTTAGTTGTGTTGGAATAACAGATGCAAAATATTGTAACTGTTGAGCAGAGCTTTAACCTCAGCACACTGACCATTATTTTGTTGCCATCAGTACTGATTAATGCCATTAACTTATATATAGATGGATGGTATGACAGCGTCTTTAAAGGAAAGTTATAACATTTTGATTGCCCCCTAGTGGTAAACTGCAGTATAAATCCCATCTCTTAATGTTAGATGGGGGTTAGGGAGGGGTCATGGGCTGAACTAAAAAGCACAGACAGTGGCTTTGAAATGTTATTATGGGCAGGATGGCAGGATAAGCATCAGGAATACTTTGGCTTAATTTCTGTGCAGTAGGACAAAGTGGAGACACATCACTCAGCTTTATTGATGTTAATGAGAAAAAATACAGTTAAAATGACAAATCGGATTTTGATGATCATTATTATTCTTACGAATTCTGACGTCATTCACTTTCTGGTAATAGCATTTACATGTATTGTAAAATTTGAATGTACTTAGATAAGCAATCCACATCATAATAGATTTACATAAAAAACAAAACATAAAATGTATGCTGACATGTATAAGTCATTTATAAAAATACTGTGTGTGTGTCATTTTGCTTAGGTGAAGGTGTGTACCTCAGAGCGCAATGATTTGTTTTCTTCCTCCAGATCTTTGAGTTTCTTCTGTAAGGAGTCCAGGGGGAAAAAAGTTGGAGTTGACACATTGGTTTCACGGGGACGCACACTGTAAACACACATGATGACAGAAACACATGAATCAGGAGGTCAGTCAGTCATCAGTTATTATGCTATAGGGCACCTTGAGATACACATTATAGGCTGTAATGGGAACAGCCTCTGCAGTGTTTAGCTGTTTTATTCTACTGCTCTGTAATATTTTACACATTATTTTTCCTTTCTCATACATTAAAATTAAATGGCTGATGAAAAATCTCTTTCTAACACACTAAAACCCAAGAGATTCTACAGTCAGTTGTCTAAAATGATTGTTCATGCGCTCTGCTCAGAGTTAATGAAAGTTTTAGAGTGGAATCTTTTAACTGATGTGTGTCAGTTTTCATTAGACCTGAATTTTAATGCAAAACTGCAATGCATTTTTTTCATTTAGAAAGAGAGAAGAGGTGAATAAAAGGATACTCACGGTGTGGAGGCGGTAGACTCCCCCTCACTTTCCTCAGCAGCACTGGTATAAAACTGTAATAGCTCATCTTTCATAGACAAGTCATGACGCAACTGAGAAACCTGTGTGTGGGGAAAAAGTGGAGGAGATGAGTAGAGAAAGAAGAGTTAGAGTAAAAGAAAGAGACAAATCCACAGAGGCTGTGAAAATGACTTTGCTCATGCCCATCAAGACATACCTATCCACAAGTGTGGTCCTATAAAAATGACAAATGTATATATTTACACACACACACACACGCACACACACTCACACTTTGTATTTTTATACAGACATTCTTCATAAACGGTCACATTTGATCATAACCAACAGACATGGACACACACGGACACACATACATACACCCTCGCTGCATACCTCCTCTCGTATGTGCTCTACTTGCTCCTCCAGCAGTTCGTTCCTCTCACTGAGGGCTTTGTTTTTCTTCAGCAGTGACTGTCCGATGCGAGCTGCCAACTCCAAATCACGCTCTTTCTGCAAGGACACAGAGCTTGGTTTAGTGTTTTCACAGTAAAACAGTTGAAATCAATACAGACAATTAATTCATTTATTTGCTTTCTTGTTTTGAGTTTAAGAGAGATGAGAAAATTGACACCACTCTTCCCTGCGGGCAGAGAAATGCTAGAAATTTCCCTTTGTTTCCAGTCTGTATGTTAAGCTAACTGGCTGATGCCTACTGCTTCATACTTAATGGGCAGATAAGAAGATTAATATGTATCTTTCAGCTAACACTTAGAAGGGCAAATTTGTTTTGTAGGTGCAACATATGTGAAGGACATGCAGCAGAGTTGAATTTAAATGAGTGGGTTACATCAAATGCCTCAACAAAGGAGGGAAAAGTCAAAATGAAGAATAAAACAACCCAATACAAAATGTAATGTCCAAGAGCAACTTTGGAGTCTCAAAATAGGACACATTATATGTCCACCTCTCTTTACCCAAAACAGCACCAGAAAACTTTCAACCCTGAACCACAATTTAAAGCTTCTTTTGAACCTGTGAAAACGACCATCACACAGTCCTGTTTTCAGTAAGTGGGGCTGCATTCAACAACAGTATTACTGTTTGTGTGCTACATGTTACCAGGTAACACAAAACTCCACACCTATTCAGATCAGGAGTTTCAGCTTACTGCTAGACTGCTTTGAATAGTAAATATTAATGCATTGTCACCCCAAGGAAGTAAACTTCCCAGTAATAAAGGGCAGTACAATGATGTCACACAGGGTGAAAACAGTTGTCCGGTCTGTTTGTTAATGGAATGGCATCTTTGAATATCATGTTTAGTCATTACTTGGATGCCTGGCTGGTTGTTGGATATCATGATTCATTTAACAATAACACCATTCTATTTTTACAGTTATTTTTTATGCAGAGAAAGCCAGCTTAGCTCTTCACTCGCAACGTCCTGCCTGAAACTCTGATGTGGATGAGTTATATTTGAATATCAGCTGCCGAAACTAGTTTTATGATGTGGTTCTAGCAAAGCTTTTTTGTCAAGAACCTCATGCAGCATCCTCTGTTTTGACTATCAGGCCATATAAGAACATTTGACAGTAGTGCCCATCAGTTTGCACATACTGTTGCCCTTTATGTTACTTGTATTTTAACTGATCTCATTCTTAAGATCTCACCTCTTCCAGTAGTCGAGTGACGGCATCAATGTCACTGTAGGTCTTCGTCATCTGGCCCACTCTGTCAGCACACAGCACTGCACAGACACAAAGAAAGAAAACAGTCTTTAAGTCTAAAAAGAAAATAAAGATTACTGATCCTGCAGTTAATGCACCCAATATCAAATTACAATAAGCATATTTCAAGGTTGCATGACAGCAGCTTCTGCTGTCCTTTGCAGTATTAAAACCAAACTGATTGCACTAAAGATGTCATGTTTTTACTGTAGGTGACTCGGAATATATTGCATGAGTTGTAAGTATTTTGAGATAAAATGAATGACACCTGTAATCTCTGTTGGCAAGATAACTCAGAAGTTTTATCTCAGTTGTTATAATTATTTATGTTGATTATTTAATTATTAACTCCAGATGACGTAACTTCACATTGTTCAAGACTGTAAGTGTTCCAGTAGACAACAGTGCTACACGTTTGTACACGTTTATACACTGAAGTTAGAGTGACTGATGAATAAACAGGGCCTTACTGCACCCTCTGCTACATCATTTCTTTTCCACTTTGTTTTTGTTGTTGTCACTTTAAAAAAAAGTTAAGATTTCCAAGTAGTACACACCCACATAGTGAATATCACACAGACTAAACTACTTATCACTCTAAATGCCCAGTGATTAAGGAAAGATAAGTTACTGAGATTAGACATGATATGAGGGGCCGCACCTGGGCAGTGCTATATGAGCTACATGAGCTCATGTTTGTTATTAACTCCTTCTGCTCCATCTTTTATTCATCAGCTTTCAGCACTGACTGAAACTCTTCTCATACATCAAAAGTCAAACAAGGTCTTGCTGGCAGAACATATTACATACAACAGTATGACCCCCCTGTTTGGTGCAAACACACGAGAGACATTCTGACAGGAGAAAGAACGTCTCATCAGGTGTGTACACAACAGTCCTCAATCGGAGGCCTCTCAGAATGCAAAACAGAGTCAAGGCTGATGCAAACAATGTGTTTTCATGTGCTCATATTTTACAGGCAGTGTATGGCTGCTGGAAACATGGACACGAGGCCTCAGCTGGCTGTGCTTTCGTTGAAGATATTTACCATCATTATCATTCATTATTAAACAGGTTGCTATTTTCTCTAAGGTCATTTGGAATGCATGACACAGCCTCACAGATGTATGGTGTATTTGTCTGATAACATAAAGCCACCTTTAGGTGTTTGTAATTCTTTTTTCTCCTAGGTCTCCAAAGTGGTCCATAATTTAAACAGTTATCTCTCCATGAACCCATCACATGTCAATAACATGTTTGTAAATCTGCAAATATAGGACTAATGGTTAATGATGCATTGAAATACCTGTTTTATTAAAAAAAAAAAAATTATTGGAGAAATTTTGGAGTCAGTATTGAACTTTTTTTCTGGACAGAGATTGAGTGTAGGGGGAGGGGGCATGAAAGACATCTCTACTACAGAAGCAAAGTTCCAAGCATGACCTGTCTCTCCTCTAAAAAACATTCATTAAAAAAAACAAAAAAAAACAAACCAAAAAAAGCTTGTCTAACCTCTTCAAGCACACTGCAGAAAGGTGCACGTACAGATGAAAGTGTAGTTAGTTAGATAATGTTAATTTAAACATTAATATTTCATTTGTAACTTAAGTTATGTTAATAATATGAACTTGTGGCAACAGCTGTCTGTTTGGCTTCTTCAATTACAATAATCACCTAATAATTTATTGCAAAATATAATAAAACTGGAAAATAACTTAAAATAACTTTTTGAGTAATTAATTAACCAAGGACTGCTTTACTTTTATCTGGGTGGGTATTTTGTTTGTATGTTGAATAGTAAATGTCAGTTTTCTAAGTAATTTTTAGCAGTAGTAGTTGTACTTTTATTGAAGTACAGATTTTCAGTACTCCACCCACCACTGCACTCTAAAATCTATTGTGAGATGGAAAAGTACTTGAGGTAAATACCTAAGTGAGCATGGTAACATGGTAAGAATGATAATGTGTTTGTGACACTTTTAGAAGTATTATTGATACCATTCACTGTCTTATTTAAGCTTGTTAGCGCAAAAATATTTGCAAGTATTTGAAGGGGGTGGGGATGAACCTGCCTGAAAATCATTTAAGTTGTTTATGTACTTAAGTCAGGATCAAAGTGTTAAACCATAAAGTTAAGCTGCCTACATAGCTTAAAACAAATGATACAGTAGTCATATTCCAGGGAATTTGATCATAAAAGGCTCACAGGCCATTTCACTCTTTACACATTAAGATGATAAAAATGTGTCTGACAGGAGTGAGAAACAAAAACTGTAAAGACACACAGACTTGAGCATTGAAATAAAAGGAAGACATCAACACACACAGCCTTCTCTCCTGGGTGAGTTCTCGAGTGTTAATAAGTGAACACCCTGATGCGGAAATACACAAATATGTACGTGCACAAATGCACATACACACACACACACACATAAACACTGACACAATCATCGTTTGTATCTGTTTGCTATCTGACCAACAAAGAGAATGTTCTCTTGATAGCACAAGGTGCAGCCTGTTTACCTATCATACTTTCTATCTGTGTGTGTGAATGTGAGTAAGTGTGCTTCCTATTGAAGAACATGTCGGTTTATTTCCATGGCAACACTCCACCCAAGTTGGATCAATAAATGGGTGTAACTGAAAAAAAAAAAAAAACTAATGGAAGCTTAAACACCTAAAGAGAGCCTGTGGACATCTGCCTTCACTTCTACCTGTGGCTGTGTAAAGATGGCATCCAGGCTGAGGAGGAAGCTGAAACACATCAGACTACCATGAGATGAAACAACATGACCATGATCCTTAGTGAACTGCTGCTTATCACTTTTACCACAAATTCAATTCAAGCAGTTTAATTCAAATAGGCAATATCACATACTAAATATTAAGACTTCCTGCTCTTTCTGTGAGGTTAGGCTCAATGCTTTTTTAATCCACTACAGTCAGAAATGGGTGGTAAATGAGGGTGGAGACACTGGCCAGGAAAAGCAACTGTAACCTGGATTACATAAAAGGAGGTGTAACTGAATATTGGAAGGCGATCAGGATGTTTTCGTGCTTTTTTTTTAAGAAGAGAAGGTAACTTAAGACAAATAAGCTTGCTTTCTCTCCCTCTCCCTCCATCACAACAGAGGTTATGTTACAAGACGGGTTTGTCCTTAACAGATAAGGCTGCTGCCCCAGAGACTCCCGGCATTCTGTCTGTCTGTTACAGCGGGAGGGCTGATGAAATCTCAAGTCTGGAGTTCTGGGTCCGTCAGCCCCCCCTGTTGCTACTAGGCAACAGACAACACACAGGTTCAAGAACAACAAACACCCAGACAATGAAGGGAAAGGAGTGTGTTATTCAAATCAATACCTGAGCCTGTGTGAGGGGCTATTTAAATGTTATACAATTTCAGGGCGTTTCTATGAGTTGTATTTCCTTTTCAAACATGAGTTTTTTATTAATCTTAACTGCCACCTGTAAAACATGTCTATGCCAGCATGTCATACACTGTCCCAAACACCACACACACAGTCAGATGCTACAAAGTTACCACGGTCAGAATTATTCCTCTATTTATGCACATTTTGTATTAAACTTAATAGTAATAAGTTTGGTTGATCAGATGACGGAAGAGTCTTTAGCTGTACCTGAATGATACAACACCTTCAGTATTTATACACATCTCCTAAAATACATGTGCCTGTGTTATCATCCACCGTTGCCTTTGTGTGTTTAAGCTGTCTTACTAACCACAGCTGTAAAAAGTTTATGGTGGTTAATCAATCTTAATCTAATCCCAAAGTGACTAAACACAATCAATAAACCTAAACATAAAGTTAGAATATTTGTGCTTTTGAGAGTAAATATACAATAGCTGGCTGTCACCGTATTAAACACTGTAGTGACGGAGAGGATAAGAGCCAAGTCCATATTTAAACATGTCAAATCAGAAGACAGATAAACCATGCTGTAGGTTAACCCCACAGCCCACAGGAGACCATGTACGCTCTATATTTCAGAAAACATCCAATAACCTCATTAGAATCCACAAAGTTTCAGGCTAAAGAATCACTCTACAAAGGTATGTTACACTAACAGAGCTACTTTCAAGACACAAGAAGAAGAGGATGACGGAGAAGTTGCCTTTGATTAGAAAGAGGACCACAGGCTACCTTCCAACAGAACTTGTTGCTCTTCATCCATCTCTTCCTCCTCCTCCTCCTGCTCTGAGCTTCCATGACTGGAAAGACAGACATACACCTCCTCCACCTCATCTCCTTCCTCCTCCAGCTCTGTGCTCTCGTGAATGGGTAGACAAACATATTCCTCGTCCTCCCCTGTGTTGTTGGAGTACTCCAGCTCGTCCTTGGTGCCAGCGGTTGTGGGCAGTGCCATCCTCTGCTCTGGCACGAAGGTTAACCACTAAACCACAAAGCCAGCAGGTGCAATGCCATGGCTCCTACCTGCGCTGTGTGCATTTGTGGGCGTGTATGTGTGTTTTAAACTACACACATTTAACAAAGCGCTTGTTCCAAAGACAACAGTGGGAGTGTAAAGTACATCTCTCTAAACACTCCATTGTACATGCCTGTCAGAGTCTGTGTGTGTGTGTGTCTGTCAAATGCCGAATGATGTTTGCCGAGTGACTTTCCAAAAGTGTGTGTATCTTTTTTCCCCTGTGGTAGCTCTGTGAGACAACCAGATAACCAAACTCCTCCCCGTCTCCTCTGTGACTGGCCAGTGAATGGCCTACTCTACTTTACCACAGACAGGGAGGGGGAACACACAGACACACACTCCTACTCATAGAGGAGGTTGTCCATCAAGTTTTTAAGGTCATAAAACTAGGTTAAAAAACATTTAACACTACGAATGAGAGCATTTAAAATAATCTGTAATATTTTTTTACTTGATCCTGTGATCCTCAATCTGTCAGCTAATTTCATCCTTTTCTGTTTTAAGAGCTGGGAGATGTCATGCTGGCACCAAGAGGAACAAATCAGAGCTGAGAGAGAAACCTGTTTCTCTGTTAAGCTTTAAAGCCAATGAAAGCAAGTTCTTTTAACAATCCCCCTCGAGTGACAGTGACTTGGTACATTCCCGCTCAGCCTCTATAGTGACAACAGAGCGGAGCGAACAATAACAGACCCGCACCTGTTTCCAGGGTGGGGCCAGGCACAGCAAAACCTTAACTCAGTAGATAACTGTTTTTTATTACCTCCTGCCCATATCATCAATAAGCTTTATTGGATTCATTTGGTGGGTATGTTCAAATGAATATTGGGAAATTCATTATTCACATAACTCTGATGTAATTACAACAGACAGAGAACTACTTAATAAACAGTTGACACATTTTCCCCTTTCATACAATGCACATTGTGAAAAAAAGTGCAATTCCTACAATTAAAAAGGCCTCTTAAGCTGGATAATTGCATGTTATTTTATTAAATCATGCATGTAAACATGAGCACTGAAGCCAGGGGAGACATGAGTGAGAGGGTTTTCAGCTCAGTTACAGAAATTACACATTCACATCTTAGTGCAACTAAACTGTTTGTGCTTCCTTTGTTCTCTATGAACTGCATCTACAAGGTAAGAGCTGGACAATGCTGTTTTCATCTATTCATAAGGTGAGACATAGAAAGTGAAAGTTGGCAGAGTCAGTCTTCTGGCCCAAACTTCTAAGATGATAATGTTCAACACTGAGCTCACCACTTGGCTCAACCATGTTGTTTGAACAATTACTGACAACAAACAAGTAGAGCAAAGTTCTTTTCCTTACCTTAAAAAAAAGCGGTATCTTGAAGATCTTAACAGAAATTAAAAATATCTTGATATTAATATTGCTATGAAGTGTCAACTTAAAATACAAAAAAAGAGAGAGGATCGGGACAAGCCGATCTGACTGTGCAGCACACTCAGTAGGAGTAACTTCCTGGGAATGGACACAAAAGGACGAGTCTAATGCCAAACTTCAGCTATGAGTCGAGTCTTTGTAAGAACTTTATTGATTCAAACAACTATTTGTACTTTAAAGGATAATTTGTTTGTTATTCCACTTCAGTTAGTCATTCAATTTGAGAGACTTCCTTGTAGTTAACTTCATCAAAGGGTGTAGTTAAGTCTGAGTTTCAAATCAACAGAAGGTCAATTGAAACTGCTCAAGATAGCCATCCTGGGTGCTGGAGCATAAATATTTGAATATTACTTTCCTATGAAAATATAACTGATATAGTTGCCCTGCTATTCATTAGCAGCTATGAAAAATCATTTATAGTGCAGTATTTTGTGGTAAATTAAAAATAGCATGTTACTATTAATTAGAAATTTTGACCATAAAAACATCTGCATGCTTTCCAGACTTTTCTCTTCACATTTTTGAAGACAAATAAAGAATACCTCTATAACTGCATGTCAGTATCAGATGTCCCTCTAAGCAGACTCAGTATGACCCATAAGTCCTGACCCTTCATAAATGAATACAGACTGTTTTAAAACGGTCCAATTTCCTGCTCATTAGTCACTGCTAAAGTGTTATAATTACTGTAATTGGTTGGGAAAAGTGATGCCAACTCAGAACCGTCCTGCATGCTTGAGTAACTCCACTTAATGGTCCTATGGATACGATGCTGCAGGGAACAAAAGAGTTGCAGACAAACACCACTCAGTGCTTCTTTCTCCCTCTCTCATTACCTTTCTGGTCACATTCACTCTTCATACTCCACTTGTTTTTCTCTTTTCTCTTTCATTCTGTCTTTTCATCTGATTTGGTTGTTTAGTTCTCTGTTGGCATGCTTTGTAAAGAAGTTGGGAGGAAAATTACTAAACTGCACGAGAAATTCACACAGCCAACATTTTACAAAGATTATATCAAACATGTAACCTCAGAATCTGTAGCAACATTACCCACAGTGCCCCAACAACCGGAGAGCTACTATCTGTCCTACAACTGATTCAAAAATGTTGGCAAGCTGTGAAAAAGGTGAAAAAAATCAGAATGCAGTCATTCACAAACAGTGTTTACTGACAACAACCTTTACAAAACATCCCTGAGTCATAGTAACATCCTTTATACAATCATTAATTTCACTAAGTGGTGAACTTCGCACTGTCCTTACTTGTAAACAACAGTGTTTATAAGATGCTCCTTTCATATCTGATCACAATCACATCACTAGTTACTGATGAACCTGCGTACCTGTGGAATGTTTCAAACAGGTGTTTTCTGAGCATTCCACAAATTTCTCAGTCTGACCTGAATTGTGTTGCTGGCATCAAAATCAGAATAAGCATATATTTGCAAAATCTGTTAAGTTGATGTTAAATGAAAAATATACTGCCTTTTCTTTTTTGGTTTGCACTGGTGTCTCAGCACTTTCCAAAACATGTTTGTTTTGAAAGGCTCCTACAAGTGACAATGTGTATTTTGCAGGCTGCTATCAACAAGAGTGGCTATAAGCAGCATTCAAATCATTGGGCTAAATATAAGCCAACCTACTTCCACATCCCTCCCTTGCATATCTCAGAATAACACCAAACCAGCTGCTTTCTATTTCTGCCTCCACACTCCACCAGAAGATTTATCAGAGAACCTGACCCCTCCCCTCATTCACTTATTGATCATTTCAGCATCAAGTACCTTCTAGGTAAAATCTATTGTTGGTGTCTGACAGGAAATTAAACCTGGGTTAGCTGCCACTGTTAAATAATATTGCAGATGTTTAAGCTGCGCAGCTCACATCAAAGGAGGTGCTGAGCTGTCTCAAACTGTTATGTAAGAATTTCCACAGAGCTTCCCAGAAACACATGCACAGCAAAGTGCACGAAGCAACTACAGTAATGGATGATATTCTCCACCTTAATGCATCAGACCTTCACAATAAATGCATGGTTTGATTCTGGCACAAGATACTATCAAAACAAAAAAACATTCCTTACAAGACACAGACGATGGCAGGAAGATGTGCAGAGAGAGGAGAGAGGAGGAGCAAGAGGCAGAGCCAACAGACTGGTTATAAACCAACCACGGATATAACCTGCTGTTAGTCACACATGCCACCAGGTGCCATCGGTACCTCCACACATCTTGGCTCTGTGTGTGTGTGTGTCTGTGTATGAGTGTGTGATGATTAATGAGAAATTCTACATCTTTTGCAGCCATCTTGAATTCGTTATACATATTTTGCATTAACATGATTTTGCTCTGTTTTGTTTTTGTTCATTTACAAATCCTATGACATGGAAAATACCTTTCTCTTGACAAACCTTTCATTCATCCAGAATCTAGCAGACAATCTACTAGTTTCTTTTATCTCCATTAAACATCTCCTCTCATAATAAGCTACTTGTTTCACCTGTGAACTCTTTGAGTCTCTCCAGTTCAGCTGGTATCTCCCTCTTTTTCAGCTACTTACACCCACAGCTAGTCACTTGAGCTACTCCATGGCCCTATTTTAGAAGCCACACTGACTCAGCTGCCACAGAGCACCTGTTTTAACACCCACAGTATCCGGCAGTCAGTGCCCGACGAAGCTACAGCTTCAAGTTGGCTGTGTTTGACCTTACTTTAACATCACATTACATCACAAGGTCACATTTTCTGGTTTGTCCAGATAGAAAGTAGCAGAAAGAAATCAATTTAAGCTGACTTGACTGTGAGTTTTGTTGAAGGACAGTGGTAGCATGCTTATCTCCACCAACAACTTTAATATTACCCAATCCAGCTTAATCCTACCACCACCCCTCTCCTCTCTAACCTCACAGTGTGGGTCAGCAGAGGACAAGTTATTAAACCTGGACCAGTGGCTGGTTACCAGGCAACAAAGCAACATATAGTATTGTCAATGGTAGAAGGTACATCTTGGTAGATGAGGTGGAAATTTGGTGGTCAGGATCTTTATAGCTACATTTCACACAGGCTGTGATCTGGATCTGTTCCGCTATGCACGAAGCAGCTCACTTGTGTCAGTGTAGTTTCAAGACAGTTTGTACCTTGCTTGTTACCTTCAGTGCATTTTTACAGAAAACCACAGCAGTTACAGCAAAGCCATCTCAACTGTATGTCTCAACTTGTATGTCTCCAACTATTCAGCCTAGCAGAAATAACTGAAATATATATGTAAAACCAATCTCTTACTATCTTTAAAAGCCAGTTACTTTAGTAGTCTCTCTAGAAATCTGAGTCAACTCTATGAGTAGATGTCAGTTCATAAAACCCTAGCAGACTGTGGTCTTACCATCGGTGCACTCTTCGTAGTACCAGTCCAGTTCGTAGTAGTCTGCCTTGACAAACCTCTGGCCTCTGGTGTGGCCTCGTCTCTTCATCCTCACTGTTCTGACAGACAACTGTATAGTTTCCAACGTCCCAACATGCTAAGAGACAAACTAGTTACTGATAGAGTCCGTTGTCCAGTTCTACTATCCCAGCATGCATAGCAGCAACCACTTGGCACACTATCAGTATTGGTGACTGTCTGGCCATTCTGTTTTGCATTAACAGTAAACTGACAGCATATTATGCTCCATGTTTGTTGGGGTGCAGGTGCTGTTTCTGCCTGTCATACTGCTGGACCGTTACACGCATCGTCATCTGTCAGCAGGAAACAACAAAAAGCTGTCACTTCATTGTCCTTTTATCCATCCTGAATTCTACGCCGTTACAGCTTGTGTGTCAGTTGGAATCTGCCATCTTAGTCAATCTGTGCCATCTCTCTGTCCTTTGATCTTTGTCTGTCCTTTCGCTTTTCTCTCCATCCTCAGTCACTCCGAAGCTTCGGAAAATGTGCCAGATTGTATCCACTCATGTCTGTGTCCATTCATAGCTTCCTGTCAATTTATCTTCCAGTGCTCTTGCCAAGTTGTTCTCTGCTGGGGGCTTTCTGAGGTCATAATATCACTAGCGTGTCTTCTTGTGTAACATCCCATGCTCAGTGACAGCTCTAGCTCTACACATGGACCACAGCACCTCTAACAATGACTCAATAAAGACAGAGATAAAGAGAGTGAGAGAGAGCCAGCAGCAGCAGCAGCAGCAGTCACGGGTTTTGCAGCAGAAATGATGAGAATCATGACACAGTGGGGTGGGTGTGGTTAGAAAACCTCCAGCCAATCAGAGAGGGAAGTATCACCAGCTTGTTCCCGCCTCCATCTGTATGTAAGCATCTCTCCCTCCTCTCCTCTACTTTGTCCTTCTGTTGGTTTCTATAGTAACAGGCTCAGACTCCAAGGCCTGAGGCTGAGCAGCATGTAAAAGCAGGAAATCAGTGCAGCGTTGGCAGGGGTGACGTGGCTAACCCAAAATGAATGAACGCAAAAAGTACTCAAGGATTGGTTATTTTAGGTGGGGAGTGATGAAATAAGCACATGCACAGTGCATGGGAGACAGACAAGTGTTGTGTCATCAGGCCAAAAGCAAACTGCTACATAAGGTCAATTTCAATGACAATATTCAATGTCATCCAGCTAATAGTAATAACACAGACTGCTATGATGCATATTATAGTAGATGAAGATGAAGTAAAACTCAGTATCTTTATATTCAAGGTGCAGCCAACACAAGGCCTTAACCAGAGGCTATCAGGCTAATGGCAAGAGCATAAGCCAATGCTTACTAAGAGGTTCAAAATGGGCTTAAATAATATGTATTTATGATGTGTAAAACCTCCGGCTAATGAAGTTAAAGGGATATTTGCTCCAGTTTTTACATGTGTAATGCAGATTGCATCAGCCCACAGTAACAGATTCAGACACATTGCATCATTTTTTTACTACTCTGCAAAAATACATAATTACATGCATGTATTTATAGAAACAGAAAGACTGAGAAATATAATCAAAACCCTGTGCATTTGCATCTTCAAAAAAGAAGAGATAATACTTCTAATGTTAAAGAATAACAGAGGTAATATACTATCCATAAAGATATAGATGTCAAATAAAAAAGAAAAAGACATCTGTGTATCACATAATAAAAGATATTAAAATAATATGATTTTTTTAATAATTTTTTTTCTTAATTTACAGAACATGTCATGATTTTCCAGTGGTCTCATTAAAATTCCCTTTTAATCCAAATCTATTTAGATTCTATCTTCAAATGGTTTTCATTACTGATAAACCAGCAACATGATAGGGCCGACTGGCTATGGGAAGATCTATCAAACTGTCCCATCTCAGATCTATCCAATCTCTTCTGGATAGTGAGACATGTGGGTGTGATGTCATCACAACATGAGGTTTTTTTTTTATTGGTCAGTTACCTCCACACCATCATCTCTTCCAGCATGTCCTTCTCATGCAGCAGGTGGATACTTACAAAATCAATAACCACTTAGGTGATGTAACAGTGTGCACACAAGTCTGTTAATTCACAGTGATGTTACACAGTTTAACCGACGGGAGCTTCAGGTGAAGGTGAATGTTAGACAAGACAAGTAGGCACATTAATAACCTAATGCATTAATATTATCACATGCTTTATATGGTTGTTTTAAGGTGGTAAGCGTGTGGTATTTTTTTTCAGAAAGGAAATATTTCTAAACATACACCAACTCTACAGAAACACAGCTTTATGAGAATAAAATGACCCGTCTCTGCTCATTCAGGACGATGGTACACAGCCATCTGTTTGAGGAAACAATGAGTAGCATTCGAGATCAGGATAGAATGATTTGGAGAGTACAGTTGAAAAAAAAAAGAAGCTTTACTATGTTGAATATTACTTGCACAATGTCTCCCACTCTCTCTTATGTTACATGACCTTACCTGTTAGCCTTGCGAGCTATAATGAATATAAATGCTAACGTAACCTTGTCAGCTTAGGGCATCAAGGTGTTGTTACAGTTCTCATTTGAGGCTATTTACAAGACACTGATCCATTTTTAGAAACTCTTTTACCCTGAGTCACAGTTCAAGCAGACATGAATTAAATCTGAATTATTGATGACAGAAAGACCCACTTATGTTGCCTCCGTTTGCCATGTGCAGTGTGTGCACGTGTTTTACAAGCCTGAGTCTGTTTATTAATTGTATGGTGGGTCTAAGTGCGGCCTACAGCATTGATGTCAGCCACAGGGCAGGTCACACTTTGATTGGACATAAGCAGACACGTGCATGCATACACAAAAGTGGACTGAGATCAGATAGCAAAACAGCCACCCATCAGAGTGAGAGAGGGACCCATCAGGTATGTTTGTTGTGGCAACTGAGGCCAGCTGTCGCGCCACTGCTGCGGGCAGATGGCCAGCTCCGTCTGTCTCACTATGATTCCTATACACTCAAGGTCAGTATGAATCTTGAATCTCTCACCTTTTTTAATATGAAATCCTCATAGTAACTTCACATTAACAGTTTCCTTAAAGTTAAATCCAGAAATCTATTTTTGTCCCACGTGATTGACATAAGCTTGGTAAGAAGAGGGCAGTAATTACAAAGAGCAACAAGTTGTCTTTGTATGTTTTTTCTGATATTGGATCACAAAATACTTAAATCCTGAGATTTTTGCAAAAAATTAATTATGTTTCTGCATTTGAAAGTCAAACTCCTCTTCAAAAATCCTCATCATAACGATAATATTTAGAAGACAACACTGTATTCTACACCAAACCATATTAATTCAGCAGTATGTGGTGAACTTACAGAAGTACTTGAGGGTCTCCTCTATCTGTTCAGTGGTCAGGTCGAGGGCAGCGTCCGACTCCACCAGTGGCGTGTGCAGCCAATCATCTTGCTCGTAGCCGAAGATGGTGTCGGCCCTCAGCTTGTAGACCGGCAGCTGTTCCTCCAATAAGCTGATAATCTCAAGCTCCGGCAAATCAGTACTGTTACACACATCTGCAGAGAGAGAGAGAGACAAATGCTGTTCAGAGTTTGTTCTTCTCTTAGGAAATATTTTTTAAGTCGGTATAGATAGACATTACTCATTGCAGTTTGCCATATTTTCATCTCTGGTTATTCGAAGTAATTTAAATATGAAAACCTCTCCTCATTTCTGACCTAAACTAGACATTTCATTGGTAAATTACAACTTAAAGCATAGGACGCCCTCTAGTGGTAAAGTGGTAATTTGAGGATTTAACTCACCACTGCTGCATGTGGTGTGTAGCATTCAAAAAAAGAGGCCAACTGAAGGTCAGGTTCATTTGTGTCAATTAGCATCTTCAGTTAAATGAATCAAACATGTACTTGGGTTGGGCTGTAGAGTTCATCGTTTCCAGCCCTTTTTGTTTACCACCATGAATTCAGGGAAGTTGTTTTGCTGTGTTGAATGTAATTTTAAAAAAATGTAAAAAAAAAAAAAGTGAAAACTTTCTAATCTTTTTTGACAAATACTCAACTGGTAACAGACTAATGAAGATTTAATGTTTTATCTGATCAGTTTCACTGTTTTTTGTAAATATATGCTTATTCCAAAATTGATGCCAGAGACATGTTGCCACCAGTAGGGTCGAGGGCAACAAAAGACTGGAAATAGTGTGGAATGCACATAAAGCACTTGTTTTTTAAATATACAGATACACAACTTCATTGGTAACAGCTTTAGAAATTAGGACTGGGGATTTATGATTTTAAAGGACTGTAATGCTACAGTGTTCCAAAAGAACAACATCTCTTTGTCTTTCTGTAAATATATTGGGATAGTTTTACTATTTATGATACATATATGTTTTATTACTATTTGATATTTGTGGAGCCAACTGAGAATTTTAATATCTTTTTCATGGACACTTAAAAAGTGAATCAAAATAACTCAGTCTGAGAGAAAATCTGCAGTTATAAATCTAACTGCTTTCTTTGGATTAAAAAGAAAATATAGGACCCACAATTGCTTCTACATCACATGAAGTCATCTTTTACACGGCAGCAAAAACAGTCTACAAACTGTGTAGTTCCATAAAAAAGTCAAAGGCAGCCATCTGCTAACAAACTCAGAGAGCCACATTTATGTTCTGCTGTGGAAAAAGCAAATAATCTTAGCTCAGCTTTCAGCTATGTGCCTCCCTGTTTGCACATCAGTTTGGTGTGCTAGAGAAGGGGTCATCCATCTGGGACTCCATTACAGTGCACTCTTCCTGTTCACACACAGGACTGAGGTCTTAGTCACGTTTTTTGATGAAATGTTAAACCCACAAGCTCTTAGTTTGACCAAATTAGCATAGACATGGGAATTAGTAAAAATAAAGACCTTTGTTTTTCTGTCTCTCTATTTCTGGCTCTGTCGCTCTCCTCTGCTGCCTGTCTCCCTCCATCTGTCTGTCCGTCTACATGTATGTCCCTCTAACAATGCTGTCTCTCACAGCTTGCTAATCTAGCCTGAATGACTGACTGTGCTGAAAAAGGGAAACACACACACTCAAACACATACACATACACAATCACAGCAGCTGGGGAATCGTTCAGCAAGCGCAGCCAATGAGGTTTCAACACAGAGGTTAGTAATGACTTGCAATTCCAACCCATTTTCACCACTAATTTATTACATTACTCACTGTAATACCTTCCAACAGTGTGCTGATTCTGAGAAAAGGCTAAGGATTTTGTCTCTAGCTTTTCATACATTTGGTTGAAAGCTTCCTTTTCAACACTATCAATCTTTTTACTAGACAAAATATACAGGACCACCAGATCCACAAAAGACATTTGATTCCTCTTTCTTTTTGCACTTCACTGTCACTGATTTGTATTATGGGTCTTTTTTCTCAACTGAACAACACATGGAATCAGTGGAATCATAAAGTTCAGAATCAACTGTGGTCAAAATTACAAGATTTTTCCTCTGTGCTGATATGAAATATGACCAGTGTACTTCAGCTAGCAGAATGAGTGCTGATAGGTTGGGATGATGATAATAATAGCACAAACTCTGCTGTGCTCTGTGTGCTGACAAAAGGTCAATGGAGACAGTAAAAATGTGTTTGAATGTGTTTGTCTGTGTGCATCTTTTATTTGATAAAATGAACATGACACTTTTACTTTTTGGAATCAACAGAGGCACCTCTTGATTTTTTTTTACTTTTCAATTTTTACAGTGTTCTCTGAGACAAAGAGCTGCATCACATGATGGATCAGGCCACCAGTGACGAGAAATGAAAGCAAGGCAAAGACTTCTTCACATTTAGCAGGGAAGTAATAACAATCATTATCAGTCTTAATACTGAACTAAGCATTAAAGTAGCACCCTATACAATTTTTTAAGTTTTGTCTTCACTGAAGCTTTTCCTTAAGAGTTAGGGTCAATAAATGCAGTTGATATATGACTGAAGTTCAAGTCCAACATTCAAATGTAAATATAGACTCCTGGCACACAGAACACAACCTGCAGGGTCACAGCAACATTAGCAGCAGCTAGTAGCCACCAGGGCAAGAACGTTCAAGTTCAAATGCAAGAATAGACTTCTCTCACTCTGTGAGCCTGAGCATTAAAAACACCAGCATGTGCAAAGGACACAGAGGCAGAAAGTTTCAAAATCAAGATCAGGTCAGCCTGTAGAAAACACACTGAGTGTGAAATCACACAGATTCAAGTCAAAACTTAAGATCAAGCAGAAGTTCCAGCGCCAAAACACAACTTCCCGACAGTGTCACTGACAGCTGATCAACAAGTAACAACACTGAAATGTACATTATAACTAAGTGTAGTTTCAAAGACAGCAGGAATAGAAACATGCAGGCTATTTAAAACCACACACATGGTGTTATTGTTGATAATATCTTAGAAATGTTTTGAAACAGAGTTGGACAAATCCAAATGCAACCCCTCTTCTGTCAAACATGGCTGCCTCCAGTCAGCTATTACAGCACATAATGCTTCTAGTGGCCAATTGATAGTTCAACAACCAAGTTAGGCACTGTAGAAATATCAACTTTTAACCCTTAAAACTAATTCTTTTAACTGATACAATAGAGACAACTTACAGTGTAAGGTTCAAAATCTGTATTATCAAGCAATGATCAGAATCATTTGAAATTGTGAAGTTATAAAGACAAATCCCTGAAGATCCCTAAACAATACAAGTCCAGCTGATTCACAGAGACAAGGAAACAGAGCGAAAGACAAACAAAGGGAAGACACAGAGATAGAGGCAATGAGAGAAACTCTGTCCAGATGTTAGCCAGGCAGTCGTAAACTTGACAAGAAACCAGTTGAAACTGGAAGAAAACCATGCTGTGCACGGTATACTCACTCATGGTGCCTGAAGCCCGACAACCACCAACTCTCCTGCCCTCCAATCACATTTTCCACTGGACCAGGACGGGGCAAGGTCGCAAGAAATAACACAGAGAGGACAGAGAGACAGAAAAAGTGTGAGAGACAGGAAGAACAAGAGAGAGAGAGGGTGCTAAAAGTTTTAGAGGACGGCACTGGGTGTAAGAGACAGAGAAAGAGAGAGAGGGAGGGAGCAAGGGAGGAGTGAAGAGGAGAAGAGACCCAAGCCAAACTGGCTCGTCATGCTTGACATGCCAGTGACGGGATTCACGTGGACCGCCCCCGGCTTGCCCCCCTCTCTTTCTCTTCCTCACTCTGACAGCCAGCAAACCCAGTTTGACTCTCTTTCTCTTCCTCTCCTGCCTCAGTATAAACACACTGTGGGTGACAGCAGTCCTGAAGCTGTTTCTTCTGTTACTGTTTGTCTTTCCAGCTACCCAGCACACAGTTAATGAAACTCTCTCACACAGAGACACAAGCCTGATGAAGATACTGTGGGATTATGGAGAATTTAGTGCAAGTGTAAAACATTCAGAACTGCCATTGCAACAGGTTGTGAAACAGATTTAGCCCGGTTACAGCAGTAATCACTGCCTATACAACATCAGCAAAGCTGCAGCTGAAGAACTGCCAGAAACTCACTCAGTGTGTTTTTCATGTAATCCAACAGATGCAAGCATGTTTGGCACTAAATGGCACCTGATATGAGTGAGTCTGTTCCTAAGCTTCTGTATAAAGATATTACACTAATCAGTTTATAATTCCTACTTAATAAATTTCCTGTTTCCTGTTTGAGCAGTAGAATGAGTAGGTTTAGACAGGAAAAGCTTGTACAAACTAATGATCAAAGGTTTTATTTTAGAAATGTTAATATTAGTTTTTGGTAACTTTTCTAAATGTGTGTGAGCTTGGTTTTTGCACCAGTGTCTGATGTGGTTGAAAACAATCCAGGGAAACAATCTGACTCTGATGAAAAGTAACTCTGGAGGTTTGCAATGATTTCAAACTTTTGCATCACTCTCTCCTCTGAGTTATTCGAGTTCTTGGTAGACGTCTTTTGAGATGATGTTTTTAATGTGAAACATTCTTTGATTCAATGGATTTAACTTATAAAAAACCATATTGAGAATTCAGCACTGTATGTTTTTTGAGAAAGAGCAGGTACATGCTGCTTTCTAGACTCTCAATGTACCAAACATGACAACAGTCAATAACAGAATGTTACTGTTGTTGAATGTTATTGTAAAGAGACAGGGCAAACTATATTCTACTGACACTCAGAACCAGTTTTCTCCATTGGAGCCATTCAACTGAATACTTCACTGCTGTTCTTACTGCAGCACAACCCTGTCCAGAATTAGACTGGACTACAGCTGAAGGCTGCCGCTGGTCACAGAGGGCTACTGAATGAAATACGGGAGAGTACGTCAGCGTGGTCAAATATCACTGGCGGCATACAAGATCTGATGTACCCGTGTGTTCAAGTGTCACCAACCCTGTAAATATGGTATGTGTATGTAGGTCCAGTATGTGTACCATCCTTTGCTAATGTGTGAAAAGTGTTTTATGTCACAATTTAGCACCATATACAAAACAACTCCTCAAACATGACTGTGTTTGAGAGAGGCTGAAAATGTGATCAATTTTTTTTCAAATCTTTCTCTGAAATTGTTAGACTCAATCTATGAGTCACAATATAGTTTCATGTATTTCAGTTTAAATTACTTACATGTCCATTTAATCTTGTACTTACATAGCATGATAAAAGCTGGACATCACAGTATGCAGTGCTAATTCAACCTAGAAACTGTACTGTAATTGGTGCTAAAACGTTACATATGGCACCTTTAACAGGGTTACAGGTGCAGGGTTTCATGAAAAGAACTCAATCTGCCTGGAGGTCAGAGTGGAGGTGCAGTAGCTCGAGTCCTGTTTTATCGCAGATGTAAATTATAATAAATCTACAATAAATCTGAACACAAGAAAACTTAACTTTAAACAAAAAAAAAAATACTTTTGAGTATTTGCTGGATGTAAGAACAGACAATTGTCTTCTCTGTTATCAAAATAAAATGACAAAATTGATAACATTATTGTGGCCTTAAATCTGAGTGAGTTTATTGCCTCAAGTTGTCTGTTGTCGGTGCCTTTCATGTGATTTGAATGCTTCATGGTTGCATAAAATATGTGCAAATGTTTTCATTGTACAAATGTAAGCTCGGAACATGTTTCAGAACATGTAGATGTAAATGTTTAGCTGAAAATTTAAAACTGTCTGACGAGTTGTTACAGTCATTTTTTTAATTGATGTTGCAATTTTTTAGGCGTATTTTCTGCAGAATAAAACTTGTGCAAGTGGAGACAAAGAAAGCATGGACATGAAAGAACATGTGGCCGAATCAGATATGTAAACATGCAAAGTTATAACAACACCCCTTTCATGAGCCTAACAAATGAGCCAGACTTAAAAGACAAACCCAATGTTTTCAGCAAGTTAGATTCAGATGCAAAAGATCATTAAATAATTTAAAGATTATAGGTAATCTTGTGGAGAGGTTTAAGCAATACCCCAACTAATGCAGTTCAGCCTGTTTTGTCAAGTATGCAGTCAGCCAGTCTCCTTATGGACTTTGCAAAAACACTGTATCCATGGCAACACTCTGACTTCATGTGTGGGGCATCTGACCAAGCATAAAGTCACTCAGATCCTACGATATGACCACTATCCTAAAATAAAGTGAACAACACTGACAGACTCACTGCATTATGCCAAGAGTTTCAGTCATGTTATTTGTCTCTGTCTTTACTCTGTGTGTCTGTGGTTGTGTGTGTGTGATAACGCACACAGAGAACAAGGACCAAGAACATTACAAAACAATCAATGTTTTCGCATGCCGTGATTGGATCAGAGTAAGGGAGCAGACTCAGCAATTTGGATTCTTCTCAGTTCACCCACTTACATAACTTCACTCAAGTTCTCTGTCTCCTCTCTGTTTGTTCCTGATCTCACCCTCCTCACCAACCACCCCATAATTTCACAGTTACTCAACTCTTTACATCACTGCTGGCTGGTAACCACGGAGAATTAACCTCACACCCAGGAACTGCTCCATGGCAATGGGCTGCTCTATTCAGCTCTTTGTGTTCATTCATCCTGTAGACTTGGTGAGTTTATCCACACATACACACTCGCACAGAAACGCCCTCTCTCAGTGAGGAAGTATTCAGCCAGAGAGTTGGAAAGGAAGACTTGATGGACTGAGGAGAAGTGACAGAGAGTGGAGGAGGAAAGAACGTAAAATGTAACAAGTTTTACGATTAAAATCAAATGGAAAGTTATGTTTGTTATAGTTCACATTTCATACCAGCAGATGGCAGCACTGACCTGACCTCTTCCACTGTCATGCCCTTAAATAGCTTAAGTGTTGAAGATACATGACAGCAGACAAAACCACAACATCTCAGCTCACCATCTGAGGTGTTAGTAGTCAAGTGAGGTGGTTGTTGCCCTAAAAGTTGCCAGTTACTTTTGTTCAGTTTATCTGACAGGTGACTGAAGTTTGAGATCAAGTTTTGAATGTTATTCATGTCTTTTTTTTTAAAAAAACCTTCGACTCTACCAAAAAACATCTTCAGAGATAAGAACATTGTAACAGAACATTAGATTTCAAAACAGAGATGAAAGAAAAACAAGCTTAAGATTTGAATTAACAAGCAATGCTTATTAACCTGTAATCTAAATATAGTTAGAGCACTGGAAGAGGAGAGAAGGGAAACAGTGACAGTGAATAAAAAATAGCCAACACCATATTACAAACCAACAACTAGCTTGGTGAAAGCTCTCTGACACCCGATACAGCTTCAAAATAAACTGGAAGCAATGAGCGTCAGGTAGGCTTTGCAGGGCTTCTGCAAATGACGACTCGTGCATTGTACTGCACTCTGTGGTGCCTCTTCTACTTGTCCACCACCTGCTTACCTAAGCAAGGTTCAGCAGCATGCATTAGGAAGAGGCCATTAAAGCAATGATGCAGTGAAAGTGTAAGGTGGGAGCCCCTCCCAGCACAAATCCACAAGTACACACAAAATTAACCCCTAAGGTTTCCTTCTGTTGGTCTCCTTTCCTTCAGTTGTTGAGCTGACAACATGACATTGTCTACACCTTTAAATGTTTCTCTATCTGTGGAAGTTAGCTCTGTGATAGACTGATGACCTTTCCACAGTGTTCTCTGCCACTTGCCCAGTATATACTGAAGTGGGATCTAGCCCTGCAGGGCTCTGTGACAGGGTCCCGCAGGGCTGTGTTTGGAAACTGAATAGATGAATGGATGAACAGTACAGCCAAGTTACTGTGTGTTTAAGGTGACAGAGTTCATCTGAAGCTGAAGATATCTTAATGCCTTTCCTCTGTTATTGGGTAAAAGATAAAAGGCATTTGATGATAATACGAGGAACTGAGCTCATGGTTGAGAGTGGGACAGTATGTTCTATAGGAAACTGTAGGAAGGGCCCTTTCCTGTTGTTTTTTGTGCAAGAAACTATAATCTCTAAACTGACTTGAGCCATATGCTGTACAAGTGCCAGGCCACCCTAATGGCAAGCTGAAGTGGCTTATTGCCAGCTCCCTTTCTTGTCCTCTGGGCCTGTTCCTCACTTTTCCTCTCCACAGGGTCCTAAGCCGCTTGTTAAACACTAACTTAGCACTGTTGCACTCAGCAGTTTCCCCAGAAGTTTAAAAGCACAGCAAAAAGAAAAAAGATAGTGTGTTGAACTCATTACCAGTAACAGGGAGAGTGCTTAATGTTATACTTAAGAGTGGCAATGGAAAATCAGATGACCCAAATGACTTTTTTCTAAAAAGAATAATATAATTGAAAAGAAGGCAAGAGAGCCTGCCACTAAATTCTAGAATTTTATTTTGTAAATATTGAAAGAAAAGATATTGTGAACCTGAGAAAAATGGATGGTTTAAATTAAAATATATTTCATACAAACTATACTAACTATTCTGTTTTTACTAAGAATGCTGATTAAAAGAAAATACTTGATATTGTTGCGTCACGTACAAAAATGATTAAAGAATGTAAAATGAAACCACTGATGCATATGTGCAACCACTCATGCAAACACATATATTTCTTAGCCAAATGAAAACAACAGTCATTTTTTATTTTATAAAGTTGAAAGAGACTCATATTCTTTAGTTAGAGAGCAATTTCACTGCTTTCTTAGAAAAAAAAAACTATTGGTGCATAGACTCAAAAATCCACTGCATTTGACTGCGAGGAATACACTGTAGGGTCATCAATACTAAGAAAAGCATTTAAAATTATTGATCATAGTCTATTTGTGAAGAAACTGAACAGATATGGTATAAGGATATCATTTACAGCTAAGAAACTACCCTGATGATAGATATCAATATATACAAATTATTAATGCCTGATTGGATTTGTTGAATGATTTATGGGGCTCCAGAAGGTTCAGTGACAAGCTGTCTCTACTGTTAATTCTGCTGTTAATTTTTTTTCTAAATATATTTCTGCTCTGGGAAAAGTTTGAAGCAGTTTTGTGGAAAAGTGGAAAGGGAACGAAAGGTTTTAAGAAATGGTAAATAATGATCAGTAATGCTCAAATACAAAGGGTGTATTTAAACAAAATTCTGAGCAGGTTAACTGACTGAATCAAATGAACTCAAACAAACTAAGTGTAACAACCATGCACAGCACTGCTGTTTGTTCACTACACCGAGTTTAATGCTAAAACTATGATTCTAAAAGATTTTTATCAACTGTTTGATTCTAGGTTGGGACAGTCTAGACTTCTGCATAATTAGCACTGCAAGAAAACCACTGAATCAATATCCATTCATTTTTTATGTGTTAATACTTCAGTTATTAAAAGTGTCTGCCAGATACTTGCTGCACACAGGCTCATTCAGACTGGAAACAGAGGAGAGATGAGCCACAGCACAGCTTAAGTCTGACCGCTGGAGACAAGACATCAAATTCCCTCTGCTCCCTTGGAGAGAAGAATGAGGAGTGAGAAAAAAAGGAGGGGGGGAGAGAAAGAGTTGACAGAGACAGTCCGCTGGGAGCTCTTTTCACAGACTGGCTTCTACACAGGCCTGAGGTCCCATGGTGCTGCTTTACTGACAGGATGTGACATTAGAGAAGGGTCACAGAGAAGGACTGTTTCTCATAGCTCCACATTCTACTCTCTCACCACCATCTTCCTCTGAGCTTCTCAGCTCATTCTCAAACCATCAGAGATTGAGGGCTGATATCACTGTAAACTTTGGATTGGGTTCACTTTGACATAGAGCTTCTTTTTGACATGGCCCTGTTTTGTTGACTCAGATTTGAAATAAGAGCATTTTGACAGGTGAGTTATATATTTATGCATAAAGTGCTTATTCAACACTGCCAAATGGATTCCAGTAAGTCTTGTCTACCTGTGGTTGTAACATGCATGCAACATTACCAGTAATGGTCTCTGCATCTCTGTAGGGGAGCTCCTGGAGTGAAGCCTGCAGACTTGCTTCACTGACATACTCCTCCGCTTCTTCCTCTTTGCTGACCAATTGGAGCCCTGGATCTTGTAGCCAAGCTGTGTGTTCTGGGGACTGTTTAGGGGCTGGGGCAGAGGAGCAGGTGTGGGGAGGCAAAGTCTTCGGGTCCAGCTTGGCGCCGTGTGGTTACCGATTTAAAACACGACCAGCCATGGACAAAACTTGGACTTGTCAAAACAAGGACGGGACAAAATCATATTAGATTTGTCTTGAATGTACTTTTGGACTTGAGCAAACAAAATGGGTCAGGATCTCTCAAGCACTGGGCAGGTGGGAGTAGCAGAACCCAAACTTCACACTTGGATGTACAGAGGTTATTCACTACATATCTGAAAGAGAAAGACAGACAGCAAAACACAAGGAAAGAGGACTTAGTTTACTCTGATAATATATCATGAGCTTAGGCTAACACTTTGTTATCATAATATGGGCAAACACATTAATGTATAATTATGTATATGTATATGTATAAAAATAGGTCGGCATATTAACTGACAGGTTAATATGTCGATAGTAATAATAATAATATGTGCAAGAATGTGGGTAGAGATAATAGAAGAACACATGACATGGCTGTACTATCGGTTTACTGTGTGTTTAATCTCATACAATCCAACAAAACAGTCTTTTCATAAATCATATCTAATTGATTAATCCTTAGCTTGTAAAATGCCAAAAAATTATGAGAATGCAGATCCCAACTTTCTCAAGTACAGGTGAAAGTGTTAAAATGTTTTATCAAAGTGGCAAATCCTTTCATTTAGAGTCTGACTCTAGAAAATGTTTGCCCTTTAAACTGTTTTTGCTCAAAAACATACTTAAATAAGTACTTGATCCATGAATGAAAGACTACCTAGTACAACACCACTAAGCGCAGCTTCACAAAATCTGCAAAACTGATCCAAGATCTCTTTGACACACTGACAAATAACAAATGAACACAACGTCTTTGCAGAGTCTGTTATTTTTGCATTAGCGCACAGCTGTTGTACTGTACAGGTATCAGGTGTCTCTGATTGACTCTGAACTCATAACTGTATTTTGGAATATGATGGAAAAGCAGAGAGGATGCAGTAAGAAGGAAGTGAATATAGTCACCCATAAGCACACAGCAGGCATAAATTCATCTCGCAGATCTCATGAAGCAAAGGACTCAAAAACATTGAAGATCATACACATTCAGTATACAATATAACTGTGTACTGTACACAGTATACTGTATAGCTGTAAGAAAGTGCATCAGAATGGTAATCTTGAATTATGTTTAAATTAAGTAGCTGATTTCTCTTTTATATAAGCGAGGGTTATCAAAGAGAACAAACTAAAAGAAAATAATTAATACAAAATAACAAAACATCGCTCATGGGCTCAAAGATTGACAAAAGTCCAACACACTCATATGACTGAGTGGGCTGCCAGCCCAGTGTTAAAGAGGAACTCTCTATTAATAGTCCTCTCCTCAAAACACACACAACCCCAAGACAAGCTGCTTGATATGTACACTTCTGTTCACTCTCAGGCATCATTAAAAACACAGCTGTGCTTTTATGACACCACAAGCTCCTCTAATTTCTGTTCTATATATCCTTTATTTCTTATATTCTCATCTCTCCATTTCTCACCTTTTTTCATTTTTTCCACCCCAGCCTCCTCTTAGACATAGTGAGTCAGATTCCGGTGCCTTGTGGAAAGCAGTATTTAGGTCACACAGTTTCCATTATTTAGGAAATCCAAATGTCCAAACACTGTTGCTAATGACAACAAACCGTACAGTCACTGTAAAACATATGCCATGTTGCCTCTGTAGGTCAGGACCTGAGCCATTCTGATGACTGAGAGGTGGGTACCAGGCAGGGAAAAGTACCAACGGAAATTTCATGGTTTTGAAAATATTACTGCAAGTCTAATAGTTTTTTTACTTAGAGTCATAGATGGTAACTTGTAATTTCCACAAAAAGTAAATACAGAAAAGTTTCAACAGCACTATAGAACGGCAACACTTATTAGGCAGTGACCTGAATGAATACTGCAGTAATGCTGATCAAACAGTACTGTATTTTTAAGTTAAAGTTCACCAGTGCCCACATCAACACCACCAGATCGACTGTGTTATAGCCACAACAGTCTCACCCTGCACTGTCCTCCACAGGGCTCACAATGACAGGGCTGGGTTTACTTTAGAGGAAGTGAAACATTTCAATAGGCTGATGGAGCCTGTGCTCAAGAACACAGTAATAATAACAGCATTTCTCTCTTGGGTACATGGTGTGATTTTCCACTTTCTCCTAAAAGTTTTTATCTTGAAATTTCAGTTTTTAAAGTCTTTGCAGCATTGGTTTAGTTTAAGTGTTATATATTCAATGACTTAGTTTTAATCTTCAGCCAAAAAAAAAGTGAATTTTTTAGAAAAACATGATTTATTTTCAAAAGTCCAGAGTGTATGATTGTGGGGATCCAATATGGCAGAAATGGAATATGAGGATCAAAAACCAGAGTTGTTTTCATTATCAGATTATCAGATTATTAGAATGAGCCTGATACATCTACACAGAGAACAGCACTTCTTTCCACCATGTTGCACTACTGCAGCCTTGAGTGCACCAAAAAAAGACACTGGCTCTGAAGAGGGTCTTTTGTTTTTTTTGCAAGTTTTTATGGCCACAGTAGGTTCTCCTACACGCTTAGAGGAGGATAGTGAGCAGAGAAATATTAAGTCTGGTGCAATCTGCCCCTTTGCCAATCAGTGCCATTTAATCCTACACAGTTGACCTGACACAGGCACACAAAAACTACATCTCAGCTACAAGTGTAAGGAAGTAGGAGGAGGCAGTAGAAAGAGCCACTTGCAGCCAGAGGAGCAGATTTTTTCAATCCCTGGCATCCTGTTAGATCATCTTTGCTAATTTAAAGTGTAAAGAAAAAGACAGAAATTATGACACTGATAGAAAATAAAATGGATGCCTTATGGTGATTCCTAAGGGTAAAAAAAGCTTTTATCTGTTGGATTTTATTTCAAATTTGGGCTATGGTGCTCTTGTTTTGACAATATGTATCCATTTATTTATCAAAAATAATATATAGATTAATCAGGCAGGATAATCACATGTCACAGTGTTCTTAATTGTCCTCAAAATACTGTGTGTCCACTGGTGTGCAGGCAGAGTATTCGTTCTTAGTTCAGTGTTTGGGAGCAGACGGTCAAACTACGATTAATCCCTCCCATGGATGATTACTCAATGTATTCTGTTAATCAGTTACTCCTGGCTGGGCTTTAACCTGCAACAATATGGACATTACGACACAGACCACAATTATTCATTCTCAGCTCCTAAAGGAATAAGAGTTGCACCACCCAAACCTCTGTCAGTAACAATGCTAAAAACTCTTTATTTCCACAGCTAACATCAACACTGAGAAGACTGACTCAGTGTTGATGTTAGCTGTCAGGGTCAGTAGCCTGGGTGTTTTGGTGTTGCAATTTGACCTTCTAATGACCTTTAGGTCAAACACCATCTCATCTCCCTGAAACTGTAGATGCCCAATAACTACACACATCATGAGCCTAAAACAGACCACAATTCATTTTGAAAGCATTTTCAAACTTGCAATGTATTTAGAACAATACATACCTGATGTTCGAAGACCAATACACTCAAGCAAGGTTCAGCTGTGATTACAAACTTTAGGCAAATTACAAATTCATATCATCATGCAAGGAACGACAGAGTTTGTTGCAATCTCAGGACATTGCCACACATCCACAAATATGCAGTAATGCACTGCACACTGAAAAACACATGCCATTGAACAGACACACAAGGTTATGCCTCGCCAAGGGGAGAAATTCAAGTTCATCCTGATCACATCCCTCCACATGGGCAGTCCTGTAACACACACATGTGAATTTTTATCTGTGTGAACCCTCCAGAAATAATCACAACAGTTTGCTTGATGCTCTGTGGCATACATGACAGCAGCACCTAGACTCACAGCAGCACCCAAGTGTTCATGCTTGTCTTCTCCTTTTTTTGTCACATGCTGACAAATATGGATAAATATATTTATCTGTACGGTAAAATGGGGCTAAAGTCTATCCTAAGTGGTACAATGATTATTAAGATAAGTGATGATGTTATAAATTATTGAAAAGCGTAAAGAAAGAGCAGACTGACCTTCATAGAAAAAATGTGTAGAAGTGATTTTGTTAGAGCATTCAGTGTATATTTTATATCTTATCAATTGTCAATTAAGTCATCACTTAGGAACTCACCCTGCTGTACTCTTTCAATAAGTTCCCAGTGAATGTCTAGTCACAGAACTTTAACACTTAAGATACTGCAATAGTTAGTAGTCAGTTTACTAAAATGTTATAACACAGTAGCCTGGCTACTCGGGGATACTGTGTCCGAACAGTAATTCACAAAACATGCCTCTGCACCACTTTTCAGCAGCTCAGTGCTGAGGTTTGTCCTTGCTAGAGGGGATTTCCTTTCTTTCAATAGTGATCATTAAGAGCACTTTGACTTAGCAGTGCTGGTTTCCATCCATTTAATGCATGTGTGTCTATGTGTGTCCTGGCTGATGGAATTGAGAAGGACATGCAGATGGATAACTGTGGTCATCTGTCAATGAAAACATCATTTGACTGGCTATAAGGTGGAACTTCAAAACAGAAAGACAAAGAAAAAAAACATCTCAGTCAGCTGTGAGATATTACAGAAACTCTATTTCTTCTCTAAAACTTTGTGACTGATGAGTGACAGGATTTGACATTTCTGTTCGGTCATCAAACAGGGAAAAAAGCCTCCATAGCTCACCATGGTGAGATGACCATCATATTAGAATCTCCCGTCATGAAATCATCATCACAAACTGACATAAAACAGAAGAGTGAAGTGCTGGTTGCTGCTGGAAACTGCAATGTCAACATAACCCTGTGTACAGAAAGGGCTTAATTACACAGCAGCCATGTGTAAAACATTATACAAGCAGAGAGCCTTAGGTATTGTTTGATTAAATACTCTAAGTGGATGTGTTTTTATTCTCAGTCTGAACTGAGTTAGTAGTCATGACCTGAGTCTGGGCTTAAATTGAATCCCTTTGAGTTTCATTTTGTCCCCTATTTTCTTCTCTTTATTCAGACAATTTATAAGTCCCTGAGTCTGCATTGCACCTTCTGTGGGCTTGCCCTTGGTTCTAGATTATAATAATAGAGTGAAAAATTAGGTACAAATTTGTCCCCTAGTGTTTATATAACTATAGTATTTGCATAAAAAACATTTTGAATCAATGTCTTTTTTACAGCAAAAAATGCAGTCAACATAACCTGTTAAGTAAAAATATATTTTCGGTGTTAATAATGCAGTTTTTCAACCTGTAAACTTATATTAACTCCAACATTCAACAAAAACTGTTTAAATGAGGATTGAAATGAAGGTCAGGGCAGGCTGCAGTCCTGTCAGCCTCTTTATGATCAATGGATCCAATCAATACTCAATACCCTCTGTGTGAGCAGACACATGATCAATACCTGTCAGAATTCTCACTCAGGAAAATAAGAATAATGACATGGAATTTAAAAACTAAATGGATACAAAACTGGTGGAAGTACTTAATTATAAGTTTAAAATTATTAAGTTTTTCAGTTTTTCATTGCAGCAAGAAGGAAATAAGGAAGAGGAGAAAGGTTTTTCAGGATTTTTTGCTTAAATTTTGCTATGACATCAGTCTCATTTTTACTACTGCAAAGATTCATTTCTATTGTGTTGCTGATTAAAAACCACTTAAGACCACCTCTTAAGACTCAAGAAAAACTACACTTTATGGAAACAGATCCTGCATTTACTAGAGGTGTGGACCGAGCCACATGACTTGGTCTCAGAACATTGTTGTCAAAATGGCATATATATTTTGCTAAACACAACATTATGACTTAGGATGTGAAACTCAAAGTTTAGGACATGCAACCTGACTAAAGACTGTCAGTCTTGACTTTGGACTTGAGTGCAAACACTTGAGATTTACATGTGACTTATAAAACAGTCATTCGGTTCCAACTCTGGTAAAAACACACTTTACACCTGCAGAAGTTACAGACATTTTTACAAGCAGGTTTGACATACACAAGATATTCTGATCACTCAAGTCTAAAAAAAGACACAAAAAGATAATATAGTGCTTTGTATGATGCTATGCCTGCCTGTGCCCAGTTGGCTGACTTATCCTGCCACAGTAAAAAGAGTGCAACAGTTAAGAGTGAATCAATTATATTGATATTAAGTGTTTTAGTGTCTCCCATTGTTTAGTCAGCGGTCTCATGAAAAGCTAATAAAAGACCTATTAGTGTGGGTTTAACATGTTTAAATTATTGTCAGCGGCAAAAGATGACAAAAGTTGTAAATTATGTTTTGCCCTTTGATCTTATTTAATCGGGCAGTTATCTGCATGTATATCTGTTCAGAACAGTTGTTTTATGAGGCCTACATGAGTTTTATTGTGTGCGGACACCATGTAAAAAAAAAGAAAAGAAAAAAAGACACACCCATCACAGGTGTTTTCACTTTCTCTATGACCTCAATGGCTCTACAGCTTCTCTGCCCAACAAGCAGGCCAGTCAGCTATTCAGCTAATAACTGAAAACACCTGTGCAGGTTCTGTCTCTTTGCTACTGAATATTTGAGGCACCAATGCAATCACACATTATATTTGCAGCAACTGACTGACTAGAATTTTTGACCCTGTAGGATAAACAGAGGTAATACACCAACAGCACAGAAAATCTGGTGCCAAAAGAATCATTGTGTCTGCATGCTCAGTTCAACTTTAAGAATCTAGGTGGAAAAGTTTAAGTAAACACAGCCACTCGGTCCCATCCGGCTTCATGCATCACCGGAGCATGTTTGAGCATGTCTCAGTGACAAGATTGGTTGATGGTGAGTGGATTAGACCAGGGATTTCAAGATGTTTCGGGCCCAGCATATAACAATAGCTCATAGCCAGGACCTTACTTTTTAATAAGAGGTCTTTAAAAAAAACCCTCTCAGCAATCCTACAGCTACAACACACAGGAGTGATTCTCTACTCATTTATGATGGGTTATACTAATGACTTTTTCTTGGCCAGGAGTGTTTCTGTTTTTTGCAAGATGCTAGCAAGCAGGCTGGCTAGCTAAATTTAAGTAGCAGAGCAGCTTTGCGGCAGTTGCACACCATACCAGATCAACACTGATGATGATGAATGACGATTTGACTGCTAGGCAACCAGAAAGATTAGCATGACAAATAAGATTTTGAAATATCACTATTGTTGTGGTCAGCTGTAAAGCAGACTCTCCATCAAGATACCTCCCTGCATCTGTCTCAAACAAACTCCTCTCATCTCCACCCTCCTTATTCATTTCCTAGCCTCTCAGCCTGAGCACTGTCAAATGCACATGGCATCAAATCCTTGTTTTTCCAACAAATTTAAATCTAGCAACCTCTTAGATGCACATGGAAACCAATTCTTTCTCCTACAGATTCAAATCCAAAAAGATCCTGATCAAGCAAACTCGTTATCAGAAAAGAAACAGTTACTCACAGAGACACACAAAGTCTCAGTTCAACTGTCTTCACAGGAAGGAGACACACAGAGGAAGGCAAAGAAAACAGTTAAGGTGCGATGAGAGGAAGGAAGCTAAAATTTTAACACCAACAAGTCACGTGATCAGTCAAAGGACATTAAGACATCCTTTTCAAAATCCCTTCATGTAACGTCAGAGTTGTGCTGAGTTAGCGCAAACAATGTATAACAACGTACTTTGTTCTTTAAGGGCAAAGTAAAGTGGAACTTGGCTGATGGGTGTTTATTGGTTTGTGTGACAGTGCAGGCAGAGAACAAAGTCTGTTATTTATAGCTAATATACAAGACAGCAGGAAGTGAGAGAGAAAACACAAAAACATAGCACAGAACTCTCTTTAGCTGCGGCTCAGAATGAGTTACATGGTGTTAGACTGTTTGGTTCATTCTGCTGGGCCTGGACAAAGTTAGCTCAGGGGAGGAGCTTTCCTCCCCTGAATATCTAAGCCTTCAGCAATGTTGATATTATCATGAGCTCTAGCAAGGAGACACTGGTACAGTGCATACAAGACCCGAGTTTAAGCTTGACGGTTATGTTTCATACTTATCAATTCTGTAAAAGTGCTTAACCACATGAAGGAAGAGAGACTGTAAAACAAAACTTGTGACAATCATATCTGAAATCCAAAAATTCACAAGTTATGAGCAACTGGGGTACTTTACGAACTAATTTGTCGGTCACGGTAAGCTAAATTTATGTTGCATTCATCTACACTAAAGATAATAAAGTTTGTCATTGGTCTGAGTCGAACACACACTTCACCATGATTCACTCTCACCACTAGTCCATATGCTTCACACAAACAGCTGTATCACTTCAGCTCAGTTCAGTGAACTGTAACACTAAGACTAAAAATAATTCATCTTCACGTCCAAATGATCTGATTGCATCAACGCTGTTTTTGCATTTGACAATGCCATTTCATGTATGATCCTAAACAGCGCTGTATAACAGTACAATACATCTTTATAGAGTAGTTTAATTGCTGTTTTATTATTAAACAGTCCTACATATTTGTAGGTTGTATTACCGTCAAGTGCTTAATCTGTTTTTTTTTCTCGACATTGAGTGCTATAAAACTTTCCACAAGTTGTAATAAATTTCATTATCTCTAACCTTCACCTGATCCTTTTGAAAACCTTAAAATGGTCAATGAGTTTTTGTTAAGAATTTTAAATTTTCTGCTCATTCCTAGAAGTAGTATCAAAGTGCTGACAATCTGTCCCGTCCCAGTGTCAGTCAAGGCAACACCAACCATAAAATCTCCTCAGCCCTAACACAGTGGTACCAGAACACACACAAACACAAACTAACTGAAACCCTTCAATTCAAAGTTTGCATTGTGCTACACATCGTGTTACAGTCATTACCTCTTTGTGTGTGTGTGTGTGTGTGTGTGCGTGTGTGTGTGTGTAAAAATTACCGGCAACTAGATGGCTATAAATCAATACAGTTCCTGAACAGTGATAGAGTGTGATAAACTAGCTTTGAGGTTAATAGTGAGGGGCCTCATAAGAGCAACCTTTGCCTTTTCTAGCCTTTCAAGACAGTTACTGTAATATTAAAGAATGATTAACACACCAAAATGAGCAAATGCATACAGCTCGGTCTTTTTCAAGGTGACACATCTTGGCTCACTGAAATGTCTCACGACTAGGAGTGATTTACCAGATGTCGCAAACCTTTGAATCTGAGCATGTGTGGGAGGGCTGGGGGGGGGGTGGCAGAGAGGTCAGATAAGCACAAATGCCCCCCACAACCCATCTGGCAGTGGCTCTCTCAGTCAGACATGTAAGCTATCTGTTCAGGTCATGTGCTGTGAGTTGGCAAAACTAACTGGAACCTCAGCTTGTCTGGCAGACTGAGAAACTGTCCTCCTCCTCAGCAGAGTAATAAAATAAAACACACTGATACTGCAACACCTTTTATACTGAAGGAATATTGTGTTACAGCCTCTTCAACATAGTTCACATCTTACTGAAGGTTTACAAGTTAAACAGAAATATAAATGTATGTTACCTATTTTTATATTTGTTTTCAAGAATTAAATTAACAAGGATTTGTGATTTTGGCTTAACTTCATATAATAAAAATACATTTTAAAAAACTCTAACAAAAGTACAGTACCTGAAGGCATCACTGTGCATAGAGGTTGAGAAGTCTTTCTTTTAATCCACACTTATATAGTGTGACTGAAATATTCATATCAACTTTTCATTATAGTGAGGATTTTCTAAAGTAGCTTTACTGGCTTACAAAAACTTTAAGCTCAGAGTCTCAAATCTGACTTACACAGGCATGGGTAGTGACCAACCACTTAAACAATGGTAACTATGTCACTTGATATAAAAGGAAAAGGTTTGTTCACTGTCTCTAGGAGGTAGCTAATAGCCTATAGCAGTGATAATCAGGCTGCTTATGGAGACTGAGGGGACTTCAGTCACTTTTAATGAGTGGAGGCAGATTTAGTGGGATAGGATTAGGTCTACCCAAATCTGAAGTCAATCTTATTAAAGGGTGCCCACAAGCTGCTGTGTATGCTGTACACTCTGAACATTTTCACCTCTTAGTCAGACAAACTACTGCACAGTACTTATTAGATCAGACCATGAATGCATCTCATCCAAAACCACATCGGCCATCTATTATTCAGCTGAGCTAGCAAGCAAGCAAAAACACTCAACAGATGAAAGCGAGACAGAAAAGACAAGAGTTTAACTGATAATGGTTGTTCAAAAAATGTTTTAAATTTTATAGCTTACTAGTTTAAGCCTTTTTTAAATCGTAACTGTAGTAACCGTTGCAAGTTAAACTTAATTTTACCGTTAACGTACCAAACCGTGCGGAACGCCGCACCTGCTCAACTAACGTTATTATTATATGTACAAACATTACATTTAAATTTCAAACTCCTCACAAACTTACAGAGAAATTCTTACCGCTTGAGTAGTTATTAACGATCCTTGATGAGGCAAGATACTCCCGTTTGCTGATATGAGACCAGCTACAGACAACGTTATTCAGCGTTATCGCTCAGCACGACTCTGCTCACTGTGTGGTTGAGCTGAAAGACCGGTGTTTTGTCAAAGTTTCGTTTCCTCGCCGAAATGAGTTCTATCTTACTTTAAACTAAAGATAAACTTTATCCTGAGCCCGGCCAGTTCGCCTCTCAAATACTCAAATACTCAGACCCCAACCTTAACCTAACCCCCAACCTGTTATCTCTGCAACGCCTAACCATCGCCTGACCTAAACCCTGTCACCAACCGCGGCGGACGGGAAACACTGTGGGAAGGTGTCAAGATAGCAAGCCGCAATCGGGCGGAGAGAGAGCCACTTATCGGCGAATTATTCAGTCACCACTGTGCCTATTCACAAAACTTCAGCAGTTTGTCTGATTTCCTTTCAAGGGGGTGACTGAATCGCCTGATGGAAACAAAGCTGCTGAGCGGAGGTAAGTCAACGCGCGAACTATGTGGAGGCGCATCCGGTATAAGTGATTTCAAAATAAACTGCTTTAATATTGCATTTCGGTTCAAAATATACTTAAGCTTATAATTAAGGTAGACTGTTTTGCTGAGAACGTATGTATTAAGCTCTAGCTTTAAAGACAAAAGCACTACACTTCAATAAATATATACCTTTAAAGGGGTTATGTTGATATTCTGCTTGTATACATAGTGCAGAAAAAGTGCAATAAAGAAAAAACAAAATGTATTTTCCTGACTTTACCTGACCACTAAAACAGGCATTTTTCTTACGAACATTTTCTCATACAATGCAACTATTATATGATGTTATATGTGAAAAAAGCTTTGTAGCTAGTGCAGATACAGTGGCCTGTGCATTTTAATCCATTTGTTTCCACAGTATTAGTTAGAGCCTACTCTGCTTGTTGTTGAAAGGCACTGGAAAGTGCCTTTTAACATTAGAGAAACAGGTTAGTTTGTCATCAGGAATATGTGATTATTTGTAGACCTATACTTTAGGGCCTTAAGCTAGTATATTTTCAAAATAATACATAAACAGCGACATTAACCCAAAGTCTGTAATATTTATAGTTTGAATTATGGCATTATCAACTGTTCGTCGTCCAACTCTATGAAATAAAAGGAAACACTTGTTTCATCTGCCTCAATGACTGACAATAAGATCACTCTGATGTACTGACTGTATTGGTTTGCTTGTATCTCTTTTAAGTTGAGGGGGAAATAAACATTTATTCATTTATTATTGTATTTCAGTTCAGTAAAACAACTTCTTGATGATTAACTTTGAACAGTCTAGTTAAAAAAAGTGCTTTCATTGCGTTTTTTGTGTAATTATTCAAATTCGGAGGAAGCAAATGTGATGAATACATGTAATTGATCGAATTAATTTTTTTTGCTTTTAGTTTGTAGAATTAAATGCTGTGATGGGAAATAGTACGCAAGGAAATTTTCTCTAACTTTACAGATTAGGAAGTTTTAAGTTTTAAGTTTTGTAGGATTTCAGCTGTTCCCTGTGCATGTTTTCTCCGTGCACTTATCTAACATTTTGACTGTCTTAAATTATTCTTCATCTAGATAATTTCAGCTTACCCTTTTTTGTTTTAATGGTAGTTCTACCCAATTAAGGATAACACAATTGTGTGGAGGTTTTATTATAAAAATGAAAAATGAACTATTTATTATGGGCTTCTCTTGTTTAGATTAGTAGTTTCAACAATTGTCCGAGGTTAAACTTCAACAACGTTATGAACTGCTTTATCAGAAATTATAGACCTTATAACGGCACTTGTAAGAAAACGATGTTTTATGGTCGCTGTCGCTAGATTAATATAGAAAATTCCAACATTTGGGTCAGTGAACCTTCACACGACTAAATTTCCGATAGTTGCAGGCTTCATACAATCCATTCAGGAGCGTCACGGGTGCCTTGTGTTCTAGTGCCGGTTTCACTCAATGCATGACGTAATGTACTCTGATGGGCAGATAGTGTGTGTGTGTGTGTGTGTGTGGGTCACACACACACACAAAGAGGGGGTTGGTGGGTGTCTTTATGATTAACTAGTTAACTATGCAACATAGCCTACACAGGCTTTCAAGCAGTTGCTACTGGGCACTGAAGACGTTAGAAGATTTTTTTTTCATTGGCTGTAGTACGAAAAAATGACGAACAAATCAACATAAGTAATATAATTCTGAAAAGGGAAGGGAAAACTACAAGATTCTAAAATGAATATAAAATCGGATCAGGCATCAGACAGACGAAGCAGCGGGATTTGAAAATTTGTTAAGTGTTGCATTTGCGAATTATATACACGGAAAAGGAAAATGTAATACTCTTATTACAGTAATTTCGTTGGTGCTTCTGTATCCACGCGCTCCACCGTGTTCCGTCTGTTGTGTGCACTCCTGTAACCTAGCAACACTGGAATATGCCATTTGGAGGTGGTCAGTGTAAAATCGGTAAAACTTTTACAATCAAACCGACGTTTTTCTCGAGCTGTGTATGTGCAGAAATAAGTGTTCCAGAAAATATACACATATTTTTGCTTATATATTGACTTTTATTGGTATATGTACCTTTATTTTACCTGAAAATTTCCCGACTTACCTCTTTTAGTCGAAATTACGTGACCCATCTCGCTTCCGCCATCAAACAGCGGGTCGTTAAAGAGGAAACTTCTGGGCTACTTTGGATAGTACGGGTGAGGAGTAGTTTTCACATTATTATCTAAATTTCCTCGTTGCTGTGTGCGCAATTGCATGCAGTTTTCACATAATTACGTCAGTTTTAGGTTTTGCCATTAACTTCTTTCTATATCAAGCGAACCAATATCCTGCTTTGACGTTTGAATAACGTTAGTTAGCGGTCGCGAGACCACCGTTACGTTACATTAAAAACAACCGTTGGCATGTAACTTGACATTATATTACTGCTATTTCGTCATTTTATGTCATGCCAGAGTAAAATAACTATTTACTACAATTTAGAGTTGTAGTTAGTTCGCTAAAAGTTAACTCTGTAAGAGACCTTTTCTGATCAAATTTGACTGTCAGAGTCAAACAAGGATTAGATGTTTTGCAGCTGGGTTAATTAGCCTCTGTTATTATCAGACGGTTGATTTACACGTAACGTTAGCCTTTTTATGCAGGTGTCATAAAAAAGATGTAATCCTGTTTTAAATATAAGTTAGTTTAATGGCAACGTTGAAAGGGCGAATGTACATTAGGTCTTTAATAAACTCTAATAATTATTAAGTAATGTTAATATTAGTTCGTTCGAACTCTTAAAAATATTTTCGTGACGCTATTTAAATAGTTCAGAGGTTAATTAGATGTTGTTTAGTAAATGTCAAACCATATGACTTTCCACTTGAATAGGTTTTAGTCTGTGTAAGTTTAATAAATCATTCTACAATTATTGAAAACAGAATTAAGATATCATGTATTTATCTGAAGTAGATATCGTTACACTAAATGCACATCATTTATAATAACATTAAAGCTATAGCAAAACAAAAATGTAGTTTTTTGACTCCTACTTTTTTTTAGCTTGATTTCCTCATCGATGATAAACCCTGTTTTCTCTGTTTTTGATCAGCTTCTTAAAATGTCCAATGATTGTAATTTTAGGGATTTTTTTTCTTTTCCACAGGGAATAAAGAATGGAGAACTTTATCCTCTATGAGGAGCTTGGGGCAGGCAGTAGCTCTGTTGTCTATAAAGGCAGAAAGAAGGGCAATCTCAACTATGTAGCCATCATCTGCGCTGACAAAGCCAAGAGACCTGAGATCACTAACCACGTAGGATAGTGCATTAAGCTATATAAACTTACTAATACATATTTTTGAGATTTATTTTTTATTATTATATTCAACTATATATTTGTTTTGTACAGCCTGAAAAAGCTCAAGAGTAAATATTATGAAGTGATAGTTTTAAGATTACTAACCATTCTTTTACAAGAATTTCTATTTGTAATGCTAATTAAACATTCCTGAGATCATATGAAAATTGCACTGAACTTTCTTTTACAGTTTTTTTTTTGTCCTTAAATGAAGAATGCCCACCACAACTGACTGCTCATTTAAGGATGTTATGTTTTGTTTGTATCCCTTGCAAGGTGCGTCTCAGCCATGATCTGGATCATCCAAATATAGTATGCTTCTATGAGTGGTATCAGACAAGTAACCACTTATGGTTGGTAGTGGAGCTGTGTACAGGTCAGTTATTTACTTCTGACACTGCTGCTGAGCAATATTAGACAAAAGTATTTGCAGCTGGTTTTTAGCCATCAAAGTGTAAGAAGTGTATCTTACAGAGGTTTTACACTGATAAGATTTCACAAATAGCAAATACCCTAATATTCTGTTTTATTTTATTATTGACAGATAAACAGTTTAAATTATAAATTGGGAGCTGACATGTTTTTGTGTGAATTGAGTTGTTAGTTTTTAAATGAATTAAACCACCTAAGTTCCTCTAGCTCTCTCACACTTCTTAATGTCTTTTTTTTTACACTCTTTGTCAACCTATCAGGTGGTTCCCTGGAGTCTGTAATTGATCATGATGGATGCCTCTCGGAAGATGTAGTGAGGAAGTTTGGATGGGACTTGGTTAGCGGACTTAAACACATCCATGAATCAGGAATCATTTTCTCTGACTTGACCCCAGCTAAGGTTCATACCTGCATTCGTGTTTATGTAGGCATAACACTGTGTCAGTGAACTTATCACCACATGAATACAGTGACTTCCTTTTTGTTGCCTATAGATCCTACTGGATGGAAGTGGCATTCTGAAGTTTAGTAACTTCTGCATGTCCAAAGCAGAAGGAGAGACATTAGAGCATTTTTTTACCTTACTCTCTTCATCTGAGGAAGAAGGGGCAGGAGATAGCAAGGAGAACATGGACACCATGAAAATAAAGCGACAAGGTCAGATGAGTATTGGTTCTATAAACATTGTGTTGGGAACTGATGATGAGGCTAACTAGAGAACTAGAAGAAATGCAAAGGTGTGGAATTTTTGATGAATCAAGGTGAACTTGAAGACAGTTGCCAGAGGAAACTCACTGGTGGCTAGGGAACACCGAACAGGCAGCAAGGGGTTTTGGCTTACATATTGTTCATGTCAGAAACATGTTATACATTGTAAAGAAAGTCTAGTTTGATAATTAAATTATCTTTAAAAAGTTTACTCTCGTTCAGTAATTTAGATAACAGATTTAACATCAACATTCTCTACACTTCTTGCAACACAAGAATGATGACCAAGCATACAAAAGCTTTTAAAAATGTGCAGTTTGACTAAAAGTCAAGAACACATCATATCATGTTCAAAATGAGGATGTTTGTCTCCTTTAGCTGTTTGACTTTCCTACTTACTGTATGTACACCATGTATATTTCCAGGTTCTCCAACTTACAGCGCTCCAGAGGTTTTACAGGGATCAGAAACTGATATGAGCTCTGATCTCTGGAGTCTGGGTTGTATACTCTACTATATGTACACTGGTAATCACACTTAAACACAAACACCTACACCTACATGTACATACGCATATGGTGCATACACCATAAATTTGATCAAGTATACAAAAATTTAACTGCAAAACAGAGCAATATATCAATTAATAAGCAGTGCTATAGTAAACCTGACCACAACATACATTTATAGTACTCATTGAATGTTTCACATATCCATGGAATATATTTCATATAACCATGGGATATATTTCCCCTGTGTCCAGGACCTGCAAGGTTTCAGACTTGAGTTCTCAGCAGCCCAGCTGCTTCGCAAGATTGCTTTCTTGTAAATGTAAACCCAAACTTTTCCCATTCCCCAGGTAAACCTCCTTTCTATTCTGATAATCTCACTGAACTGACAGAAATGATTTTATACCAGGAACCACAGCCTCCCAGACAGACAGGTAACACACACTCTAACAAGCAGACATATATGCTTGCACAGATGTAATGTTTGACATACATATTTTTGTATCTATTAGCAAAATAAATGTTTTCAGCTGTATGATTCTTTATTTAGATTAACCTTTGCTTGCATGTTGTAGAGTTTATTTTTCTTTGTTTGTTTAATTAATGAAAAAAAAACTCTGTGTTGTTTTGTTTCAGTGTTGTCATGTAGTCTTCCCAGTGAAGAATTCCAGAATCTTCTGAGAGGGTTACTCAACAAAAACCCAGATTGGAGGTCAGGTTCATAGACACAGACAAAGTTTCAGCAAAAACTATTATTTTACAACTGCTGGTACTACTATAATTAGAGGATTTCCATGAGTCTAGATCTTGTGGTAGATTAGAATTTGATTTGATCATAACTTAATGTCAACTCTAAATTATAGTGTCCAGGTTGGAGTATGCTGCTCAATTCTCCTTGCAGTACATACATGTATTGTCTTAACATTACAACACTGCACGATATTGTCGTCTATAATTTACATTTCCCCGAGTATTTGGTAAAATGTTTCATGAATACTTTCATGATGTTATTTGACCTCTTTATTGTGATATAGAAGCTATTAGTAATTAATTATTAATGGAAGAAGTGTCACTAATAATTTGCTAAGTGTAGCTGTTAACTCAAATAAACATGGATAGTGAAAAGAATTTTAAGACAATGAAATTTATTTAACTTCAACAATGAATTACTTTAGACTGCTTAACTTTAAGTACATGTTGACCATAGGATCATGTTTTTGTGTCTAATGTTAAGTCTTGAATTTTTTTTCCTTAAGGATCAGCTGGCTGGAGTTACTTAATCACTCTTTCTGGACAAAGGTTATTAAAGAGGAAGAGGATGTGAAAGAAGGAGTACAGCAAGAGGAGGATGAGGAACGGCAACTGGAGGAAAAAAATGTCCCATTCTCTGAGCAAGTTCAGTCAGTTAACTTGAGGTGTGTAAATATATATTGTTTTTTTTCCTCTTGAAAAAAAAGATGTATCTTGATTTTCAATAGATTTTTTTGCTGGCATTGCCCTGTATTCAGCTTCACTTTTTGTGAAAGAGGAGTAATGTGAGCATAGGCAGTAGATGTATAGGGCACAGTGTTACTGATGCCCAGTCTAGCCTACTTTAATCCACTGGAAGAGACCAAAAATATAAAACACATTTCAAAGTTATGCAAAACATCTCAAGGCACAAAAACAGCATGCACAGCTGCATTTTTTTTTCTCTATCAGTTGAACAGCCTGTGTAACTGTATGTTTTTCTTCCTTAGACACACAAAGATTCCTGACCCTTTCTCTTCAAGAAAGGCAGACAAGCTTCCCAACAGTCATTCAACATGTGCCACACCAGCTAATGGGGTTTCCAAGAAACTTACCTCATCACAGAAAACAGCTGCAACAACCCATAGACCATCTGAAAAAAAGACTAATTGCCAACAACCTATCAGAAATATAATTGGTGGAGCCTTAAAGAATAGCCGTGGTTTGGAAATGGAGGTGGGACATGAGAGAGGAGGAAAGGGAGAAGCAAACACAGAGGATAACACCAGGCTAACGGGGACTCAGAAGATGTGCCACACAGTGCATTCGAATAAATCGATCACACTAGGTAGATAAGCCAAATATTTTGTGTTGTGTTATTTTCTCCTTATTGCAAACTTTTTGAATTCTTCACTGTTTGCTGTGCTTTCTATTATGCCAATCTAATCCCTCATAAAATTTGTGTGCCATCTTTCACCTGTGTGACCAATAATAGGCATGTATTTTAGGCATATGATTGGAAATGGGATGTGATTCAGTACCCTGTGTATTTTCTTTTCCAGATGACATATCAGAGCTCAGGCCAAAGAGTGGTGTTGATGAGGACAACACTGAAGCAATTTTTCTACTCAGGTTTTTTTCTATTCAGTTGAATCTGTCTTCTCCCAGTCTACCTATTTTGCCAGGGTTTTTTAGGATTACAGGGTGAATCTTTGAAGTAATCGATTGCCATAATTTATTCTTCCTAAAAAAAAATTGAATCTCAAGTGTTATTAATATACTTTATTAAATTATTAAAAGCTATACTCCTTCCAAATGATATTTTTGTCCAACACGTCAACAAATACACTGTGGAGTATTTTAAAAGTATACAATACATTAAGTTTAATATAAGAATGAGTGCCCCAGAAGTACTCACACATTTATGCTCTATTCAATACTGTGACCTGCTGACGAGGGTATAGTTGATCAGCCTCATGCACATATCCAGCTGCTAGTCATAAGCAACTAGCAGTACAATCTTTTCAAACTCTTCCTGTTGGTTTATAGTTCTCGTGTCAACTCGAGGAGAAGCTGCAGTTTATTGGACTCTCCAAACCAGACCCCTGCACCTCAGGTTACTGCCACCATATACTTTGAAATCTGTAAAAACATTTAAATAGCAATACTTGAAGCCTTTTAGCCCTTCTCTCTGTCCTTTTTTCCTAATCCTAGGCAAAGACTGGTACTGACAACACAGCCTTTGTGAAAGCTCTTCTCCATACTGACTCTGATCTGACCGTCACACCAATCATGGACAACCCCAAGGTGCAGACAAACAATACTAGTGCACAAAGGCTATTTCACATGTTGTTGTGTTTCCAGATCAGTAAAATACAACTGTTAATCTTTTAATATTCTTTAGTAGTTAGTAATGTCATTGTGAAGATCCTATCTCGTCAATAATTTAAGTGTAATGTTGATTTTTTTTTAATTGTACAAGAAAATGCTTTCACAGTAAATTCAATGAAATGTTACTCAGAAGTAAGGAAAAAACCCCTTATGGGAACTTTGATTGAATATCAGTCACCTCAGATTTAGGCTCACTGTGTGGTGTTCTTTTTCAATTTACCAGATTCTTAAAAGCCCTCCTGTAAGATTTGATCCCAAAAATCTTTGTGTGCCAGCATATTCAGGTATTCTATGCTATCAGAGTATAGATTCTTTATATTAATTATAGTTATTGGCCCCAGTTTTTCTTAAGGTTGACTTTTCTTCTCTGCCTTAGTTGAGAAACTACAGTCTTTGAGTGATGAAGAGTGGACTATCTTCATCCCCCAGCTCTGTTCATCCTTTGGAGAACAGAACTCCTCAGCTCCTTTCTCATCCTCCGCTGCTCCTCCTCCCCCCTCAGTAGCCATTCGATCCAGGCTTAACCTGCTCTGCTACTTATGCTGTGTGGCTGGACATAAAGCTTTTGCTAACAGACTGATCAACTCAGCACTGGTAGGAAAATGTAAAATGTACTGTATTTACTTGGATCCTTCTTCGTCCTCGTTTTGCCTCACTGTTAATTGAGTTTAACAACTTACTTTGCCCTTTCTCTGAGCCCAATGGAATTGAAATTGTAATATATCACAGTTTTCCATTTTTATCTTTATAAATTTTACACAGAAAATGCGATACTTTATCAATTTTTGTTTTCCTCAACCCTTAGCTCTCGTGCTCCCACAGTGACACATTTGCCAACCATTTGTTTTCACTATGTATGAGCTAGCTAGCTAGTCTTTAGTCAAGTGGGATTCAGTAGTGCAGATACCTGGGAACATACATTTTTTCAAAATTTAAGAAAAAAATAGTTTCAAACAATTTTTGGGTTTTAACAACTTTAAAACCATGTCTATACCTATAGTTCATGGTGTTCATTAATACATGCTTTATTTACCCATCAGATTCTAAAATAATATAAAGTGGTTTTGTTTACAAACACAGAAACTTTACCAAGCCTAATAAAAATCCTCATGAATATAAAAACATTTTTTGTCATTTATCATAATTTCTGGCAGATTAGGTTCTTAATCATGTTCTTTCTTCTTTTTCTCTGTGTCTCTCATCTCCTCACGTCTTTATTAAGCTTCCAGTACTGACTCAACAATTGCGACAAGCATCTAACTGGGATATGTAAGTTCATTTTGTATGTTTTCTCTATATAAATAATTTAACACGGTGCAACTTAAAAATATGTTTGAAGTTGATACACTGTAAGCTAAAATTTAACCACTGTTGAAACTGAACTGCAAGCTATTGTTCATTGGATATCCCCAATGTTAGTGATGTGGCAGAACATAATCTTAAGGGAAGGATTAATGGTTAAAAAAAAATAATTGAATTTGGTAGCACTAAAGTAACAAACATCAGTGGCAGACTAGCACCTAAGGATTTATCCTTGCTCAATCTTCTTTTGCTGTTTCTTTACACCTTCTTTTCTTTTATAGTTTGTTGAGAACTGTGTTTCCAAGTTATTGCACCAATGTGTAGAATGGTCTGTTGAAACTTAAAGTGGTTGTGTAAAAAGTTCTAATGCCTTTTTTTAAAAAATTTTTTTGAAGGTTACAAGCTTTACACTTCAACTTAAAAACTGATACTCTCCTTTCCTAACTCTGTATTGCAGTTTTGTCAGGATAGGCTTTGGAAATTTACTGCTTGAAAATTAAAGTCTGTGTTGATATGAAAATTAACACTTTCTACTATTTTTTATTTAATGAAACTTCAAATGTTTTATAGACGGAGTAAGGTTCTCAGAGTGATGGGTCTACTTGCTCTGCACTGTACTGAGCTAGGAGAAGACACTCCTGTTTCTGAGGTCTGGAACACAGACACAAACACACACACAGACACACACACATACACACAGATGTTGTTGTTATGTAAATGTAAATTTCATGTTTTCATTGCATGTTGAAATGAGTTGAAATGAGTTGACTGTTATCTCAGTTAGTCTATGTAATGCTATTCATTGATTCTTTAGTGGCTGGTACAGGAACAACACTGGCACTGACTGTAGAAACAGCATGAAGTGAGAAACAGCTGTTTTTGTTTTTTTCATGAAAACAAGGCAAATGATTAAATTTATGTTAAAGAGAATAGTAAGAGACACACAAACTGGGGAATTCCCTTTGAAAAACATTTTGAGGAACTTAAATTAGCAATACCAGTATTAACCATGAGGAGGCAGTGCATATTGGCAGGACCCCACCTAATGCAGTTTACAGAGAGTATGACAAAACAAATTCATGCTTAAGATCATGCTTAATATACTGGAAATTCTGGTTAAAGTGTCCCTCCAGATATGTATTAGGACATAAATGCAAACATTGTGCTTGGAACAATAATAAGTGACTGATGCGGTTTTTTCACAGAAACAGTATAATTTCCAAATTAAAATCCTTAAAAGGGAATTTCCTCTTTCTATCTCAGTGAAGATCCAGGATTTCGTAAATGAACAAATTTTATTTATTTATCAAGTTTTCCAGCTGAACTCAAGAAGTCAGTTGTCAGTGTATGTTCTCTGGTAGCTTTACTTTTTTATGTCACTTTAGTGTAAGTTGCGAATTGGACCAGGATTGACTTCCAAACAGTTTGTTATGTGACAAATCAAGCTTTTAGGCCTCCTTTTAGTTGGCCCAAAGACACTTTTACGCTTTAAACAGATGAATGTAAAGACAGACGTATGCAGTCAAAATCTGATCACACATTGTCAACACAGTGAAGCTCAATCATCAACTGTAGTAAAAAAAAATCAAGCAAAGGGGCACCTGAATAATGTGTGGTGGTTCTCTCAATGTGTGCCCTACTTTTTGTACTGTTTAGGGACCTTTTTCCAATAATGAAAAGTCTGATCTAAAACAAGTTGTGGATGGAAATATATGCCCTGTCCTTTTAAACTTTATGGTGCTTGCATGCACCAGCAGGTGGCATTAAAAACCTACAAGACAACAAGTCTTTCATGAGCCATAGAGATGAAACCACCACTCTCTCTATCCCCCACCCCACCCCCGGACAAATAGTTGCCAGGTTTTAGGGACACCTTGCCAGAACTAATAATGTAATTAAAGCCCAGTACCTGAAATCCCACATTTAGCTAGGACTTATACAATCTGTGCAGCGTACTACACCTACTGTCCTAGTCACTCAATTCAAATAAGGGAAATCCTCTAAAAAACCCTCAGGAGGAGCAACAAGGGAAATATCCCTCTTTTAAGACAAATGGACAGTAAACTTTCGTACAGTATAGACCATAAAAGTAAAACCATATTAACATATCTGCAATCTAAAGAAAACATTCTGTACAGTTTGTAAAGTAAATAGTGACTTTGATTAAACTTTCTGGTCATTTTGGAGGCTGTAGATTGTGGTGGTGTTGAATTGTACTATATTATACTGACGGGTAAGGTGATTTGTCATTTAGCTTACCCTCATTGATATAAATGGGGTTGACAAAGTAATAGAAAGATGCCTGTCAATATAATGCAGTACCATTCAGTAACACAACATATTGTAACCCCTAAAATGACCTGAAAGTTGAATTGCCTTCTCTTAAAAAACAGTTTCAACAAAAGTTAAAATGAAGAGGTGATTCATGCAGGGCTGGATGAGGTTGCTCTAGTTTTAGCAATGCTAACCTACCAAAGAGGCAAATGAGTGTGTAGTTACATCAACATAATACCCATAATCTTACAAAAAGCAAGTGCTGTGAGATAATAGGACATACATAGGAAATTCAGATACTTTACTGAATCCCCCTCCCTTGACACACAGACTCACAGATGCACCTGCACACACACATATTTAAGTGGGTGCTGAACTAATTTAATGTAAATGTGATTTTGTAAAGAGCTGAGATCTGGAGCTGCTCAGTGACATTTGATCCTTTCATCCTGAACAGAGCTCAACACCTTTTCCTGTCTTTTTTTTTTTCCCCGTCTCTCTACTTTTCTTTGGTGTCTTCGTCTGCTCGATCACATCTATTTATTCTAAATGAAATCCACTCCGTCTACAATAGCTCTGATCTCGTATCCACTCCCTTTCTGAGTTTGTCTTTTTCTTGTCTCATTCTCCACTTGTTCTGACACTTAACTGCTACCGAGTCGTCACAGCGATTTACAAAATGGCCGACTATAGCATGGCAGTGTTTTTTTTCGCTGCTCTAGTTGTTAAGGACAAATGGCGGAACATTTTTTCCGCTTTCCTCCTTACCTCTCTGTGGCTACCGTAGGATGACAAATTGTTAAGAAAAGGACAAAGCTGTACTTTTGTGCCTGTGTGTCTTTGTGTGTCTGTGTGTATGACCACGTCTTTGTCCATCTATAGACTCAGCAGGGGTCCTGTGTGTGTGTGTTTTAAGTGTACATGGACTTCTTTGAGATGTATTTGTGTGTGCACTCAACAGGGGTCCTGTGTATATAGATTTGTGTATCTGTGTACTTCTTTTTCCCTTTACCTGTGTATGTGTGCGGGCATGCAAATGCCCTGTTTATGTGCATTGATATGCTATAGTGATTCCAACAGATGATCAATAAAACAGCACATACAGGCATATGTTTGTGTGTGTGTGTGTGTGTGTGTGTGTGTGTGTGTGTGTGTTCTCTCAGCAGGGGTTCTCCAGCTGCAGTCCTGCTGATTGGAGTATCAGGGCTGGGCTTAGTTACCATGGAAACTGCTATATGCTTCAAACCCCCTACCCCACAACCCACCCCACCCTAACAACCCAACAAAAAAAAAAACAAAAAACAAAAAACACACTCTAGTTTGTTTTTTTTTCTGTCTCACTCTGTCCTGTCCGTCTGTCCACTTGCTTTCTCTTGTGTCTTTCTAGTTCGTCTGTTTTTGTCTTACAACCTCTCCCTTTTTCTTTTGAAATAACAAAATTAAATGAAAATTCAATTTTCCAGAATTATTTTACCAATTTATGTTTGCTGCTTTCTTTATGTGTTTTAGGAGAGCTTTGCTTTAAAAACTGACTAGATATGATTTTCCCCTTCACTTAATATCACCTCCAAAGTTTTCAGTGGCTTTAACAGCAGTTCAGCCAATAAAGCCTCCTCTGTGCAATGTGTTTTATGGGGATATGGAGTCTTAATGCTTTCCAAAAGCCCACAGAAATCTGCAGGAACACACATTCAGAGGGCATTGGCTCAAAGAAGCCACCACTCAAAGCATTTGTGAATGCCTCTTGCAAGATGAAAGTTTGAACCACTGTGTAAATATCTCACACCTAATAAATACAAACCTACAGCACTGATCCATATGCTTATGGTCAAACAAAATTTGACAGTGTGGTTTATGGTTAAAGATGCTCTCAGAGCTTGTCTTTCATCAAAAATCTCTTAAATTAGGTTTTTGATTTCTCAACAAAACAGTTTAAACATGATACATATGCTACCTTTGTGAATTTAAGCCATGCATTTGTTATTGTTGTTTTGGAAAATTTTGAATCGGGTCTTTCTAGATGTGGTAAATGATAACATGTTTTGCTTGCAAAAGTTTTCATGGGTGCTCCAGTTTCTCTCACCCTCAGAAACACTTATGTATAGGTCAATTCTCCACACTTACTTTTGGAGTTGGTCCCGAGACACCATATAATGGATGCCCACTGTAGGGATGAGTTTAATGCAGAGAACAAGTTTTACTGTGTTGTATGGATATGATTTAAGTCTGAGTATTATTGTATCTTATAGATCAGAATTCTTCTCTTAGAGTATGTGTTGCAACTAGAGCTGTAGCAAAGAAGTTTTTGACTATTAAAAATCTTCCACAGTGTGACTTTGCATTGCAGTTCACTTGCCTCAGCTTTAATAGGGTTAGCCTGACTAATCAATGGCTACTTTTACAAGACTTCTCAGCATGATGGCTCTGTGGGACTGGCTCTATTGGTTGGGTCCACTGTGGGTAAATGTGGATGACCATGGGGAAAAATATCAAGTGAAAATAACTTGAATCGAAATGATTTATGTATGTAAAATAAATAAGAGTTTGCTGATACTATATTTAGACTTTTATTTCACTAAAAGTAAACTTTCATCAAAAAAATATAACTATTTTCATGAGGCTAGCTTACTCATCTCTACTCATTATTGGTTGATTAGGTGACTTTCAACTTCAATGCTTCACCAATGCTTTAAATGTTACTTTGTTCTCTTCCCTCAGTAAAAACAAGCCGAAGTACAATTCCTTCCTTACAGGGCAGATAATCAAGCCCCCTGTTCTCTCTATTCTTTCTTTTGTGCAAACATAACTGACATAACTGCTTGTAACTTGTCGATTGTATATGTATGTATAAGCGTAAAATTTCTGCATATGTGTTAAGATATCTTTTTTATTCTGAAGCACCATATAATTGTTGTTTCTGGATATCCATTCAATGTGTACATTTTTTTGCTTGTGTGCATTCATGTACATTCTTAGATCCAAAGGAATTTTGTTGCTGAAATCATGGTGATATGTTTTGGATCTGTGAGTGTTATGAGTGTGTGTGTATGTTATATGTGTTCTTTTGGCACTGGCGTGTTTTGCAGCGGTGCATTTCAGCACCCTTTGCCTACAAGCAGCTGTGTGGTCAGTTTCAGACACACCCCGAGATCTCAACTCTCTGCTAGGCTATTTATGTTATTAGAGGTATTAGTCCAGGAGAGGACTTGGAGAGAAGAACACAGAGCAATTAACTTGGAGAAACTGTTTGTTTGTTTGTTTTTTGCTTATTTCATTTACAGCACTGCCATTTGCAATTTAAGTTGATAGCAACACAACATGGTATAACTTTGGTTTTTTGGTTTGTATGAATAAGTTATGACAAATGTGCATGCAAAGTGTCTTGAGACAACTTTGGTAGTGATTTAATGCTATATAAACAAAATTTGGTTTGATTTGATTTGATTTGATAACATGAACAAAACCATAACCGGCTTCTGTCCTAGTCTCAAGTCTCAATGTTTACTGACATTGATGCTCAGACCTACTCAGGATTCTAGTGGCAAACTGATAGCGTACCATGCCCATCCTTGGCTCAGCATGAGGAAACACCACGGTTCTTGGGCAAAAATAAAAAGAAAGAATAACTCTTCTGGGAAAGGGAAGATATGTTGAGAGAGAGCATGACAAACAGGCTGTTACCACTTCTCCTACAATAAAAAAAATGACAGAAGGTGAGAGACAGTGAAGGCAAGCAAGTATGAGAGAAAAAGTAGTAAAGGAAGAGAAGGGAAAGGTGAGATATATTTTGTGATACATAAAGGACAATTCAAAGTAGAGCAGAAAGAGAAAAGGGAAGTACAGTGAAAAACAAAGGAATGAGAGAGCGAACAGACAATGGAAAAAAATGAAGAGAAGAGAGGGACAGATAGAGGAGTGAGGCAGAACTTGCATCAGATCACAGAGGGGGGAAGCTGGCAGTAATGCTAATGCCAGGAAGCAGCCAGCCAGCAAGGCTGTCTCTGCATATACTTAACTGTGTGTGTGTGTGTGTGTGTGTGTGTGTGTGTGTGTGTGTGTGTGTTTGTCTGTGTGTGTGTGTTTGTCTGTGTGTGCATGCATGTGTGTTTTTAATGTGACTATGTGTGTTTGTCTGTGTGGGAGAGAGAGACTGTAGTGTGTGTGTACGTGAGTATGACTGTAGTGTGCATTTCCCACAAGTACATATGATATGCATGAATTTATGTACCTATTTATGTTTTTGCATATATTTTAATGCTCTAAACATGTGTGTTTGTGTATACATACATATGTGTGTGTCTCATCATGTCTTTATGTTTATGTATGTTTATGTTATGCCTTGTGATTTTTTTTGTGAATTTAATGTTGCTGCTGCCTACCTAATAACTTCGCCCTATTTCTTTTTTCATTGCATTGTTTTTTTCTTCATTCATCGTTATGACTCTGTTTTATGCCTTGTGTCTCTTTCTTCTTTACTGTCATTTTGTTGTAATTGTTTACTGCTACCCTCTTCTCCCTATTCTCACACTTTTTGCGTTTGCCCTTACTCTTACATACAAAATGGATTCATCACAATTGTATGCTCAGCCACCTGATCTTGGTCTAGCTGAGATGCATTTCACTTGCTGAAGCCCAAGAAAAAGGCAAAAATACGCTGAACCCTAAACAAAAATGCAGTTGTCTGCAGTCCAGGCCTGAGAGAGTTATCAGACATCTTCTGATATCTGTCGATCATACATTTCAGGCATTCCCAAATGGTTATTTTAAATACTATACAGCCAGACCAAAAAAAGGTGTATAATGTACAAAGAGCTAAACGAGCATCGCTAGATGTTACAAATCACATTCAGCATGAGAGACAATCTCATATCGCTCAGTAGATTCAACATTTTGCCTAGCAGGACGAGACATTCATGTTTTTAAATAATATGTACTTCATTCCATTTAAAGAGTGCAAAGTAGTTACAAATAGTCAAAGGTAGCCTTCCTAAATTCAGCATTTACCCTAGAGGTTATGATTTGAAAAAATACGAGTTCTGGTATTTGTACACTTGTGAAGGGAATTGAGGCTCCTTTTCCAAGAGAACTTTACATGTAAAAATGATTGAATGTGGTTCTCTTCTTGAGCCAGTCTACCTTTCATGTAGTACATACTGATAAGTAGTTTGTGTACTGTAGTAAAGCCTAAAGCACAATGACAGACTGCATTATCAAGTTATTTTAAGGTAGGCATGAAAAGCAGCATGAAAAATAAGAGATATAATATAAAATAGTAGTATAATAATATTCACTTTATTAATCCCCATAGGGAAAATTCATTTCAATGGACTGTCCTCATACAGCTCGTTTACATGTTTTTGGTGGTTGGGGAAAAATAAGCACTCTCAGGAAACCCGCACAGACATGGGGAGAAGGTAGAAGCTCCACACAGAAAGCCTCTGTTGTGGCTACTATCTGATATCACAGTAGACAAACACAAACACTATGGTTAACTTTGCTTACCTCAGACAGAATTTAGCATTTTCTGATACAAGTGACCTCTCTCTATTTTTAGTTTCAATTTAATTTTAATTTTTTAAATATGGTTTTTTTGCCAGTTGCCCCATGTGCTGCTTTAAAGTGAGGCTGCTGTCTCGATTTCCTAGGATGGGCAATGTCAAGTACTATAAAATGTATGGATGGCAGAGAGATGTGAACTGGAATTATGGCTTTTGAGAAGAAAACACTTTTAGTGCAAGCTTATATTAATGTCTTTTAGTCTGAATGTTAAGGGCAGATATCATTGTATGGTACCTATCTCATATATATATATATATGTATGTATATGTGTATATATATATATATATATATATATATGCATATATTTGTGTGTGTGTATATATATAGAGAGAGAGAATAAGTTTATAGGAGTTAATCTTAAATTAGTCTTATTTCGCCAAGTCCTGCTGTACTTTGAAGGAGTGCTACCTTTGAAAAATTATCACTAAAACTTAAAGTGGTTAAATAGGCCAGTTTTCTTTGCCATAATTTTCAAGGGCATTTTTTAACTGTTACTGTTTTCCATTTTGATTTGCAACATCAAAATATTCCTCTCTCTATCCTCTTTTTCTAGGCTATGTCCACACTAACAGACCTGTTGAGAGACAACCTCAGGAATAGTAATATAAAGCAGTTCCTGCTGCCACCACTGGGGGAGTTCCTCTACCTCATTGCCTCACAGGTAGACTATGTATTACAGATATTTATATGAAGAAATATAAAGAAATAGAGAACATTGTAGCTGATGAATATAACAGCAGTCATGGGCCCAAACACACTGTATAAAAGAGAAATTGGTGCACATGTAAACTTTCATGAACACAAAAGGGCGCTGATTGCAGTAGATCCTGCTGATCAAAATATTATTTTTTTCATAGCTTCAAATGTTATTTTTCTGTATTTTCTATTTATTGGACAAGGTCAATAGAGTGTGGGCAGAATTCTAATATTTTTATTATTTGGCTAGTATGAATATCCACCTAACTGTAGCTAAGATGTTAAACAAAAGACAAAAAAGAAAACCACTAATACAATTGCTTTTAGCACATAAATGTGGAGTAATTTTCAATATAAACAGAAATGAAAAACTTCATGACCACAAGTAGTATGGCATCCTATACAGCAATTTGTTAAAGACAATTTGAATATTTTTCTAGTTTACTATGCAATCACTCATTGACTCATTTATTGTGCCACATCTTTGCAAAAAAATATTCTTTACTGTTTGGCTGATTGTTAGTGTAATTACAATACTGATTTAATAGTTTGCTGTTTTAAGTCACTAAAGCTGAGCTCACAAGAAAAAGTTGCCTGTGAAACCGTCTGAGAGGCTGCTTTTAATCTAGCATCTTGATGTAATTGGCATTCTGTAATGTGTCTGAGTCATCAGTTAAATCTAAGACAAGTACTCTTAATATTCATCAGACTTGCCACGCTAACCTGGTATTTAAAGAATCAGAAAATGTCATTAAGCTAATTTATTGGCTCATATTTTTTCCTGTTTAAAAAATGCAGTCTATTAACTGTTCACCCTGCTGATAAATCACAACTGCAAACACTTAAAGGCAAGCAAACTGTGAAGTCATATGCCCCTATTTTGTTCTGCAAATAATTTGCAAATCACTCTCTAAGCAAACTAGCCCATAAAGTTTTATGTACAATACATTTCTAGGCCATCGGAATACCCCCAGAAGGTGGTTTTGTAAATGTGGACAGTGAAATTCTTCATTAAGAGAAGAGTTTATCAGCAGTTTTTGATGTGGAATGTCTGTTTTCTTTTAAGTTAATGAGCCTAAAGGAATCAAGCCCAACACCAATGCTAGACGCCAGAAAGAACATTAGACCCTTTCCCTTATACTTCAGTAAGAAACGCCAATCTTGAGTTAAATGAATGAGCTCTGAGTGCTCTGTCATTAGGTAATGGAGTTTAAATTTGCATGCTGACTAAATTAAACTGAAAGTGAATTGACCCTTAGCCCTGAAAATTACAAGGGAAAAGTGGAGGAGGCCTTGTTTGACTTCAGTAGAAAAGGTGATCTCAATTTATTTCTGATTAACCTCAATCTAGCCAGGCAATTGATTAAGTGTGAGATTATTGTTCACACAACTGATGGTTAACCTTCAAAATCAATCACGCTGCCTGATTACATTTATTACTCTCCTGAAGTCATGGAAAATCTCATCAGTGTCCTGTAAAGCTCTTAATAAAGTGCCTTTTCAGCTCCTGAAAGAGTTAGAGTAATTCCATTGTTACAGTAGATTCTTAATGGATGGCTTGGTAATTACTAATTCCTGTACCTCTCTTAGAAATAAGGGCCAGTTACTGATTTGTACCTTAGAAGTGTAACCATCTATTAGTTAGTTACAGTCGCAAAATAAAAACACAAAACCTAACCTGAAGGTAAAAAGCCCAACAAGATATCCATTATCTGGAATAAATGGTCAACTTGGAGGCCAGAATGTGCAATAAATTGTTACCTCTGCATAATAAGACGAATAACTAACATTTTTGTGTGTTTTGAAAATCACATTCTAAAGATTTTCACAATTCATAACTTGGTTTCCCTGGAAGTTTTACTTATATCTGGAACAATTACTGGCATTCCATTAATGGAGACGTTTACTGTATTTTTTTCCACTGTTGTTCAAAAATAAGACTTTGCAAAGGGAGATTTTTTTTAAAGTAACATGCAATTGATGAACAATATGTATAATTTTACCATATGTTTAACAACAAGACGAGCTGGCTGTTCAGCCATATAATTTTAACCAAATGAGTACCAAGATTTACGCCATCAAAAGACATGTGATGCCCATGTCAACAATGACCTGAGAGTTGATCCTAAATCTGATAGAAGGTTTGAGTAAGTTCAGAGGGGCAGTTTACCTTGCTTGTGTGTAACAGTTGCTGTCCTGTGGTGTTCAAATGTAAGGACATTAAAAGAGTAATGTTGTAAATGTGATACTCTGTTTTTTATTCATCTAACAGATTTTTAGTGAAAAACAAAGTTGGCTGATTTCAGATAGAGGTTTTGCCATTGTATTTATTTGGAATGTGGAACAGACTGTTCAGCTGAAACAATTTAAAATTAATTTAAAAATTAATAGACACCCTGCAGCCAGTCAGATTAAAGTATCTATCTAGAGGAATTCATGGACACCCTGTAGCCAATTAAAAATGGTCTTTGCCACTTCAAAACAAATAATAAATAAATGGGCTATCTACTGCCATGAGTGACTGCTCTTACTGGTCATTTTTTCAATGACAGTGATTTGCTTTCATGCCTTCTGTTTTCTGTGCTTTCTGTTCTTTTGCTTGAGCTTGGCAAAATTTTTACTTTTGCTCCTCAGTCATTGTCATGATTAGGTAGTGTGTAAAACAAGTTCTCTAAGTTTATAGTGCTGTTTTGGCTTCTGTCCTTTATTCAAGTTTTGATTAAAAAAAATATGTTTCTAGTAGTGCCAGCAATGGAATTGATAGTTCTAAAAGCCTAGTAATTATTTGATTTGCACTGAGACTAAGAGTCCTGGGACTTGCAGGTCTTATGGATTTTCATTGTCAGTGATCAGCTTCATTGCTGCCTTTATTCTCAAGGTTAGATATAACTGAAGACCTTGTAAAATCACCACAGAAACATCCTTTATTTAACTTTTGGATAATAGTTTCAAGGTTGAAAGAGACCGTTATAAGACTATTCCCTACTGAATGAATACAGTGGATAACATGTCTGGATAACATGTCTTCTGAAATACTATATGACCAAAAATGACAACAAAAAGTTTAATAAAATAGTAGATGACCACTGAAAACATTGAAGGTCATAATTAAATTCTCTAAGGTAAAAGTCCAAGATATAGTCCACTTGATACAGTAACATACAATTATATTTAAGTTCCCTGAACAGTAAAACCTACTATCGTCACAAGTCTAGAAACTTTGTCCGTCTAATGGCAGGAGAAACTTTTTTGAGTAATATGGAATGAGCCTTTAAGTGTCCCCGGGTAGAATCGTCTGCTGTGCTCCTCTTTTCTGCTGCACCAGTCAATGACAACGATTAGCTATAGCCTCCAGTGCTGTCTCTATCCTCAAGGTTAGAGATAGCCTAAAGCCTAACACAATAGCAGTGAAATGGGGCATTGTTTCATGAAAAGATAAAAATTATTGGTTGAAATATTCTGAATTTCGTGAGTTGTGGAACAATGCTAGTGACAGTTGTATAGTGTATTTTGTTTGGAAAAGAAATACACACATCATCATGATCAGATGAATTATTTAGGAGTCAAAAAAAACTTTTCCAGTTCTAGTAGCTCGTCAGAATTTACATTTTTGATGTTTTCTCTTTTTTTTTATAGTTGTTAATTAAGTATCTTTGTATTTCAGACTGATGTTCACACAAGATAAGCAATCACCTTTTTTTCTGAGAAAATGTGATGGCCATTCTTTCTCTATTTTGTGGCATTTAATGGTCTTAATTATTAATGCATTATTTGTTGAAGTAAATTAGAGATGAATTGATGATGAAAATTCTTGATATTTTCAGTCCTGTGAATTTTAAATTAAGACTTTTAGAGCGTGATAAAAGTTTAATTACTCTCTTTTTTATACCTCCACTTATTTAAAAATGAAAATGAGATGAACAAAAATAGGCAAAATGATAAAAAACATGTAAAGCCTATGCATACTATCTGTCTTCATACTATCAATATGTTGAAAAAAAATCTGTTGAATTTAAATAGTTATGAAAGTATATTCACACACATGTATGGTTACCGAGTAATCAAGATGTCATGACTCCTCTTGCTCTCATCTCCCCTCTCTGACTTGGCCCTTTCTTGCCCTTTTCCTCACTCCTCTCTACTTGCATCTCCTCCACTTTATCTCTGTGCTTTTCTCTCACTCCCACTCTGCTCTTCCACTGCCCCCACCGCCCCCATTGGTACCCCCTCCTCCTCTCTCCTCTTACCCTTTCTCCCTGTCTTTCTATGTCTCTCTATCAGGAGGAGAAGAGAGGCTCCCCAGAGGGACTGTGGTTCGTTCCCGCTGCCGCCTACACTGGCTTAATGAGGAGCCTGCGGGAAGGGGTGAGTGTCTCTGTGTATGTCTGCGTGTGTCTGTTTTTGTGTCTGTGCCTGTGTAGCTGTGACTAAGTCTCTCTCACTGTGTGTGCCTGTGAGTATGTGTGAGTGTGTGGCAGGGGATCCCTGTGAACAGTAATGATGAGGCAGCTGTGGGGGCCTAAAGCGTTGTTTGCCAGCTGCAAGTCAAGGGCATGCAGAGCAGTCATACACACATGCGTGCACACACACACTCTTACCTGCATCAAACACAACTTTACTGCTCAGCAGCCTGACCTCAGCAGCAATTAGGACCCTCAAGACACACATATACAGTAGATAGAGAAGAAACAGAGTCAGAAATATAGGAAGCTCTTTCCTTTTTGCTGTCTTGCTTTATTTTTGGTTTCTTTATTTTTCTCTTATCCATTGCCTTACTTTTTCTAGTAATTATGTTTCCCCACAAAAAAGTGTGGTAGTGTAATTGCACAACAAAATGACACACATGTCAATGTTGGCTTCATGCTAATGGTTGGATAAAATGGGGTGGAGCTGGTTATGTTTTGGTTTGGACCCTCTGTTTCTTAACTTCAACAATAATTATATCAGAAAATGTCATTAAGCTAATTTATTGGCTCATATTTTTTCCTGTTTAAAAAATGCAGTCTATTAACTGTTCACCCTGCTGATAAATCACAACTGCAAACACTTAAAGGCAAGCAAACTGTGAAGTCATATGCCCCTATTTTGTTCTGCAAATAATTTGCAAATCACTCTCTAAGCAAACTAGCCCATATATATTTATTGTTCAATTTTAGGTTAATTATAAACATAAAAAGGTTTAACATCACCTTTACCTTATTCATCACCCTATTTTTTTGTCTTTATGTGATTTTGATTTAAAATGTGTACAAACCTGTGCTTCACAGCACATTATGAGTTACTACAGTTTTGATATTTATGGTGTTCTTAATATAGTTGCTGATTGCCGCTTAGAAAGGAAGATTTTACTGGGTGGTGGGACTGATTGATACAGTGAATGGGTGCAGGGAAAGAAAGGAATGGATGGATGTTGTTTTTGTCTTTTAGGAGGAGGAAGGGGTCTTACTGGGGTGGCCCACTATAGCAGAATGAATATAGATGAAACTCTGGTCTGCACAGTTGTCAGCTAGTACCTACTGTTGCTTCATTACCACTGGGAGTGTAGTGGAGGGGTAGATGAACAGAGGAGGGTTGTGTGTGACAGGAGCAGGGAGAGGGGTAGAGGGGAGGAGAGAGGAGGTTGACTTATTTATCATTATTGAGCTGTGAGAATAGGATGACGGAAACACACACATACACACTCACACACACAGCCTTAGGGACCAGACTCTCATCCCCAGACCCAACCTGCCTCCCTCTCTTTCCAGCTCCCCCTCTCAGCCTCCTCTCTCCTTCCTGTCTCCACCCTCTCTGTGTTGCTCCCTTTCCCTGACTGACTGTTTTTCCCATGGATGCACAAGTATATGTGCTGTTATATTACAGAGCTTTCTAAATAGTCTAACTTTGTCTCCTGGGCATTACAATTCCTGGAGTTAACAAGGTAGTAGGGTATTGTAAGGTTTCATAGAATAGTCAACCAGTCAACTAGTTGACTATTTTAGCAACTAGGTGATACTGTCCAGCGTGGTAGACTTATCATTCATCCAAATTTTGTTGGGGTGTAGTAATCAGGCAGTTACAAGGAAAGACTACCTGCAAGAAAGCAGAAAGTGCAGTTGTTATTATAGTCAAAAGTATATGTAACTCTGGTAACTGGCAGTTAAGTCCAATCAGATTGCATTTAATTGGTTCGTGGAAACCTTTTGGAGAAGTTGGTGACTGCTTAAATTTGTTGGTCCTGAATATTAATAATAAAATTGTATTGGGATGTTAAGTTTGTAAAAAATTACCATATACCTCCAAAAACAGTTTTTAAGATTCCTTTAGCAAAGTAAAAATAACTTTCCAAAAGCACATGAGCATAAACAACACTTTTAATACTTAAATTACTCCTGGCTGATCACCAAAAACCTTTTCAGAACCTATGTTGTATGATTTGATGAGTGACCAGCTGTATCCCTATTGTTTTAACAGTCCCCTATCACCATTTGTTTATTGCGTCAGTGTTCCTCCAATATTTTATCAGACATATCTTGTGAAGTGTGTCTGGAGAAGGAGATTGTCTACCAACGTGCTAAATCTAAATCCATTGCCACTCACTGTTTATTGCATGACAGTGTTGAGACACAGCACAAGACCCTGACTAGTGTGCTCCAGGCAGTGTGGTTTTAATGTGTTTCCTGACCCCCTGGATCACCCCAGCCCCCTCTGCTGCTGTTGAGAGTTTTCCAGATTCACAAGTAAAGCACTGGAGAGAGGGATAGAGATCGTTGCACTAGAAGAAAGGGTCGACTAGGAGGGCACAGAGCCAAAGCGAGCATTGGTGGTTTTAGCAGTGGAGCAGGGGATAGTGGGGGATGGCAGGGAGTGACAGAGAGGAAGAGAGAGAAGAATCAGTGTAGTGGGAGGGGGAGAGGCGATGGCAGGGAGTCAGAGAGAGAGTTGTGCTTGGAGAGGGGGAGTGGATGGCATGGAGTGAAAGGCAGGTTTCCAGGCCAGACTTGAGCTGCAGGAAATTATTTATGAGCCCGAACAAGATGATGCTCCTGCTGCCTATGATGAAAAATCTGTGTGTCTGTCTGCAGCAGAAATGGTGTGTGAACAGTATTACAGTGATAGAAGCCAGGGGGCAGAAGGCAAAAATCCCCCTTACACACAAGCACGCACACACACATATACACATAGACACTGATACAAACCCACATACACGTACATACACAGAGCAGTGGTGAGCCTATTAAAGATTTATCACTGTCTTCCACAATGGAGAGGATAACAGAGGGGGACTCTCTGAGACAGTCATGGGTCCTGCACTTGTGTCCTACACAGATGACCACTCCACCTGCATGCATATATACACATGTTTGTACAATATAATAATAAATGCTCAATCGAACATTTTTTTTAGTGAAAGTGCCACTGTTAGATACGGACATAAAAAAGTACAAAATAAGCAATATCACGTGACAGTGAGTACTGTTGTACCAAGTATAAGTAGAAATATTATTTGGTTTTAGGACAAAGATGATTACAACTGTGCTAATATTCACTGCAGTAGCATGACCAAGCAAGACATGTTAGCCTACACACTAGCTTGCAAGACTACTTTGAGTAGATCTACAGGTTACTGCAAACCAGCGACTTTGTATAAATTTATTTGAATGTTTTTATGTTTATTATCTTCACCATCCATTTTCTGTTGATTGTTTGCAGCTGGTGAAATTAAAATCTTTTTAGAGTTTCTTGGATGTGTATTTTCTGATAAGTCAAAAACTTGATAAGACAGTACATTTTTCAGTGGTTTCCTGATCTCCTTGAATTTCAATTATGGCTAACCCAAAGCTCATTCATAGATGCCTATTTTGCCTAATTTTTAGGCTTAGCAAGGACTGAAAGATGTCAAAACCAAGTTGTTTTCTTCATAGTGTAAGCTTATCTGTTGCACTATAATAATTTGACTAGGTGGCTGATGTAAAATGAGCACAGCTGGGGGTATGTATTTGAGTATCCAGGCCTCTTTCCTTCCCTTTGCAGTCTTCTGACAACTATTCATAATTAAACTTGAAAATGATTTTTTTTGTTTTTAAATATTCACCCCCCAGTGAAACATCTGTTACAATTATTATTATTTTTTTTTACAATTTAAGGTAATTAGTAAAAAGAACTATAAGGAGGAATTATACATGTATATTTAAAAGTCCTAGTGCTGATAAACCCCATATCAGAACTCATGTAATGCCTCTTGTCAGATCAAAATAGTTGTTTGAAACTAACTGTATAAAGACAAATAACACTGTGTATCCATCAGTCTGTCTCTCCATTTGCCTTTTTCTCCTCATTTTCCTTTTGTGTTAGACTTCCTTTTTCATATTTTCTGCTTATTTTTGTTTCTTAGAGCAGTATGCTTGTCTCTCTTTTCCTCTTGTATCTCTGTTTCCCTCTGCATTGGTCTCCTCATATTGTCAGATGTTTATCTGTTCCTTTTTATTTGCTTTTCTCTCTCTGCTGGTCCGTCTTCTGTCATGTTTGTCTATTTGCACCTCTACTTGTTGCTGATTTCTGCTGTTTTGTCCACATGTCTCTTCCTCTTCTCATTAGCATGTTAATCAGACAGTCTGTCTTTCTCTTTGAGTGTGGCTATTAGAGGTGTTAGATGTGTTTTTGAAGACAGATAGATGTTGTCTGTATCTCTGCCATAGGGGTTCATTCAAAACCAGGTGCACTGGCTTCTAAAGGACTTTAATTACAGAGGGAAACCACATCAGACATGTGAACACACGCCCTTGTACACACACAGCCATACACACAAATCCTGCATTAAGTCATGTGATGTAGTTTTTATGATGTGCATCTTTTTCTTCTTAACACTCAGAGGCCAGGTGCAAACATGTTTGGATATAAAACTTATCTACTCATCAGCACTTGAAGATGGGATTTTAGTGTTCCATATCCCCCTAGCCTTTAACTCTTTTCATCTTAAAACACAGGTTTTTCCAACTTTTTTAAAGGGGGTTCAAAGTGCATAAATCTTATCTGTCAGCCCTGAGCTACGACATAAGGGAGATTTTTAATTTAACTCTGTTGCCAGGAAGCCATTTGGTCCTGTTGAAACCGGAGAAAAAAGATATAAAGTCTGGGATCTACAGTTGTTTTTCTCAGCAGTTGCCAAATTCAAATTGAGGAAAACCAGGAATGGAAGAATGCATATCTCATCAGAGTAGTTTTTCTCTTTTTAGTAGTCTTAAATTATAATGATCACCTACTTAGAAATCATGACAGGATGTTTGAAGTGAGAATGGATATGCAGTTTAATTAGATCTTCCCCTGACACCTCTAGAAGACATGCTCTAAATAAATCAAATGTTTGTCCCGTCTCGTTTTTTAAAAATCTATACCACTCATTGAGGAGGAGATACAAAGAAGCAGTTGAGTCTAAAAGACAGTTCTGATTCTGATAACTAAGATATTGATAGTCCAAAAGATGTCTCAAATGAAATATCCCAGTATTTTTTACAGTCACTGTTTATGTATTGCTTTAACAATTACTACTATTATTTAATAATTAAGAATTATTTTAATTATGCCAACCCCTGATTTACTCTACCCTAACATATGGCCCCACACACTGAAGGGAAAAAAAGCTAAGATGCCACCAAACATTTTTATGTTACTGCATCAGCAACCTTGAGGAAGAGTATAAAAGCACTGAAAAGCGTTAAAGTGAGTTTTGTCAGGTGAAGGCATGAGGAGAAGAGGGGCATTGTAATTACTTCAGTTAGCTATAAAATAATTAAGGAGGGTGTTGATCTCCATTTTATAAATATCTAAAAAAATTATTGATAAAACGGGGCTGACCAATTCACACTATTACAAAAACTAACATTATTAGTTTTGGTTGGATTTAAAAATATGTTTTTTGGGAACTTTGATATTATTTGATATGCTGGCTAAGTTTAGTCAAATTTGTCAGTAAGCAATGCCACTGAGACAGCCTGCACAACACTATGCACAACCATGCAAATGGCCCACCTAAGTACAGTACAGTTGTTATAATTGTTATCAATTAACCCTGCATTTTTCAGTAATGACATATGTAATTACTTGAAAATGTACACTTGGGAGATAGGAGGCAATGTAAAAAATTCTTAACAATTTTGAATTTCATTTGATGAGTGTAGAGCAGCTCTTGGCACAGGAGAAGTTTTGATATCCTGAGACTACTACTACTCCTTCTACTACTACTCCTACTACTACTACTCCTACCATGACTACTACTACTACTACTAATACTACTCCTACTACTACTACTCCTACCACGACTACTACTACTACTACTACTACTGCTGCTGCTGTTGCTACTACTAGTAATAAAAATAATAATATACTCTTGCACTTTAAAGCATCATTTTCTGTGTCATTCTATGGAAAAACTGTCGTCATTTATGTCCAACTTCGGCAAAGCCTTGTGTTTGAAGAAAAAAACATCTCAGTTGACCTTCTGCTAATATTCTACTTTTATTTCTTTAAAGTTGACCCTCTTGAGATTTGAGGTTTAAGTAGGACACTGAGGATAATATGACTGTGTTTCTTGGATGATTTTGTTTCTCTTGCCGGGAGAAATTATAATGAGAACAACTTACTCTTTTCTCTATCTTCTGCATTTCTCTGTCTGCATCATAATGATGGAGTTTCTTGCATGAGCTGCTTGTTTCTCACCACATGCAAGGATATCTTTCTCACTCCATCGCCCTCTCTTTCTCTTTCTTTCATTCCCCCCCTTCCTTCTTTTTCTCTGTGTAGTTTCTGGCAGAGCTGCGGTCTATTAAACACACAGACAGTGGGTGCTCCCCCGTGGGCTCATTAGTGAGCTGGCCCGTACGGCCTGGGAAATGCTGGAACAGACCATTCTACTGGTTCCCAGAGGGGTGCCAGCGGATTCATTATGTTGTCGTGCTACGTAGTCCCTTGGTGTTGAGTACACAATGTGATGTCTTATATTGGATTTATAGATGGTTATTTAAGTTACCATTATGATTAGTTTTCCCATGTGGTTTGATAAAATGTGTCTTTTATTTCTTTAAAATATCAAATAACTAGATCACAGTTTGACCAGTGATGCATTGTTTAATTTCATAGGGACATCCAAAATTTCAATGAGATAATCGCAATTTTTCAAAAACATGAAAAGTCCACTTTGTTTTTGATGTAGTTTATACAGAACAGTAGGAAATTATTTTGCTGTTAAAAATGTGAAATGATAAAAACTGACAATTTGCTCTGAAGAGCAACAACTGAAGCCACTTTGAATTCTAATTTTGTGACATGTTTTTGATGACAGAAGTCTAAATGTGCATAAAAACATTTCAAACCATTCTGCAGCCTAGTCCATATTATCGAAATTCGCTCTGCATCCATATTCTTAGGATATTGCAGGAGTGTTGGATCTTTTGATGAGTGGGATAGTATAAAACATAGCAGTGTATTCATCTGTATTCCACCAACTAACATGTCTAGGGAAACAGATCATGGACCACAGAATGGTAGATTATGTACACATTTGGATTCTTGGGATAACATTATTTCAAGCTTTAAGCTGCAGTTGTGTTAGAGGTCAAGTTAGAAAATGTTTCGGTAAATATTTGTGAGTTTTCAGATTGCAACCAAGTAAATATCATTTTGTTTACCCTCCCCTTTCAAGCATATAGAGCTTATGGTGGCAGAGTAAGCATGTAAAAATCCAGAGCATGGATTGGTTTCTGCTTCACATGGCAGTTCTATAGCTGTAAATGGCAAAGTAACAAAAATATTTGTTACTTTGCCATTTATGGCTATTTGAGAACAAACCAGAAAGAGACATTTTTTAAGTTTCTAGGGGAGTGACTTAAATAATAGACAACACTTTCAATGGAGTACAATTGTTGGAATCACACTCTCATTTTCTAGGCTGTGAATTGCATAACTTCACGATTGCATGGGCAGTCTGCAGTTATGTGTGAAATATACAATAATTAAGTAGCATTATGATGTTATTATCTGTTACTTGCACAACTTTTCAGAATAACAGTAATGAATTGCATGATAGAATTAATGTTTCAGCTGTTATTATGAAGCTTCACCATAAAATACAGTTAATTGTGTTTGATGAATAGACTCTATTGTATCTCATATCTAGGGAGAGTAGAGTGTAAGTGTTGTAATGCAGTGAAGCACAATAATGACCTGACAATCACTTCTGTTCTACTTCCTGTCTTTCTCCACAATGACTTTCCTGGAAAACTCATTTCCTCCGTCACAAAGATTTCATTAGCCTGGACCCATTGTCTGAACACAAACAACTGTTCGTCAGTAAGGCAAAGGTGTGTGGGTACATACAGTATAAACATAATGATAATGACACAAACACTTACACATCCCCTGTTTCACAATCACACATGCACACATTCAGGTGTAACCTTTTTCAGTTTGGTTTTTAAGTGATGTTTAGACCTAATCTAATTGTGAATTTTTTATGGCAGTCTTGATTTGTTTGCCTTTTGTTGTATAGCATTTTAAGTGACTGAGCTTTAATGAAAAGGAGAATATGCTCTTCACAATGGTATTATAGTATTTTTTACTACAAAAAGCCAAAGTTTTTCTGACTGCATGCATCGGCATATGAACACTAGTTTAAAAGCTAAGCCTACTATTAGTTAAAATAGAAAACATACACTTGCCTACACTTACCACTTGCCTCTTCTAATGTTGTATATTTGTGCTGACCCCTTGGGTGAGCACAAGACTTCTCAACAAATGCTACAGCACAACATTATATTTTCTGGTCTATGTTTTCTCTATATATTGTGTAGACTATGCTCAGGAGAGTCATTGCAGTTGATGTCATAGTACTGCTGTTGAGGTATCTGGTTTCAAGCTGCTCAAGTTTTTAAAAGCTATGGCAGTATCATTTATTTTATATTTTCTGATGCTGATTTGTATACCTGAAATTTGAGTACTAGATGATACTGAAGACTGTTATTATTAATTAACAGCTAACCGTGCTTGGAGGTTATATAGATATAGATGTACTAGAAGCTTCAAAACTTGCTTGCTCTTTATGGAAACTTGCTACTCTTGCAGTGAAAATCTGCTAAGATGCGTATGGGGGTAAAGGATGTTACTGGGAAGTAACAGGGTCTGATTTCTAATAAATAACTTTGTATCAAGCAATTAAGGCAGTATCTGGGGCATTTCCAATACTGGCATCAATATCTGAACAACCCAAAAGATCTTTGACAGAAATCCTGATTGGGATTTCAAGATCTTGTTGTAAATAAAACTTAAATTCATCATTTTATTTAAAACTTCCTGGTTTGGCTATTACTCCAAAGTGAAAATATCTCAGTTAAGAGTATTTGTCTATTTGCCTTTCAGGATGATTCTGTAGTTCATCATATGGCTGCAAAAGCCATAGAGAACCTCTCCACCACTACTTCTGGTGCATCCCACCATCTGGTTACCACAGAAATAGGCTCTGCCTTGTGGTATCTGTTCACTCACTCCACTGTGGAAGCTGTCAGAGTCACCGCCATTTCTGTGAGTTAACATACATGAAAACACACACAGCCATCTGCATAAATGTAAGTGTGAATGGAGATATATACACATATTTTGCCTCTCCTGACCAACCTGATCTGCTTGTACATGAATTTACTGAGCCCTGTGAAACACCTAATATCTTAAATGTCCCAGTGTCGGACTGCCATATCAAATCATATTAACTTCTTTTTTTAATTGCACAGTGAATGGAATTAAATAACATGGAATAACAACAAAAGACATTTTAACCACTGAGCCCCCTTTTTTTAAATTATTTATTTATTCTACTTTTTATTGCTCTAACAGCTTATTATCAGGGAATTTAACTAAGCATGATAGTACAAGGAAATGGTTACCAAATCTGTAAATTGCATTCAATACTCTACGTCAGTGTGTGCATGCTTATCTATATTGTCTATATGTCTTCAGTCTCTTTCTAGACTCACTCGTTTGGTTCCCGCAATCTTCTTGGCTGTGATTGACACCTGTGGCCCTGCCGCTGTTTTGGAGAGTGTGGGTGGTGCAGGGGCCAGGGTCCAGCAACACATACTCACAGCTATGGCCACTGCCCTGCTCACCTCACGCATCCAAACACATCGTGTCACACAGAACAAGGTACACTCTCGTGGACATCTGTATAAATATAAAGGGAAAATATTGTAGAATGTCAAACACAAAAACACAGAAACCTAGACACAAACAACCATATCAATTTCCGGTTAGATTTTATTGATATTACTTCAAAGAAATTTACAGGAGAGATAAGTTTTAAAATAACTTCTTGGTAGGGTTTGATCTTACAATCTAACTGTTCACAAGGGAAAGTCACTAATAGGGAGGTTTAATCACGGACCTGGGAGTTGAACCACAGCAATATGAGGAACAATTAAAACCAGTTTCAAATTCTTTAAATCTTTGCACCGTGCTCTCTCTCTCACTCTCTCTTTCAGTCTCCCTCTCTTCCTTTCTTTTCTTCAGTTCATGAACTAATGGTGAACTGTGCATAGACTAATTTGTAAGGAATTGCTTATTTAATTTTTTATAAGACAGCCTATCTAGTGTGTATGCAAAGTGCTAATCTTGGTAAGGCAGGGAGGCTAAAATTGATTTGAAGGTTTTTAAGTTCGAGTCTAGCGTTGGTAATTGACTCTGAACTGAATTTATTTGCATTGAACATTTCCAATTTAACACCCGAATACAAACTTGGTTCTTCAACTCTGCTCTAATTATACACTGATATGCATTCATTCCCCCAACCCCTCCACCCCCACTCTCTCTCTCCCCTGGCACAAAGACAGACAGTCCAATAGTTTGTTTACACAGATCTCTGGTAGTGTGTGTGCTTGTGTGCAGGCATGTTAGCAAGTGAGTTTGTTTGTGTGTGTGTATGTATGTGTGTGTGTGGGTGCGTGCACATGCACTAATTTGTAGAGTGTGTCAGTATCTGGGCTAATTGGCTGAATTAACGAGCGGCAGCCTTCTAGTTCAGCAAAGCATTATGGGTAGTGTGGAGGGACTTATCAGCTAGGCACACACTGCTGTGCTTTGAAATTAATTAACTTGGTGTGTCACCCCATAAACACACATGCGTGCACATGCTCTCGACACAGAGACAAACACACAGCCAGAAGTGTGTGGTGTTGGTGATAATGATAATGGTAATGAAGGTTGGCCAGTCTTGAATTTTTCCAACCAGTTACTGCTGCTGAGTTTATGTTGAGTGAATGGATGTCCAAAGTAGCTGTAGGCATGTTTGTTTGTGTGTGTGTGTGTGTGTGTGTGTGCGTGTGTGTGTGTGTGTGTATGATTTGTGCCCATGTTTTGGAGCCTAGGCTTTTTTGGATGTAGCTAGTTAGATTTCACAATGTCAGAATTTTGTCATTTTCATGAACACTTTCAAAAGAATGTTAATGAATTAAGTGTAAGTATACTAAATGAAGTACATGTAAGTATACTAGGTATAGTACATAGTTACGTTATATTAAATAAATGTTTATTTAATTTGTGTTTGTGTCTTATAGGATTTGGTGTTAAAGGTACTGCGCTGTCTAGAAAGTCCATCGACAATAACAAGAGCCAAAGCATTACTACTACTTTTGCTGCTAATACAGGACAACACTCACACACTGCTTTACTGTTGTCAGCACAGGTATATACACACACTCACACCCACACACTTACACACAGAGCTGCACACATGTACTCGCACACATTGTAAAGGTCTCTCCTTCAGTAATACACAATGAAAACATCCTCAAAGCAAAATTTTATATCTACAGTTGTTTCATCTGACTAACGTAGCAACAACTAAAAAATACCTCACAATTTTTAATTTTAAAACCATTGCGAAAGCAAACCTTTAGGTCTGTCTTTTCATTAGTAGAGGTAACAATACGTTTAACCCTACCAAGCATAGAAGCAACTCTGTACTGGATGAAAAACCATGTGATGAAACTGACAAGAGATTAATGGTGTGTACATGCTGTTAAACATGGAACAGACTATGAGTTAAAACTAGATAATTATTTAGGCTGGGTGTTAAAATATCGATTTTCCAATTAAAAACAATTATCATTCAAATGATCTGATATTGACTCAAAACAACCTGAGAAAGAACTATACATATATGCTTTTTCTAATTAAGATCTTACCTCCAAACGGCACATGCAAAGGTTTTCCCTTTAGGCTTAAAGGCTACCCAACACACTGGCGGATACATGTTTGCAGCAAAATAGTCATGTATCAAAAAACAATGCTTAAACAATGCTGAAATCTAAAATTTGCTTCACTTTACTTTAAAGCACAAAGGCATGGACAGGGGCTTCATGGTGCGTTCAAAGCACCTTATATAAAATCAGTTTGGCCAAAAAGGTTATTAAAAATGCTTTCATTGATTTCCTTAGCAGAAATGTATAGGCCCAAATCTGTCATTTCTTTCTTTTTCTTTCACTTCAGCATTTGAATTAATTCTAAGCTAGAATCACAACAATGTACCATCAATACAAAAACTTATTTTAATAATGTTACGAAATTCCCCTACTTTGTGCAGTTTACTAAATTGGTTCTCAGTGTCACTGTCATATCCAAACAGCATTGATATTATAACTTATATATTGAATCAGGACCTTGTGAATCAGAACTAAATTAATCTGGGATATCAATGATGATAATTGGCATTAATGTTTTTGATTTTAGAGTCACACTGTTTTTAACTGCACTGTTCTGTAACTAATAGGTTATGTGTTAAATTAACGTTTTTCTAACCCTTAACCTCAATACGACAGTAATAATTATATCTATACTTACAGTTACTAAGTACCTGTACCGTATTATACTCTTATATCTGTATGTAATTTCTCTTCTGAAATATTTTATTGTAGAGGTGGCTTGGTCTGGGGGTGTATTTATTATCAAGCACAGTGACTAAATGATCATAAAAAAAATTTAATAGGAAAATGATAGGAATTGTGCAGGAAGCAGTGTGTCTCCAAGACCTTTGTGACTACATGTCTCTACTTGTCATCTTGGTCATAAAGGTGACAGCATAGCAAAAAGTTCACAGGATTTATTCTAGGAAACGTCACAGATCCAAGACAAAACTGAGAGAAGAGTAAGACCGAGTAATAAAGGTACAATTAGAAATCTATCTGCTACTCCCGCACCATGGATGGTGCCGTAGATTTTATCAATATGCAGCACAACTAGCTACTCATATTTGAAAGAGATCGTCAGGGCCATAGTTTCATACTAGCACAAACCCCATTTAGATAAAGAATCACTGAGTCAGACAGACAAGACTAACATTCACAACTAAACATCCCTTCTGCCACTTCATTCTCTCTGCTAAGATGTGGAGAGTGGGGATGGCATTGCCTACTGACTACAACATGTGGGTCCTTTTTGAGAGGGATTTGTTTGTGTAACTCCAATTTAACCACATAGTAAAGTCCCTGCAGCCTCCTACTGACTGACTCTACTGAGGTTTGGACAAGTGAAGCTTACTCATAACTCAACTCAGTCTGTCAGACCACTGGCTAATTAGTTTCTCTGGAATGCAGTTGCCCATGTTCACACATAGACTGAACTGTCAGAGAACAAACTAATAGCATTTGTGAAATACATTTCAGGATGTGATTCCCCTTTAATTATTTAGCTGTAGCTTTTGCTGTAGCTGCGTGTGTTCTCTTATTCCTTCTTCGCTATCACTTTAACTAAATTCTCTCTTCAGTATACATAGGCAAATCCAAAATTGTGCTCTGTTTTTGTTTTATTCTTGGTATTATTCACTAGAAAGAAATTTTGATTTGTCATAACAACATTATCAGCTGCTTTACATCGTTAACTTGTGTATATCACAATGTCCAGTTGTAGCTGAGTGGCCATGTTGGTCAAAAAGTCGTTTCAGTTAGCATTGATTTTGTCTTTGTTGATTGCTGGGTAAGGGAGATATTGAAAAAACTGTGAAATTTGCAATGCCAAGTGCATGTAGTGGACAGCGTGCACCCCTGTTGCAAGGTAATACAACCCGACACCACCATGCCTTGTCAGACAGAGGGGTTGCCTATTGCGACTGCTTTGCTGTGAGAATCTTGTGGATAGGCATTGACAGATTTAGATGAAAGTAGCCCTTGACATCCTGAAATTTTGTATTTAATCTGTTTTACTGAAGCCATTTTTGCCCCACCACCACTGGCTGCTAAACTACATCCACACTGTACAGAGATAGTAGCCTTGAATCCACAAAAAGCCATAATTAAACATTTAGCTTTTTCCCTTTATCCTCTTCCTCATTATCATCTGCTCACACATTAGCCTGTTTCCACTGCACAGAAACTTGTGGATGAAACTGTAAACGCTGACATCTGTTGCCTCCAGGTCTACTACCATCCTCGTCGTCTTCTTTTTTACTTCTGTGCACAGCATGCTGTGTGTGATGTATTGCTCTTTGCACATGTGGGTCACTTCAGGACCATGGCAAGTTCGCATTAGAATCTGATATTGTCCACATTTTAAAAGATAACCTTAAAAACCACATAAAAATCAGATTTAGAGAAAAATCCGAATTTAACACTAAGGCTTGCAGTGTAAACTTAGATTAGTACCACACCCACAGAAATGTATGTCTTAATGCCTTAAAAAAACTCTGTGAAGTGACTTGTGTCCACACTACAGTTCTCAGGGTTTTCAAAAGTTCTAGACAGTTTGCCTCCTCACTGTGCAGCCACACTGCGACTGACCATGTTAAGCATGTTATGTTAATTGTTTTTCCTGTCATTCAGGTTAGGAAACAGCTGAATGTAGATAGGGAAATCTGCATCCATGCATGCTTTTATGGAGTGAGCCAAAGGTTTCGCATGCCAAAACAAGGTCTTAGACGTTACTTTTCATATTCCGTCTAACCTTTGTGTTAACTAGCACAGCAGCCATGGGAGTGATAATGTAAATGTGTGTACCCTGGACAGTCAGTTTGTGCTGTATGCTTTAACCTCCCTGGACTTCAAATGGTTCATTAACTGCTTGTCCTGTTTTTCAACCCATACTAACTTGCAATGCAGCTGTGAATGTGCATAGCCAACATGATCACATGCAAATGCATAATATACTGCACTACACTATACACAGCCTGTTCCTCTGTTACTGTAATGTAATGACCAGTTGGAAATTCAGTTTGAAAAAGATGCCCTAGATCATATGGATATACATATATCCATACATATGGATGACATATGGATCCTTTTAACTGTCTCTCCCAGTGCTGTCTCTTTCATTCTTCATCTTACTGTTTCTCTTTTTTGCTGTTTTTTGTTTATTAAATTCTCCCCATCTTTCCCGGTTTCTTTCTTCATCTGACACTTTTTTTTATCTCAGCTATCTCTAACATAGTACAAGTGTTTACTACTTAACTTAATAAGAATAGGGTAAAGTTAGGTTAGACTAAGGCTGGGCAACACAACCAATTACATACATTTCTCTCTTACCATTTGTAATCACTGAAAATAAAATGTCATTATGAATGAAAAGCATCTGAATAAATTTGTTAACACACAATGTTTTAATTTTTGATGGATATAACTACAAAACCTGGCAGCCACAGGGGAGCTTAAGTCAGTGGTTACACAAGTCATTCATGGTTTTTGTTTTTTTACATGATTTGACACATGTTAAATTTTATAAGCTGTCACCACATTCCTTCATACAGCTGAAATTAAGATTTGAGTAGTTGGCTGATACTTAAAATATGACAAAGCTAAGTATCCTTCAAAAATGTTGTGCATAATAATTTCTCTTACTTTTTTTGAACATTAGTGTTCCTCAATGCAATGTACTAAGGAAATAATGGAGCTACGTCAGATTGAAGAAGATAAAAGATGGTTGAAGAGTTACAGAAATATATTTGAAAACAAAATGAAGGAAGTTTTGAGGAAAAAGAAGTTTACAAATTTAAAATTGCCAGGGACAATCCAAACGTGCAGTTACCCTCTGCTACACTAATTGCCTAAACACTACGGCTTAAAGTCTATATTTAAAATAAAAACAAGTCATGGTATGATTTGACTCATAGAATTGGGACACAGGCATATTCTGCAATAGGAAATGAAAATTCAGCACCATGATCGCCTCATTTAGAATTTTTGTGACTGAGCTATTCTCTCTGATGTTACAGCCCTGTGTCAAAGCATCCCATAGTTCATCTCTTGTTATAATAGCTTTGCTTTTTATATTTAGACTCAACAATAACTCCTGAAAGTCTGAGCAACCTTTTTTTTATTTGTATGTCTAAAGCAGTGTGAAGATATTTTTATTACATTTTTCTCTGTAGCTCTTTTTCTCTGCCTGTCCATCCCTCTCCCTCACACACACATACACATACACACACACGAGTTCTATCTCCCCTCTTACTTCTCCTTGTTCAGTGTGTGTTGGAGCTGTCAAAGTTGACCTGCCTGTCTCTCTCCCACCGAGCACTCTGCATGATTCAACCACACACACAGACTCACGTCTTTTGCCTAAGACCTGCTCTCACCCAGTCACGTTGTGTTTAATTAGCTCCTCAGTGGCGTGAAAATGTGTGTGCGTGTTTGTGTGTCTATGTTTTTGTCTGCATGAGATAAACTCGTGCAGGCCTTGCTGCGAAAGTGTCAAGATTGCCATTGGGAGTGGAGTATGATGGCTTTCAACAGAGGCAGTCACACACACAAACACACACAGAGTGTGTGCCACTTGTAGGGCCACTTGTAGGTCAGTTGTGTGTGAGTACTTTGTAAGTCTCCCACAGTGACTGACAGAGAGGTGGCCGGTTTGTCTCTCTTTATTTAACAATTGGGAAAAAATTGCTGCAAGACTAACAGAGGAACACACAGGCAGTAGTCCAGCAGGGAGACGGTACAGTAGATGGGAAGATATATTCATAAACATTTTGTTTTAGAAAAAATTGTTGCATTTGCACTTATTGTTAGAGAGGTGATCACTGATGTCAAAAGGTCATCCGGATATCACAATTGAAACACAAGTTCATGAACCTACTATCACATACCTTGACTGATTGGCTAATAAAAACAGGCCACAACACAATAATTCAACAAACAGGCTATTGACACACTCACAGCAGGTAAGGCAGAAGTGATTTGTTGTTGAGTTCAACCATCAGTCTGTCACTCACTTTCCATGCTGCCCAAAGAATGATTCCAAAAACTTTGGACCCTTGGTTTTTGCTTTAGTGCCACCTGCAGGCTGACCTTTGTGGGTCTAAGTAAGATTTCTTTACAATTGTTAGATGGATAGTCATGAGATTTTCTTCCTTGGATGCATAATAAGAATGTTAAATGAGTCCTCTTTATACATCCATGTTTCCTTCACACATCCAAACAGAGACTAATGTTAAAACATTTTACCTGCAAAATTACTTTGTTTTTGTGAGCGTGTTAGTATGCTCATGTTTGAATTTATCTTGGTTACAGATCCTGCATACTGTCTCACAGGACTGCTAGCATGGTTATAGACTCTTAGAGCCCACTTAGCATGACATTGTTTAAAGTGCCTGCTGTATGTGCTTTGGGGTGTGTTTTGCTTGTTAAAAGGCACATAATCTGAAGCAAAGGAAGGTACATAGGAGTTGTATTTAGTCTCTCAATCATACTTGTGTTTAGATGTAACATGTAATAAAGCAATTAGAGCTTGATTCCCTGTTCCTTTTAAAAGGCAGGTATGCCTGCACATGGTGCATTGCAGTTCGAATGGCTAATTCGACAAGGTAAAGAAGCAAACATATTACTGCTTGGGAAATGTATCTGCTTTTGCCAAAGTGAAAGCACATGAGCAGACCATCTACAGGGCCAGGAGAAATCCACAAACACCCCCTGAGATGATGCAGTCATGGTGGGAGATAGTGATGAACCCTTGACATCCCCAGAACGTACTGTCAGCAAACGTGGTGAACTGAAGTGTTTAACAAACAAAGGGCTAGGCATTTAACAGATAACAGTAATATTCAAATCAGGCTATTACTATTAGAACTCCCATAAAATGTCCTCAAGTCCTAATTTGCTCACAGTGGCATTGTCAGATTCCATATAACTGTAAGCTTTGACTGCTAATCTCTTATGCAGCATTGTGAGGAAAAAAAAATCTAAATTAGTAACCCCCTGCTGCCCCTGCATTGTTGCTGCTCTAGAGCTTGGAATCAATATTTGTTAGCTAATATGACCTCTCTGAATCTCTTTGCATGTATCCGCACTCATGTTGTTTGTGCTTGTGTTTGCTGGAACACACATGTGGATGTGTTTGTATGTGAGTAATGAATATCAGTTAGCAGTGGTAACCTTTCCACTCTTTTCTGAATTTGTGAATAGAGCATTATTGATTACTGTTCAATACAAGCAGTCCGGCACGAATATAAATGTTCTCAGACACATTGCTTGTGTGTCTGTCTCTCTCACTACTGCTTCTCTTCATGTATCCTATTCATAGTTTATAGCTCTTTGACATGAATTAATGTATCGGTATCATTTACATGTCAGTCATTTAATGACTTTACTGAGCATCTTACAATAGGTGAAAAATAACCAAAAATCCTTCTCCCAGTATTCATCAGTAAATTCTCTTTTCTAATGAGCAGTGCAATGTTTGTCTTTTTCTGTTTAGACTTGTTATGTACATTGAGAAAGACCTGCGCAAAGCCACTCCCCTCAGAGAGAACCCCAGCCAATCAGGATACCTGTCCCAGTGTCTGGATTTACTGATTGTATATTTAAGTAGCACTGCACCAGGGATACTGGGTACAAAACACACACACACACACACACATCCCCCCCCCACACACACATTCCCACACCCTACTAATCTACATGATTATACTTGCTTTCTATGAACTTTGCTGACATGCTGATATAAATTGGCATTATCAACTCACATTCAACATTCTCCTGTTCTTCCTCCATTCATCCATAACTACCTTTGTGAATTTCTTTTTGTTTGTTTTTGGTTCTTTAAAAACATTTGTGGAATTTTAGATTAATTTGAAAACTTTCATCTTTTTGCAAGCTGTGTATAATATTCCTGTCACTGTTTTACAGATTATAAAATAATATTTTATGAAACTCTGCCTTTGTCTTACATTAAGTAACCACATTAGCCTTCAACTTTCACCCCCTCTCATCTCCTTGTGTGTCCCTTTGTCTTGTACCTTCTCTAGAGGATGTCCTATGTGCTCTGCGAGATGTGATTGGGAGGAAACACCCATCTACAGCTCAGAGCAGACAGCTTAAGCACACTTTGCCTACGATGTCTGTGGTGTTAGAACTTCTTTCATCACAGGTAATGTGGACCAAAAGGAGTTTTCCTCATCCTTTGACTTAAGTTTGCTAGTATTTTTGCCTGTAAGGTTGTCCAAATAGTTTTTCTTAATATTCCTTCTCATTTTTAGCACAGTATTGTCTGGCTGCTGTGGACGAAGATATAGATAGTTGTGTTGTAAATTAAAAATTTTGTTATAAAGTTTGTGTTTTCATGATCTTCACCCTCTTTTTTTGTAGTTGTTCTATCACTTCTCAGTTGTTTGTCTGTGTGAGTGACTCTTGAAGTCTTTTCATAGGTCTTTAGATCCCAGATAGTAACCGAAGAGTTTGTTGCTCAAATTGGATTGCTGCTGGTAAGTGTCTGATAATACAGTCTGCCAACAGTCATGTTAAAATATGTGCCATTATGATAAGACAATTAGGATAACATACAAAGAAAAAAAAAGTGCACTGCAGTGGTTTTAAGAATTAGGAGAAAACTAGAAAGCAAAAAACAGCACACAGTGATCAGTGAAAAAAACCATCACTAGTAACCTCGCGTTTAAACTATGCCTACCAAGTTGCTGTAACATTTTGTTGATATGTCATTTTCAAGATCTCTCTTTTTCTCAGAACTGTATCAACTCCATTGACTCCAATGAAACAAATCTGGCCAGTGCCTTGGGTGAGTAACTCTTTCAGTCACCCCACTATTTACATGTTAAACGAGAATAATTTTTTTCTCCCAGGTATTTAATGTTGACATATATGTCATATACATATAAACACAACCTTCAGTGCAGGGAGGTCAGTTCCTGGTCAGCCTGAAGGTCATCTTTGACTTTTACACCGAGGATTAAGCATAGCTGAATGATATCTGATCCACTTAAGGTGCAGCAGTATGTGAAGACTTGATTAGGACATCTCTGTCCATTGTGGAAATCCTGGGTCAGCACCATTCACTCATCATTCCACACCATAGTGCTGTAAGTATATGTACAAGCAAATATGTTACTGAACACTGTCTTACTCACTGTCTGTCTGATACAAATGTCTAAATGTATGTGTTTGTGTGTAACTGATTGACTGTGGTTTCATACCCAGTGTTTATCTTCCAGTCTACTAAATCTGTTCATTAGTAGTCAAAGGACAGAGGGTCAACTTGAGCACTATTAGGCAAGACACTAATCAACTATTGAACCATCAGTGCCTCATCACCTCTGAGTGTGTTTCAGTATAGGTGTGTGCATATGTGTACTTCAGTACGATGGAACTGGGATTGTGTTTAATGACTATTGACTTATGGAAGTAGAGAGCAGCAGGAAGCAGACAGAATGGAAGGAGAGAAAAAAGAGATCAGGAATAGAGGAAAGGAGCAAAGAGGAGGCTTGCTGCTGCTGATAGTCAATAACACAGCAAGACACTCTAATTACCACCAGCCAACTTGGATTAACTTTTATTGCCCGCTCGAGAAGGACACATAGTCAAGTTTGAGTTAGTTTAGGTCTCTGACTCCTTGTTAGAAAGTATAGTTTGCAGTAAGTTTTGCATCTACAACCCTCTTATTTTCCAAAAGCCACTTCCTCCTAAAAAGCTAAACATTTCGCCTAGGACTGTTATAATATCAGATATTTTACTGCACAGCCTAATCATCAATGTACATGCTATTTTGTTTGAAGTAGAAAGAGTCTGTTACTTTAACTGTTTAAAAACTGTACTAACAGAACAATTAAACTTAATGCATTTTTGCAGAAGCACTTTGATGAGTTGGTGATCTATTGAGAGTGCACTCCCTGTTTGCCCAATGTCAGCTAGGATTGGCTCCACCCACCCTGACCCTGGGACCCTGTACAGGATAAAAGATAACAGTTAATAAATTGATGGATGAATGGAATTTTCAGTTGCATGGCCGTGTAAGGGTGCAACATAACACATACGAATAAGACAGTTTTCTCTAAAAGATTGCCTCATTTTTGGATGCAACAAATAGATTACACTCCTAGCCACTGATTAAAAAAATATTTGGTTATGGGAAAAGCCACTGGTGGTCTTTAACAATATGGAATTAATTCAATAAACAAAGCTGATTATTGTTACATGAGTTTCTTGCTGTTGCCTTTTACACAAAAACACCATTCTCTTTTCAGTTTGGTCTTTTTCAGTAGAAACCATTCAGTGGTGCAGAAAGACTAAGATATATTGGGCTATATCTAGAGGCAGCATGCTAACAATAGCCTATTTGTTGTTGAATTAATGATATGGTAGCTTCGGCACAGCAGTTAGTGTAGTCTGTGCACTGCCTTATCAACAATGTAGGCGTGAGGCCTTGTTTGAGTTTGCTTACCAAAATAAACAGAGGCAGAATTGCTGAAAAACAGGTACTGCCTGTGTTGTGCAAATAGTATAAAAAGCTCAAACAAAAGTACACAACATAATACATCTTTATATATATTACTGTTTTTATACATGCAGAAAAACAAGTCAAGTAAATTAATTTTCTGTTACAATGTTGGTGTTAGGAAAAACTGTATTTTGGCACAACTTGTACAATAGGCAGAGAGGTAACTGGGAGATCAGCACGGAAAACGGTGACAAGAAAGGCTTTGAGACAGTGAAGGGACATGTCACCCTTAGTTCACAGTTCAGAGAAATTGCACCAAGCCTTTCTCCTTACACACACGCTGTATCCAGTCTTTTGATGGTTGCGATATTAATACGCACACACACCATTAAGTGGTGGACAACATCCTTTGTAGTTTCCTTTTTCTGGCTTTTAATGTAATGACCTCATACACACTCACTCAACATTAGTGTTGTTTCTATGGTAATATTAGTAATCATGCAAATTCATGCAATACAGATTCATGCCTAAATTAAGGCTTTGACAGTTGTTGGAGTACATTTGTGTATGCGTGTGTGTGTCTGTGTATTTGTCTATGTGTTTGATCAAAGAGATCATTCAACAGCGCATTTCCACTGTAATGTGATCCTCTGTGACAGTGGTCTGTCTGTTTGATGCCCACTGAATAAATATAGTACTTTGTCCTCTATTCTGTTAATTTTCAAAATATATCCTGTTTTTAGATTCACTGTATATTAAGTAGATATTCAGGGGAAAGGCTGAATGTGCTTTTACTGATAACGTGATTCCCTCAGAGAAGAGATTGCAGAACCAAATTAAACCATTGATAGTATTTATACTGTTTATGTTCAACAGTACTATTACATAAAAAAAAACAAACAAACTTGAACACATAAAAGCCTCAACACAATTCCAGTAGTGTTACTGGTACTTCTTCTACTGCAATGAAATTTTTAGCCTGGTCTGACCTAAATTTCATGTCCATATCACTGAGACATTATATTTAGATTTACCTTATATCTAACACCAGACGGTTATTGATTGTGCCAGAGTCATGATTCAACAGAGGACCAATACAGTGCATAAGTATGAATTTTTGTTTTTGTTTATTTGTCTATCTATGTCTCTTGAAGGTTGTGGATGCCATCCTGCCTCCTCTTACAATGCTGGCTTTCAGTAGAAATGGTAAGAAAGATGGTGGGTCATTTTGAGGGAGGGAATAGATAACAAGACAAAGTGGAAATAGAAGCAAATGTCAGAGTGAAGAAGGAGGAGGAAAAAAAGAACAAAGGAAATGGCATTTGGAAAACCAGAGGAGACTCCAAACAGGGACCTTTGTTGCCACTTTTCTTTTCCCTTGTTTTCTGTCTGTTATCAAACAAAGACAGCAATGCCAAAAAGATTTAAAAGACAGACAGACAGACGGACAGACAGAGATTGTGTGATTTAAGATCGTTGAAACTCTGAATTAATGAGATTTTTGACCCTGAGCAAGTCATTACATTTTGGTTTTTGTGGGTCCCAGTATGACAGAGAGCGAGTTTGTTTTGTGGAGCCAATTTGTCAGGGTCAAATGAGTCCTTGTTTTTTGTGGGCAATTAATATTGGTTTCTTTTTGACATGTTACCATGTTACCCTTGCATCTTCTGAAAGAGCTTGAAACCTTGAATCCACCTCTGTTCTTGTAAACATGTAGATATCTCAGCATCCATGCATTTATGCCAAATATTGTATGATGTAATGATGTGAAGTAGGGTTTTACCCCTCTTACTTTTGCAACTTGTTTGGCATTTACTATATATTTTTTTATTTTAATTTGGTTGTAAAAGTAAAATGGAGAACATATTAATATTCAGTAACCAAACCAAAGACTCAGATAAATGAAAACTCCCTCCAAAAAAATCTTGTGCCAGACGTAAATGGAGGATGAAGACGCAGAGGAGGGATCCCTCCCCAGTTATCAACAGACATGCAGCAAATGTTGTGTGCACAGAATAGACCAACCAAAAATAAGATTATAAATATGTATAGACTGTATATGGAAGAGGATGTTTAGCAACTTCAGGTATCCCCAAACTGGTAGATCCTGAGCCATATGACCTGCATTCTACCAAGGAGAATGTATGATCCTTCACTTCTAAGCTCCAATGACATCTCACAGTTGAGCCTCACATTTGGAAATTATCAAACATCTAAATCAATGAGTAAAATAATTGTCGTGATGATATGCAGTTACCAAGTGTCATGTGCATAGTAAGAAGTACAAAATGTTCTCTCTGCCTTCATCAATCATGCCCAGAAGCTACCATTGACCATACACACTCACACACACACAAACAATGTTCATAGAAAAGTGTATGTTAATACTTTTCCTCTTTTTCTGTATATGTTTCAGTGGAGTGGTCTGTATTTGTTTTGAGGGTGCTGTCTGAGCTCAGTCTCGTCTTGCTGGTCCAAGAGAGTGATTGCACTAAGGAAGATGAGGGGACTCAGGAAAAGAAAAAGATGAGAGAGGAAGGGGGAAGAATGGCAGAGGGAAATGATGATGGAAGCTCCTGTATTCACATTTTTTTGCTTCCAAGGTTGGTCTGACTCTTACTATGCGCTTAACAGTGTCTTTGGTTTCATTTTTTAGGCTGTTGGTTCTGTAGGAACAGAAAAGAGTCAGAAGTCATTAAAGAAGAACCATTAACAATAAATCACATACATTAGCTTCTTAATTTTAAATACTAGCTGTCCAAAAAGCACAATATTCAAGCCAATCAAAAGCAGTACAGTGGCTCAAAATAAATTAGCCTTTTTAGCTCAGTGATGATGTCAGAGCTGAGCTTGAAGACAAAGTTAGACTCAGATTTCTTGAAATGCAAACAGGAATATCCAGCTATCATAGATTAGATGATGATAAACAAAATGTCCTTGAGTTTTTCAAACTGTCTTGACAGTCTTGTTAATGACAAAAGTATTTAGGTAATATATTTTTATACTCCTAATCCAGAATATTAAGTATTTAGTGTCTAGTGTCCTGCTTTTGTGGGTTGATTTCACATTTCTAGTACTTATCATACAGCTAACTGACAATCCTGTCTTCATCAGTGTTTGCTGCAGTTTGCATCATGACATCACAGTACAGATAAACAAAATAGATGATGATGTTTCTGGTGCGCTTTTCTCACTTTCCTTCACATTATCGATGTGGATCTATGCTGTCTCATCCTATGCTATTATTATTTTTATCTTCCTTTTTAAAAAAAAGTCTTCCCTCTACTGGTTGTCTCGTGCTACCTCTTGTTGAACTTTATTTTCACCCCTATTTCTCCTGCTAATGCTCACATCTCTCACGCCTTTATGCTCCTCTTCCCACATATCCTTCTCTTCCCTTCCTAATGATTAGAACAGTACATTAATTATTAACACTACGAAAGCCAAACGTTGTACTCACGTATGTTTATGTCTAGGTATGAGAATCTTCTTCGAGCAGCAGAGCCTATCCCTCTCTGCGCACTCAGACTCCTGGTTTCGTTAACTGAACACAGCACGCAGATCTGCAGGTAGTGTACAGTGTACTGGCAATCATACACTTCAATAACGCAAAGAGACAACAAACCCTGGTGAAACATCACACTGATAAATGTGACATACTGTGTCTTACAGCAAAATCCTAAGTATTATCAGTTTAGAGTAAAGAAAACTGTTTATTACACAGAAATTCAAATGATAATGTGTACAGCAGCACAACCCTACATGCAAGAAGCTGGTTAGCCTGTTCTTCTAGACATGAATCCAACTCTGCACATACATTATTTTCTCTAATAGAGACTAAAATGTTATGTGGTCAGTTTGTTTAACCAGAGATTCTTTTGACCTTGTCATTCTGCCTCTATATCCAAGACCAAGCTTTGGTTGTTGTAAGTATTTTGGAGTCCTAGCAGGTACACAAAAAAGACACACAGGCACATTTTAAGTGCTCTATGTGAAATGTTTTAATGCCAAGGCCAGTCATTCCCAGTTCAACACAGTGAATCACTTCTACCTGTTTTTTATTCACAACCTCGCACACATCCGTACACACATTGATAAATGTAAGCATGAACACATATATACAAGCACACACACACACCCAAATACACATGCATACACACTTAGTATTAGCAGGGATTCTTATCCACTATAGTAGATACAGATACACCCCAATGATAATTTATTTATTGATGTAGCTGATACACATTCAGAGCTAAAAGCAACATCAGCACAGCTGCACCACTGCTGTTAATCTGCATTCAACAAGACCTTTTTCACTCCTTTTAAAGCCAGTGTTTTTTTACACTAGTAATCAGTTTAGGTGCTGCATCAGCGGAGATGCGTCAAGACTTGACATATTGTGCTGATATATCTTGGCACACTAGCTTCAAATATATACCACACTAAGACAAAATTATTGCTGGCATTAGAGTAAAATTCACGACTGCATAATGTTGAAGTAATTTGCTATTCAGGAATTTAAAAGCATGTCTTGAGGAAGCAATCAACTGACACCAAAATAAAAAGTGCTAATGATGTGTTTCCTGGTTTGGTTGCAAAGAGAATCTGCTGATCCCTAGGCTAACATGAGATGACTCACCTGTGAGTGTGTGTGTTTTTGTGTGCTTGTGTGTGTGTGCGTGCAAGGGTTTCTGTGTGTGCATGCATAGGTATGTGAGAGTGATAGAGTGTGAGTTTGTGTACATGCATATGCTCACTTGTGCGTGCTGATGTTTGTGTGTTTGATAGATGTGTTCTGACAGCATCTGTCAGTAAGTCTTGATCCTGTGGTCATCTGTCTTCTCCTTTCAGCTCTTGACAGAGACAGAAAGTGAGGGTGAAAAAAGGGGGGCAGATAGAGAGAATGGGAAAGTCAAGAGTTAGATGGAAATGTGGATGGAAGGGTTGAAGGAGGATGCAGGAAAGAGATAAGCAGGGACATTGAGTGAGATGGATAGGGAAATAGGTAACTTTGAGAGGGAAAGGGCGGCACAGGTTGGGATACGATATATCAAAGGTATGAGGTGTTAATGGGTGAGGTAGCATATATCACTTCCTTGCCCAGAGGAGAAGTTGAGTGAAAGTAGAAGATTAAGGAGTGCAGTGTCTCTCACAAGCCAAATTGTGGAATTGGTGAGCAAAATGTAGTGAGACCTTAATAAAAATATTATAATTAAACTTTGCTGGCTCTATTTAAAACAAGCTACCTTTGTCAGTCTTACATTCACATATAGTCTTCAGTGTATGTGAATGACAAAGTGATAATGGACACTGACTTGTGTGTGGCCAAATATTGAGATTTATTCAAACTTCTGTGTTCCACCTTTTATCGTTCAGTGCTGAGAATTAATTTACACTGACCATGATTGTTAAACTTATGTCTTGCCCTTCTCTCATTTTCCTCCCTGTTTCCATCCTCTCATTTTATCTGCTTCAGCAATAATAACTCAACAAACCTCTTATCACTAATATCTACTCTTCCTCCATCCCTATCCATCCCTCCCACTGAGAGTTTAAAGTCCACCCTCATAGCTGAATACACCCCCACTTCTCTTATCAGTAATATTACCCCCTCTCGTCTCCATCCTCCTCTTCCTTCACCCCCCTCTTCCTTGACACAAGTAGAGTGATGTGAACTTTTCAAATTGGTGTCAGCACTCTTCTCTCTACATCTCTGTTTTGCTCTAACTCTTTTTCCTCTGACATTATTAACAATATTTTACATTTTTTTCTCTGTCTCTCTCGTTCTCTTTCTTCCACCATCTGTAATTTATTAACATTAGTACAGATTTCCCTCTTTCTCTGTGCCCTCTATCCACAACTCTCCCTCCATCACTGTGGTTATACAATCAGAAATTAAATTGCCTGGGTCCTGGTTAGATAAGTGTGGCTATGAAGCCTGCCGAGCAGTAATTAGATGGTAAATTGGGGACATTAACGTTGGAAAGGCAGCCTGCTGTTTCTCTCTGCATTATCACAGCCCAGACACACCTTCAAACAACTACATTTAGTATGACCTTTAGCTGAAAAAACCTTATGCTGTGTGGTTACATGTGTGAGTAGCTAAGTATGTTCATTGTCCTTATCCATGTGTCTGTCGGCTCAATGTGTGTGGATGTGGACTAGCCCTGTCAAACAGCAACACTTATCAGTCAAGTATCAGGTAGTATTTTTTTCATCATTTAAATTAGTTAGCTATTGAGTTGTGATTGTAGAAGAATCTCTGCCTTGAACAGCCTCCAAGTCTTGTACATTTCTTTTCTTTAATCATTAGTTTATAGCTTAACCTGGACGCAACTTTGCAAAACCATTACATCATCAAACTGCCATTGACACTGGGCACCTCAGTCTTTCTTAGCCAGAGAAAATTGGAATCATTAAGTTTTAACAACAACAAGATGGTTGTTTCCACACACTAAAAGTCTGTAATTGCATCTAACAGCCTATTTTACTGGTGTGCTGTCTGGTGTGAATAAATGCATGAAAAATACTAAATATTCTTTAGATGATCCAAAACTCATTAAGGTGTCTCGTTTATGAATAATTGGACCACCCTCTAGGGATGAACTTTGCAGTGCCTTGTGATATACAGCAGATACTTGACTTTGACTTACAACTGCTAAGACATAACCTCCAACTCTATCTTTTGTTTTCATTATCTGTTCACGTGAAATAACATGTCCACAGTTTCGAAATCATCCCAGATTAAGCTTTCGAGCTGACACCAGAATTATATGACATGTAGAGCAGGAGTTAATCTAGCTGATTGGTTGTTCATAGTTTGATAGTTTTTGTATTTTCTATTATAGAGCAAGTACTGATGAATTATAACTAATGCTGTAAAGGTTGAATCATTTGTTTTTTTTCTTTTAAAGGCAGCCTGCTGTGCTCTGTTCTTCTGTTGTTTAATGTGTCTATTGATGTATTGCTGGTAGTGTAAAGGTGGTCCAGTTTATCATGTCATGCTGGCCTGGTCTGTCCTCTTATCTCTCTGCCTGTCACCTACCTAATGGGAGGCCATCCATCACCACTGCAAACAAAGACAACACACACACACACTTAGTCATATTTACCATTTTATATAAAGGCCTAACTTAGGATGCAGAGCTAAAAATAAAGCACATCATTGATCTCTGGATTCATTCATCATGGCAGGTAAAAACAGCTATTACAGAGATACAATCGGAGTCTTCAGCTCCTTGCTTCAAGTAGCCAGCTTCTTTAGACAGTACATGTTCTCAGTATGGATGATGAATATGGTGGCTGTTTAACTTAAAAGAAAAAAAACATCTTTTTTAGTTAATTTGAATGCTGATCAATCAGTGGATCAGTTGTGCACATTGTTACAATGCCCTCAAGATTAGGGCATCGTACAAGGTAGAGTCAAAATATTCATCTTTTTTTTTTGTCTGCATTTGTATTCATAGTTTGAGACCACATTGGGTATTAAAGTTTATGCCCAATGGGGTCAAAATATTCATCTGAGGTCAGACAAGAATAGACTAATTCAAGGTAACATAGATGAAAAAGTATGCAAAATTGGTAAATGTAATAATTCTGATGTGCTTGAAAATAACAGCTACATGACCGTTGAAGCCTGGAAAAAACTGCTTAGTTCAATTAACCACAATTTCTTTTGCAGATGCTAATGGTTTTGTTCTAAAGTTAGTTTAATGGTGTGGGGAGTACTTTTGCAGCACTCGTTAAAATGTAATGAAAGTGGTATTGATCTCTTGCAAAAAAAAGTAGGTTGCAGGACTGCAACAGAAATAATCAGATACACCAAACAAAAGACAGAATGTATCTCATAACAGCTCACATATAGGACATTAAATAAGCAGGTGACCACTATGAGAAAAATATTTAAACATTAACACTGAAAATTAAGGGTTAAATAGGACTTTTAACACCCTTGGATGAGTATCTTTTACTATTTTTTGGATTTCACAGGAAATATTTGACTTTTATTAAATGATGATCTCCCAACTGAAATACTAAGGACAACACATTAACTTAAGTTCACTCCCTGTTTAGATGTGGAACGCAATGCTTGCTGCTGAAAAGTCTACAGAAAGTGATAGAATGTAGAACCCGCTGGTTTAAATTAAGTTTTCCATTAGTGGTCAAAAGCATTCCAGTCAAGCTATAAATCAAAGTTAAAATGAAGACATATTTTAAAAACAGTGGATGGGCTTTGTCTTCAGAATATAAACACTGGTATTACCATTACAGTCTGTATGCTGTCCAGGCTGTCTTGCTTTCGCATGCACATGAACAAATACAGACATATACATACACAAAAACATATACATAGAATGTGTGTATGCATTTACACTCTGTTCACATAGTAACTGGTTGCAAATTAAAAACATTAATCAGTGAGTAGACAGAATGTCGGTACCTATATAGACATCCATATATCTCTCCTTCTCTGTTCCACTCCTTCTGTCAGCTTTTCCTTTAAATTTTATAGTGCAAATTCATTCTCATCACTATGTTGTTTTTACTCCCTTCAAGCATCTGTTCCTCTGTCCTGACTCTATTCACTGCCTAAATCTTCTCTCCTTTCCTCTAATCTTCCCTTTCTCTTATTCACCTCATGTAATGTTTTCTTACCTCATCTCCTTCTTAACTCTCATCTTCACTGTCTGTGTCCTTCTCTCTTCTCTCTCACCTTCTCTCTCTTCATCTGCTCTAATCACTTCTCCTCTTTTCATTTCTCTTCTTCCCCAATTCCATTGGTACTAGACAGGAGTTATTGTAGCGGAACTCAAACCTTAATGAAGATGAAACAGGCCAGTGTGCACGTGTGCGTGTGTGTGCATGTGTGAACAGTGCAGAGAATTGCCTATAAATTAAATTAATTTCTCACCCCCATCGTTGTTCCTCTGCTTCAATGTGTATTTTTCCTCTTTCGTTTTTCAGGTATATCAAAAAAAGTAGGATCCTGCCAACAGTCTTTCAACTCATTGAGGTAAGAAACCTTTCTCACTCAACCAGTTAGCAGATCACCTGGTCATTTAATCATTCAATGAATCAGTCAGTCTGTAACAAATTAATCAAACCAGTCATTACTGTCTGTATTATTTTATGGCATTATATTACAGCTTAGTTGTACTCTGTCTCCATCTATCTCTTTCCTCTCTCACTCGCTCTAGCTAACCGTCCTAGATGTATTTATGTAAAATAGCCCGAGTGGTGTTGACCTATTAGACGGCTGGTGTAATTGACTGGCAGGTCAACAATAGAGAGGAGGAAGGGTTAATAGAGTGAGAATATGGACTCCACTATTAAGATCCCACGCATGCAAAGCATACACACAAACACACAGCACTTGTCTCTTATCAGCGAAGCATAACAATGTTTCCAGTAAACAATTTATTTCACCTGACCCTTTTTGCATGCACACAATCTAATGAACACACAAACATACAGTACAATCTGTTCCCAGCAAACCAAAGCACTTGAGCTGTAGCAGCCAATTTAGGGTTTCTGCATACTCTCACACACACATGCACTCACACATACTCACTAAATAATCAGTGTTCTGCATGACTGCTTGTCCAGCCCTAAATAGCTGATGCAGAATGTTAAATACTGTTATCCAACTGCCTGATTAACTCCTCTCCTGATTGTTTACTCCTGTCTGAACCAGTCATGTCAGGATCCATTAGTGCTGTCTGTATTACTCACATTTGGATTGATTTATGCCACCTGAAACACTGTGGTCTGGATTGATTACACCTGTCACTGGTGATCACACTTGTCATGGCGAAACTCACCTAATTGTATTTGTCTGGATGATGAAGTAGTTCTGTTTCAGACATGAAAGACCATCAGGAAGCAGAGTGGGCCATGGTTCTGTAACGAGTTGGTAGCTGTTCTTGAGGAAGCAGAAGACTGATCTAAATGGGCTGCAGCCAAATACTTTTAGAAATCCTGCTTTATGTATTCTCTACCTTCTGTAGATACATGACTTATGCATGTAAAGTATATACTTTATGAGTTAAGATACAGAACAGTGAGTCACTTGTAAAATCAATTTTTAATTTGCCATTTGTTATTGTTCTTTGTGGGGTGTATGCTTTTAGTGAGGTGCATAATAGTCCTTTTACAACTTATTAGTACATAAAGATCAAAATGAATGATCTTTGTGATTTGTTGTTCCTAATAGGCAGGTTTTGAAAAAATTAATGTCATTGTCTTTGGCCTCAGGCTACTGCACATGATGAACATCAGCCAGGCTTATCAGCCCTGCACACAGATCACACTGATGCGCACAGATCCCGCAGGCAGGGCTGGTGTATATCAGAGGATCCAATAGTGAAATTAAACATTCAAGATGTTTAATTGTTGTTAAATAAAATACATTTGTAGTGACTTTATACAACAACAAAACTAGAAAATGATGTAAATGTATATATTATTGATAAACTCATGACAATGTAAACAAAAGACAATATTTAAATTTGAATGATAAGGATAGATTGAATAATCTCACAGCTTGTAAATTAAAGCTGTCCTTTTGTCTGATCTTACAGCAGTGGATACTTCTATATCTTTTTCCAGACAGTAGCAGGGTGAACAGGCTGTGGCTGGGGTGGGTACTGTCTATTAAAATCCTTGAGGCTCTGTGCAGGCACTTCTCGTTAATGAGGCTTGGTTATTGGATACCAACAATGTTCTGGGCAGTTTAAATCTCCAGCTGCGGAGCCTGTCTGTCCTTGGTTGGGCCCATTCCATGCCAATTTCCCAATCACAATGCTTACCATTAAACCTGTTAAAAAGATGACAAGATCCTAGCACATGAATTTTTGTGTCTTTTCTTAAAGAATTAGGTCATTTCTGGGGTTTAACAGTGTTTTTGTAGGATGCCCACTAAAGGTTTCTGGGATTTTGATTCCCAAAAACTTTAAAATGTTTACCTGCTCTACCTCTTCTTATTACAATCAACAATCAGTTCTTTGGTTTTTCTGACACTGAGCAGTAGTTGTTCTTTGACAACCTCTCTTTAGTTTTGTTAATTTCCTCTGGATATGAAGTGTCATCACTGTTAAAAATCCCACCAATGATGATGGTGGTGCCATCTGCTTACTTCACAACAGTTCTCATTGTGTCGGGGGATGCAGTAATATGTTTTTAGGGTAAGCAGGAGGGTCCTGAGCACACAACCAAGGGGGGCTCCAATGTTAAGCACTAGAGTGCAGTAGGTGCGATCGCCAGTCCACACTGTCTGGACTCTGTTTGTGAGGAGGTCTGATATCCAGTTCCAGGATATGGTACTTAAGCCCAGAGTGTTAAGTCCTCTGTCAGTTTCATTCCGGGGGGGGGGGATTTTGTCAAATCCTGAGCTGAAATCAACAAACAGCATTATGATGTGGTGTTATGTTGTTGAGGGCAGGAGAGAAGAAGATAATTTTCTTCAGAGGAAGGAGAAAAACTTTTGTCACAAGGATAAGGAGAAAAAGAAGAGAGCAGGGAAAGGAAAAAGCATCAGGAAAAGAGAGGTTAAGAAATAGAGGAGTAACACTTAAATGGAGACTGTAGTCCTTCTCCACGTTTCTCATCAAAACAATGGGTTTTCCGGGTAACAGCCACACATTTCACAAAATAGCCACAATTTTTTAGATCCATTGCAACTTTGAACCCCAATAATTATTTTGAAGTGTAAGTTGAACACATGGTTCCTCCTAAATAGAACATCTAAATTTTTGTCTCCTATTGGAAAGAAATTTTTGGCAATACTGCTGTTCTTTCAACAAAAGGAGTATCATAACACTACACAACATAAATAACTGTCAGATATGTTACAAAGTACAAAACTGACATGTGATAACAAGAGAGAGACCTTTGAAAATAGTGTATCTCACAACATTAGTCACATCAAGGTCACAATGGTCTAGAAAACAAGGGAAAGACAGCTGTGTTCTAATGCAGTAGTTCACTTATATAAAGTCTGTATATGTGGAACAGACAAAATTAAGATGGCTGATTCAAATTGGTGTGAAGGACTGTGTGGCTGAAATGAGGGAATCTAAAATCAAAAAGGGCAGAATCAAAAATGGGTGGCTGGTTGGGGAGGTTAAAAGGTTTTTTTGTTTAAGGTCAACACATGAAAACTAAAGGTGCCAGATTGAAAGAAAGGTTAGTTACATACAGGTTACTGACATGCAAGTTACTGGATGTACTTCCAGTCCTATTTATTTGTAAAATATACAACTAACTCTTCAGTAACCAGACGCAGACATGCTCAGTGAACACATTCAAACAAATTCATGCTAAATTGACAGAAGTTAAACAGTCCTGTGCTTAGCCTTGCTATGCTATGTTAGACCCAGTTAGTTACCAAGTCCATAGAGGAAAGAAACGTCCTTTCTCTTCTGCTGCTCTGCAAAGTCCATTATATTAAAGGGTTTATGTAGCATCTAAGTTCAGTAAGCTGCAGGATTGCGAGGCATCCTGGTGGTCTACAGGCTTGTCTGCTGTGTTGACTTCTGTGTTTCTGAAGACCACTGTTTGTTGCTTTATTCTTTGAGTCAGTAGCTCAGTGCTAACTCTTTTTTTGTACTTCTGTTGCTTGTAAACTTAGCTGGCAGACCTTGTGTGCTAACTTAATTTGTTTACTGTGGATTAGTCCATGGGCAGATTGTCACGTCACTGCTGTTGGAACAGAGTGCAGTGAAGCAGTCTACACTGAGCAGGACTGCTGAGAAACTTGAACTGAGCAGTGTCCCCTGCTCTCATTTTTAAAAAAGAGAGTAAGGAGCAAAGACTGTGTCCTCTGCCTCCAAAAAGAGGCTACTGAGAAATGAGTGATGTAGGGCAGAAGTTGGGTCTTACTGAACTGCTGACTGGGGCAGATCTCACACATAGGTGTAAAACCTTGGGGTCTGGGAAGTCCAGTTTAGTGTAACTTATCTGAGTTCTGAGTTCCTGGGGGTCTCATCCAATGGGCAGCCAGAACTTGGATTCAGGCCAGATTTCACACTAAGATGTGATTGGTGAAGCCTTTCTATGTTCAACTCACATGTTGTGGTACCAACAAACATTTGGTTTGATAATAAAAGGTGGATGTGGAAAAATTCTGCCCATAAATAATTACTGACTGTGAGGGAATTATGAAATACATTAAGTTGTTGGCTGACCTGTAACTTCTCTTACTAACTTACTAACTTACTCTCTTACTTCTCTTACTTCTCTTACTTCTCTAACTCTTACTTTCAGGAGGCTAACAGTAGTAATGTGACCAGTGGGATTATCCAGAATGCAGTTGCCTTCCTGTGTAATCTTAGTGGAGACACAGTCTTAGACCTGGAGCCACTACATCGACGAGGTACAGTATGTCTGCTTACATTGTGTATTAAGAGATGGAAGACTTAACTGTTTTCTTCTATATAAAGCCCTGTCTGTTTACATCTGCTTTTCTTGTTTTCTAGCGTTGCTTACCTTAGTACTATTATTGGTAAGTGAGTTAAGTCCTAGAGGCCTGTCTGTCTTTGACCCATGGTGTCAAAATCATGCATCTACTCTGCTAGCATTAGTTATTGTCATGTTACTTGTTGATATCTTGTTTTCCCCAGCCTTCTGACCTGCTGCAGCATAATACTTATTCAGGTCAACAACCTTGGCCCTCTGTATGTGTGCGTGTGTGCATGGGTGTGTGTGTGTTTGTGTTCATGTGTGTGTGTGTGTGTTTGTGCGTGCGTGCGTGTGTGTACGGGATGAAGCAGAAGACAAATGTTTTTTGTCCTTCAGCTATGATGAAACCATTTTAGAATTTCCTGTCGATTGCAAGTGATTCTAGTTAAGGCAGAGAGGAGAGTGTGCCCTCTTGGAGTGGGCAAGACTTTTTTTAGAAGTTAGGTCATTTTCAACCTATTTAGGCATCTAAGAGCTAGTTTCGGTTTAGAACTTTATTGAGAAGGATGGGATGGTAAGGTAGAAAAAATACAAAGCATGTAATTATGCAGCCAAAACCTAAATCATTAGAGAATGAATGAAATAAATTTTAAAAAATATACAAACGCTGCTGCCCGTGTGCACTTGTGTGTGTAAGTCTGTTTGTGTGAGTGTGTCTGTATATGCAAATGTTCAGGACCCACAGTTCAACAATGTAATTGCAGCAATGAGAAAGTAACAGAGTTATACACGCTTTCTCAAATTTCTGTTTAGCACTGTGCTCATTTCACTCTGTCTCTCTCTTTCAATCATCAGTTTGTGTCTCATTTTGTCCATCCAACGCTGCCTCCTAAAAATCACTACCACTATCATCCCTTCCTCTCCCTCTATTTCCATTGGGTCAGCAGTGCAGCAGTTCAATAGTCAGCATCATTATCGTCCAATCAGCTCTCCTCTCAACAAGAAACTGTCAACCCAGCAGTAATACTGGCTGAGCAATTAACGCTATCTCCCTCTCCTCTCCTCTCTATATGAACTTTTTCTCCCCTTCTGATTCCTCCTATCCACTTTCCAATGTAATGTGCTTCTTCTTCCTCACCTCTACCTCTTCCTCCTCTTTTCTCTCCGGTTTTACCCCCTTACCTATCCACTATTTTGGGCTCTGCTTCTATGCCCCCCACCTTCTTCCTTCTTTTAGTTGTGATTCACTCCAGATCAGTGTGTTGATGGCAAGAAAGAAAGGAGAGGGAAAGGAGGAGAGAAGAGGAGAAGGGAGGAAGCGTGTATAATTGGCTTTTTAAGGTGTGACAGAGAGAGAAGGGGAAGGGTTGTGTGTGAGCATGTATGTGTGTGCATGTATGTGTTTGTTTCTGTGCAAGAGAGTGTGTTAGGAGGCAGTGAAATATACAGTAAAGAAGAGCAAAATAGGGAGGTATTTTTTGTGCTTGTGTGAACGTATTTGTGCTTCTGTGTATGTGTGAGACAGAGAGGAGATGTGTTTGTGTGTGGTGCGTGGTATGGGGGGTGCAGTGGATGCAGGAGTACCCAATATGTGTGTATGTGTGAGAGTGTGTGTGTGTGTGTGTGTATGTGTGTGAGAGTGAGAGAGAGAGAGAGAGAGAGAGAGAGAGAGGGAGAGGAGATGAGGTTTATAATTGGGCAGATTTGCCTCCGACTGAGATAATACCCCCTGGGGAATGAAGACAGAGGGAGCAAAGAGAGAGAAAGGCAGAGATAGTGAGGAAGGACAGAACAACAGAAAGAGAAAGAAGATTGCAAAAAAGCATGTGAGAGAAGAGAGAGGGAAAAGATGATAGAGCCAGGAAGGCAAAATGGGAGGTAGAAAAGGTAGCAGGGAGGTGACAGAGAGGCAGAATGGGATATACAGAGAGAGAATGTGGTGCATTTGGTTGAGTGGATGGGGAGGTGGAATGAGATAAAAGAGGAGAAAAAAATGAGGTTGAAGTGAGTTAAAATTTGATAAAGGAAGAGTTAGAGAGAGGTGAGAGGGAAAGACTAACTTGATAGGGGAGTAAGAGGCACTTCCTAAACAAATTTCTTATTATTTTTTAGAATTCTGGATGGCTATGTTTTATTTTATGTATCAGACTAAGGTAGAAGGTTTGTGCTATGAAGCTAAGAGTTTCTCCTATGAGAGTGAATTTGAGACTAATTCTGTAGACATATTGACAAGCAGACTGTGATTTTATAAGAAAAAGGACACTTCTAGAGCATGTAGAATAGGAAATACTCACCCAGAGCAAGCCCTAAGTTTGGTTCTAGGCAAAGGTTCTGAAAAGGTGTCAGTTAATTAAACCATGCTTGTCCTTTAATTAATTAAAGGGGCTAACCTTCAGGGGCTCCAAGTGTCTTAAGAATCCTTGAAGGTTCCCTTAAGGGTTTGATCTACCTCCAATCCTTGTTATTTCACTTGACCTTCAGAGAGATGCTCAGTGGAGTCTTTTAGGTAATTACTTCTGTGCTGGTGTTACCTTGTGTCTATAGAAGTTGAATCTATAAATTGCCATTTAGAATTAGGTTCAGGTTTGGGCTCATTTCCCCAAACAGTGTCTGAAGAATTTCATTAATGGTACATCCACACTGTGTCCATATGTGTCCAATCAATAAGAATGCCCTCTGGCATACTTTATACTACAAAGATCTACCTTTTTTATTAATATTTATAACATAAAGGTCCGTCTGTAATATAAATGTTTTCAATAAGCAAACACCCAATTGATCATTGGATTAACAGTTTTACATAATGACAATCAATACGACAGTTTTGATAGTAAAACATGTTTTTCAGTTGGCATGAAAGCAGTATCTTAATGCTTGTTGTGCATTATTTAATGAAGGAGTTTCCATTGAGGTAAAGTTTGCAGGTAAGCATTATAAATGTATCAGTTTATAAATTGGAGACTGCTGATGGTGAATATGTACTTGTCCTAAGACTTTAAGTTGACTAGGAATTCAATCCACCATCACTCAACCGTTTAATCTGCATTATAGTGTAGACTCTGTTTTGCTGATGTGGTCAAATTCAAATATATTCAGCAGCTATAAAAATGACTGAAATTTGTGTAAAACTGCAATGTTACTTAACCCTGTGTTTACAGTGACTCACCAAAAACCTTTGTAGCAACTCTATCCCCCCAAAAGAAATGCTTACTGATTTGTATCTTTAGTCTGTGATCTAAATGTTTTGTTTGTTTGAGCAGCTGGTCTAATCTAAATGAGGCAATGAAATAATCAATCAGTTTTAATGTTGATAGGTGGTTTGAATGGTTGAGTGTGCCAACGTTTGACTAAATAAAACACTGGATTTGGAAATCAGGATGTGGATGTGCTTCAAATTTCCTTTCCAGTTAATTGCATTTCACTGCCTCCTTCGTCTTGCTGAACCTTCCCCTTACGACTGTTGTAGTTATTACTTTGAAGTTATTGTAAACCGCTACAAATATCCGTTTTGTTGTTTAAACTCTGCAGATTTAGCATAGACATCTTTAAGAATTCTACTGTGCAGTTACTATTTTGAAATACATGTCTTACATCAACCTTCTCACATTAGAATCTGTAACGCTAACAGTTTATTGCATTAACTTAACCAATTTTAACACTAAGATTACATTAAGATTCAGTAATATTCATGTTGTCCTTCTGACTACCTGAGTATTTCCCAATGTGTACATGTGTTTTAAGTTTTTCATTTTGTTGATTTATTTGATTTTCTCAACACACAATAATAGAGTGATATCATTAACAAACACATGAGCAAAAATGTGGAACAGAGTATCATTCAAACAGGAGTGCCTAGATGAACAGCAGAAGAGGCCCGTTCGTGACTGAAGAGTCCAAAGAAGAGCAGTCTGTTTATTTTATTATGAAAGTAATAGTACATCTAACTGACGGCAGACTGGCTTAATAGCTTTGTAGTGTCCACAGACTTGCACTTTAACTCACAAAAATAAACTCACACACATCATCTGCATTCTAAATAAAGATCTATTGGAAAAGAAAGTAACACAAATTGTATTTGTCCCAGGGAAGACTGTGATTTATTTAATTCATTTGTTTTTTAACTGTTCCTTTTTTTGCATTGAAAGATGAAGAAAACAAGGTCCATGTTTGGAGTAAGGCAAAGTGTAAGATGTCTGAAAAGCATGTGTCATATCATCCTAGTCAGGGCAGAATACATCCACTCTTTACTTACTGATTGGTGAGAACACCTCAGGGAAAGAAGCATACAACTGCAAACTACACAGATGGACCTGCAAACTGGAGAGTGTCTTCTGTGTCATGTTAAATTTAATGAGCAAAGAACATGGTTTTGCACTTTAGTAAGCGCTATTTATTCATGGGGTTAGCAGCTTTACAAAGTGTTCTACATTGGACAGCTTTCTAGGGAGGGATAGAGTGAGATGGCAGGAAAGGGAAGAGATACAAAGAGAAGAACAAAAAAGTATTTTTAGATGAGCATCTAAATTGAGATGTCTCTTGTTGTCGCTGTGTGTGTCCCCATTCTGTGGACTTGTGATGTGTTGATACTATCAGATTTGGACAGATGAATTCAACCTGCACAGCTTCAAGTTCTCTTTAAATAATTAAATGTCAAACTCAGCTATTATGCTCTGCTGGGCAAGATGGTGACAATGAAATGCTAATTGACCTGAGAGAGAGAGAGTCCCTCATCTTGTGTAGGAGCTATCGATCCACTGAAGAGTCAAACCAGAGCCTGCAGCTACGGATATTTCCTTATGTCAGGTTTATTGTTACATGTAGGAGGGAGGGAAGGTGTGTTGGTTGTGTGGCTTGTAGAAAAAGGTTGTAAAAAATAGGCTGTTGTAGTTGTTAATTGGTCAGAGTCTACATATTGAGCTCATATTAATGAATTTGGGAGCTAGTGAGCAAGCTTATTTTGGTGTAAATTTGGTATTTTATAATGAAAGCGAACTGACAGGCAGCTCAAGAGCTCCAAGTTAGTGTCAGTTTTAATGTTATATGTGCAATACATAATGCAATTGACTGTAAAGACTGTCACAAAATTGTAAATTATACATCTTCATGCAAACAAATCATTGTATCCAAAAATATGGTTACTATTTTCAGTAATTTTTTTCTGCTTCTGCACAGGCCTAATCGAGGTAGTAGTGAGTACCCTCTCAGAAGCTGCACTTGTCTACTTAGACGAGGAGGAGCATGCCGGGAGGAAGGTCAGCAATCTTGTGTTACAAGGCCTGCTGGAACTGCTTCACAACATCCTGAAACAAACATCTGTTGTCGTCCGCTCTGCACTTCAGGTTTGAACACTCAAACACAGCTGATAAGAGCAAGACACTCACTGACCTCCCTCTTACAACAGTCATCAAGCTGCCTTTGAAAATGATATAGAAAAAAAAATGCACTCAAGTGTATTAGGACTATATTTCAAAGTATGGCTTTAATTTTTTTAAAAATGTGATGCTGTCCAAAACATAAATAAGACAACAGTTTATACAATCATGTTTTGCAAAGTGATGAACCATGCCTCATTCTTGCTAATGTATCGGCTCCCATTCATGATACTTTCACCTGTTACCAATAAATCTGTTTACATGTGGAATGTTCCAAACAGGTGTTTTTGAGCTTTTCACAACTTTCCCAGTCTTCTTTTTCCCTTAACCCAAGTTTTTTGAAACATGTTGCTGGCATCAAATGCAGAACAACCATATATTTGTAAAAATCAATGACGATGATCAGGTAAATCATTGTAGATATTGTCTTCTTACTGTTTTCAATTAAGTGTATGTCAAAAAAGTTTTTTTTAAAAATCACCCCATTCTGTTATATTCATGTTTTCTCAGCATCCCAGCACTTTTAGGGTTGTACGTCTTACCTTTATAACTGGCCATTTGCTGTTGCTACCAAAAACACTGAGGCTCTCTGAGTAAATTAACGAGCTAAATGTAGGTCTCATCATCTCCTTTTCCAGCATTTCATAACCCTTGAAAAGGCAAAAGAATGTCCATTTTAGTTATGATATTTATTCAGAATTCTGGACATAAACTAAGCTCTGTGACTCTTAATTAACTATCTCAGATGTATCTCTGGAGGAAATATCCATATTTGCCTACTATGCCTTTAAGGTCTAAACCAATATAATTGCAGCCTTATAACTTCAATGGTGTTGACTGATTAAAATCAACTAATTCTAGTCTTTGCAAAGGAATCCTTAAACGCGCACAACAACCTATGTTGTGTTTTTTTAATATTTTTCAAATGATTGTTAGATGCATGTAAGTTGTTTGGCTTTATTGTGATACATTTGGACCTCATAGGTTGGTGTGTTTCCCACATTGATTCACAGATATTTACCAGTTTAATCTCTGTTGAGCACAGATAACAAAGTCAACTCCCTCAAAATGTTGCCCTTGTATTGAGTCCCTAAAGGCGTCTGTGTGCGTCTGTGTGCGTCTGTGTGTGTGTGTGTGTGTGTGTGTGTGGGTGTGTGTGTGTGTGTGTAACTGTGTCTGTAAGTGTGTTTCCATTGATGTGTGCAGTGCAGGCTAGCAGTTTTAAGCAACTGCAATATTGAAGTTGTGGACTCTGGAGAAAGCGGATGGGGTCCTGAGTCCCTGAGACACACTCACTCACTCACTCACTCTCTCTCTCTCTCTCACACACACACACACACACACGCACACACACATACATAGAGGGGCCTGTCTGGCTATGTCCCTGCGGCCTCATTATCACCACTGGCTTTGTCCTCAGCTTGCCTCCCTACATACACACACACCAACATACGCTCACATATAGACATACACACCAGCCCCCATCTCCCCATAGTGTGCACCCCAGCCCAACGCATACATATTAATGCCCGGACAGGGGGGTGGGGGGGATAAAGAGGAGGCAGTGTAAAAGACTAGTTGGAAGAGAGAAGGACTGACGAGAGAAGGAAAGGGTGAAGAGATAGAAGGAGAGACAGAGAAGGGAAAGGGAGCATGCAGTATGTGCAGTGGAAATCAATTCTTAGAGAAATGCAAGGCTCATTAAAAAGAAACTTCTGCCCAAACCAAATTCATTTGGGTAATAAGGTCTGATAAGGAGAGAGGACGTGACTGGACCACTCTCCCCAAACTATTACTCTGCTGGTCAAGAGAGAGAGAGAGAAGAGTCACAGCTTGTATATACTGCAGAAGAAAAAAGAGTAGGAGAAAGAGTAAAACAGAAAAGAAGTGACTTTGAGAAGGAGAGAGAAAAAATATGTGCCAGTTTTAATCATGTTATTCTACTACTAATTGGCCTGAAGTTCCACTGTAGGCATTAACTGAACTAAAATAAGCCAAAGTGAGGAACAGAGGTGCTAATGAGAAGGGGGCAGAAAAAAGGAGGTAAGAAGACTGATATCTTAATGAGATGCAAAAACTGTCATGATGTTGTTAAAAAATGGAGTTGAAAATTATTCCATCTATGTTGTCCTAAAGACAACTTGTGCTTAAAAAAAGGGTTAAAATAACAAAACATATGCAGAAAACCTGTTTCCTTTCCAAGTCTATCTATCAGCTTGTCAGAATCTGTCTTGGCAGGTCTCTGGATCCATCATTATTGACTGTCAAATCTCTATAAATGATTTAACGTGTGTGTGTATGTGTGTGTGTGTATGTGTGTGTGTGTGTGTGTGTGTGTGTGTGTGTAGAGCCAGAGGCTATCTTGTCCAGCAGTAGAGATGGAGGCAGCAGAGAAGCTGCTCCTAGAAAACCGACCCCTGAGCCATCTCGGCACACACCTTATTCACATGGTGAGACTCTGTGTGTGTGTGAGTGTGTGTCTGTGTGTATGTGTGTGTGTGTGTGTGTGTGTGTGCGTGCGTGCGTGCGTGCGTGTGGTGGTGGTGGTGGTGGGAGGGGTAAATGCCTTGCATGCATACATAAATGTTTTCTGTATTTGCCTTCGCATGCAAGTCTGTGTACTGTATGTCTAAATGTATGCCTGATATGGGGAGACAAACTGTGTATGTATGCTTTTTTATGTGAGGAAATGTGTGTGTGTTTGTGCAAGTGTGTTTGTGAGAAAGAGAGTGAGAGAGCTGCAGAGAATCAGAAAGAACTTGCCTGTTTAACTGGTCATGTGGTTTTTAGGGTCGGGTAAGAAAAAATTGATTCACATAAGAATCAAGATCCTTATCTTCTAAGATTCAGAAATTATTCAAAATTTCAAAAACTGTTTTTCTAGATGTTGACTAAAGAAAAACAAAACTCAGCAGCGAGTGTAGTGCAGAGTGGCATCCACACAATCTACAGCATACATAAGTTATAATTGTCCTGTAACTTAACTTTTTATCCTCAAAAAACAAAACTAGTTGCAGGCATTTTTTGATTTCATGTAGCCTTCATATAAGAACCAAATAATTATCGTTGCATATGGGTTAACAAAGCAAACCAGTGACTAACTAAAGCAAGCAACACCTGATAGGGGTCTACAGAATTAACAACCAAGTGACCATTAAAGCCGCTGTAAGCACAGCAGCAAAACAACAGCAATGCATCCACAGCATATATGCAGCTGGGTGAACTTTGGGAAGTTGTTGTTGACAAGTCATAGTTGTCTTGATTGATTACGACACTGTGTTAGGGTTAGTCAGTGTGCATTACTTAATCCTTTACTGGTTTTATTTGAAACATTTTTTGACAAGAATTGATCATTGTTGGATTTTATATTAATATCTACTACAGTTATCGACTAGTCAACCACATTTTGTTAGTTGTCAATATTAAAATGGAGTAGCCTAGAATACCCTACTAGCTGACACACACTGCAGCAATAAACAACTAAGGGCAACTCTGAAGTCGAGACTGTAACTCTGTGGTCAGTCTTTTTTACCTTAAAAATCCTGTGCCTTGCTCAATTTCTTGTACAGCAATGGCTTTTCCTGGAGCTAACAACACAGCAGAGAGGCTGTTCTCTACTGCTGGAGACAAAAGATTTATTCCACAGCAGAGCACTCCGCTTAATTTTGTTATTAGCATACAAGCAAGAGACTGTAAGATACTCTCTAATTACTTAACTAATTAATCATTAAATATGGTTAACTTTTCAAAATGAAAAGGCAGAGAATTATCATCCTAATTGCCAGCTTTGTTTTATTTATTTATTCATTCATTTATTTTTGGGAGTTTATTTTTTTGGTCTAGTGCATATTAATAAAAATTACTGCAAATATGCCAGAGTTAACTTAAAGGCCAGTCAAGTTATGTGTTGTTCCTGGCAAGGTGTAAGCTGGCAGACGATGCTCAAGAAACAAGTTTAAAATGTGTAAATTACAACTATTAAAAGCACAGACACATAAGCAGAACACAGACATGAGCAGCAAAATAAGCAGAGCAAAACACAGTTCAACAAAAGAACAGAACATTTACATAATAGTTTTTCAAGAATAATTTTTAACTTTAAAGCAATCTTGAATCAAAAAAATCCTTGGGGAAAACTTTCTAAAGTCTCACAACCCCAATGTTTCTTTATGTTGTGTCAGGAATAATGTGAGATTTCTGGGTATCAGTTATTCTTGTATTTATTGGTGGAATGAGTAATAAAAAAGATGAAAAGATCTCTTGTACACAAGTTGAAAGTGACACCTTATGTAGCACTTTTCACCAACTGCTAATGCCTAGCATAGTTACTTCTACTATGTGTGTGTGTGTGTGTGTGTGTGCGTGCAGGCATGTTCGTGTGTCTCACCCTAGAGATTTTGTTAGCCTTGTCATTTTTACAGATGTCAACCAGTTTCTCTGTCACTGACACCAGATGAATCTTTTTGGGGAAGTAAAGCCAAAATAGGCTGTCTGTCTATTAACTAGAATTTGTTTGATGCTAATTACATTATTAGAGGTTGTAGCTGTAAGTTTTGTGCAGACATCTAGGTACCTTCAGTTTGTTGTGAACAGTATGGTACTAAAAGCTCCTGAATATGTCTGTGCATGTGTTGAAGTTCTCAAAGAGGACTCCAGAAAGCAGCATAAACATCACTGGTTCTACAGGTTCTACAGATTTTACCAAGATTATACTAATTAATTCTCCACTCCTATGTCTGATTTGTACTGTAAACAGCAAAATTAGTCATCAAGCCGAATTTAAATGCTTCTCCTAATTAACTGGGTTTTGTTTTTTTTTTAAAAGTGTGTGTATCTCTCCCATGGTAACAAAATTAATCAAGCAGCCTTGCAGTAAACTATCTTCAGAGAGACAAGTGAAATGCTTGACAAAAACTCAATAATTATTTACAGGTTACCAAGTTTCTGCCGATGTACTGGCTATGCTAAGCTGATGCTTTCAGTAAAGGATAAATGTTACATGCTCCTCACACATTTCCTGCCTGTTAAATAAAGATGGTTATTCTTGATCACTGCAATAATTATACTAGAGTTATTATTAATTGCCAACTAATAATTGCCAAGAACATGATGAAGTCTGAAAAATAGGACAAAAAGAGTTTGTACAATCTTCGCCTTTTTGCTGAGAGGAATGTGCAACTGTTATTGCAGGAACCATTTATACATCCATAATTTCTGGGTCTATACACATTACTGAGGAATTAATTATCATCTAATACCAGATAATAAAGAATTATGTAATGGAAAATAACTTCCTCCACTATCTGCACTCAAAATCTCTGCAATACTTCAAATATTAGAGTTACAATCAAATTTAATGGCCCTATAAATAAATGCCATTGTTTCTTTCCTTTAGTAACTTTCTGTATGTTAAAAAAGCAATGTTTTTTATGTCTTCCTAATCAAAATGGTTATCGAACAATACAAAGAGATGCAAAGAAGAAGAGAAGAAGTTTAGAGGATTAAAATAGATATACAGGCAAGGAGAGAGGAAGGAAAGCAAGGTGGAGACTATCCATACAAAAGAGAATGGATGCTCTAAGGCATCCTGGGAAGTTGAAGGCACGAAAGAAGGGTTTATGGAAGGAGGAGAAGTGGAGGTCTGAAGAGACACAATAGAGGTTTTTACTTATACTTAACACGTTGATCTTTATGTGGGCGTATATGTTTGTCTATGTTTGAGGGGGTTAAGGGAGCAGCTTACATAACCCGGGCCTCTGCACAGACCCTTAGACCCATGGGAGATTAGTGGAATAGCGAGAGCAGGAGCATCAAAATGATCCCTGAATCTAATATCATTCTTCAAAACTTGATTGTGTCATAAGAATACAGCTGTTAAGAGTAGTCGGCTAATCATTGATGCATTATCGAGAATTATAATTTGCACAGTACACTAAGATAATTGCTGTGGCAGAGGGGTCGGTTGGTCATGGAAATGCATACATACAGTTTTGAGTGCCCATAGATTGTCTTTGCTTTCAAGTAACACATTTTGATGTTAACTTAATATGGCCTCTCAATGAATGAATATTTTATCCAAACCAAATGAAAGACACCTGGCAGAACTTGTGTGAATTATTCTATCCATTGTTATTACAAATGGTACAAAATACCATCTTTTAAACACTGACTTTAATTATTAATCAATAAAAAATATTGAATCTCTAAACCTGTGTGTTTAAAAAATGTGAATTAGTTGTTTGAACTAGTTTCAGATTTCTACTTACAGCATTTCATAATATAAAGTGTAATATGCTTTGAGTGTGCTTACAAGAAGCAGAATTTAGACAGTCACTCTTGTTTCAGTCCTTGACCCATAGTAACTACAGTAACATTAGGAGAAACATGGTGCATGGAGTTATTTCATTGTTCCATTTATTAACTGATGTCTCTGTTCGCAGCTTTCAACTGAAAATCAGGAGGTCTGGGAAGAGTCTCTTCAGTGTCTGTCCCTGCTGGTCCAGCTGTATGGAGGAGAGGGTTATGACTGCCTTTCACCCTCCTGTTTGCAAAGTTTTTCACAGGTGCTGCGTACTCACATGCACACTGAGACCCTTCGGATCCAACGCACAACACTTAGGATCATCAAACGACTGGTGAGTACGGTGCGCATCTTGGCACACAGACATAAGCCGACTGACATCTATGCTTTTGGGTAGAAATGTTTTTATGTGTCAACTTAACTGTTTGACATTATACCAGATATCAAATCGGTCATATCCCAGTGCGGAAACATTCTCAAATACCTCTGTGTTATGTGTCATATTTTTGTTTGTATTTGTGGGTTGAAATTTTAAGTGCCACCACTGCAGAATGAAAATATCGGGAAATAGAAACAGACTGAGAGAGACAGCTCTGCTATGCTGCCGATCTGAAAACACAGTGTAGTTTCTTCAGAACTAGACTGACAGAGAGAGCAAACCAGAGAGAGAGAAAAAGTGTTGGTTTGTATCTGCCCGTCACTCTCTGTTCAAGTGTCTGTCCACTTTTGTCTGATAGTCAAAATGATTCATAGCACAGGCCAAAGACAGGCTGACTGGTAAGCAAGCACTCTACAGGAAGTACAGTGCATTGAAGCTTCTTTTCCCCCAACATACTAAATAATATTAGCTTCTTGTGGTGATCCTGAAAAAACTAAAGCTACTGCAGCAAACTTCCAACGGAAAGTGCAGGTTTTAACAAAGTGGCATTTTTGTGCCCCAGCAGAAACACACCAACACTGCAAGAATGTAATACACCAATGCAGCAAGAATTTAATAATCAAGCCTTTAAATTAGAAGACGTAATCACTGGTTTAAATTAAAAGCCTATGTGTAGATTACATAAAATTATACCAGATTGGGCAAAGCAGGCGAACAACATATTTGGTGTACAGTACAATTTGCAGGGGTGCTTACTAAGAAATAAATTTATACTTGACAATTCTGTGATACAAGATTAAAGCCCAGTGCCTGTACTGAGTGGTAGTGCAGGAAGCAGTGTGCTGTTATGTAGTATGGACAAAAGTAAGAACATGGTAGTAAACATTTTACTTAACAACAACACCAGGGTTTGTATCCTTTCTCTGCAAAACAGTAAAAAAATGAGTTTTGGTTCCCAAATTTAAACATACTTAAGTGATTATGGCACAGATACTTATAAAGTATGCTATTTAAAAAATGTTGAATATTGTCATTGAGTTTAATTCAGGGCTTTACAGAGTTTTTTTAAAATAATTTGGTAAAAGAGACATACAGTTTGGTGAGGACAGTCCGATGCAAATTCATCTGAAGAAGTCAATACAACCAGTTTAAAAAATTGGTTTGATTTTTCTGTAGACCCCCATGAATTATGTAAACTATATTCCTAATGTTTTGGCTTGGCCGCAGGGTCATGATTTAGTTTCTGCACGTGGGACACAAGGTCAGTTGTCACCCTGAGATTATATGATCTGACTGAAGGCTGTGCCTGAAAGCTACTCTATGTCTGTTAGTGTGTGTGTGTTTGGGAGAGACAGAAAGTGTGTGTATGTATAACAGCTCGTGTGTATTTTTGATTCCTCTCACTAATTAGTTCCAGCCACCTGAACCACCCTCACACAAATTCTGTTACACACGAGCTCACAGACTTACCTCTTTCTCTTTTTCTATCTGTTCTGTCTGTTGTAGCAAATTTGTCCTCTTGTGCAAACACCCTAATTACCCCCTGTGCTAACAGCTACAGTAACATGAAGGTGTGTATTCTCTCTCCTGCTCACAAACCTGGGCAACACAGAAAAATGTTTGTGTGCTTCAGCCATTTCCTCATTCCTAGTAGATGAGTCACTTAGCAGCTCAGTGCGAGAAGTAAAACTAATTTATTTGCTTAAAAAATACCAACTACCATTGCACATTCAGTTCATTGCGCACTAGTTGATTTAAAAGATAAAAATGTTTAAGTTCCATCTGAGTACTGTCACAATACTCTTCCCCACCTTGTACTTTAATTCAATACAGTCCAGTAGCTTAAGTTTTAAAGGAAGTGCTACAAAGTTTCAAAGAAAAACACATATCAACATCTTTAAACCATTTTCTAAGTTAATTTTGCTTGAATCTCTTTATCAATAATCAGTTAGTAGAGAACAATGTGCACCTTTGAAAGATTGCAACAGACATTCATCATCCACGCTCTTTTTCACAATGACTCACACATTCACTCTCATACACACTTACACACTCAGACAAGTGCCTGCCCTTCAACAAAGGCTTTTTAATTATCTTTCATTGATTTCAGGGCTCTGTTAATCTCAATCAAAGATCTCACTAATAGCTTTGAAACTGCAAAGAGGAAAAAGGGGAGAATGAATCAAGTCTGAATTATAGAAATTTTTGACTTTTGTTTTTTTCTCAACACACAACTTGAAAAAGACTTAGAGAAGAAAAAACATTTAATGAAAATGGATTCACAAGAAGTTGTTAGAGAAATATCCATTATTATTTCTTTTAAAAAAGCTAGATTTTATAGGTTTTTTTAAACTTAGTAGTCTCTCTCAGGCAGCACAGAATTGTTTGTGCTCAGTGATTAGTTTCTTAATGCAAATGCACGATTCTTTTAATTCCTTATTTCTTAAGCCCAAACAAACAGTTACATATGAAATCCTATCAATCTATAATGTAAGAGATAATGTATATTAACATGCATTATTTTTATTTAAATTGTGATCAAACACCACATGACACATGCCTCCTCCTGTGTCATTTCCTGTGGTTGAAATGTCTTAGCGCAGTCTCCAGAATGTCAAATCATATTATGTCCAATTATTGTTAACTTTTACATGTTTAAGCCAGCAATGTGTAAATTATCATCCATCCATCAGTCTCTCTGTTACTGTGCTCAGTCAGACTGTGATGAGCAGTCCAAGTGTGTGCAAAAGAGTGGCTGCAAGGGTAAAACACAGAAAAAAATTTGATTTAAAGTCTCTGTGTAGCTGGTACTAGTTAAATTAAAAAAACATTTCAGTTTTCAGTTTCATAAAGAAAGTTCCTTCATGCATAATAAGGGCTACAAAAGTGTGTTTGTAACCAGTGATATCTGATAAAAAAAAAGTTTAAGTTACACATATATGTGTATTTAATCATTTCAGTATTGCTGTATCTGAGGTTTTTTTTGTCTTTCTCTGCTATCAGATACGTTGCCACCCTCTGAAGTTAATAGTACATCATGTCAACCCTGCACTGTTGTCTGAGAGGCAACATATCTGAATCTGTCTGTCTGTTCTCATCTTCCTGTCTGTCTGTGCGCCTGATTTTGAGCTCAATATTATAGTCAAAGTGTTGGTCAGGTAGAGATGGAGAGAGAGCAGGATGGAGGGAGAGAAGAGAGCAAAGATGTGGAGAGGAGCAGGGACTGAGAAGAGATGATAAGTATGTGTATGTATGCCTATGTTTGTTTAGGGGTTGTTTGGCAGGAACATGTAAATATCCCCTCACACTGATGGGAAAGGAAAGTGTGTGTGCGTGCATTTGGGAAAATAGTAAGTGAGGGGAGCGTCTTTGTCTCCTCCTAACCTCGTTGCCTAGCAACAACCATGCTGTGTCGCTGCAAATACAGAGGTGATGATGTCACCAGAGATCAGAGAGAACATGTTCACCAAACACACAGACCAACATCCAGTCAGTCATACATACACACACGCACACTTGAAAATATTCACTAACACGCAGACAATAAACAGCCCTTAGAGAGACACAGGCTAACAGTTATTATTAATTTACAGGAATACATTTGTTCCAAAACATACAGTCAATGTGATATTAAATCAAGTCTTAGCTCTGAACTAAACGTGACTATCAAGATTAAACAATTTAAATGTTGCTTTGTTTATAAGCATACATACACAATCACACACACACACTCAAGGTCTGTGGACCAGGTGCTCCTTAGTTGATGTGGAGCAAAGAGAATAAAGGTTTGCACACAGTCAGCTTCCCTCAGTTCATGTGTTTAAACAACCCACATGGCCCATATTTGTTCGAAGAGCCTAGACATCATGGAGCAGGAAAACATGTCAGGACAGGAGTAAAAACAAAAGGGATGACGAGTAGAAATAGTCCTTAGCTTGTCTTGCATAGCCAGATTTCTATGGTATCGGTGGGGGCTGTCTCAGAGGTTTTTATTTTTTTTAATTTTATTTTTTTTATCACAGTCATCTTGGGTAGACAGGCTTATGCCAACTTATACTAATAGTCTACTTTCTGAGTTGGACTCCTCCTCGGCTGACTGTCTAGTCTAAAGTGGTGTACAAGTTTGACAATAGTATCCTTGCATAAATTCACAGGGTAACCAATTTATGGATGTGTGTGAGAGTTTATGTGTTTGCACATTCAACTGGATTTTTGGCAAATTGGCCCTTTGATCAGTTTTCTGTGAATGGCATTGACAAATAAGTGTGATGTTACACAGCAGTTGGTCGTAGTGACTTGCAAATGACTCTTTGATGAAAACATAGACAAGTGGCTCTAATAATGTAGTGGTGCACAAGATGATTTTAAATGGTGCGTAAAAAAATATAAAAAAGAATGTGAAAATTATGTTTCCAAAGTACAAATGTGACATCTTTGGTTTCATTTTATGGATAAAACAATTATTATAGCTGTTTGTCTTCCTCTCCTGATTAATCAGTCCAACGGCTTGAAAAAGAGGACAGAAAACAGACAAAGTCAGCTTGCGTGATTTCAAAGCATTGTGACTGGATTTGCTTTACTTAGATGACAGTGTTATATTATCTTATATCAGTCTGAGCACAGGGCTTTGGAACATGACAGAGGGCTTTGGAACATTACGCCGTCAAAGTCAGGTTGCACTATCTGCCACTAAAAGGTCAAAGTGTTTTGAGCAGGAAGTAAGTAAAATTTATTGACTTTGAATATGGTGACTGATGGTAGCTTTTGACTTGAATTAAGAATTGACCTTTTGACTCTTGGGTTCAGCCAGTGTCACTATATGTGGCAACCAGTTTTGTTGTGGCAGACTGGGTAAACAACAGCCTCGGACATTAAAATATAACAATACAAAAATAATATGTGTTTCCCGTTCTGGTCCCTCACAGATTGACGGTCACTTTTATTCTACACTGACTGCGTGTGTGCCTACTAATGCTTACCCATGCTTACTAATCTGTATTTATTTATTACCCATATCAGAGGCCTAAAGTGACTGTACCTTCAGTCTATCTCTTTTAATTACACCTTCTTCTCTTCTCTTCTTCTGTCTTCAGGTCCAAACAACAGAGCAATCTGATTGGTTAGAATGTCCTGAAGGAGCTGGGCTAGTAAGTCTACTGCAGGATTTAACTACATCCAACAGGTGGGAGATTCTCTTTTTAATTGTGTTTTGTGTGTGTATCGTGAAATATCATTTTTTTAAGAAATATTTGTTCAATTATTATATTAAGATAAAATAGATGCTTTTATAACATACATGTGTCTGTATGTGTGTGTGTATGTGTGTGCGAACATAAACAATACCTCAAAGAACACCAATAACAAATCACTCAGGATTCAGATGTTTCCTCTCCAACTATTTGAGAATGTCTTTGACTTACATATGTCAAAAATGACCTTTTTCTAGTTGTTAGTTAAAGGATTTTTTTTCTTTGGGAGGCTCTTAAGATCTTTTAATAATGGAAGGAAACTTAAACTGAACCACCTTCACACTTCTGGCTATTAAACAGCCTACTCCTAATGTTCTTGAGTTTTGAAAGTGTAAGGTTTGTGTGGAGATTTACCTACCTACCTATTTATTTATTTGTTTGTTTGTTTGTTTGTTTGTTTGTTTGCCAACACATATGTGAAACACATTGTATATGTGTCTTCTCATGTGTGCACCTGTATCTTAGCATTTGGCTTATATGAGTATGTGGGTTGAATGTGTGTGCACTCTTTGAGCTAAGGGTTTTGTCACTGTAGCAACTATGCTTCTTTTGATCTCTTGATGTATGAGACAAGCGACCTGTCGCACACACACTTGCACACACGAACACACAACAAATACACAAATGGTAGCTTTCACCCCTTTCTATATACAAACCTTCTGTCTCTCAATCACACACACCCTGTCAGATTGATAATAAAAGTGTATTGTTGTCCTGCTATGGAGGCCTCTCCTACTCTCCCCTCCCACTCCCCCTTTTTTCTCCTTGGTCACCCCTTTTCTCCCCTTTTTCTATACCCATGTCTCCACCTCTCTCCCCCATCCATTTTCTTTCCCTTTCCCTCATTTTCTTTCTTTTCACCTATTTCTCCCTCTCTCTCTCTCTCTCCCTCTCTCTCTCTCTGTTGTGCCTTTCCTCTCCCACTTCTCTTCTCTCCCCTCGTCCCCTCTTCTCTTCTTCCTCTCTGGCAGATAAAAGCAGAGATCAGCTCTAGCCTTTGAAGTGGCTGAGACTGGCACACTCCCACTGGTTTAGCGGTAGGAGGAGGGGAGCAGAGGTTTTAGGAGAAAGGGCAGGAGATGAAAGGAGTTATGAGGAGAGAGAAGAGGAGAGGAAGGGAGGGGAGGAGGGAGGGTTTAATTGAGAGGATGAGAGGAGTTGGGGCAGAGAGAGGAGACGGAAGAAGAGTGGGAGTTATTATGAGTTTCTGGGCTGAGATCTTAACCCAAATGATGTCATTCAGCCTTTACCATGGCAACCTGAGGAATGCCTTTTCAAACCGAGTGTCGAAGAAGGGGAGGAGCGTCACTCATAGTCCTCCTTCCTGAAGAAAAGCCTTGAGGCCCAAAATCTGAACCTCATCGCTGCGTTCAGCAAAACATGAAGCCGTCAGAAGCACAGCCCACACGTCTGCTTAGACAACTTCTCTGCAGACATTCAACTCTCTAAAATTTTGGATTCCGCCACAGTTTACAAAGGATTTTGCCAGAGCACCAACATCATTATAATGAGAAATAGTAAGTTGTGCTGCTGCTTGAACAGATAGCTCAGGTTTTCTTTAAAATAGGGTTGTGTTCGAGTTCTGATCCATAGTCAGTGCATTACACCTACATTAGATGGTGTTTGGCCTGCCCCCAGTTTGGAGAAGCAGCAGGATTGTCGGTGTAGGAAGCCGAGTAATGTACTGCTGTGGTAAGGTTTAGTAGCAAAATTTCCACCACCAAAACAAAGGCCCACCTAAAAAAGTCCACATCGGATTAAGTGTTGGCTATATTTAAATTATTCTCACCTCTTTACCTTGCCGTCAACACTCTAACTCAGGAAACTGAAAACATTATATTGATTTATGCTGTTTTCAAAACCACCAGCTATTTTACCTTGGAAAAAAATAGATTTTTTTTGATTTTATAACTAATTAACTAATTTATTTATTTATGCTGTTTAGATTTTAGCTACATCTTAAAACAGCAAGCCACAAACTAAGAACAAACAATCTGATTTAGGCCGTAATAGACCAGTGGTGAAAAACACACATTTAGCCAGGTAAAAAAAAGGTTGGCATAAGCTGAGTACAAAGCTAAATGATGCTTCTGTAAAAGCCATTTACTGTAATCTAAAACCAATTATTTCTTTTACCACTGTCCTGTTCCATGTAGCTGCTGAGTGTCAATTTGGCTCTATGAAAGTTAGTCCTAAAACTTTTGTGGATCTAATTTATGCCATCCAAATTCACAAACTTTCAAGGATTTCTTAGGCCTCTGGGAGCTGTGTTAATTAGGTTAATTATGTAGGTTTTAATCAACTAAGGGGGTGGGCTTCTGCCGGCCTGGCTGTCAGGCTGCCCTCAAAGACACCTGGGAGGAAGAGAGAGGAGGAGGAGGGCGAGGGTGGGAGATAAGAGAGGGAGAGAGAGAAGTAAATTACAGACAGCCTGTAGGCTCTGAGAATATTGGATGTGTTCACGAAGTCACAGTGTTTTGAATGTACGTATGTTTGTATTCTATTTCAGTTACTGCTGTAAAGTGTTAGCATTAAAAAGTATTTCATGGCACAGCATTAATAACAAATCACTATAAGGTAATGAAAGTCACAGAGGAAAAATATTTTGTTGACAGGCCAGAGATGAATAGCATTTAACTTGGCAGCTTCAACCAACACCACCGACACAAACAGCAATGCAGGACCAGACAGGGTCTCAGCTCAGCGCTGTGACTGCAGAGCCAGTTTCACCTGCAATGATCTCCTGACAAAATACACTTAGCAGTTTGGCCTCTCATCACCCTTCTTCAGAGCTTAATGTTCTCTAACATAATCAAAAGTATTTTCTTTTACATAGTTGCAGCTCTTCACATAAAATATATTTAATATCTTTTACCTCTTTTAATTTTTTTCCCTCCTTATTAAGACCAAAGAGAAGGAATATAGTAATACTTACAAAGGTGACAGCCAAGTTGGTGTTGGTGACGTATTTTATGCAGGATGAGAGATGTAGTTCATGAGCTCATGAGTTCATGTAGTTCAAAATTAAGTTGTACTTCACTATTTTTAAAACAAGTGCAACTTTGTTGCTTTTCAAAATTATTCTTCAGCTTGAAAAACATCATATGTCTAATTGATGTGACGAATCAAAGAGGATCAAAAAATAATCTGTCTTCCTCCATCGACCATGATATTTATTTTTCCAAAATAAGGTCCCATTGAGTCCATCAGAAGGAGCTTTACTTAATCTTTCTGTTCTTCATTCAGAGTTAATAAGTGCTGTATTTTACTGGAGAAAATAAGTGTGAAGGTGGTGAAAGAAACACAGAATCTCAGCAGAGCCGCTCAAAGACTTAGATGAATTATTAATATAAGCCGTGAATAAACCTTTAAGTAAGATATTTGGGAATGTTTAATTGAATGGCATAGTTATGATGTGTGCCTTTCTTTTCTTGGCTGACGTGACATTTTAGAAGTAGACAGGAAACAAGGTAAGACAAAGACAAATCAAAATGATGGTTCTACTGGTTATGCTCTATGCCCCTTTTCTATTAAGAAATTAGAACCATCATCTACACCATTTTTTAAGGGAAATGATTTAATTCTTAATGTCAGTAGGTACATAACCTGGCTGTGACACAGTGACTTCTCTTTGCTCTGTCCCAGGTGTCACATCGATGTGGTTCCACTGGCTGCTGAAATCCTCCAGGAGATCTCCGGATCCTAAAGGCTTTTAATCTTTAAACCAAAGCCATTTCACCACTTCAGAACTTTTAAGATACTTAGGATTGGGTTAGGTAGTCTTGTCTTTGGTAGTCTGCTACACTTTTCTAAACCTTCGAAGGAAGGATTGTTCTTCTAAAATGTTTTGTTTTGTTTTGTTTTGGAATAGAATGTCTTTAGTTTTTTATTTGTGCTATTCATAAGTATCTTTATTTTTTAGAAACTTGGCTGCATGTAAACTGTATTGTAACATGTATGTATGGTTGGTGAGTGCTTAAATTCATAAATAGTTTTGGTTTCTGTATGAGCAAGTAGTGCACAGCAGCTGAAACAGGCTCCTAAAAGCCTTAAGACACAAGTAAATCTGGGATCAGAGCACTCAGTGTAGCCCTCTGCATGACTCTCATCAAATTTGCAAATTGTATCAATGACAGTAATAAATATTGCTGTGTCACTAAAATAATTTGACAGCTCAATCAAAACATCCGTTTCATGTCCATCAGACTGCACAGGATTACAGCATGAAAGTTAATTCTGACTGTCACAGGCGTCAGAGCGCTGGCCGCAGGGTTTATCCAGACAATCCTGCTCAGTTTTAATGGAGGACTTTAGCTCATTAGTTTGCGTGTCTGCCATCATGTGTCTTTAATGTGAAGTGATCACAAATTGCTGCTTTGCCTGATGGTACATGTAGCTAAACAGACTGCTTAAGGGATGCTAGCATTCTCTTTTCCTTAATGCCAACACACAGTCAAATTTGTCTCTCCATGAGGAATTATGATGCCATAGAAATTGAGAACATGCTGCCACAGGCCCCAGTGCAGTGAGTGAGAGGTAAAGACTGAGGTAATTTTCTGCAAAGACACATCTAATGTTAAAGTGGCAGTTGCACAGAAATGGTAACGTTTAGCTCAAGTCCAAGTTTGGTCTTAGCTCTCATGTTTTTAAATCATTCCTTTTTCTCCTAGGTATATCTGGCATCTACCATAAATCTCAAACCATGAAAATTGTAAATAGTCACTTAAAAGGATTTTATATTCAATAGCAATACAATGGATTCTGCATGGAAAAATATAACATGTGCCAAATATGTAGGTGAGAGGTTTTATTAGATCAAGGAGAGGTGAGGGTAGGACAAGGCTTGGATCTTAATGGAAAGTTTGGGTTTAGTCTCAGGGAAAATCCCTCTGAGAACTGGAGCTACTCTCCACTCAATATCAAAAGAAAAAAAAATATGGTCTTCCCCCAAATTTAATTAATTAATTTTGCCTCATGGCCAGAACTGAAAGTGTAGCTGTACTGAGAAACATGCCTTTAACCAATTTGTATATACATCTGGCAGGCTATTTACTAATCAAAGACAGTTGCTTTTAAGTTTCAAGATGCAGCTAACTAGTATTTACCTTTGTGAAAACCTGTTAAAATGCAGAAATGAATGTGGTCAGGCTCTGTCTCACTCTAAGTGGAAGAGTTTTCCTGTGCCCTTTGAAAACAAAATCCCATTTTATAGACAATGCTTAGATTCTGATTCTTGTGCAGACTTATCAGCAAAAGCAAATTAACCTTCTTGTGCTCATGCCAGGCCAGTAGGTGGCAGTGAAACTTGCAGATAAACATCCCTGACATAAACAATGCTCATGCGTAGCAAGTTTTCTTATACAATGAAATGAGTAAAAACCAACAACATGATGGTAAATGCACACATAACATAAATTTGCCCAAACAGACATTTTGCTGAGGGTGCGCTAAACAAAGCAGGACAAAGACAGCTCAATAGTCCACTGTTGTAATTCTCTTCGTAATGGCACCACAAAATGGGACAGCATCATCATATTGGCAGTTTACAAGACAACAGTAGTAATATTGTTGGTAGGATTACACCTGCACCCAGTTTTACTATATTGCACATATATATTTATATTTACAGACCCTCAGGACTGTTCTATTGTGTCACTAAAAGTCCAAACTGTAATAAAAGTTAAAGTAAAAATCATTTTCATGTAAGCAGCCTGCTTTTTGATTCAGTCTTACCTATACATGCCTAGAATATTCATTTTATTTCATGGAGTTGTTGAGGGTATTTGAGGGGTACATTTAGGCAAGCTACTGATAACAGGAAGTGTTGTCTTATGAAACCACTCTTGGTGAAATGAGACATGGAGGCGTCCAGGTGAAATGACAGTCCATTTTATTGTTTAGAACACAGCAGGCTACAGCAACCAGCTCCTCCCACTACCCCACCCCATAGTAACAGCAGACCAATAAGAGCCCTCCTCCAACCCAGTCTTTCCACAGCCACACCCATCCAGCTAGGTCAGCTACACCCCCTTTGGAACAGCAGAGACACATCAGTGTCTACCTTTAAAGCAAGAAAATAGCTTGATATTTGGACCATGATTTCCAATTCATGTTTTTTTATACAAAAGCTACACAATGTTACACTTGATCATCGGAATACAATTCAACTGATTAACTTTAGTGTTTGGACACCATTTAAAATGTGATCAGTTTCTTTACTTCGATGGAGCATTACCACTAAAAAACTCAACACTACCAGAGACTTAAAATACAAGGGACTGCAAAAACAATAGATGAGTATTATAATTCAGAATAATGAAAAAAGCAAGCTAAAATCAGTTGTACCATTACAGAAATGAGAAAAACTGAATAAAAAAGTAAAACAACCAAAAGAAGTAAAAATGAAAAAAAAATTACATAAAAAGGGATTTATTAAAAAGCAACTGTTGAGATCAAAATCTGTTTGTCAGGTCAGCCCTCCGTCAGGCTGAGAGACCAGAACAGAACCGCACTTAAATCTAGTTTTGTCCCAATGGAGTTCCCATAGACAGGAAACTCTGCTTGCTGTTGTTGAGTCGTCTTCAGGCACTTTCTGAAACCCCGCCTCCTCCATATGGGCGAATCACGATGCAGGTTCATCCAGATCACATGATACAGCTGCAAAGGGAGGGACAAAGTATTTGAAGGGAAAAAAAGGAGAAATGAGGGGAAAAACAGGAGGTGAGGGGAAGGAGACAGGGCACAGGCGTTGGTTAGGACCACACACACAGATCAAACATCATGTAACATCACACACACCACATCACACAACTCTGCAATTAGGAGCTGTCTGAACATGCAGCAGCCACTGTGAGTAATTCCACTTCCCTCTCCCTCTCAGCCATTTTGTCCAGACTGAAAACCTCCCACTGCGCTTCTACTTTGACTGCTCTACCAAATGTTGACTCTTAATTTCTGCTAACACAAGGCTGCTGAGAGTGAAGATATTCTTACCTAGTAGAAAGTGTAGTGTAATGGTGGTCTTGGTATTTACAGGTCAGTATCAAACCAGGCCAGTTGGTTGGAATCGCCAGGTGGCAGGCCCTCTATCAGTTCCTGGGCGTGTCCCAGGTCGGGCAGCCCCTCTACAGGGGGGTATTCCTGGCCAGGGTGGTGGCCGCCCAGATCATGGTCCATCATGGGCTCCATACCCATCGTGTCCCCGCCGTAACCTCCCGAATGGAAGGAACGGTAGCTGGGGTCTGGGAGAGGGAGGAATGGATGGAGGAGAGGCAGGGGAAGCAGAGCAGTTGTTAGAAGCATGTTAACAAACCAAGCAGTCACACAGTAGTATGATCATTCAAGCGGAACACTACACAGCAACAACACAGCACACTGTCCATTCTCCAGCACACAAAACCATACATGAACTCTGTTTAAACTACAACTGTTTAAGACTTTGAATTGAATTCAGATTCACCAACAGAGATTCATCTGCAGTGCAGTGAAAAACCTCAAGTTTCTGCATTCATTTGGCTCATCAGAAATAATTAAAGCTGTTATTGCTGGAGGAGTGGAGAACAGTGTGAATGAAAACACCCACAAATATTTGTCCCTTAACCTTTTGATCAGTTTATCATCCAAGGTCCAGTTGCTTTTGAAACATTTGCATGGCCAGCTGTGACAGTAACTAACCACTGTCTGAAGCTGCCTGTGTATCACAACTTCTAACAGCCATTCCTGTCAGCAGTGATAAAGATGGACAGATTGGAACTCTGTCACTGGACGCTGACAAAATTTGGTTAATGGGTGCAAAGGAGGTCCACTGAAAGGCAATAATTGTATGCCGAATTAGTAAAAGTAAATGAGTTTAAATTGTTTTTGTTGCAGCCTAAATGCCCTCCTTATTTCCTACTGTGTTTCTTCTGGGAGCATCCCAGCCATCCAGAGATATAGAGGTGACCTACCGTCCTGTCTGTAACCCAGAGGCTCTCCCTGAGCTCCAATGTCCAAACCCAGGTCTCCAGTCTGCAGAGCAACACACATGCAGGAGTGATCAGAGAGGCAGCAGTTTCATTAAGTTCATCTGAGTCTGAGTTTGTGGAAAAATATATTTATTACCAATTTAAGTTAATTCTGAGTGCTTCATACCTCGTTCCAGGCCATTGGTTCTGTCCTGAAGAGCGAGCTGGTGAGTTCTACAGAGAGACGTTTCTTGTAGTCTTGTGGTTTGTCCTCTGACATGCGGAACAAAACTGCTGCAGCGTAGGTGGCTGAGAAAGGTGAAGGGTTAAGAGGTTACTACAGATATGTTAAAAAAAAACAAAAAAAAAACAAAACAACTTGCTACATAACAAGCAGAGTTACAACTATCACAAACAAAAATTGAACATTAACATTATTGTTGCTTCACCTATCTATGTCAGTTTAGGTCCATGAGAAACTTGTTAAAAAAACTGAGTCCTAAGTCTAGGTCATGTGGGCAGGTTCTTCTGAACATCTAAGAAGTCAAAATGCATTCATGTGAAAGATAGATGTTAATGAGAGATTTGGTGAACATACCAACTCCTTCGTTGCGGCTGTGCAGTAGCTCTGTGAGCGGGGCGGTGGCTCCCTCAGCCTCAATAGCCTCAGCAGCCTCTTTATCCTGGGCCAGCTCACACAGGACGCCTGCTGCTACACGCTGGATGTTCTCAATGGGAGAATACAACAGCTGCACAAACAAACAAACAAACACAAAGGATGCTCAGAAACTTTGTCAACCTCTCATTTCTCTGTACTTGATTATTTGAAAGGATGCGTTGGGATGAGATTTTTTTTTTTGACTACTTCAACATGTTTATCAGTTTCACAGTTTTATGGTCCCTCAATGCAGAATGACCCCTGGAACAATTTAATCACATTACTATCATTTTAAGGTTCCTTCTATATCAAGAACATTGCACAGGTGAACATCAAGATTCTGAATGTTATTTTGCTTTATTTCAAGTTTCAGTTCTAAAAAGTGTTGGTATAAGTGCCCTGTTACTGCTTAAAAACAGGGCAAAACTGAGCTGAACAACATCTTTTTCTACCTGTACAAAGAGTGGAATGGTGTTGAGTCCTCTGATGACTATTCTGTTGTGGACATCTCTGGCCAGGATATGAAGTGCTCCTGTACAGCCTTCTACAATCTCCTCCATACGAACTCCCTCCTAATGACAAAAAAAAAACAAAACCAAAAACATTAGCAAAGAACTGCATCAAGACGAGTAAGTAACGAATCTAGGTCAGGTTTAAATTATGCTGGGCTGGATTCATTTCCCATTAATCAAGTCATGCTTGTGTTTGCTGTGGAGTTTTGTGTTCACAGAAGCGTTAGAAGTGAGTGTATGAGTGTGTGAGTCCTCTCACCACAAACTGCTGCTGTGTGCCGCCCATGCTGGTGCGTCTCTGTGTATCTTGGTGTGCTCTGACCAGCAGCTGAACCAGTCTAGGGATGGCCCCTTGTTCTCTTAGAGGGGCATGGTTGGCAGGGCACAGAGCCAGGTTACGGATCAGGCCAACTGTAGCCTGTTGGACAAACATATTAACATAAGTAAAGCCCATTTTCAACTTCATGTAGCCATTAAGCACATCTGATCAAGAATCACAGTCAAAAGTCGTTGTCAGGTATACATTTATATTGACAAGATCTTAATATAATTTGTTACAAAACATTCTTTAATTATAAAGTTCTTTCTCCTGAGAGACCCTGAAGTAGACTGTGACTGAAGACAAGCCCCTTCTCAATCGAGATGAGCAAAAACTGCTTACAAATGCTTATCACTGCAATAAACTAAAGACACCTGCTTATCACTTAGGAGTCTACTAAAAGCTTATAAAAACTCATATCAAGCAATGTGATTGGTTGCTGGCTGTGGTATAACAACTGTGTGTAACACAATTCAGTCTGCCAATGAGTAGCTCTAGCTTGCTTCTGTTGTGTCTAGGAAACAGTGAGACATTTACAAGTTCATTTCATAATTGACTGGCAACAAAAAAAAATTGGCTACAAAAACATTTAGGATCAACTCCATCCTACATTGTGGCCTGACAATAGAGTAGTGGACTGAGCTATGCAGTATCTTCAATTTTGCAGCACAGATGGCACCAAGCCACAGCAACCCTGAGTTTAGTCCCAGCAGCTGCATTGAACACAAGTCATTATGCGACAAATAACCTTTACTGACTGATAGGTAACTCGGGTTACGATGTTGGGTTGACTCAAGTGGCAGACAGTCTATGATTTTTGATTTTTTTGATTAATTTTATGTTTTTTGCATAAGAACTTCCTACCATTATATGTATATTGTAAGGAGGACCTTTATCTTAGTAAACAACAGCTTATGGTTTACTAACATGTTAATGAAACAGAATGAGTCTATAATAATTAAGTTGTTATATTTGGCAACCATTTCTATAAAAGCAACAGCTGTGAATATATTTCAAGTGTGCTGTCAGCCTGATGCAGAAACTTGAGGTAGCTTTGATATTGTTACAGCATACCATAGCTTGTTGTGAGCTATTGCTACAGGGGTCTCAAACACGCACTGTGTGCCACAGGTCTGAGTAACTTCCAGCAGTAAGGCACTGCGTCCTCAACAACTAAACATTCAGTCCTGGGAGATGCAAAGGAGGTGAGCTGCCAGCATGGACTAGTAGGGTACTACTTCAGCAATACAGGAAAAAAAATACTGGGCATTTAAATTGAGGTTTGTCCCAATTTTTAAGACTCTAAGTGCATTTGAGCATGAACCAATTTTCACCAGTAGAAAAGCAGTGTGAAGGACTGCTTATTTGGCTGGCTGCTGCTGGTGAGTCAGTGTGAGTGTCTGATTATACCTTAATGAGTGGCCAGTGTGATGGTGGATGCAGTAATTTGACGACCACAGGCAGACCATAATGCAGTCTGACAGCGTTCTGTGCCATCTCAGCGTCCTGGTGTCGAGATGTGAGGTGACGCAGGGCACAAATAGCTGGTTCTGTGATGTCCTCTCTGTCTCCGGCCCGAAGCACTGTGCGAACCAGTGCCTCAATACCTCCAACCTTCAGAGGAACAAAAAAATATTAACATGCAGTTCTTGAAATCAAACTAAATGAGAAACAAATTTTAAAATTTAATGAATATTAACTCTGTTTGTGTGTGTTTGTGTACTCACCTGACAGACCATCATCTTGTTCTTGTAGTTGTTACAGGTCAGGTTAGACAGGATGCCAGCAGCACAGGTCACGACATTAATGTCATCACTGCCGAGCAGCTGCACCAGAGTTCCGAGCAAACCCTCCATTCCCTCCTAAAGAAAAAAAATATGTTAAATTAATATTAAAATAAAGAACAGGGACACAGCATCAAGAACATGAATAAGATGGATTTCAGCAAGAATTTGTGCATGTTTCTCCCTCATCTTTCTGCAGAAAAATACTTTTTTAGAGAGTAATCTTTCACTGACAAAAATAAGTAGTAAGGCTGGTTCTCGTCACCTGTTTCGTGGCAGCATCTGATAAGTTCCTGAGAGTCCAGAGACAGTTCTGGACCAATCTCTGGCTGGGGTCTGTCAGGTGGAGTCCCAGAGCCTGCATGCCTCCTGATCAGAGGGACAAAGATGGTAAAAATTGTTTTAACATTGTTGTGTGACAAATCATAACTTATGTACTATTTACCAGAGAGTTCACTTTACTGATGTTAAAATAAGTTTGGGGGGGGGGATGTCAAATGATGTGGAGAACAAACATACCAGCTTCTACAATGGCAGGCTTGTTACTGGAACAGACTGACAGAACTTTGAGAACACGACTTGTGGTCCACAACAGTTTCTCGTAGGTGTAAGTCCTCATGATGTTGACCAGTGCCTGGGGGCCACCACTGGCCAAGATTATCAACTACACAGGAAGAGAACACACAAAAAGGTTTGAGGTTAGGTTGGTTCTTTACACTAAGAAACAGAACAAATTACCATAGTTGACAATTCTACCTTCTAACCAAATCCCCTCTCTCCGAGTGCCCCCTCACCTTGCTTTCCTGGTTTCCATATGCGAGTATCTGGAGACAGTCAGTGGTGATAGCCAGGAACTTGACATTTGTCTTGTTGAGCAAAGCCACCATTTTCTGAAGACCTCCAGCTAGACGGACAGCCATCTTGGCGCCTTCTTGGTGCAGGAGGAGGTTGTGGAGGGTGGTGATGGCATAAAACAGGACTGAGTCCACTGGTGAACTGCATAGAGAAATCAAAAGTCTATTACATCACTGTCTTACGGGAAGGTTAACAGTTAAATTTGTATTAGATTATGTTTTTTTAAAGATCCTTCCACTCCTCATCTGATGGGTTAACTGCCAGTTATAATTTTTCATGTAAGCTCATATCATAGTTGGTAAGCAACTGTTTTAAAAGGCAGTAAAACTAATTATGGTCACATGGAATAAGTCAAACTCAAGCCAAAACTGGTTTTGTCAAAAATATTTTGACCAGAGACGTCCCACCACAGTGCTCTCTGCCTTCCTCTGTTGGTGAGCTGCAGCAAATCAAAAAAAGAAAACCATCTTTATCAAGTATTCCTCTGTCCTGTTTTCACATACCCAAGCATTTTAACTAGAGCCGGGATTCCTCCAGACTTGAAAATGGCCAGCAGACCCTCTCTGTGATGGGACAGGTTGTGGAGCGTTCCTGCAGTGCAGCGAGCCGTCTCCACATCGTTTGTGTTCTGCATGGTCCTGACAATAGCAGACACCATTTGAGGGGAGCGCATGATGGCGTGGCGAGAGGCTTCTTTCTTTGAAAGCTGGTGGACCATCACTGCTGCTTTGTTTACAACAACCTGGAGGAGACACACACTCATGTCAGAACTGATACTAGGAAAAATGATAAACCAAACAAAACAATTTAGAGCCAATATTGAGCCACAGGTTTTAATGGACAACTACCTGGTCCTCATCGTTGAGTAGTTTGGTGAGTTCTGGAATGGCTCTGGTGGCCAGCTCAGCATCATCTTGGTAGTTGATCAGATTGACCACAGCGTGTTTAAGCATTTGCGAGGGCTCTGCCAGCCTCTGAACGTTGGTGGGGTTTGCTGCATCATACTGGGTAGAGGGGATCTGCATGCCCTCCTCGAGAGTCTCTGGGAACATCGCTGCACGCACACGCTGAGCACGTGTCATGGCAAACTGTCCATCTATGTCTAGCAGAGAAAAGCTGTTTTGTTATACTGGGATTCAATCTGCTATTTGGAACATACATTCTCAGATTTTATAAGCAGTGCACAGATCTTCCTCAAAACCAACAAATTGTAGGTATTAGGACCTACCTTGTACTTGTTCCTGGGAGAAGTTCTGGTTGAAGCCCTGCTCCCACTCATACATGACTTGGTTGTCAACATCGTCCTCCTCAGGGTTGCCCTTCCCACTGAGAGAAGGAGCAGTTGTTGTGGCCCCTGAGTGGATGCCTGAATCCAGGTAAGACTGTTGCTGCCAGTGACTGACTGCCGCCTTGCGGTCTGGCTCCATGGCCATGTCGAGCTCCATCAGATCAGCTGGAAAAAAATAACTATTAGAAAATTTTCAACTACAAATACACAGAAAACATTTGGTAAAAGTCCATCTGAACAGCTTTGCAGTATACAACAGTAAAACAGTATAAACATATAAACACAAATTTATGCTCATGCATTCATATGACAAGCATTATATTCAGAGAAACAGGTTTGTCAGCTTTGTAATTTCTCAGGTAGTGTGTAGAGGTCATTTAGGTTAGTTTAAAAAGTCTGCAAAGGGAAGAATATATTAAATAAAATGACATTATCAGTGTCTACACACTAACTATTAATGGGTATATAGTCAATTATCATAATTCAATAATCCTTATGTAGTTAAAAATTTTGATTACAGCAGGAAACCAAATGCCTTACAAACAGATTATAGCCACTGCAATGTGTGGATTTCTAACCTGTCCTGATGCTATTATTTTTCAGCTACATGTTTCTTGGAGCATGACGTTTGATTTCACATGTGCTCCAGTTTCAATTTGAAATCAATAACTAATTCACTTTGCTCTGATAAGAACATATATCTGCACTAAGAGAAAAAACAATTCATATTACTCAAAGTTTAAGAAAGATGCAGACAGAAAAAAGTCTTCAGAGAGCAAGGAGTCTGCAGAGAGCACAAGTGTTGGGTGTCTGAGAACTATAAACTTACCCTGGGAAGCCATGTTCCTTTCTCAAACCACGGCTGACACAGCTTCCTGATCTGAAACAGGAAAAAAGCAGTCAGTCAAACTGGCTCAGTAGCATCTCACCTTCCATCATTCCTACCCTCTGCCCTGCTCACTGCCAATCCAACATCAGCCATTTTACTTTAACACAAAGAGATCATAGCAGAGGTAAAGGCAGAGAACCAGACTGGAAAGGAATGGCAGTTTGATTCAAAACCAACAGTCCAAACAAGTGACTTTTTGGTGCCTCCTCCCGGTCTTGCACTCTCTTAATTTTTTAGTCAGACAAGCAAACCGCAGCAGTTCATGCACACAAAGCTAGGCTACCACAAAAGTCTGTGTCAGTGTTCAGGCATACGCAGTTTACTTTGTTTTAAAACAATCTCTACTGTCATTTTTGGTTTTTATAAAAACAGAAATTAAACCTACTTAGTTAAATTCCACTCACTATCAAAGGTAAAAGCATTAAGTTTAGGGTCTATCTGGCAAAGTTTTGGATTTTAAATCAGAGCTAATAGAGAACCTGATAATGAAAACGCAACAACATCCACCCACACATCTTCTAGTGCACCACAAAAGTAAGGCCGAAAAATAGGCTGGCAGCAAAAACTTGACCATGGTCAAACTTACTAAAGACTATTTCTTGTTCCTGAAAAAGGCCTGATGTAAGCGGTAGGCCTAACACTGGCGTCTTTAATGGTTTAGTAATCAGAGGGAAAATTTCCTCACCACGGCATTTCTACACAAAGCCACCATTAAGTGTAGCAGCTCACCACTATTTAGGCGAGGAAGGATGGGGGAAGTGGAGCATTGGGTGGGGTGTGACGGGGATGGGGGTGGGGGATACACATTCCTGCAGCTGGCTTTGAAGCTGAAACCACACTCTGCAGGAAAGTAAACACTGGCACTGGCAGGAGAGGTAGAGCTGGCCAGAGGGGATTAAGTCAGGAAAAAAACAAGGAAATTGAAACTGAGGTATTTCCAATTCATACTGAGATATAAACGCTATGGCAGCGATGCACAAACACAGCAAATGAGGAAATTCATAAGGAAAATCCCAACCATAATGAGACAAAAACTGGGGTTGTGTATCCATAGCAATTCTTTAGTCAAGCCCTTTCGAAAGTACGTCAGTGGTTGTTCCTTGATGGATACCCCAGCAAAATAGGGATCAAATCCTTTTCAATCATGGCATTCCAATTTGGACATATTGGAGGAAAACAAGGTTAAAGCAGAGAAAAAAAAGGAGCCATGAATTGATTTGTACCTCATTAGCGAGAGAAGTGGTGACTAACAAGACAGACTCCTGACGTGAACTGACCCATTTTAAACCACACACCCACTGACACATAATGTTGATTCTAGATCATTTATTTGTTAATGTGGTCTTTTCAATCTACAGGACAAAATGCTCTCAAATGCCTTCATTTTCCTGACCTTCATTTGACATTGATACTGTTGTCCCCTTGTTTGTGTAACACCACTGATAAGATGCAACACTACATGGTTAACTAAGTGTAGCCAAGTTTACACCCTCTGAGTTTTCTAATAGTGACATACAGCACGATATTAATGCTAAGAAACTGAAATACAGACTTTCTCCACTCCAGTCTTGATGTGAGCAAGCAATGTACTAGTATATATTTAACATTTAAAAGTAAAATTCCATTTTTCTCAAGAAAATCACCTTTTGGAGGATTTTTAAAATTGTTCTTTCATTCTAAACAGTCAGCGTCTTGCTGCAAGGCTTTTTGCAACAGGTGAGCTAGTGTTGAAGGGTCAGATGTAGTGACAGCTGGACCCTGAAAGAAAAAGGCCATGAGAAATGTGTGTAATCTTTCAGAGAGGGTGCATATTTTTGAATTCAGCTGATTAAATCTGAGTGTCACCCCTTCAAGGAAATATAAATAAATTAATAAATAAAAAAGGGTATGAGCTAACTTGTTTTAAATTAACAGGAGAGGCTACATGCACCCTGAATCTTGTTGGTCCTGTTCCAGAGACAAACCTGTGCAGTTATGCAGCTGTTAACAGGCTGTCTTAATTGCCTCTGTGGTCTCTCTGAGAAGCAAGAACAATCCCATATGTTTTCACAATCCAAACTTGACCTGGGCAATGTATTTTTCTGAATATTGTAATAAGAATCTAGACAAGGTCTCAGAGTTTGGAAATCTTAAAAATTATAATGGTTTGGAAGACTGCATTACAGTAAAGTAATGTAATACCCTGAACTTATTTTTCTTTTATGTTTGTCGCCTCCCATTTAATCAATGTATCCATACTGTCTATATCCATTTGCATGTTTTTAATCTGTATTTTTTATACAAGGAAGGAAACCCTGTCTAAGCTTTCCATTTTAACACAGGCAAAAAAATTGTTTCATACTGCCTTGTCTTATCATTAATTTCATCTTTATCCCCTTTTGAGCAACAGAAATTGTAAAAACGTGTATAAGATCACCACCGCAGTTGCTCACTTTGAGCAAAGTTTAAGGGTTTTTCTTGAAGATTACTCCTGTTTGCAAAACACTACTGTAATTTGTCCAAAACAATTATATCACTGAATCAAAAAAAGAGCACTGAGAAAACAAACAGAAGGTACTTGATTTTATATATACACACACACACACACACACACATATACATATACATACACACACACACACACACACACACACATATACACAAAGACATTTAAAAAATTAGAATGAAAAACAATGAATGTGAAAAGTTTTGTGAAGTTTAATGGTTGACAATATGCAAATTCACCCAAGGATTGCTAAATTACAGTTTTAGATTACTTCATAACACCCACACCACCCCAGCCCTGTCATTAAAATGCAATCTTAAGTCAGGCTACAAGACAGTTCCTTCTAACCACAAACACATCAACTCAAATTCACCGTTCACACACACTTCTCTAAAGCTTTGTATGCCTGCCCTGACATAACCTAGCCCTGCTCTAATGGGAGCCACATGTCCAATACAACACTGCAGACAAATCAAACATTCAATCAACACACAGTGGAACCATGTATCGTTTACAGTGGTGGAAAATGTGGGGTTTTACATCTGGCTTTGGAAACTGAGCAGATTATAGTTTTTTTGATGGCCAAACAAGCGAAGTCTGGTCTCCAATTGAGACGCACAAATGGCAGGCTTATCCTACAGTCAGACTCTGACCCGTTGACATAAAAAACAACAAAAAAACTCATAGCAGTCTCAGATCATATATATAAAGCTAGCGGCTCCTCCACAAAAGTTTGAGCAAGTTTTCTTTGAAGCCAGATGTGAAATCCAATATGTGGAGTTGTGCCTGGTCCAGTTGAAAGTCATTTAACTGAAACCAGATGACTTATGAGTGACACACCAGTCACAAGAGTCACTTGAATTTCTTGGCCACAGTTGTGGAATGAATCAAGGTATACATTGTGTTTACCAATGGGGAACTAAGTTGAGTTGAGGAAGTCATTAAACACATGCATAGATCCATTATAACAGGTATTTTATACTCCAGACACATACAAATGTGAATTTAGATGGCTAGATAATGCGCAAGCACGCAGGCACGTTAAGCTCCGTGAAGTGAAGAGTAATCACAGCACTACTGTCCCAGGACAGCACTCAAATGACAGGCTTAGTGTTCCAGCACAGAACCGGAAGGCCAGGAATAGAGTACATCAGTGTCACTGTTTTGAATAAAGTTAAGGAGGAAAAAAACAAAAAAAAAACCAAGATATTCATTTAGAGAGACAGCCTTCATTTATGTTTGAATGACATACATTAATCAACGGGACATTAAAGTGGTATTAGTTAGATGGAGGTTTGGATTCAACATCACCACAGAACAGATAATTGAACCAATTTATTCTATAAACTGCTTCTATTCAGAGCATAGACAATTCAACTACTAACATTTAAAGACAGAGCTGGACAAAGCACAGCCAGGTCCTTGATAGAACACAAAGTAAGGAAATTATAACAAATGTATGAAAATCAGGAAAAGATTATTTCAACTTTGAAAAAATGTTCTGCCAAACACTGGATATGTTACACATACAGGATAAAAATTTTGGCTTCATTAGTATTTCAACTGTAGATACAGAAACAGAGGGCATCTCAATCAGGATTAGGCATGAGCCCAATGACTGACAATTATCATAATATGATATAATTTCCACACCCACAAACAAATTAAAATAAGGTTACGGGGGCTTGGTGACACCTACATGGTCTAACATGCTGAAGTTTACTCAACAATCTAAAATAACACACAGTTAATACAGCAAACATCTAGGAAATTTTGAACCTGTGGTAAATCAAGCATTTCAAAACACACTACTTCAGAAGAAACTATTAATTACAAATTACACATGCAGTAACACTTTTTTTGGCATATTGCTGTTTTACCAATATTATCTCTTAACTATTTATTTGTGAAAACCTCATAAAACCTAATCACAAGAGAGCTGATAGGCGGTTGAAAGAGCCTATTTATTAATTCATATCTGGTATTAAAAACAGCCAAGCGCATCGAAACTTCCAAATCCCAATTCCTTTTAATGAGCAAAATCTGTGCCAGACTGCCAAAGAGTGAGTTCAGGTGAGTGTTAAGGTTTACTTAGTGTAAGACAGTATCATTTTGCCCTTAAAAAAAAAAAAAAATCAGTGCATAAATAATTTCTCTAAATGTTTTTTACTCTTAGTCTCTGCATAGCATGATGTGGCATTTGAATGACAAAATTTGTGAGATGAATTATACAATGTGTGGGTTATAGAAAAAATGATTTATAGAAAAAAGGCAGCTAAGTCTATAATACCTCTGCAGCTTATTTCTGTTTGTTAAAAAATAAGTTAAATCCATCCCGATTCAGTAAGCATTTCAAACACACTGCATTACCGGCACAAGCAGAGAGACAGGAGCTGCTACAGGCTTCAGTGTTAGCCACCTAATGTGCAGGGTCAGCAACCCTCACTGTTAGCTGCCAAAAATGAGCTCAATGATTGCAGCCGCTGCAGTGTTTCGTCTGTGTCTCAGCTGCAAAACCATGGAAGCACACGGAGACACATAAGCTCCAGGTAACAACCAAGCAACTTCCAAATGATTGTGACAATTCCCTCTGTTTTGCTTAACATTGATCAATCTATTTAACTGAGAATAGAAAGGTCTGCATTGGTTATGCAGTAATTAAAAAAAAAGCATATAAAAATCCATTTACAAAAAGGTGTGAACTGCTTGTAATCCCTTATGGCCGATAGGTGCTAAACTAAACCTTCATTTAAACAATGGGTTAAATACTTTCTTGTCACTGAGAGAAAGAAAGAAAGAAAAAGAAAGAAAGAAAGAAAGAAAGAAAGAAAGAAAGAAAGAAAGAAAGAAAGAAAGAAAGAAAGGAGGTGAAATTTATTAAAAAGACGTTTTAGAAATAAAAAATGAACATCGCTATTGTAATATTAAGTCATACATTTAAAAACCTATCTTGAGTTGTATGCAAAATTACCGACCAAATGTGGAAACGTACGTGGGTCGAAAATGTCAGTTTTTGGCAAAGGCTATATCACTGTAGATGCAACAATATTCTCGCAAAGTGGGTTACCTCAAACCACTACCGGTCTCAGATGTAGCCTACAACCACGCTTCCGTCTTATAATAATGCGTCGTTAGAAGAAAATTGTGCTGACGAGATGACAGGTTTTTACAGTTTTCTGTTCCGTTGAGTAATCTGATCGGGGAATTCAGTAGCAGGCCACAGGAAGACGCATCAACAAAATTCTTTGGGCTAAAGGACAACTAAAAAGAGCTACATTTAAAGAATAACTACATAAAAAAACTGATTAATATGGAGTAAAAAAAGGAAACTGACTGTATTAATGTAGTAATTGTGTAAAAACTTAACCCTGATCTTGTGCCACTATTCAAAATAAACCAGTGAAGTAGCGGAGCATCCGTGACCAAAGAATCTGAAGCCGCTGGGTGAGACGTCAACATCCTCCATCCGACGCTTAATCTCTCCATCAAGTCATTCTAACCCAAGAAACCAACACGTAATCTGTGACCTATAACAAACTTAAAAACCACACCTCACCCGTCTTGTACTAATAAAACACATTCAACACGCTGCTTTTCAACAGACGCCATCATATCGCTTGTTTTCGGCATCGGCAGGATGGCGAAAAACAGACGAGGTGTCCAACTTTTTCCCCCAATTAGCTACCCGTCTGTCCCTCTCCTGCAGCCAACAAACAAATCTATGGTTGTGCAAAGAGACAACGCGAACAAAGTAAACACGTAATGTAAACTGAATAAAGCAGAGAGTACAGACGAAATTATCAAAATAATGGTGCTCTGCGCCCCCTTTTTCCCCCTCAGCGGCTGGCTGCCCCTGACTTTCTTGCTCCAACACCGCTGACTCAAATTTCACACTCTGGCTCCTCCTCGTCTTCCTCCCAAAAGCACAACGGCAGGGAGGAATTTGTCGGTCTTTGTTTAAAAGGACGAGAGGAAAACGCCGTCTCGCGGGCCTTTGACCTAAAAGAAACTTACATATAATCACATATTTAAAGTTAAGGGCCATACTGCTAGCAAAGAGCTATATTTCTTAAACTTTCCAACGGTTTCAGTTGAACGAAGTTCCAGCTAAACTTTGGACGAAATGTTGGCGTAAACGCTACTCTATCCAACAGTGTTTCGTGACTTGACTACTTTAAATTAGCCCTTTCTAATCTAGTTTTATCGTGTAAAGCTGTTCACGTGGCCGTGATATAACGTTACCGAGATTTTACACGCGTGTAACGCTATCTTCATCCCAGTATATTATGTGACTATTAGGCGAAACCAGCTGCAAAAACAACTGAGCAAAAGGCGAAACTCAAGTCGAACAAACATGAGTCATAATAATGAAATGTGGCCAGCGGCAAAAAATGGGCTAGCAGGAGTTATAGCTAAAGTTAACCAACGAAGGTTATTGTTAGTTAACGTTCATTAGTAAAACCAGCGAGACATAACATCGGCGTTTACTTCCAAAACCGTTTGAGGTTTCCGCACAAATCGTAAGGCACTGGAATACATCGGATAACTTATATTTAGCGTTAGCTAATTTTTAACTAATGTCTAGCACCCAACACAAACCTCATTCTACGATAAAGCCAGTGAGTATCGCCAGTGAATAATGCATATTTTCATGTTAGGCGGCGGCTGGCATATCCAAAATATCAGCCGCTAAAGCAGCTGGCTCGCTAGCTGCGGCAGCATCATCCCCCGGCCGGCCCGCACACAACAACCGTCTCCATTCCTGCTGGCATTCTGGGAGAGCCCGACAAGCAAAGAAGGGAAAACTGAGTGGAGCAGGTAATTAAAATGTTGCAGCCTACCCTTATCAACACAGAAAGTCAGTCCACTCGGATCCTGGAGAGTAAAGACCACTCAGATATGGAAAAAGTCGAGGAAAATCTGAGGACGAGCGTCAGCGGGGAGCCTCCGTCCGCTCCCTCCACAGTCAATCAGGAGTTACTTGGCCGGAACAGCAGAGACTGAAAAATGTAAGATGGCGGCGCATTTATATAGACCGGAGAGCACCTCCAGTGGTTACATATCCTGCCGTGAGCTCGAATAAAATAGAAACTTAAATTAAGTATATCTTTTATCCGTGGCAAAAGTAAACGTCTTCACATTTACTAGCATTAAATAATACATTAATGCCCTGGTTATGAATCTAGGTCAATTCGATGAGATAAAACAAGCCAAAATGCGTGTTTACAGCATGAGTATGAATACACAATTGAATGAAGTTCCGGTGAACTAGAGACGGGAAATCCGATTCCTTTCCCAAAGTTAAACCTCTAGGACTATGAAAAAACTGACAATTTTTCTTTACCTATGTAAAGCGAGTGTTTTAATGCTAACAACATCACTCCCGTCACCAGTGTTCCCCTGCCCTAACTGGACACATTAATAACCTCACAGATTTCAAATTAAGTAAAAGTAGTCTATAAAGTCATAGAGGCTACACAGGATTTGTCAGTTAGTTACATGGGGGAAAATCTAATTTCATTAGAGCTATCATACATTTCATTTGCCACTCGAAAAGCTAAGTGATGCCAAGGGTCAAACAATGATAAATCACTGAAATAAATGCAGTAAATCACTCATCAACAAGGTAGATGTTTTTATTACACTGGCAATCAGTTAATAGATAGTGGCTATGCTGTTAAACATTCAAACTGTTAATGCAGCCCACAACTGTTCACCAAGAAGTTCATTGACATCATTCTTTCCTAAATTATAATAATAATAATAATAATAATAATAATAATAATAATAATAATAATAATAATAATAATAATAATGTGTTAGGTATTCAGGTAACAAAGCAAAAGACAAGCAATATGCGAGACTGTGATTGTTGGTGATTCTCCAGGAACTATTGAATACTAAACTAGACTAAGTGGAGTTAATGAATTTAAAAAATAAATATCACATTCTAAGGAAATCTTCATAGTTAGTTATTCATTAGCCTATTACTGTTTTCATTATTTACTGGAGTAAGAATGCGTTCAGACATTTGTGTTATGGGCTTTATTGTTCAAACAATGCATTTGTAGTAACAGATTAAACATTACTTCTTTATTTCATTAGACAGCAGATTCGGTTATTAAGTTTATTAGCGATCTGTGGGCATAGCAAGGTCCTTCAAGTTAATAGTGTGATCTCCCCTTTATTCTGAGATCACAGAATTTTGGCTATTAATTTCTGAGATGACTTTCTGTTTGGCTCAGAAATGAGCAAGTTGGTAGATAGACCACGTAGGAAGTTTAAATATGCATGGCAAGTTATCTCTTCTGTTTTTTTGTCCATAAATCACTGTGATATAAAAGGTGGAAATCAACTAATGTGCTCCCCTCATACTTTCCCTTCATTCTCCAATGCCATGTGCAAACAGGTAAAATCCTCTCTTGTCATCTGCCTGCAGACAGTTTCATTTGTTTACAGTATGTCAGGGGTATAGGTTATAAAAAGCTAAACGCTGATTCAAGAGTCAGTGTAGCAGTCACTAGGTAGAATAAATGGGAATTATATTAACTCAGGGAACATACAGAATATCTGAGCACAAGAGCACAGGACTCCACCCTCTGTCATTAGAATGGAAAATGGAGAATGACAGAAACTGAGCTTGATTGATTTTATTTTGAATTGGTTTCAAACCAAAGTGAGAATTGCTGCTGTCAGTCAGTTTAACGTATAGCTATGATTTGCAAAAACAAAAATGGGGCGTTTCCAAAGGTCACATGATTTCACAGGAGCATGCTGACAGAACCAAACAGATACATTATCAGTGCACAGTGAGCTACTTCAGGGTCACACTGAAACAAGGATCTGGTTGCTGATGAAAATATTAGTGTAGAGGTAGTGTGATAGTAAGGAGATGGACCTACAAGCAACAGCTTCCAAATATGAATAATGAATTCTGAGTTTATGCAGACATGTACCCTCCTGTCAATACTAGCTGTTGTCCTTGAACAAGGCACTGAACCTCCAACTTCTCCAGCATTTATTCTTAACATGAAACACTGAAGACTGCAGCTGTGGCTGCTAATGGAAAAGAGGAGAGAGTAAGTCTGAAATATATTATAAAAACTTCATCTCTGAACAGACAGGTTAATACACGTAGGTGTTAGTGGTAATTCTTAGGGCAATTCACCTGCTCACCAGTGTACTCTCGTAAAATACACATTCATGTGGGTTTCTTCATAAAAGGGACATAGTGACACCGAGTTAAACCAAGCCAGAGCCTTTCTAGGAGAAAATTAACCCCCAAATATTCTGAAAATTTAGCTATTTATATGAACAGTTAATAGATTCAGTGTCTCAACTTCACTGTTTCCCATTTGAACCTACTAATGTAATTCTAAAATCAGAAGAGCATAAACTAGAGTACAGAATAGCCTTTTTTTCTTTTTTTCCCTCAGTGTGTTTATGTTGCACATAATGTAGAGTTTTACCTGATGGAGCTGTAGTAAATCAGAATGCAGATGTCTTTTACTTCACTGTTAACAGACCTGTCAAACTGTAAATATCTCTGTGATAGAATATTCATTAACAATTTATTTTATTTCTGCCACAAATTACACTAAAAGCCCAACTAAAAATAGCAATAGAATTTTAATGAAAAATATGTACTCTTTACACAAAGGCAACAGAGAATTGATACTGCAGTTACAGAGTTGGCAGAAAGTTACAATGAAGTTTTAATCAGATCAAACTGTCACTAAAGATATCACTCTTTCACCAGTGGGTCTGGATGAAGAGTACAGGATTAAAAAAAAAGTGATTAAATATCTGTGAAAATCCCACTGCAGTCTAATCTCTGATGACTGGGAAACTCATTCTGCATCAAGCAAACTTTCTATGCATTCAGTGTATCTTTTTAGAAGTTTTTCCGGGGGGGGGGGGGGGGGGGGGGTCATTTT
>JAPZDV010000025.1:17968386-17988258 GCA_029814665.1 Acanthurus lineatus
AACAACAACAATAATAATAATAATAATAATAATAATAATAATAAATCATAATGAAGTTTATTTTTTTGACAAATTTAAATTGTATACTCAATCATTTACTTAAGGTTAAAATAATGTATTAATGTTTTAGTCAATTTTCCAGAAGAATAAAGTGTATAGATTAATATAGCTGGTAAAAATATTAATTTTGAAACCTATGTTTTGTAATCGTTTTTTAATTTTGTTCACAAATTTGACAATCACATTCTAGAAAAATTTGAATATCACATTCTACTGCATAGAAATTTGCTTAAAAAATGGATCATGGTCTTAAAATAATCAGATATTTGTGGCTGTGCATTTGTTTGTTTCAACAGAAACAACTATTTTTTTTAATGATATTTAATTTGCTCTAATCTTGTTTTAAAGTATGCTAATATGAACAACATGTTGTTGCTGTAAGTTTTCAATATAAAAATTGCTTTTTTTCCTGTTATAGATTACTTTACACTTTGCCTTCTAAATAAAAAATAACATTGCTTTAATCTAAATGTTTTTACATACACCTAATAAAGATAAAATTGTGAAATTACACATTTTCAAAATAAGGTGCTTTACTTTCTTTATAAAACAGAGATGGTGAAGCTCCAATCTAGTTTATGATATTTGCATATTTGAATAAAGAGAGAAACATTTTTAAATACAGATTTCACTGTTTCGTATAAGAACAATAACATTTTAGCTTCCAAACATATTTTTGAGTTTTGCAAAAAGCTTCTGTTCTTTATAGCTTACAGTGCTTTATAATTTATGTATTGCTTGGTTTTTAGAGCAGAATGCAAAATTCTGATCTCTGTATAACAAAATGGCATTGTACACATTTTAAAAATTGTCAAAACAATAGTAGGTAACAGCAAAACCACAGAATTTTCAATTGACCACATGAAACAATACTGAGGAAGCTTTTTGTGTGTAAAATATTTGTAAATATGTAAGACATGACTGCACCAACTTTCATGCTTTCATCAAAAAGATTACAAAACGATTTGCGCAAACTCCACCCCTTTTGTGAGAAAGTCTAGGAAAACAAATCAGTATGGTAGAAAATTTGAAGCGACAGAGGCGACACAAGCTTGTAAACAACGGTTATGGTTGCCACTTTGGCTGTCTGTCTCACTGACCGCTCTGTTAATCCACTTAAGACACAATAGACAACAGACCCACACTACATGTGCCCACTAGTTTATCAATAAAAACACTTTATTTCATGTACTTCTTTGCTGTGATAGAATCATGACTTTTGGAAAATGTTTCAGTAGAAATGACTGAAATTGTATGATTCTTATGTAAAGACACTGAGGGACAGAAATCATCTCTGGGTCATCGGGACTTGGCTGCGGTCTGTGTAATTTTTCACGGTGTCTTCCCCCTCGCTCTTTCTCTCTCTCCTCTGCATTACCTTAACAAAAGCATCACACACACACACATACACTCCACCAGAGTGACAGACAGGGAGACAAAATGGCTGAATAGTGATGGAGGAGCTGCGTGTTTCTTTATGTGTCGACTAATCAGCCAGCACTAACATGTGTCAACACTACACTCACACTCTCCTCAGAATGGGGACATTGTCCCACAGACAGAGAGAAAAACTAACACTCTTTCATTATTCTGACAACAAATGTAGAGCAAATAAATAAGGCTTCAGTCATTGTTAGAAAAGCTGTAGCGAAATACCAGGACAAATACTCTCACAAGTAAATATGTTTAGGGGAAAAAACACTGATTGAAATTTTAGTTAAGGTATTTCTAACAAAAATCATTCCTCGTTTGCTGTTTTTTCATCGGAGCTAGTGGTTTTATAACGACAGCTCCACTGTGACAGCAGAGGGATGGCCGTCGGCTACCTTTTGAAGCCTGCTGCAGCAGCACTGATATCTTCCACCACACGTACACATACAGTGTCATCAGTAGTCTATGAAACCCACCTCTCTCCACATTTCTGCTACATTTTTAATAATGTAATTGACAGCTGACATCGTCCTCAAGCGCGTAAATAATATTCTGTGGATCTGGAGTCAAAACAGACAACTGAGAGATAAAGTAAAATACAAAAATGAGTGCCACTTGAGATAGATAGATAGATAGATAGATAGATAGATAGATAGATAGATAGATAGATAGATAGATAGAATGTGGTACAGGATTTTTTTTATAGGGTGAATAAATGTTGCAATTGTTTTTACAATAAAACAATTCTTTTAATCTCACTTAAATCTCTTCCTTGTCACATCAAAAGTGATTCAGAGTTTCAGCTCAATAGAAATTAAGGTAAGAATGCAGGTAAAGAAGCTCAATATAATGTGGAAGATAACTGAGAATTGCTTTGAGTTTTTGACAAAACTGTTATTTAATTTTGCAGCATTAAAAATGAAAAATGCTTAGATAATTTGACATTTGAGATTTTGCCACTCAGTGTTTTGATGGATCTTTTGTGAGCCCTTTAAATTTTTGCTTTTGCATGATTCAATCCTTTTCTCTCAACTAACATGCATAAATGTACTGCAAGAAGGACAGAGAGCAAGAGAGAGAGAGAGGTGGAGAGATAATGATCCTGTGTCTGCTACTGCTATAGGCAATCAGGAACTAACCTTGTGAATAATCAAGGCTTGGCAGACTTGAGAGAGGGGGGGTGAAAGAGGAAGAGAAAGAGAGAGAGAGAGCAACTATAGCACCAGTCTCTAATCCTATCAGTCCGGTCCATGGTCTGTGTGCCTGTGTGTGCGCGTGTGAGTGTGAGGTTTGCTTCTTTAGGACAGCTCCCACTGCGAGCAGTGAAAAGCAACCTGAAATCAAAGCCTAAATGCATCTGTGTTTGTGTTTATCACACAATGGCAAACCTTCTCTCACTCAGGCCTTCTGTACATCTGAATCATTCTCTACGGCCCTGTCTTTCTCTGCTTCACCATGCATTTCTAGGGTTTTATTTTGTGCCTGTGTGTGTTACATATCGATGCTTTCCCCCTTGAAATGGCTTTCTTTTTAGGCAGTGCATCACTGTCAACTGCACAAAAAATGACTGTAGGGCTTGTGCTGAGTAAAAACGCATGTGTTACACTGCCATGCTCATTTTAGAGAAGGACCAAGGGGAAAAGTACCTGTTATATTTACATCTTAAACATGATTTGACAATGCTGTATGACTGTTGATGGGGTCAGGTAGCTGAGACTAGTTTTGAAAGAAAAAAAAAATGAGTACAAGTAATGATGTGAATAAAAAGTTGTCTTTTTAAAGCTTATATAAGCAAAAACTATCACAAAGTTGAATCACACAACACACAAAAGACAATATTATACTTTAAGCTAAGGTGGCATGTGTAGCAGCAGGACCGTGGTTCTGTAAACTCGTCCTGTTGTTTTCTCGACACCTAGTATGTGTGTGTACATGTCTCTGTGTGTGCTCCCCACATAACAACTGCCAGACTGCTTGCAGCTCTCCTTTTTGACAAGGAAAGGATTGGAACAAATTACCCCTGCTCTACGAGTGTGTGTGTGTGTGTGTGTGTGCATGTGTATATGTGTGTGTGACTATGAGCCTGTGAGTTGTAACACAAACAACAGCTGATGCTGTGGACAGGTGGACAGAATGTCACCCTCCCCCACTAATACAGGCATTGACATTTTAACACACATCAGGTATGTGTTAGCATGTTTGTGTGGAAGCATATGGATGCACACACACATATACAAAAACTCATGAATCTCACATCCTAAGCATGCATAACTGTGCAGACCACAGAACTAGTAACTGTAATTAATGCATTGTTCAATATGCACACACACACACACACACACACACACACACACACCCTCCTTACTTGTGTACAAATAATCAGACATACATGTTGATGAAAAAAACTCCAACTCCGAATGCCAGACTAAATGAATCGTTTGACAAAAATCAATATTATAACAATGGCCCATAGAAACACAAATGACAAAGCCGTGTCTTCTGCATTACGAAGCCGTCCGCTAAAAGCATATTTCTCGCCCTCCATCTTACAGCTGGCTGGCCGACAGGCAGACAAAGAGACACTACCGCAGTGTGAAAATATACTGACGTAGCTGGCTTCTCTGTGGCTGAGATTTACTCTCTGTGTGTGTGAGTGTGTGTGAATGTGTGTGTGTGTGTCTGTGCATGTTAGTGCATGTGTGTTTTCATGCTTCATGGATCGAAGTAAACATGCATAATATGTTTTAGAGTGTTTGTCTGTAAGCACATGTACAGATGCTTCATGCCTTTTTTACTTTTTACTACGCAGCAAGTTTGTCTACATGAGTGTTCACTACTGATTGTGTATGCATATGTCTTCCTCATGTGTTCAGGTGTGTGTTTGTTTCAGTGGTACAGTGGGGAGGGGCACATTGTAGTGGTAATAATCTGAATTCTCAATATCTCTGTGTTTGCTCCTCTTTCCTTTCCTCATTTCCTCCACAGAACCTCTCTTTTCTCTTCTCTTTTCCTCTTCCCTTCCTCTCCTCTCCTCACCTCTTCTTCCTTTCCTCTCCTCTCTCCTCTTCTCTGCCTCTCGCTTCCTTCCTTTCCTCTCCTCATCCTCCTCTCCTCACCCTCCCCTCTTCACCCCTTCTCTCCTGTTCCCTTCTCAGACTATTCCACAATGCTGGTTGTAAATAAAATTGCAGAGCTAGAATATTAATGACGGCCTCTTTCTTCCATACTGTCTGGTTGCTGCCTAGATAGACAAACAGAGACATTTTTGTAGGAGACAACACCATTTTTGTATGGAAAATATTACAAATACATTGCCACACTACTCTAGAAATATCTACTATCGGTTACTAACAATAATTTCAATGCTGTTTCTATGACACACAGTAATATAGTGATTACACTGGTTAGTTTAGCATTAGCTTTTTTCATGTTTGTCAATGTTAACCATCTGTTTCATCATAAAGTACTTGAACTAATACATCACACAATAGCAAACCTTCTCTCACTCAGACAAACCAAGTGGTTACACCAGCTGATGCCTTACAAAACCATATTCCAAACCGTATAAAAACCATATAAACCATATAACAAATAAAATACAAAGTTACATTAGTATTTTAAATTTGTGTTGTGCAGATGCTCACCTGTTTGAGGAAGTTGCTAGCAGGTTAAACAGCTGTCTGTGTGATTGAGGCCTGCAGATGCCTAGCCTTCATTTCTGTTTCACACAGACATAACAAAAAGACTAGGTCATCAGCTAATGCTTAAAATCCCACCATTTAATGGTAAAAAAATAAAAAATCTGAAAAAGTAAAAAAAAGCAACCCATCTTTGGTGTGGGATGAAATTAAGTAGTAAAACAAAGTAATTAGTGAGAAAAGTCATGATGAGGAAAGAAGACAAACTCTAAAACAGAGAGAGAGGGGAGGCATGCTAGCACCTCACTGATCAACTTTCAACTTTGAGAACAGGAGTAACAGATGCAGCGGTGGTGTATTGTGGAGGGTATTAGGGTAAGGGACACCCCAAAATCTCCCCTGCTGTGTGTATGCGTTTGTTTGTGTGTGTGAGTGTGACAGCAGGGAGCAGCTCAGCGCAGGACGCTGCACACAGCAAGGGGCCATTAGACATGGTGGGGTGACCCACATAAAAGGCACACATGCACACACACACACACAAACACACACACACACGCACACACACTTACACACACTTACACACACAACCATGAAACTTTTCTCTTTGTGGCCAATGTGCCATGATAACCATAAAGCCTGGATTCTTTAGCATCGGGTTTAGCATGGCCATTGTCACATGGTTCTCACAGTGTAGGATTTGGTGGGCAACTGCTGCTTCAGTAAGCCTCAATAAATTCAGTGCAAATCCAACAAACTCCTTTCATTGATAAAACACGTTCTTCCTGCTCAATTTTCTGAGTGAAAACTTTTCACAGTGTCTGTGCTCTGCTATACTTCTGTGTATTAAGTCTCAACAGACACAGCAGATGCTTTTGCCATGAATGGCTAATTTCTGTAAATCTGTCAACATTGACTGACTTGTGGTGATATGATGGGGAAAAACAGTATGTGGTGAGCTGGGAATATGGACTTTATTGCAGTGCACACAACTGGCAACAATACAACAAACCACAGTCTTGAAATCCGTAATTAAGGCACAGAAAATGACATAAAATTCTCAAGATAAGTTTTATTTTGTGTGAAATATTGAATTGCATTGGATTACATTACATTTTGTAGCACTGCCCATCCCCAAACCAGCAGGCTGCTGATCTCAAAGTTTCAATTAATATATTGAAAAACAAGTTTTTTTTTTTTTTAACATGCATGTTAGGAAGGGATTTAACTATTACCCACTACCCAGTTGACTGCATTTTAAGGCAATTTTTATGGTATATATGTGTATTTAACAACTTGTGAAATTAAAATACCCCCTCTTGTGTAATTTTGCTATTTTCCTCATAATATTACAGCCATCTTTGCAGACTGACTTTGATGGTATGTTTTTTATGTAGCATTTTTCACTGACAACATATTTTGTACAAAAACATAAAACATAGCAGGACTCCAAAGCCCAACACTGCAGAAATGTGTATACCATGTTGGATTTACCACTTTGTACATATACTGTCCATTTTAGCAAGTCATAAATGCTGGAAACTCTAAAAGATGGACCTTTAAGTATATACCACATAGAGGACAAGTATAACAAGGACACATCTTTTAAAAAAGGGGGTGCTTAATTATGTAACTGGGTAGACATTACATGTAATTAAGATTTTTATTTCCTTTCATTTTGAATGGAAACTTAACAAATTATTATTTCTAGATGTTTAACATAAATATCATAAATGCGACTATGCTGTCTTTGGAAAAACATGTTGCTTCAATGACATGTAAATGGGCCTGTGTTCCTATATTTACCTTAATCCAGATTATTTATAATCCCTCTATGTGTGTCTGCAAACCGTGTCAAACAAATCTGTATATGTCCATATAAATGAGGCTGATTTATAAGTGCTGTAAAATGGAAATAGTTGTTGACCATTTAACTTGGTGCAAAAAAAGCCTGTCTTTGCTTCACGTACTCTGTTTATTTGTTTACATGTCATAAACTGCAGCCCTTATAGTGATCTGCCTATACAATGCAAAATTCATTCCTGTATAAAAAGTATGTGGTACACTTTTAGCTTGACAAGGCCAATTATTAATTTCACTAAGTTATGGCAGCATTATGTTGTCCAGTAACTCCAACACAATGGTGTTTTCTGTAATAAATCTTGAGCCATGTCTTTTTTCTCTCAGATAATTACAATTTGGCTGCACAGCTCCACTTCCTCACAGAGCTTCACAGCAGACAGATTGGTGAGTTGCTGAGTTGGCCTGCAGTTCTGAAACTCTCCTTCTTTCATTATCCTTATCTCTCCATATCTCTATCTCCTGCCCCCACAACACACACACACACACACTCATTGACAGAGGGATTTGCAGCAGCTAGGCAGTGCATAAGTGTACGTGTGTGCATGGGTGTGTGTGCACAGCAGGGAGTTGCCAATTACAGCAGTGATTAAAACCCAGTACTGAGGAAAGAGAGCTGTGAGAAAGAGGGAAAGAGATGGAGAGAGGAAGAAAGAACAAGAAAGGGATATAGACACACAGAAGGACAGACAGAGCTACAATGAACAAGGACACAAACGTGGTCCTACACATGCAGCTTTTCCCATAAATTCTGCAGAATTGTTGTGATATTTTTGGACAGTCTGAGTTAAAATTTCAAAAAATTGGCTTTAGCATTTTTTTTTATGTGAAACCCAAATAGAATATCTCTGAAGATGCCTGCATTTGTATCTAAATGACTAGCCTAATTATTTTAATTGAGATTGTAACAGGTAAACATAGCCAAAGAATGCCTTTCCTCACAAGGCCGCCTCGACTACACCCACAAGGCAGTCCTATAGCCTCTGCTGATAAAGATGCACCACAACATTAAACAGTTTGTATATGAAGGTAAGAGATATACAGAGAGAGAGACGTGACATGTAGTTAATCTGAATTTACAGCATGTATACTGGCACTCTCCTTTCTTTTTTTTCCCCAGTAAAGTCCACAGAATCCGAGGCTGGGTGTGTGTAGGCCGCACTGCAGCCTCCTATTCTTTGCATTTCAAGCTTTTGACCCCTTCACCTGCTTTAACAGTGGAAACCATATCTCAAAGCCAAAGGCAGAAATCCCTCCAAATTAATCAGGTGGAACAATGTATGGAAAGAAACAGCTGAGAAAGGTGCAGGATGCAAACAGGGGAATAACTGTATTGTATTTTTCCTTTTTGCAAGATTGTTTGGTTGATAAGACAATTCACTGTTTGCATCAAAGAGCAGAGGTGGCTGCATCTCTAGGCTAATGAATTGCATGCTTTCACCACATAAGCTAGTGCCTGTGGCTGCAGTGAGAGGAGAGGTGCATAAGAGCATGTGAGGAGATGATGGTTGAACAGATTGACTTTAAGAGGAAAAATATGAGAAGAATATATGTGGTACACAAGATTAAAAGTGAAGAAGCACATGGATGCACACAGAAATCATGCTTCAAACCCCGACTGTCTTTTAGCATTACAGTGACAGGTGTCAAAAAGAGGGTTTTTAATTGTAAATGGAATAAAATTTATGTATATTAATGTATGTTTTACTCTTTGTAAGCTACTTTGTTAGGATATAAGCTAGGTCTTAATTAGTCTTTATGCACTCTTTGTATGACAAAAATGTCATTGTTCAATATCAACAACATTTTGATGAATATCATTATCAATATTCATCAACATGGTGTAATGTTAAAGGCTTTTCTCATTGACATTTTAAGTAAGAAGATATGATCTCTTTTATTCAGATTTAGCAGATTTGGTTCATGCTCACACATAGAGACAGATCTGCACATACATCTATTATTCTTTTAACTGTGTGGTGTAATGCTGCTCAAAATTTTCCTACAAAATAGCCCAATAGTCTTTGAATGATGATGTCACAGTGGTGTTGCACATGAAGATGCTGTTAGCTGCACTCAGTTTTCACAAATAAATCTGCAGTTATGTCTGTGCAGTGCTGGGCCAATGTAAGCACAGCGTTTCCTCAACTCATGACGTGAAGTCAGGTGCTGCATTTGTTGCCATGTCAAATTTACCATAAATACAAGCTCCCTGCCAAGAAGAATGATTTCCATCAGCCTCCTGGTGTACTAAGTTGGTTGCATTAAAGTTTGTGTAACCATGGGTTGTAAAACTAAAATAAATCCATTAATGTTGACTGTCCTGGAATTAAAACTATAGCTTACATTCACAGTTAATGTTTGTGGATTTTAAAAATTGAAACAAATGACTACTCACATTTTAAATATAACATGTTTTACTTATCTGAGCAATGTTTAAGAGGTCCTTGGACATATAAAACATATTGAAACATTGTCAAGTTGATATTTGTATCAGAATTGTTTCAAAGTCAAGCTAGTTAATTTATCCAATAAATAGCATGTGACAACAACAAAGAAGAAAATGGAAGTAATGACAAGATTTAAAATTCTTGATGGTACTGATATATTCAAACAATGCAATCAACACATGATTGCTTCCTCTTGTCTCTGCTTCTAAATGTGGGTGAGGTTACAGGTTATTCCGCTGTTGTTGCTGTTGAGTAAATGCTTTTTGATATCTTTAACTTATTCAAGACACAAAATGTCTTATTTTCAATGTGTATACATAAGCTTTAGAGGACGGAGAAACTGCTGAGCCCTAAAGTTGACCTGTTAGTCAAAGAAGTCACCATAACTAAATACACAGTTTTCTTTTTCTGACTAACAGGTAAAAGAGTGTTAATTAAACATCTTGCTTGTGGATCCTTCAACAAATAACCAAATAAATTATTTTGGTTGTTAAATTTCAGGAGGTAAAACTTGCTCTTGTCGATGTTTACCTGCCAAACATGCCTGTAATGCCCAACAGAGGGACGGAAAATGGCTCATAAACACATTCTCAATACATATTTGATATTATGCACCTCAAAGCTGAATTAAAATTCCTTGATTTATTTTATTCATCATATCGAAAGCCAGGCAGCCTCTTTCTAATGACGCCAGCGGACAGTTTGATGTGTGTGTGTAAGTGTGTGTGTGTGTTTGGTGTGTGTGTGTGTGTGCCTGCAGAGTGGCAGGTGAGTGAGCTATCTGCAGTGCTCACACATCAACCCCCTGCTGTGTTTAATCAATACCATTCTGAATTCCAGCCTTCACACATGTGCATGCACACATTCACTCATGCACAAACACTCGCACGCAGACACACACACACACACACAAGAGCATCGCAATATCTTTCAGTATGACACCAAGAGAATACTAAGTATGAGCAACCTCACACATTTCTTAGTGTATGAAAAGTCCACACCAACACACACTCACATAACGGATGAATTTGTGTATTTCTTTGTGAGTGTTTTTGTTGTTGATGTGTGTCCATAGTGGGTGGGGCTAATTAATTCTAGCCCATTTTGTCCACTGGGAGAGTGGAATATTAAGATTGAGCAAGAGATGGGAGTGTGTGTTTGTGTGTGTGTGTGTGTGTGTGTTTGTGCATACAGAAGGCTCCCAAGAGAATTCAGAGCAGCAACCAGATCGATTCAAGTTCACCCAGGATAGAGAGAGAGGAGGGAGGGGGAACAAGAGCAAAAGACAGTAAGAAAGTGAGAAAATGTAGTTCCTTCATAATGTTAAAAAATCAAAAAATTATACTGTTTTCCCATCTTTACCATTTGTTTCCATTATCTTATCATTTTACTTTAACTTTTGAAAGTGTAAATATCACAATCCAGTAGAGTCTTTTGGCAGCTGAGTGGCTTCGTTTGACTGGTTGAAGGTTAAACTCGTTGCTTGAAGGCACATGATCAGCAGTTGTTGAGGGAAATCACAGCTGTTCCCCTAAACTCCATCCCAGAAAATTTCAAACCTCAAGGCCAAAGAAACTTTAAATTCAAAAACCTGAGTCAACATTCAGTCATGTTCCTAAAGGTTCATTTTTAAGAAATTGAAAGAAGGAGTGACGTCAGATGGTGTCTTTGGTTTTATTTCAACAGATGACATGACTCAGAAAGGCAACGTGAAGGTCACTGAATCCTTTTAGTTGTTTGTTTTCTGTGTCATTCTTATTTCTGCTGGTTCATTCAGCATCAGGAGGTAAGAATCACAAGTCATGAGTTCTGTGTTGTGCAACCAAGGTCATAATCCTTTTTTTTTATGGGAAACACCACAAACCAAAACAAGATGTGAAACCTCACAACTGTTTCTGTCTGACCTAATCATTTTATCTTGTGACTTTTATGGTTAAATCTTCTCCAGAATGTATGTGATGTTTTTTTAAAATTTTTCCTTGTTATACTTTTTATACAGTTTAAATCTGATTGGCACAGCCTCCGGAATCCTCTTTTTTTTAACCCCATATGCATCAGTGATATGTGCTTTTAATCAGGGACAAGAAATACTAGTCAGATAAAAAATAAGGTTATTATTACTTCATTGAAAACACATTTAAATTAAAGAGTAGTGTGCGGTGCTACCATTTTAACAGTATTTAAAATATGACTTGGTTCCAAAAGGCCTTGACAAAAGGGTTTCAATGGCTTTAATTTAATATACAATATTTTTGGTGGGAATTTGTAACCCTATAGAATAATTTCTGCTTGATTTAAGCTGTTGTATGAGATTTTTCTTGTTTTTAGACTAGTTCACCAGTTCTAAGTTTGAACTTTTGAATCAGTTTTAAGCTTAGTAGTTGACTGTAAGGAGAAAGTAATTTTGCTAATCTTTTCAACGATTAAATAAAAGGATAGTAATGTGACTCATTCTAAATTTAAAACTGTAGGGAAATTTTTGTCATCTTTGTTAGTATATTACATCTTACAAAAGCTTTTGGGAGTTCATAATGCAAGTATGTAAACTTGTTTATTTTATGTCATTATTATAGGCTTTACATTTTTCACCTTAAAACAGCATTTTTTAAAATTATCTAATATTTGCTCTAGATTGAATTACAACAAATACATGACTTTTTAATGTATAATTAGAAAGCAGTGGGTTGCAGTCAATTAATGTGCTTACTTAAAACCCTGGGGGCTCATGGGGCAGAGGTGTGCAGCTTTGTGAGTATAAACTGACTCACAGGCTATTTCCGAGCTGTTTCGAAGCCTCCCCATCGCATCCCTGCTGTCTCTCTCCACTGTGTAAAAATAACTGTAGTTAGAAAAATCTGAAAATGGGCCGCTTTGACAGAGGACAGTTAAGACGAAACTGAGCCAGTGCTTTTACCAGTCTCACTTTTCCTCACCATTTGCCACCACTTCTCTCTTACAGGACATTTTCTGTCCCTCTTGACACCTTGCCCCCCCCCGTTTACACACACCCTTCTAGCAGCTCACCTCACACACACACACACACACACACACACACACCTACACACAGACACACACACAGACACACACATTCACACACCAACAACCAGCTCCCCTACTGAGAGAGCAAACACTCATCGCACATGATCACCATGACGATATGGAAATATGAATTATTTATAAAGGCAGCCTCGCCTCGGCTCTGGGTACAAAGCGTGTGGGTGATATTCTCCCTTCAAATGATATGGGAAATATCCCCTTAGTATTAATAATATAATAATCTATTCTACCGCATTATTCTCTGCTGTATTACTGTCTCACAGATTTGTGATTTGTTACGTGTTTTACACATTTAATACCTCCATACACATGATGCACACGGAACCATTAACAAATTGAATTCAGAAAACATTAGTGCATTGTGTGCTTAATGCTGAAATTAGCATAAACGATGAAACATTGTTCTCATATTCCAAATCTAATCACAGTGAACACACAGAATTTCAGTATTACTGTGTAACAGCAGTGAGGATGAGTGTAATTATATTTTACTGACAATGCTTTTCTTAATGTTCATTGTGGCACCCAAAGGTCACTGTGCAATTAAACAACTTCACAAAGAAAGTGAGTAATTGACATGCAATAATGTAATACAATGTCAATATATTGTCTATTGTTTCATTAAATTGGGTCCAATTGTATTACAGGCAGGCCTGTCATCAGCTCAGCATTCAAGGGATCCTGACAGTGTGACAGTATAAAACAGTTTTCTGCGTCTAAAGCCTGGCAAGAACCATCCTTCTACAGACTTCTATTATTAGATATTTGCCTAATACAAATTTGACATTGAGATTATTAAAGTAGCAACAGATCCAGTGTTGACAGGCAGACAAAAAAAGTGTCTAGCTATATTTGCCAAGAAAAAAGCAGTCCCTGAAAGTGAAAATAAAACAGAAGAGGCTCTGAAGCAATCTGTACTGTATGATAGGCTCTGATAAACATGGCTCACTTGAAGGTTACATTATGGCTCCATTCGTTATTTCTATATAGTAGGTGTTATGTGAGCCAAAAGGCAGAACAATCTGTGAGACATATGGGTAAAAATAAATGATTCACAGTGACTGGAAAACAATAATTTAAAAGAAATAGTTCTGTTTTATTTGGCATCATCCAGCCGTATTACAATGGTATAATTTGAATTGCATCAAAGCGGGACTCATAGTAACATTTTTATGCTTGGCCCCCTAAAGGCAAAAAAGGCCAAATACCCAAAGTTCATCTTTGCTAATTAAACAAAAGAATATATTTAATTATTTATTCTTTCTTCTTTACTGCAGTTAATCACTCTCATCACATTTAATCATATATTATTAATGCCTGTTGCGACTGTCTTTTAAAATATCTGCTCACAGTCATCATTTTGCCTGCAAGTATGAAAACATATTTTGATTTGTGATACTTGCCAGATTGTTATTGATATGTCACAAGGTGATTATTAATTTTTAGTCCTATTTAGTCAATTTCCATAGTTTGAATGAGAGTAATTTTTACCTTTAAGCCTTTAAAACTTGACACAGGGAGAAAAAACAGGAATGAAATGGCCTTCCTGTGCTTCAGAGGACAGCCAGTTTAACCACTGTAAGATGTTTGATTATCACACACAGACAATCACACAGACCTGATCACTGCTCCATTAATGTTGTTTAGGAACATGAGACATTAAAGAGAGAAGTACAGCTGCATGGCTGTCGGCTGTAGGTGCACAACATTTTCTTTGTGTCAAAATCTTGAATCTATGAGATTAGATTAAAAAAACAACAACAAACAAGAGTATTTGAAGAGTAAACAATGTAGAGAAGAAAAATAGTTGATGGTCAGCTTAAACATTATTATGTAAGTGAATAGACCAACTAAATAAAAATCACTTTATCAAAATAAACAAATGCTGTTTAAATATATTTACTCTTAATATAAGAAAGTTTAGCATCCTAATTAGTGTATTTAAATACATACTATATTTAAATATACTATACACTATAGGGTATTCAACATGTAATTTATTAACACACCTTGTAAACGGCTGCACCTTTTGTATTGAAGTATCTATTATATTGTTGCTGTAATACATTAGTATCACTTATCTGTGCTTAAAACCATAAAACAGTTTTACAGTAAATGCCCCAAATGTCAAATTATGATAACATGTTAATCCAATGGCCTATTTTGTATGCAATACATTTGCAATTATTTGTCATTTTCCATATGTTTTTCTGTATTTGTTTGTGTATAAATGTGTGGCATTACCACTTATTTGATGTCCTTGGGTCTTAATGCTATACATTAACAGTATAAATCTCTCTAATTATCTACTCACTGTGGCAGAGTCTAGCTACACGCTAAACAGAGATGACAGAAGTGGTTGCATGTGTGGATGTGCTCAGGTGTATGTGTCATTTGGGTTGGTGCGATGGCGCTGATGCTCCCATAGCTGTCTGCTGACACCTCCTCAATATGTAAGAACCATCTCTCCCACTGCATTATTTAAAGATCGAGAGGGAGACGCAGACAGGAGGGGAGGGAGAGGGGACAAGAAGAGAGAGGGGAAGGGAGAGAGAGATTCAGGTATCCCTTAACAACAACACATCTCTGCACTGTGTCTGAGTTAACAGCAAAACTTGACTAATTACAGTACTCTCTATCCTCCAGTCTCTCCCTCTGTCATTTTCCCTCCATTTCACATGTGGTTCCCCTTTTCTCCCCTCTATTTTTTCTATTTGTTCATCCAACACATTCCCATCTGTGGCGTGTCCTCCTCCCTCCCTGCCTCCCCTCATCCAGCTAGAGCTAACAACTTGCCAGAAGAAATATGATTAGCACAGCGGAGAGCTGAGAACCACAGTCTGCTGGAAAAGTGACACACACACATATACAAACAGACACACAAGGCAATATTCCCCAACTGCACATTGAGGTGAAAGAAACACAGGGGGGAGGGAGGAAAGGTGAGAAAAAGAGACGGGTTGTGATATATTAATACCAGGGCAGCACAGCAACTCTGTGGTTAGCTAATTAGGCAAGTTTCATAAGGAGTTTGCCCGTGTGTGTGAGCTTCCTCCCACAGCCCAAACATACACAGACAGGGCTCAGAGAGGGTTTATTGCCCCTGAGTGTGACTGTTTGTCTATCCATATTCACAATATGATACTACTAGCAATGTGCTCTGGGAGTTTCCTTGTCCTCGACTCAGTGCATGCTGGGAAAAAGCTCTAGTCCCTGCCCCCTTTGACTGTGACTGTGAGGAGTCGAACCAAACCCGAGCACTGACATATACATACATTTTTGAGATTATATAGATAACAAAACAAGGAAGATGTCTCTATTTTTTATTTACAGTAAATACTGACTAGTAACTTGAAATACTGCCATCATATTTCAGTAGAACTTTTTCTTTTTATTTGTTTAGCATTCATGCTATGCACACTCCCACTACTGTCCTCATGTAACCCTTGTCCATATTTTAATTTGAATTGTGAGCACAGCTGTGATTTCCATCTCAGTGGGTTAAACAAAGCTACACACTGCAGTGAAAAATAAAAGAATTAACGCAAACAACCATAAAATATGTTAAAGGAAAGATTCACATAGCTGGGAATCGACTCTTCATCCAAGAGAGAAAAAGGAACAAATTGATATTGATTAAAAAGGGCTTGAAATCTAATCAACAGTTCAGTGACCACTGAGATGAAAAGCTTATCAAAACTGATTGAGGACTGATGATGATACTGCTGTTTCTTTGACAAAGCAAAACTCTGAAACTGTACTGGATACAAACAAAAAAATAACACTATTTATTAATTATTATTAACTTAAGATGCTTTCACCAGTCATAGCTTCAAATAATATCAATGTAACTTGCAAAAGTTTTTTGTTTCATCTTTAGAAGAGGTCTTAGTATTTCTTTATGAAAGAAAGAGTGGCAGGAAGAGAAACAAGGACTCTGAGAGAATGAGGGAATGCAGAAAAAGATGAGAGAGGAGGGAGGCAGGGAGGAAGGGAGGGAGAGCACAGTGGTTTTAGGCCAATGTGAAAGCCAGCAGGTCACAGAGGTTCCCTTTGAATTTAGAACAAACCACAAACAGTGAATGTCTCCTCCAAAAGGCTGAATGACTGATTATAATGGCTGCCTGTTTCGATCTCATCCCGTCAGCCTCTCAACACTGTTTTCTTAAGAGTGCTGTGACTAGTGGGCTAACATGTGGGCAGGCCTAACATTTACAATTACAATTTAGGCATTTAGCTGACGCCCTTATCCAAAGTAACCAACAATAAGAGCAGCAGTAGAAAAGGCTTTAGTGTCTGTGAATCCTGTGATCCTCAGCAGCTCCACAATGTGAAGAACTTCACTACAGGTGCAGTGCCAAGCAAGAGAAAGAATCATAGAGAAGACAACAAGACAACAGCACAATACAAAAGTATGTATCAGCATGTCCCACGATTAAAAAAAAGAGGGACAAAGGTGATACTGTCTTTTAATGTCAAATAAACTGGGCTTAGAAACCTCTTACAAACTCCTTGCCAGGCTAAAGTGACCTACAAGTCAGTTGCCAGTCGGGGTTGACATGTTTTTGGGTTTTCATAACAAAATTGTGACTTCGTTCATAGTTTTCAGCAATTTCTCAGTCAGTGACTCTTTTCTGACAAATTATCATTCAACACATGAGGTTAAATGTTTACAGACAAAGCAAAGTCAGGTTCATAATTGTGATCCAATATGCACTTTATGTTTCTGTGAATAGTGTTTTTTATATATACACTGTAATAAACAACTATTATTTTATTTAAGAATATAGGTAACACATGAAGAAGTACAGGGCAGGTTAAAAGATACAAACCCATATTTCTTAGCTAGCATTAACAAATAATTTCATTATTAATTTTACACTTTTATTCTTGGAGTTGACTAAGTTTACTGCTTACATAAGAAACATCTCGATAAGCTAGTTATATGCAGAAAGACAGGTAAATTTATATTAAGATTAACTGCAGTTCTGCACCAGTTTTCAGCGTAATGTTACTGCTTTATGTTTTATTCTTGTATGTATTATTGGAAGATGTTTGTCTTGCACAGGTGGCATCCTGCAGTCCCATGTGGGATGGGCCAGAAATTGCATGACACAGAAATGTAAATACAAAACAAACTAATTAACATTTCCGTTGAAGGTTATGTCAAATTCAGGATACATTTACACTGAGCACTCACAATAATCTACACATCGTTTCAAGTCTGAGCTCCACCTTTAAACTTCAAGAATGCAGCCAATAGGCTGACATACCCCAAGGTTTTTTCTCCTGTTGAACTAATATTCCTCACTGCAGGCTGGTGGTGCAAACTTACAGATCTTTGCAGTAACTGTATTGTTCACTGAATGTAATCATTTTTTATATTCTCAGGGAATCGTTCAAAAACTAACAGATGAGATACTGTGATTTTCTAACCACACTTATCAGTAAACTGGAGATTCTCAGTGTCTGTTTTTAAAATTAGAGTGGTTAAAATTCTGTTGTCATGTCAATTTCTGACTGTCATTATATGGACTATATTTGAATATGTGTCACATATGATATGACAAATACAGTTAAAGAAGCCCAGTAAAACCCTACTGAATCACATTCACACACTCAGACAGACACACACACACATGTACGTAAAAAAACAACAACAAACATTCACTACTTGCAAGCTTCCTCCCGTAAATTGACAAATTAATCACCTAGATGTGAAACACACATACTGCGAAGGAAAAGAGAGAGAACTGACTAAGTTTCAATGCAGCACAATAATAATTACAATTTGAATATGAAAAATTTCTTTTTTAAATTGTTAAGTATGAATCAAATGTACAATTATTAAATAGGTTTTGTTTTATTTTTCTTTCTACATTAATTATTAACCTGTTTACCTGGCAGAGAAAAATGCATCGTAATAAAAGTAGTACTTTTTAAAAAAATGTATACTATTTTTTTTTCTAAAGTTGAATCTGACAGTGATTGGCCACAGGAAGTTTTGTCTCCTCCCTTTTGGGCGCTTCTGTATATAGAGAAGAAACCTGTTGTTTTGCCTGTGTTTAAGTTTCCGTTTAACTGAGACTTGCAGCTTGGAAAGAGAAACACACTCTATCCCATGGCATTTTAAAGAGTCAGTACATTTTTCTAGTTATCTAATACTAAAAAAAAAATCCATTCATGATTAACCACTGCAACACTACACACAAAGTAAAAATTTAAACCATAATGTTTACTTAATAGAAAAAGATCTCCTATGCATTATATTTACTCTAGGACTTATACTGAGACCTCATATTTAACAAACTCTAAATCCAAACAAGCACTGCTTTCTAAATTCAAGTGTCGGCCCCAGCTAATGCACTGAACTCTATATCTGATGAAAAGATGTTTTAAGATTTACTAAGATAATATCCATTGTACCTCAAAAATAGCTTTTGTTATTTAAATACAATTAGTGTTAATATGATGTACATTTTAGTGCACTTTTTGTCAGTCACCTGAAGTAATAATATAAAAAGGATCTTGCAATTACAAATTATTTAGATATATTTCTTGACTCTCAAGCAAACATTTACAAGACAATGTTTCTGTAAGCAGACAGCATTTCCAAGATGAGAACAGCATGGAAAAAATCCGTACAAATCATAGCAAAGCTAAACAGAGCAGGTACTCACTCAGATAGATGCAGGAATGGCCCCCAAAACATACCACTAAAATGCAGAAATCTGTACTATCCTGTCAGGGTGCAAGCTAGCTGCCTTGGCCCTGGTTGGGCGTTATTTGTGAGCCAAATCCTTAAAGAACAAGAAGCTTTCTCTGTGCCTAAACCTGCCGACAGACAGGGGGCTTTGAAGGCCCCCAACCGAGCTCGGCACAGAGCTTTGAAGCCAACTGAAAACTCTGCTTTATGGGACCTAATGAAAGCGAGGAAGAGAGCAAAGTTATAAAAAGCAGAGAAACATCGAGCAATGGTGCTTTTCGTTCTCTGCTGGTTCATGGTTGTGGGTTTGTGTGTAGTTTGATGATTATTTCAGTCTGTGCTTGTCACTTTCACAAATATATGTGAGGTCTGTGGCAGCATATCAGTGGGTCTCATGACACAACAGTTTGTTGGTCTGCTGTGTGTTAAAATATTTTCCTTTTAAACTGCTATTTGTTAGTAGTACTGGAAAATGACTTTAATCCATTTTTGAAAAGTCTATTAAAAAATTGTATCAGTGTATTCACAAATAATTGCAGTTCTACTGTGAAATATTTCATAGTAATGGCAAAACAGCAATGAGTATTAGGTTACTATTTTTATTTCAATTGATTTATTTTGATCCTGGGTTGAAAATGTGTGAAGTTAGACTTGTGTCTATTCTCTCTTAATC
>JAPZDV010000025.1:18008448-18019662 GCA_029814665.1 Acanthurus lineatus
GGGTAAAGATGCATGTATAAAAGAAACAGCCCGTTTTTCTGGTTGGAAGGAGAAAATATCTGTCATTAATCACACACTTGGGTATCAAGAAGTTTTGGGAGATTACAGTATTATCGCAATGCCTACCTTCTTTAAAGAGATGGTTAACAAATGAAAAATGGAGGCTGTGTTCCACGACTGTTAGATAACTTAAAAAAGAAAAACCCTGTAAGAGGCAAATAAGGATACCAAAACAACAAGACAAGGGGATGTAGGGAATGTCATTATTATAAATATGGTATGCATGGTTGCACATAAATGGTAATATTGGTAGAAATATTGATTTTCATTGGCCATGTAAAAAAACTTGAAACTGAAGAATGATCATTGTCTCTTTGGAACAAGGGCCAAATATATATATATATATACAATATATTAAGCACAAGTAAACATGTCATAGTTACCTGAAACAACTGGCCTTAAAGAGCACTGTCACTTGCATTTTTCTAACAGGGCTGTACACCCTTTTACTTACATGAGGATGAGCCTCATCTCAGTACTGATGGACGCATGGAGATCAACAACTATTCAACTGTAAGATAATTTTATCGAGTTTGTCCTGCTTGTGACAGAATCAAGACACCTGCCTTGTGTTACTTTTCAACTCACTGCTGTTCTCTGGCAGTGCTGCCATCATGGAGAGGAGGGAAAAAACCTACTCTATTCACAACAGTCATGTGTGAAAAGAGTCAAAATGAAATTGTTATGTATGGGAGAGTTGAGTGTGAACTGCAACCCTACACAGATATTTCAAGTAAGCGATGGTTCATTTCCATGTGTGAAAAGGCTGTGGTGTCTTTCACAAGCTCATAATTCTTCAGCATTTGTCTCTTGTGGACTATGAAAACGGAGGAAAGTGGAAGCAAACACACACAAACACAGAAAACCCTGATGCTACAGTGCCTGCAGCCACAGTGCGATGAGAGTGGAGGTGTGTTTGTGTGTGTGTGTGTTTGTGTTAGCGGGACCATTGCCAGTCCTGGCATGGCTGGATGCCTGTCTGTGAGCCTCCTGAGAGGGGACCAGGGGCACAACAAATTGGCACGATACACTCCTTAGTCCCACCTGCGTGTGTTTGTGTGTTTATGTGTTTATGTGTGTGTCTTTGGGGCTAATATATATGTGTGTGTGTGTGTGTGTGTGCGTGTGTGTGTGTGCACATGTGCAAAGTGAAGGCTACTTTGTGTGTTTTTGTGAAACCCTCTGGCTGAGAGTAGCATCAGCTGCAGATACCCTCTCTCCATCCTTCTTCTTCTTCTTCTTCTTCTTCTTCTTCTTCTTCTCATATTCTTTGTGTCTTTGGTCTTAATCTCACTCTTGACCCAGTAAGGCCTTTTCACTCATGTATATTACATAATATTAACAGAATAATTTACAGGATTCAGTAAAGCCAGCAGCTTCTACTGTTTACACAAAACACATTATAAAAGATGGTGCTGACAATATTCCTGCTTGTTGTCAACAAAAGCCACAAAAAAGCAAGAATAACAATGTTTGGACTTCAGTGATCTTTGTGGCTGTCTGCAGAGTCCATTTGTATCCAACAAAGATGTTAATATTTAAAAACAAGTCACAAACATATTGTATAATTTTATTAAAAAATGAGTACAATTTCATAAACTAATTGGGCACTAGTTTTTTAGCAGATGCCACTTAATCAGGAGTAAAAGCTGCTTTTGTTGGGGGATAATTTCAGCTGTTCATGCAGCGTGCTGATAAGTATTTGCTGCAGGTGGATGCTGTCTGTGGGCTTAACTTAAAATAAGCTACAGTGCTGATATTCATGGCAGTGAACGAGCATGTACATTGATATGTTTTTTAAAAGCTCTTGAAAAAGACTGAAGCCCTCATAGAGGAATACAATATATCAGGCTTTAACTATGCAGTCCCTACCTGAACTAGAATTGATTTGTAAATCAACACCATTTATTCTTTTTTAACTGAAATCCAACTAAAAGGGCATTGGTAAAATTTGGCATTTTCTAGAGGAAGAGAATAATATTAAGAAATGTCTTTTAGCCTTGAATGACAGCTGTGCTTGGAATGTGAACAAACTGATAACAGAATCTAAAATGACAAATTTTGTCACTGATTGATTGTTTTGAGAGTTGGAAAACCTCTAAAGCAAAACATCTAACTAACAGTCTTTAGCTGGGCTGGGTTGATAATCTTATTTGGTAATTCAAAGTACAAATTCACATTTTAGCTGGTCAGGTATGTGTGCTTTGCTACAGTCTGTAGCTCTGTCATGTCTGTGTCTTACTGTATGCTGCTGTCTGGATATCAGCCAGTTTCATACTAAAACTGAGAACACAATGAAAAGACTGCTACCGATTAATGCAAGTACTTAAAAAAATTATAGTTTGTTAAACCATGTGTAAATACATTTACTATAAACGGTGGTAGGCTACTGAGTGGTACAATTAGAGGACCAAAATAATGAACCTAAATTTCATCATTCAACACTTATAAGTTGCCCAAAATTGCAAGCATCACACAGCAGAGGGTCCTTACATTGTCTGTGCACCTTTTACCAATGTAACTGTTGAAAACAACATCTTCAGCGGACAAGTTGTTAACATGGATTTTTTACTGTGATTGTGGTAAAAACCCTTCCATTCACAGAGGAAACTACTTGCAAATTAACAGTAATCGCACCGTTTTTGCACCTCACATTTTCTCTCCTGACATTTACTAAATGACAGTCTTGTTCCTTCTTCACTAAAAGGTGAAAGATGAGGGAAAGTTTTTTTCAGAACATTAGGGATAGATAAATGAAGTTTGCTTTTTGACTTTTATTGGAACTGCTGTAAATCTTTCTTTATTCTCTAATGAATCTAAAATGAATAGAGACACCACTGACAGTCAGACAGAATATGGAATCTACCACACTATTTACACTGCAAACACTAGATGTCAATGGTAATGTTAATCACATCAAAAACATTATTATCTCTATTGCATATTTGTAACAGTTGTAGGCTGATGAGTATCTTTGCCCCTCACATCACTTCCCGACTTACACACAGAGTTATGTTGCCCATTCAGAGACCAGCAAGTGTTTTGAAAATCACTGACTGTTATTTGAATCGGATCACATGCTCCTGTGCACTCGCAAACAAAAATACACACATTCTTTTGTGTTTTGACTTCACATTTTAGCTTCATTACAATTCAGAATTTCAATGACATAAATATAACTCCAGACCTTGTTGTTTACAGGGTTATTTTTTAAGGTAAGATTGCATTTTCATGTCTAGTCTCTCTTTCTACTGTAACAGCAGCGGAGAACAGGTGGTGGGCAAGAGGGATTTGATCCTCGGGGCAGAGAGAGAACACATGTGGTTGCAGAAGCAGGGGTCATAACCACTCATCTATCTTTAAGCACCCATGTCAGTAACTTTTACAATCACTTCCTGATCCTGCACCAGCAAATAAGTTATATCTCAGTAGAAAAAAAAGTAAAAAAAATCCAAACACTTAAGATCTTGTTCACTCGGAATCTTTGCTCTTTAAAACAGTGAATGTAAATTTACCCTCGTCTGACCTGAGGTCTGTGAGGTTCCTAGATAATATTTGGATATTCCATGGAGGTAAAGCCATTCTTGTCTGGTTTTCTTACAATCATGAAGACACAGGGGGAATCTTTTGCTTTGTGCACCTTGGCCAAAGTCGAACAGAACACCTTTTAATTCAGAGACAATAAAAATCAAGCAGAAGCACTTGTCTGGCGTCCAATGTTGCACATTCAAATAACATTGGTTGAAATATTTTTGCAATAAACACACATACTTTTGCACACTGCCTTGCTCAGCTACTTTTTGTAGGTCCACTTGTTAACTGCAGGCCAGTGGCTTTGTATTAAATTACTCAATCAGAACTAACTGTTGTACATCACCATAACATCACATTGTCATATGTGAAGGTGATCTTTGAGGATGTCTAACCTCTTATAAATACTAATATTGTCACTGAGGCAAAGAGGAAGACAAATACTGCAAGCAGAATGAAGGACAGAGGACCAGAGTGTAGAAGGGAGAAAGCTTAGCAGGCAGAGAGATGGAAAAACAGACAGATTTTTCAGACAGGCGGGCAGACAGATAATCTGTGGACTCAAAGGAGGGGAATGTCATTGATCTCCCAGAGGACAATACAATACTGGGCCCTCTGTAACGTTACCAGCAGCCTTACACACACACACATACACAGACACACACACGCACACACACACACACACACACACCCACACAAACACACACACAGGGGTCAGACCTTTTGGGTGTGGTGGTGAATAGAGTCTAATTCCTATTCAGTCAGTTGGAAGCTGTCTAAGTCTATAGAGTCATTGTCAGGAAGCATTACCCAGCATGCCACACACCACATCAGGCTACAAAACCACCACGCATTCCTTTAGCCTTCTTTCATGACCATTTCATAACACAAACTTCAGATTTCAAAGTTCTGGTCATTGAATAGTCTCCCATTATACATTTTATCACAGAGGCAAAGTTGAAACAATCACAGAGCAAAGTTCAGGGTAAACAGAAATGTTTTATTGGGTTTTTATTGATTTTTAACATTTTTTTGATATTTCTATGCGGTCCAATGACCTCTCTGAGGAAAACACAAATAGAACGTTTACATTGTGGTCCAACAAACAAGCAACTAAAGAAGAAAAGTATGATTGAACTACAGAACCACTCTCTCTTTTTGTAGTTCAGCTGTTTCCTTTATGTCATCCTCTTCCTCACAGACTTCCACTCATCAAGGCAGTTGTGGTTATTTATTTCTGATTCCTTCTTTCTCAATTTTAATTAGACAATGATATTCAGCAAATCACTCCATATGTAAATATGCTAATATACTGTTTTTTTCTCTTCTTGAGCAAATACCAGAACTCACAAGATGAACAAAGAAAACATCCTGTCATTATTGTTGCACTGTTGAACAATAACCTTGCATATTTGCAAGTTTGAAGTGTGTTTTTTAAGTGTAATTATAAGGATGTCATGTGTATTTACAACAGCATTCAGTGTATTGTACCTGAAAGCATATCAGAACAATATCTTTGGCTTTACCACACTCTGTTGATGCCAGTCTGACTGTCTTAATACTACAGGAAAAAATATTTGCATAATAACCAATTAACTACTATGCACCCGATTATTGATTTCTCAGCTTTGCACTCCATGAATATATAAGTTATGCATATCCAACCGTTTGTGAAATGCTGAAAGTTGAAGAATACATCTTGACCCTTATGTGGGTGTTTGCTCTTGAATAGTTTGAAATCAAATATTATGGTTGAGTGAGAAAAAGCTACAAAAATAACTGCATTTAAGAAGCCCCACAGACCTTGTATCACACAATCAAAGTGTTACTTGTACATGCTGTTTTAAATGTTTTAGTTGACTGCTCAGAGTTCCTGACATATGGCGAGGCTCTGTGATAAATCATAAATGAGACAAAATCAAGTTGGCTAAAGGGAACAAAATCTCCAGCCTGAGTTTGCCATGTGAATATTTTTGTTATCTGGTTCCAGGCGAGTGAAAATGCCTCACAAAATGACAAAAATATAGATCTCCTGTTGGAGAAAAAAATATTTTAAACAGCTCTGTAATATGCATTTTTTTCCACAAACCATACGTTTCCCAAAATACACCAAAACAACAACATTTTTCAGGGAGAAAAACTGAATTCTTGCTTGACAAGCATGTTCCCATGCATTATCAATGGTGTAGCTCAGCCCCATGGTGATAAAACATTTTCCACACATGAGAGACAATGTTGGCTGTCAGTTGCTTAAAAGAAATGTTAAAATTGGAGCTATGGTTGGAAACGCAGACAATATAAATAATGAACAAGGTCTGGAAAAAAAAAGAGAGAGAGCCAATTACAGAGAGAGCTTGGAAACTGATCCTTGTCAATGTGAGACAGAAATGGACCGAGATCGATCCTTGCGGTTTCAGTAGATGTAAATATTTACAGCCCAACCAGTCAATACAGTGAGGGGAGGAGAGGGGGAATGCTAAGGACATGGAGAAAGACAGAAAGGCAGACAGACGCGGAGAAAACAGCAAGAAACAAGGACTGATTGGGCAGAAAACAGGAAAGTAATTCAACATGCACACAGAGAGACATGCACACAAACACACACAAACACACACGCACACACAAACACACGCTTATGCGCAGCCCACTGTGATAATGGTGACATTTGCAGTGTGCCAGTGGTTGTGTGCGGCTGGCTGATGGCCTACAGCGATGGCCTTTAGAAGAGTGACAGGCCGAAATTACCATTAAAAGCCAGCAGTGTTAACCCTCCATTATATATACACCACACACTCTCATGTACACACACACGCATACACACACACTGTTCATTGCCATCTACTACTGCTCTTTGTGAGTTCAATAGCTTAATAACCTGTGTGTTGGAAAGATTTGATTGGCCTCTCTTTCTCCTCTGCTCACCTATCTATCCCTCTCTCATCTGCTCCTACCTCCATTTTCTGCTCTCAGCAGCTGGGCGCTCTCTACCTCCATTTTCACCTCCTCTGCTCCTATTAATCCTCCTATTTCTCCTCTTCACTTATCTATTTCCTATCTCTTTTTTCTCCCTTCCTTTCTCTTTTCTTTCCTTATTTGTTTGTTTTTTTCCTTCTTTCTTTCTTTCTTTCTTTCTTTCTTTCTTTCTTTCTTTCTTTTTCTTCTGTACCTACAGTTCTTCCCCTTCACATCTCTATTTTCTAGTGTCTCTTTACTCATCTCTCTATTTTTTCTCCCACTTTATCCTTGTTGTTCAAGTTGTACACTTACATATATCTTTAACATAGTTCATTAATTCGGTGCTTTAATTGAAACACTAAATACACAACCAATCAAGTAACTTTGTAAACTCACTGTCACTCCAAAGTCATCATGTTTGAAAGCTGATGGTTCTGACGGTTCCCCTTTTAGCAATTGTGTGTAAGCCACTATGATCTAATCTCATGTACTTTTATATAAGAAGCTCATAAAAAGGATTTGTTGTAAGAGTGGTGGGTCATACAGGATTATCCTCCAGGAGCCCCTGTCAGACCAAAAGCCTGTTACCTTCTCCCAAATGTAATCACTTGTTTTGGTGTCTCAACCAAACCAAAGTGTGACCGATTCACAAACTAAACCACTTTTGAAAGGCAGGGAGACTGTGAACATCACACACAGATGCTAAAGGGGCATCTTGTGTGTTCAAAAGTGAAGAGTTGTAAGAATGTGTTTTCATTCATATCATATAATAGTCAGTGATAAATATCTTGTTGCAATCACTAAAAACACCAAACCTGTGGTGAAAATTTTTCAGAGTAAATTTTGACAATTATTTAAACAAAATATGACTCTCCCATATATATATATGTATGTATATGTATATCTAAGGCTGGGCCAATTGTATTTCAGTAAATAACTGAATGCAAAAGTGGTTCTGAGAAGTACCGAAGAAATAAAGCAATAACTTACATTTGGCTAAGATACACTGTAAGCCATATTTAAGGGTTTTTAGCTCATGCAAAGAATGTCATATAAATAAAATAACAGCCAGTAAGGCAAGTTTTAGCCTTTTATATAATATTAACATAACCCTAACCCCACCTCAGCCTCCTCGGTTGAGGGATGTAGAGGCTTTTCCCAACAATACTGACCTTGGCAGCAGGCGATGGACAACAACACAGACGAACAAATAGACCCACTGATACTCTACAGGCTGCACTATTTACTGGTCTGTAAAGTCAAGATGGGAGTTTGTGCACTGCTGTGGTGTGTGTGTGTGTGTGTGTGTGTGTGTGTGTGTGTGTGTGTATGCATATGTGTGTCTGTGTGAGAGAAAGCTCTTGCTTGTATGTGAGACTTTGTGTGTGTGTGTGTGTTGTGTGCGTGCATGTGTGTGTTATCAGGGTAGTGCAGACTCTGCTGTCCAGCGGTGTGTGAGATGAGACAGAACGAACGATTTACCACCATGAAACACTAAGCAGACTATTAAACACGCACACACACACGCACACACACACATACACACACAAAATTTCTAACTACAGACACACACTTTAACTCTTATCTGTTGTACTACACACTACACATGCATACATGCACATACACATACTCATATTTAGCATTAGTGTTATCAGAGGTCACTATTGGTCCCTATCTTAGCCAGGGGCAGGCACTTGGGCCTGTTTGATGACAAGCATATCTGCAGATGGAAAACTAACCAGCCAGCAGTCCAACACTCTGCCTCACATACTACACACTCAAATACAGCACTTTGCTAATACTGGGCTGAAGCCTTGGATCGGTAAAGAAACTCTTTAAGCTGGCACCCTTCAACAGGCAAGGTCAGCAGGGTCAGCAAGGTCAACTGCAGACAGCACTGTTAAGTCTGCATTGAATCAAATAGTCTTTTTTTTCCAGCTTCACATTCTGCTATCATTTCTTCTTAACTCTGGAGTAGTTTCTATCAAAAGTTAATTATTGCCTTTGCATTAATTATTTAAACTGAGCTTGAGTTCTGCACCAACATCTGCAGATTCCTTTGAGTGTTTTTGTTCAGTATTAATGCGAGAAGCAATGCGGGCCTTTTCATTTTGCATGATGCAAACTCAACATGTTATTAACTATGAATCAGAGAGCCGCGCTGGGAACACAAGCAAGAACAGTCTGAGCAATATTCATTCAAACTGGCATATGAGTCAAACAAAAACAAGGCCAGCACGGCCACAAAAGGACTACTAGGCTGCTAAATGTGAAGTCATTTTGCCTGCATGTGGGTGTATGTGAAAAAAAAAACAAAACAGCCGGATAAAAAGCGAGAGCAAGGTAGACTGTGTTGGCAAAATGCATGAACCTAAAGATTGAAAAACAGAAAAAAAGTGACTCATACACCAGTACATACTAAATCATTTTAAATGCCAAGAGTTGTTGTCAATGTGCAAAAAAATAGTTCAAATTCAAGCATGAAATCCACTAAAATGGAAAGTTATGTTCACTAATGACAGTGAATATTAAACTAACCTTTCGTAAAATGTGATTTACTCCATTATTACTGTCTTATGACTTCACCTATCTTCAATCTTTGATGATAGAAATTTACTGGCAACAAGGTTGACCGGGATCAATCATCATCATCATCATCATCATTACCTTTTGCATTAAACTGTTTTAACATTCAAAAGAAGGTTTAGAAACATTTTTAAGTCCAAAATCTGACAACTAAGTCCACTGCATGACATTGGGACTGTTAGGATTTTTTATTTTAGCCTTTTAGTTTTTTCACATAGAGATAGTTCTTAATACTTTGTAGCTTTATTTTTTTTTCATGCCAATATTTTTTTGGTGCCACATGTGGTAATCAAAGATTCATCAGTGTGTTGCAGGTTTTGATGCTCCATGTTGATCAGCCTGCCGTTTATAAAAAGTGCTATAAGCCTGTGAAAACAGACAGTTTAAAAAAATGCCTTCTTTGCCTGGTTTGAGTTTCTAAAATTTGTCAAAAGATGATGTCATCAGGTGTGGAAATGACAGATTTTAGGGGTTTAGAGTTTGAGAGACATGCCTATTTTTCAAACATGGAGAGTCATTGAGCAAAGCAATGCTAATATCTGTGTAAAAGGACGTGTAGGATCCACTTTTCCAAATACATGTCAGCCAGCTTCAGTTGTCTTGGCACAAACACTGATGGAAAGAAATAAACAAAACTGCAGGTGGATCTGTACAGGATATTTAGGTTGGAGGCTATTTGGCTGGCTTCTCATATTGGCACTCTGAGCAAGGCCTCTGTTACATTCCCTACAGAAATAGTGTGAATTAACCCATCCATTACGCTGATATCAACAACAAAGCGCAAACAAATAACAGATCCGTCATCATGAACAATTTATAAGGATGTAAGTGTCAAATCTCAGCCAATGTTAGCATAAAAAATGAGAAAGATGGAGAATTTAATAATAAATTATTTTGGCTTTTTTCATCAACCACACATGGTCTCAAATGGAAAGATATAATTACAATTAGTTATATAATTATTAATAGTCATTTTAGGTATAACATTAACAACCAGTTTTGTTATTGCATGTCTTTGTTGATGGCTCGACTTGTAAATCTGAGCAAATCAGTCGCAGAGGCTTTTTTTCAAATAGGATGCATGAGACACTTCAAATCCCTTATTCCCTAAAAGTTTCTGATGACAAACTCCTGGCAACACAATTTTTTGTTTATTTTAGGTATGATGCCAAAAATATGAGCTAGACACTGCAACACAGATCACGTCTGAATATCATTCAAATAAATTTCCCACTCTCAAGTGACTCGTTTTACTCAAACTTGAAACGTACACTTTCTAGACAATTTTCCTTTTTTTTTGTTGAAAAAAAATAGGTTCAGATCACACAGACTGCTCCTTCAGGCAACAGTTCACCTTTGCGTTCTGCATCCAAATTTGATATCATACTTATATGTAGTTATCAGAAATATATGTTATTACCGATCAAGGGATTTTCTATATCAATCATCAATCTGTATCATTGCCCCAATACACAGACCAGCTCTACAGACTCACATATAAATAAACACACACATTAAATTGGAACAGTAAAAAATGGCTAAAAATAAATGACAGATAAGAGAAGGTATGGTTAAATTAAAAAAAAAAAGTAAAAAAAAATACAACACTGTTAAAAATCTATTTAGGTCTCTAGAGAAACTCCCTTCCTGCTGATATTTGTTTTGTTCCACTTGTTCTGTTTTTATTGTCTAACTACCTCAGGCCAAACCATCACAAGTGTCTAGCTGGGGGGGGTGGGGCGGCGGCGGCGGCGGTGGTGGTGGAGGGGCTTGGGGAAGCAGCCAAGTTGAGGCAACACTCTGCTGCTGCTTCAATTTACATTCAGGAGCCATTTTATGATTCTGCTACCCAGAATTCACTCGGAGCAGGTCTCCCACTTTCTGTCTCACTCTCTCCACCTCTATCACTCTCTTCATTATCACTGTCCACACCACAAGAGAGTGAGGGAGGAGAGGCGGAGGGGGGTGGGGGGGCAGTGGAGGGTTAAGAGGGAGGGAAGTGGAGAGAAGGAAAAGGTGAGAGAGAGAGAGAGAGAGAGAGAGAGAGAGAGAGAGAGAGAGAGAGAGAGAGAGAGAGAGGGG
>JAPZDV010000025.1:18019762-18038073 GCA_029814665.1 Acanthurus lineatus
GGGGGGGGGGGTCTGTGGTGTGTTTTGAGTGTGGGTTGTTGAGAGATTTATTTTGTGAGAGAGAGAGAGAGAGAGAGAGAGAGAGAGAGAGAGAGAGAGAGAGAGAGAGAGAGAGATGGGTACAGAGAGCTGTAGCGATCTGCTGAAATATTCATGTTGGTGCCAGCAGCTTTTCCATTCCCTGCTCAGCAGGGGGCTGCTGTTTGATACATCCATCGCTCTCCCTCGCGCTCTCTCCCTCTCTCTTTGCTTACCCCCTCTCCACTCACTCTCTCCCTCCTCCATCCCTCTGTCTCTCTTAACTAGTAAGGTTAGATAGTAAATGCTCACCGAGAGATGGAGGGCCGATCCTCTTCCTAAACCAGGACAAAGCAGTGCTGCCCCTCGGCTTTCTCATTTTCCATATCACCCAAAATAAAACAAATCTTTAGAAATCAAAGCTTGTGCACACGTCTCCATTGCATACTAATTTATTCTAATAAATGACCAGCATGTAAACCTGAATACAAAGGTTTTACACGCTATTACCGGCTGCTTGGAATGAATGATAAGATAAGACAATATATTTTAAGAGATGACACAATATTTTCTCATTTCAGTGATTTTGCCCTTCTTTTTTACGCTGTAGTGGCTGACAGTGAGATTTTTCTAGATGTCTGTTGAACATTGTGAGTGACCAGCAACAGGAGTGTTGTGTGTTAGATGATATAACTATAAAATTATGACATTCATTGATATACTGATATGAAACTACACAACGGCTACAGAGATAAGGGATTTATGCACGACACCCATTTCTATCATTTTCAGTTTGTATCAATTATATTACTAAAAAAATCAATGATAAATAAAAATGAAAAAAGGAGAGCTGACAGTTCAGTTCACATTTTAAAAACATGGGCGATTTAACAATATTAGAAGGTAACAATAAAAAGACAGCTATAATATATATATATATACACACACATAATAACAGCATAACTGTCTATCAGTAATATAAATGGAACAGAAAATTTCAGCCATTTTAAACAGTATCAGCTCATTACTTGTCACTATCTCAGACTCCACAAGGTGAAAGCTGCCATGGCTTCACCTCCACTGTTTCCTAATTAGGGGCATTTATTTATTAATTTAATTTTGAGCCCCAACCTCAAATAGCTATCAGCTAGTTAACAACTAATCACAGTTATTTATTGAAGAGTTATTCAGCCAAACACAGTTGGGCAGCAACACTCAAGGTGAACAGGAAAGGTAATTAAACAGTCCCATCTGTGTTACAGTTGGCTTTTGGGAGTATCCTGTCTTTTTCACATGAAAAAAGCCAATGTGAAGAAGGATTAATTGTGAAAATTAAGCTTAAGTCTGAGGAAAAGTAAGAGAGCAGAACAATAAGAAATTTAAAGAGGACTGATGGGAATCTAAAAACAAAACATTTAAAAGAGAATATTTGCTTCTCGTCATGCTTCAGGAAAACAGTGACATGGCTCTGTCAGGTGAGGCTGTCACAAGTTCATGTCCTTTTCAGATAATACTTTACTCTCACTACAAGTTTCTCCACACAGCCAAGAAAACAATCCAAGGGAAACACTGCTGAGGATGAAAAAACAGCAGCTGAAGTCTCAGAGGGCGAGGTTGTGCCTTTCGGTTAAACAACCGCATCATTTTATTTAGAACTGATGTCAGAGCCAGTGGTTAAACAGGGAGGGGCAGCCTGTGCAGTGGCACTGTATGTGTGTGTGTGTGTAAGTGAGTGTGTGAGTGCGTGAGTTGGGGTGTGTGGTTGCATTTAACCAGCACATGTGTTGGGGGGGATGTGGCAGATGTTGCAGAGGCAAGGATTAGTGCGTGTGTCTTTAAGCGTGTGCATTAAAAATATCTTCACCACAGCAGGAAGCCACAGCGGCCAATTACAGCGCAGCATCTGGGCTTGCACACATTTATTAGTGTGCGTGTGTTTGTGTGTGTGCGTGCGTGTGTGTGTGTGTGTGTGTGTGTGTGTGTGTGTGTGTGTGTGTGTGTGTTTTTGTGTGTGTTTTTTGTGTGTGTTTGTGTGTGCATGTATAGAGGGGATGGGGAGGTTCAGGCGGAGTTCAGGTTATTTACATCTTAGCATGTAGAGTTTCAGTAAATGTTGCATTGTGTTTGTGTTTGTGTGTGTGTGTCTATGTGGCAGTAGTGAGTCTTTTTGCCACAGCAACAGACTCCAAAGACACACCATGAAGAAGAAAACTGGCCGAGGAGAGAATTAGAGGGAAAGATAGGCGAATAAATACAATTTAGAAAAGTAGACAATGGTGAAAATGGAAAAGACAGTTTGAGGTCGGGAAGGTCAGCAAGAAAAAATGTAGCCTGGTCATTTCCAGCAGAGATGTAATACATTGTTCTTTGTCTGTGCACTCTTACACACAAGAAGGTGTGTAGAGTGAAAATGCAACCCCAGCAACAAAAGGTACAATCGCACATTTTTAGTCTGTTGCATAATTCCCTCTGGAGTTGGTGGAAAACTAATTCTGTTCATTTTGTTTTCTCTTTTTAATTAAATCGCTGCTGACTTGGTTGACTGAATAGCTGTTAGATGGTTGCGAGCCATTGGGTTCACTTTATTTCCATTTGAATTAATTTAATCAGCACAGTAAATTAAATACTGCAGATAAAAGATCACAACCATATTGTCAAAAATGTATTGTTTCCTGAACGAAAGGTTTAATTTATTTTGTCCTCTTTCACATTTTCTACATATAGTCGTGAGCTGACAGTTTTTGTCAGAGCTGAGTTTACTGTGAGAATGACTCTGTCTCAGTGGTTTCATCATGGTTGATGCACTAAATTGATCTCACTTGTACAACCTACTAGTATATCTTTACATTATGTTTGCTGTTATTTTCAAATCTCCGTCTTGGAGCATTTAAAGCTGAAATCAGCTAAAGCCTTACAAGACAAATTCTGTGGTTAACAAGACCATTAAAAGGCAAAGAGAAAACCTTTGTCCATCGTTGTTATCATTAAATAAATGATCAAAAAACCCACAAGGCCAGTAGAAGGAGAGTGTTTGTTTGTGTGTGTAAACCTACACAGACAAAACAATAGAAGAAAAAGGGAAATAAGCATTAATCACCTGTGCGCCTCTAATCCTTCGTGGTATTTCAGGGAATTAAAGGAGAAACCCAATTTTAATTGAGCAGCTCTGACAAGAAAGCATAATAATTACTTTGTAGAATCTAAGAAAGCAGCTTCTGCAGGAGGCACAAGAGGTTATTGATGAGAGGAAAAGCCTGCTGTACCATTGCTACTAATTATGATCAGGACTATGTGAGATCACGCAAACAACCACATATTCATTGGTATGATCCATCCCACTAATGCCTGTTTGCTCGCTGGTGATGAAAGGATTGTCTGGTATTTAAAAAGATTTTTCTCCAAATCACTCCAATTCAGTTTTTAAATCTACTGCGCATGTTCCTTTAACATCTCATGAAAATATAAAAGCTTTGGCTCATTTTACAAAACTACATCCATCCCTTTGTACATGAACATTTAAGTACAGTAAATAAATAAATCCGCACACAGCCAGTTTGTCATGCTGGTTCATTTCAGTGAGTAGTTGAGCTACAGGTGATTCATGACAAACTGAAGTCTCTCCCTGTTGCTACAAAGCATGAAGGTTACTGTGAGGACACATAATGGCACCAGATGACTGGAGATGAAAAAAAGAAGCATTATGACAGAGCTTTACAGTAGGCGGAGCAAAGAGAAAATAAAGAGAAAGAGGTTGTACAGTGAGATAAAAGTTGTATTCAATGAGAAAGAAAGCTCTTGAATAACTTCAGAAAAACTCCAATCGACCAAGTCATCAATCAAGGTTTTTCTTTTGTGTGTGTGTGTGTCTGAGAAGAAAGTTCACTCTAATGTGAGCACATTGACAAGTGGCTTCCATTATTCATTCGTTCAGTACAGATACTGTGTTGGCAGCACATTTTGTAGAGCACACCTTTGTAAAAACACTTGCTTGTTTGTGTGTGTGTGTGTGTGTTATATAAGAATGTAGGATTACAAGTGCAATTTATTGAACACCCATTATGCAATTTGATGCATTTTCCTTCGTTTATTCTGCACAGTAAAAACACATTCACGTAATAATGTTAGAATAAGGGTTAAGGTTAGCGTTCATGATGATACTTTATATACTGGAGACCTAACTTCTGAATATTACAATTCAAATGGAATAATAGAGGATGGTTTTTAATGAAGCCCTTTTGTTGGGTTTATAAAGCAATTGTATCAACAGATAACTCTTTACACAGACACACATGCACACACACAACATACACATAACACAAAAAACACTACAGCCTATAAGGTCTGACAAAGGTAATTCTGAGTGGGTAACTTTCTTTAGGTGGTTATGTTCAGTCTGGCAAGAAATAATTAAAATTTTGCTTTGACATTAGTAAATGACATTGAGATTGTGTTACCATTTTTAATTAATTGAATGAACGTAAAACGACCCCATTCCTGCTGTGGTAATTAGTTGTTAGACAGCTCATATAGAAAATCTATTGGTCTCAAAGAAAGACTAATGGCTTCGGGTGCGTGCTGCCTATCCATACTCAGAAATGCCTTGGCTGGCTATTTGCTTTTGTTTTTATTGTACTGACCACATGTAGCCACTGACCAAAGCTGGCCCGTTGGTTCAGAAAATAGAAGGACAGAGCAGTGCAGATTATAGACTGCTGCAGTGGTTATGTTGCTGTACTGAGCAGAATCTACTCATCAGAGCAGAATGACTGTATTAAGTTGCTTAAGATGAAACAGGTAAAATATCCACTTAGATAATGCAGGGCCAGGCCACTGACAGCAGCATCGTAAAGCATGTCAGTGTAAAGGTTATTGGTTTGTGTGTGATGAAGTGAAGAAAGAGCAACTGTGATTTTACTTAAAAAAAGGCTTGTTGGCTTCATTAATATTTGTGTTTTTACTTTAGTATTTGCAGTGAGACTAATAATAAGAATTTAAAGTCATCTAAGTGTTTTAGTCACTTCTGTCCAATCAGAGTCAAAGCTGGATCTGTCTCTTGGGGGAAATGCTACTCAAATCAAGAAACATGAAAATCTCACATACAAAATTCAAGTGCAAATGCAATGAAGCCTGTTAATTTGTTAATTAAAGGTTACCTTTTGTTTGTCAATGTATGCTTCTCTTTGGAATACGTTTTTTTTTTCAGTATTTTGTACTCTATTCCGGAAAAACACCACCATCAGCATGTGCACAGTTACAAAAGTCCATGTAATCCAGTCATCCAAATTTCTGCTTAATGCAGGCTAGTCTACTGCAAACCTGCCTCTGCAGGGAATAAGCTTTTGAGTAATCGCTGTAGTTGTGCTCTTGCCCTACCAACCACCAAAAAATGAAGAATACAAAGGCCAAGCAAAAAACAACAATTTACAAGCCCTCAGAGACAGTTATCCAACCCAGCGCCCTTGTTGGCCTCGACCTTGCAGTTTTTGTCCCTGTACACTGCTGTTTCAGTTTACTGTCTGTCCATGTGTAACTACTGCCCCCCAGTGGTCGAGACTACTCACTGCCTCCATAACCACGATGCAATGTGGAACACTTGACTGAATAAAGGGTTTTTATAAGGGCAAAAACCTTTATCACTTTAATGGTCCGGGGGAAAAAAACACCTAAAAAAATAGGTTTCCTGCTTAAAATCCTTTGTAAAATTAAAATCCTTAAAATCCTCTGAAAAATGTATTTTGCATTTTGTTAGTTTTACTTGGATGTTTGACCTTCAAATAGTCTCTACAGGTAGCCTGGATCCAGTCATTCAATGTGAAACTTTAAACCTGCCAGGTCAGTGCAACATACACTGAAGAGGGAGACATCTTGTTCACAACAGTTAGATATGTAAAATGAACAACCTTTGTATATTCACGTAGTCCTTTTTTTGTTAACTGGATGAGAGTAGGAAGTGGGAGGGTGTGGGAATGCAGGAATCTAAATAAGTAAATTGACATTTTTGGTAGAATGAATATATTTGACACAAATATTCATTTAAGGCTGAGTATTTTGGTCAAAAACAGAGAAGATCTTGAAATTGATCTGTATTTCATTTCATTTGAATTGCAGATTTAACATTGAGATCATAAAACATCAGTTGATTAATTTGCTGCCCTTATTTGTCTTTACACTCTTGTGTTGTTAGTGATAATAAATTGATTTGTTTCTTTCCTTTTTTCAAAGTCATATTATTGTCATTACTAATGCAGGTGTGAGAGGGATTTTTTTTTCATGGTTCCAGCTGGTGTCTTCAAGGATGCTTCACCATCCACCATCTGACTTATTACAGCAGACCGTCTCTCCTGATATAATAACCAGCTGCCTTTTTAACTGACTGATATGTTATTTTGTAAAATTTTTTTTTTTTTACATTCATCTACCATTTGCTTGCTCAGCTCTTATTTTTTTTCTTCCTAATGTTGTCATTCTGTTTTTGCAGCCTTCTATCTATTAGATATCAGCATCCTTAAATGCACCACAAAAATATGGTGGATTATCTCAACTCGAGCGAGACTGAATCTCTGCAAATTGATTTTTCACAGTTTTGCTGAAAACAATAACAGCCTTGAATGCAGCATATCAATCTGAGTAATCAATAAGAGGGGCTAAAACATGCAAAACTACAAAAATAGTGCGACTTTGGTGCCTCACACAGACACCCACTCTCCTCTTGCCTATCAACATCATTTATCATCAGTAGCAGAGCTGTCGTTATCTGTGGCTCCACTCCTCCTCTTGCCTTAGGCTGTGAATACCTCTGAGGGGACTGACATCTTCGTTTCCTCCAAATCTAATATCACCCCTGGGCCAGTTCAAGCCTGTAATGTAGCATCATAGCTCCAACACAGCTGTCATTTCTTGACTCCATGATAAAAGAATTTAAATAAATAAGATAAAATAGCAAAATTAGCAGAATTTTTATTTTTCCATCTAACTGTGTTTTTTAGTGTAGAATTTTCTTAAAAGTTATATTTTCTTAACCTTCTTAAGCACCTAGGAGAGAAAACAAATTATTATCTTAGAGTATGATTTTTAAGTTTGGGTGAATGCAACAGGAACAACTCAAATATTTGTTTATGTGGTTGTTGTTAATATGTGAGCTGACAAACAGTATTTGTCAGCTGTCAGAGATGTGTCCTTGTTGGGATCTTGGACAGGAACACGACTTCCTCTGCACCAGCAACAACTGGACTGAAAGCACACACACTGCCTGCGTCAGTGCACCATGGACAGACCCGCTGTGGTGACGGCCCGCAGGACTCCCTCACTACCAGAATGCAATATCTCAACCTCCACCTTGGCCTTCGACCGGCACTTCGCCACAACCGCCAAAGGATTGCTTCTCCTGGCTGAGATAGTAAGTGTGAATACAAATTTGAATGTGTTAATGATAGAAGACTGTGTCATTAGAAAACACCCAGTGGTTCTGGAATGTCTTTTTTATAGCAAGAGGTAGTTTTTTAAGGAAATTATTATACATTCAATAATACTTAACAAGAGGGGCTATAATTTTGATGTTAAGGACAAAAGATAAGGATGTCACATTTATTAACTAAACAGATGATGTAGCAACACACCTCTTGATCTCTTGGATTTGTTTCTGATCTGCAGTTCTACACATATTAAGTTTCATTAATTAGGCTCTAAGTCTGTAAATCTTGGGGTTAAAAAAAGGGCGAACACATTGTGGTGGTGTCCATCACGCCGAATGAGAAAAACTATTTCTGTGAAAATAGGAAGGTAACCAAAAACACACCAAGCAAATCATGTCTTCCCCCTTTTTCTGCCTCATTGTGTCTCTTCCTTTCTAAATCAGCTGACGGAAGAAGTCAGGACAGTCTCTCAGTAAATACAGTCTGGCTGGCTGCCACGCAGAGGCAGGGCACGCCACAGCTGGACTGATCTGTCATGACTGATTACAAGTTTTTGGTAAAATCTGATTTTGCTGACAAACTCTGCAGCTGTTGATAAGGAATTTAGAGTTTTAGATTTAATAGAGAGCAAGATTGTGGGATTATATGATATATAACTTGCGACCACAGATTATATGATGATGAAAACTAGAAAATCCTGAAAGAAAAACTACCCTGAAATGAAAGTTCTGACTTTTGGGGAACATAAATGTGACAGGTGCTCTGAAACGTCTCTGTGACTTTGCAGATTATGATGTAAAATTGATGAAATATTTCATTTTAAAGGAAACTGACTCTTAAAGTCATGCTTCAAACCAGCAAAATGTTTTCTTCCTGTGATATGAAACATTCAGCAAGAATCTTTTGTTGTGAAACAGGAAGGGTGGGTTTGGATTAGTGCTGGAAGGAAAGAGAATCAGTTACTCACCACAACACTTTGAGTCAGAGGAGATGGTGATGTGGAGTTTGGAAATTACTCATAGAACAAGAAATGAAAAGCACAGAAGCTTCTTGAAAGGGAAACTGAAATGTGACATTTTTTTTTTTTTTTTTTAGGATTTTTGGTTTGGCTTTTAATTTCCTACTGGCTAAGCTGTCCATCAGCTACCCACAAGTGCCACATTTCATGTATTGTACTTTACAAATTTAACTGGTAAAATAAATTGGAGTTTGCAACGCTGACCTGAGTCTTTTCTTCCGTCACTTCACAAACAGAACAAATGTGTCCAATGTTTTCCTCAGTCATTGTTGACGGATTTGATAATCTGCTTCTGTTGGCGGAAAATACCCACAAATCCTGTCAAACCTCATTTTTCTCTCCTTTCCTCATACTTTTAGTTTAATCTCTTACCTTTATCTTTCTTTCATTTCCTTCTTTCACTCCAACATAAATCGAGGAGATTCTTATGGTGGTTGTTGTTTCCCCTCCTCCAGGTGTGTGGTACGTTGGTGTGGATTTTGGTTGGGGGTACAGACTATTTTCATCTGTCTTCTCCCTATTGGGTGATGTTTGTGGCCATCTTGTGCTGGGTTCTGACCATATGCCTGTTTATAATTTACCTCACTGGAGCCCACAACAGGATACCACAGGTCCCCTGGACTACACTGGTAAACACACACACACTCACAAACACTACAATGGCTTTTTTGTGTCAATAACAGTGTGTGTCTTTTTGTCTCCCAGTCACTGTGTTTGAACTGCAGTGCCACGGCTCTGTATCTGGTGACTGCAGTGGTGGATGCTCTCTCAGTCAACCAGGCCATTAGAGGGCGACACAATTATAACTGCTGGGCAGCATCTGCAGTAAGATCACTCCTGTCAACACGAACTGCTGAGGGAAACATTTGTTTGTTCACATTACACATGAATGTCAGAAAATCTCAAAAAACATCTCAAACACAGGCTGCTTCCTCACATAAAAAAAAAAAAGGGAAACATTACAGGATTGCCAAAGTCACATCTCAGCACTTTTTTAGAATAATGACAAGAGTCACATTTGAAATGTAAAGTACAGATTACTTGTTACTCTGTTAAAGATGAATGCCAAAATTTAATTTAATTCATCAGAGTAATGTAGTTATATTATTTATAACATGTGATTATATTTTGTCCAAAGAATTTTTACACAGAGTTTTTAGTCTTTCTTTAACAACTGTTCGTTGTTTCATTCACTCTTGCAGATGTTTGAGATCAAGCATTTCTTTGTCGACAGCCCTTTTACTCCTGTTCATTCAATTTATGAATCTTAAAATTGCCTTTACATATAGATGGTTTACTTTGGGGGTTAGGTGAAATCTTATAGGTGCTGAATATTACATAAAAAACATTATATTAGTACATCATCGAGTGTTAGGGTTAGAGAGCGGCCTGTATTTGTGGATGGAGTACAATAGAAACAATATAATTAAAGGATCAGACATTCTTTTTTGATGTGTAGTGTGCCTGCACTTTTTTTCCTTCAAAATAAGTAAATAAAAAACAAATAAAGTAAAATATCTTCACATAACATCTGACATCATAAAAATCAGTTACAAACATGAGGTTGTGTCTTCATCATAATTCTGTCTTTGTAGCTATAAGTAGGCCAGCTGTGTACTGCTGGTTAACAACGAAAGACTCACTGTTTTGGGTTCCCCACTGCTTTGAATGAATGCTTAGAGTATGTAGGAAATGAGTAAATTATGCTTTGAAAATATTCAGTTTCACATTTACTCATTTTCTTTTGCTTTGTCACACTCCCTCCCATGTTCTTTTCTTCCCTTTCACACTTTTCAGTTCTTTGCTTTTCTCAACACACTGTGCTATGCAGGAAGCAGCTACCTGAGCTACCGTGCCTGGAAAACCACAGAAGAGGGGCAATAAAAACAGATGGTTCTGATTTTCACTGAGGAACTTGTGAGATCACAAAGACTGAAAATAAAACTTGTACAGAAACTGTATGATCATGATGGAATTGTATGTTCAGTGTCATTTCATTAGCAGGCAGAGGCATAATGTTTTTTTTAACAACAGGAAAACTGAGCTTATAACAAGTTTGTTGAATAAAACTTAAATTAGAATTTGAAGTTGCATATATGAGAATGCTGCACACATGCTGTCCACTGTTCACATATATTAAAGTGGATTTTCTAGATTTCACAGGAAAAGACAGTAAGATGCCCAACCCACAATTAAGACTGAGGCATTGAGTTCCTGTTAAATTTTAATGAATATTTTTTTTATTGCCACAAGGTCACAAAGCAAAAAAGTTTAGTGCAAGAGTATGCATAACTTTGACTGAAAATTTCTACAAACACAAGAAGAGCAGAAATACAAATCATATAGACATTAACATAGTAACATGATCTTTTGGTGTTCTTCCAGTAAGAAATCCGCAGAATACATGTGATTTTGTGCAAAAATCGCTACTTTGATTCCTTCAATGCTCCAGATGTGCGAAATGCTTTAAATTAAGGCCCCTTCATTTTATACATAGAAAAGCATTCAGCATAAAATGTACATAAATGACATGTTCCTGTTTGGTAGATCCTGTCTGTTTAACTGCATTACCACAGGTCACAACCTGACTTCATCTTTTTTTCAATCAGTAATAAAACATTTTTTCATAGACTCAATTTGTTGATACAAGTACAAAAAGTGGTTTGCTTTTATTCAGTGCACATAAATGATTGACTAACTAAGTAGCCATCATATTTTAACTCATGTTAATTAACTGCAGTGCTGTTGCTGCCGTATTCTTCATTCATGACCGCCCCCCAGTGAGCGGCCAGGGAGGTAATCCCAGCACTATTGCTTCGTCCACTCAGCATTTTGAGTCCAGCATCCTTGTGGAGTGGGTAGAAGTTAAAGGACGCCTGTAACACAGCACCAACGATTAGTACATGACAATAAGTATCCGTAGCAATAATTACAATTTACAGAAATGCCAAAAGTGAAAGACCTGGTATGGCTGGCCAACGATCAGAGAGCGCCCTCTGGAGGTCACAAATATCAGCTGATAGATGTAGTTGGAGTGATATTTACCAGAGACCTGAAACAGTTATATGAGAGCAAGTTATCACAGTCGTTATTGTGGTTAATTGGAAGTTAACAATTCATGTATTTATACATAATAACAGATTTTTATATGTTAACGTTGCAGTGTGTTACTCATTTTAAAACAATTGCCACCACTATCAATATTTTGTGGACCTGTATCATAAAATATGTCTGTGATAATATAAAATATGCATATGAATTTAAAAAAAAAAAACAATAAATGTTAATAAATAGCATATTTAAATGGTTAAAATAATTAGGAGAAAAAAACTGCATCATATTATTAAAATTATTTTCACAGAAAAGATTTTCAAAACAAAAGTTTCTCTTTTGAGAAGACACCTTCTGGAGCAACTCAGTACTAATGTTTCAGTAGCAATAAAATATCGGACCTGAATAATGGTCTCATTATCATACAGGGTCATCTCATGTTTTGTGCCATGTACTTTTCCAACTGCTTTGGACCAGATGTAATCGTAGCGCACCTGGATACTGAAAGGTCAGACACAGAAGGGAGGAAACATTGATTAGCACTGAGACTACCTGAAGCAGAGAGCGATGAAATGATTCATTTTGAAGGCTGCTTGACCTCACCTATCAACTTTTTAAAATAGCCTTTATTAAAGCTTTCAGTCTCTCCCTTTGATTTAAAAAACTGCAATATTCTCCTTATTCATCTTTTAATTATATAACAGCATTGAATGATTACAACTCATGTAATCATTGCAATTTAAGGTAAAGAAAGAATTTTAAAATAACATAAAAATTGTAAATGAAACAATAGTTTTTAAAATATCCATCAAATTTCATAAAGGTGTAGTGATAATAACAAACAAGGACAAGGAAAGTTTCCCAACCACCCAGTTTCTTAACAGAGAGCTGCTAACTAAACATCATCTGTGACAAAATGCACTGGACAGGCTGGCTACAAAATGAATAAATAAATAAAAAATTAAAATGCACCCTCATTTCAGTTAAAGAAAAATCAACCCTTTTTTTCCGACCTGATGCCCATCTTAAATATCTTCATACAGTCCCTGACACAGATGTAAAACAATGGATAAGAGACTGACCCAGTGATGTAAGCGCCAGTACGCTCCCATAGTCTGATGCCAGTGATACGTCCCTGTCCCTCTGTGGCAAAGGCACTGCCGCTGCCGCCTCCAACAGCCTTAGAGTAGGAGTAGAGCCCCATGTCCGCTGGAGAGGTAGAAAACATTGTTACCTATCAGACAAGAAGCTGCTGCTTCTTAACCTTTTAACATATTAAGTTTGTGACTGCAGGTCTCAAAGAATGTGTCAGCTTCTTACATTTTGCCAGGCAGCTGGTGCAGAGCAAAGCGAAGACCAGGACAGAAAACATTTTGGTGCGTCAGGGTGTCCAGAGACAAGACTGGAATCAGAAACCAGTTTATGAAATAACGTCATCATGTAGTCATCAACAGCTTTAGGAATATCTGTAAATGTGACCTTTAGAAGCAGTAACTTAACATGCTACATGACCAAAAATCAGTGTGTATATAATAAAATCATTACAATTTGAATAATCAGCATCTGCAAGAACAGTGAGATGCTGTTAAAGATGGAAAATCAGAGCTTTGACCAACAGAGTTAAAATCTGAAGAACTCACCTTATCTCCTGAAACCAGTTTGAGTCCTGAGCTAAGTGTGAGCTGTGACACTGTGACACTACCACTTTTATAGCTATCTCTGAATTCCTCACCATGTACGCACATACGCACACATCAACAAAAAAAAAAAAACCCACAAGCATTCCTACCTGTCACACCGTGACAGGCAGACAAAAGCATACCTGTTTTTATATGGTTCAGAGGTGTTTGCTTCTGGGAATTTTGAAATTTGACCAGGAAGGGAAAGTCATATTAAAGCTGGTCATGAAGCTGAGTATTATTTTTCACACAGCACTTATTGAAAGAAAAGCTGTCATATTAAGCTTAAACCTTTTTGTAGTGTCAATTTACAATCAATCTGCAACTCTTTTAGCTGTTCTGGAGCTTTAGGGTTAGATGATGATGTCTAATAATCATCATCAGCAGAAAAAAATTGTCCATTTGTCATTAAAATGTAGATGTTCACCTTTTAATATTTTTTATTCTCTTCTTGTTATGATGGCTTAAAATGTAGTTTTAGGAGTTCATTCCTGATGTTGGACATAGAATAAATGGGAAGTACTTAAACAGGAATAAATCTAGATGATAATAAAGTTGATATGAAATGGTTACAAGTACGACAAAAGCTTAAAAAAGCAAACCTTTAGTTGTGACTGTTCCATCAAGAGATGATTCTGACTCTAATTACTGGAATTGCCTACAACATTTCATCCCAAAAAGAACTTAACTTTTGGGGATTTACATACCTATTCGTCTTCCATTGGACACCCAAAATAAAAGAAGTTCTTTTGATTGCATGCTGTATGAAAGCTGTAGGTTTGATTTAGTTATGCAACTTTTGTGAATATGCTAGGAACTAGTAATTATAATTATATTAATTATATTAATTATATGTCTGACTTGTTTTCTATTTGTAACAAAAGTGGTTGATTGTACCCTTGTACAATTATGAGGTCATTTCCAGAACAACAAGCCATGTTTCTTGTGGAGCTTCATTATTGCTTAAGATAGGTGTGACTCCTCATTATAATTATCATTTCTATATTTGTCTTTGTAAATGTTTGTTTTCAAAGCCATTTGAAAACAACGTGAAAGGAAAATTACAAAATATTGTTCTTTTCTTGCAATGGCCTCTTGTGTGCTGACAGAATAATTTGTAAATCTCAGATTTTTAGAATGACTTTTCACCAGTATGATGCATTCCCTCATGTTTTCTCATATAAATAAAATCAAATGTTTTTGAATAGCCTCTTCTATATGTCAAGTTTTAATTGACTGAATACTCCATGACTTAAACAAATGTTATCTTCCAGTTATACACAAAGCCACATAATGACAAGAGAGGAAAATCAACATCACAGCATTGTTCTAACTGGTCCTGCTGGTGTTACTGTAAAGTGTCGTATTCACTTCTCAACAACAAAACTTCCTGCTTATGGTCATCAGCCACAAACAAAATTTTACTACAACAATTAAACAGAGTCATGACTGTAGTTAGTTCTTTATTATATGAATTTTACATTTCTAACTCCATTTGAGGTAAAAGAGGGATACATGCTCTCCCTCAATTTTTTACTCTCTACGTAATTGATATAAAACCAATCAGGCCAATCTAAACATATCGATTGGCATTGTGGACTTTACTTTTTTGTTACATGCTGATGAAATTATGTCGGTTGTCAGGAGGAAAATTGTGCAAAAGATGAAACTTATTTGGAATTTAGTTTTGTAGTAAAGTGATACTAAAGACAAAAAAACAGATTTTACACTGCAGAGATCTCTTTAATCAGCAGAGCAGCCATGTTTTTTTTGAGTTTTTTCAAAAGTTCTCATCAATGCCATCAAAGGATCAAAGTATACCACTCTTAAAAATCATTTTTTTCCTTAGTGAAAAAAGGAGAATTTCACAGGGCAGACAGCTTCTATAGAGTCAGCAGGGGCACTGCAGGTAATTGCATGAATAAAATGAAATTGTTTCATGATCATAACTTTTTAACCTTTTAAAAACTTTATGCTTCAGTGTTCGATTCTGTTTTAATTTAATTCAGCTGGACAATGAGGTTTGAGGAATGACCCTGATAGTGACGCTTTTCAGAGGCAAGCTATGAAGTGTTTTCTTTGGGCACACTATAATATACTGCTCAGTGGGCTGTTGACGGGTAAAACTGGACAGGGGCCGTGTCCTCCTAAACAACTATATAAAACATTTTGGCTGTGGAGCTGGTTTGTTCAGTTGCCTCCGGGAAAGACTGACCAAACAGATCTTTAACTTGGTTAGAAGACGCAGTTCCTGAGCTGAGAGGTTGACATGATTTTGGTCGAACTGAAACTACTGTAGATCCAAAAGGAAAAACAAAAAGGGGAAATTATCAGAAAAATATGCCAAAGCTTAGAAACTGTAAATAAATAAAAGACTACAAAGAACCTTAAAATGTTTTTATCCTTGCATCCCCTCCACCAAGGACGCCTGGAGCAACAAAAGGAAACAATGTGAGGAGAAAATGAGGAAGTATTGTTTTAAAGCAATATCAAGTTCCTATTTCCTGAAGCGTCACATGATGCCACATAAAGGGATGCCCATTCCTGATGATGGTAGCAGTTGATAACAGCTGGATAACAGCTTTACATTAAGTGTATGTCTGCATATCTGTGGATCACGCTAATACCAATAAGGACAGACACTGTCAGCACAGCAGTATGTTCTCTTAATAAATTACAGTTCACATACTTTCAATTGGTCTAATCTATTCCATCCATGCAAGACTGCTCTTGTCGCTGTAATGCAATAAAGCGAGACAAGGAAATAGACTCCAACATTTACCGTGTCTGGAGTCAGGCCATAGGAATGCTGAAAGTCTTGTGGCAGGTGTTGTTGGAAACGGCTACACCCCAATGATTTTAAACTGAAACCATGTCGCTGCAGCAAACTTGCAGGACAGCAGAAAGCTGAACACTTCACCTACAAAAGTTACAGGCATCATGGACTCCTGATGAAATTCTCTCCGTCTGTCACTGAGTACACTGTGGAGAAACTGGGGAAAGTAGTTTTAAAATGTATCAAGAGAAAATGCTGAAGTTGGACATGATTTCACTAAAAATGAAACACATCAAACTTCTCTTAATCAGCTATTTCCTGCTTTTACTTACAGGCACAAAGACAACTTTGAAACTGCCAAAGAGGAAGAAGATGAAGAAAAAACCCTCCAGATGAAATTATGTCACCTGAAGTTCTTAATACAAGTGAACTAAAGGTGTTACTATTGAATGCAATAATGTTAAGTTGATGGAAAATAGCCTTGTTTTATTATGTATTAGTGTCCAACTTGTTTTAGTTGTTATAAGTAATAATTTTTTAAACACATATCTCTTGAATGGGTCATTAAAATTCAGATGTGTTGATTTAACGTGCACAGTGTGTTATATCCTCCTCTGCTGGAAGCAGTGTATTTAGTGATTTAATTTGTTGGAAACTGTCTTTTTAGCATCTGTCATGCAACATTTTTAATAACGTCTTTGGTCTTTTTTTTTTTTTGATGTACTGACTTCTGCGAAAGCTTATCATCGGGAAACTGGTTTGACAAAGTCATCATGTTTACATCTGCATTGTTAATTTGCACATGAACCATAACAGAACTTTGTTTTGTGTCTTTGTACATCTCCACTTTTTTAACCTGCACTTCCTGGAGAAAAACCTACCGCTGTCAATGTGCGCTGGGTCACCTACCAGGAGGAGTAAGCTATGAGGTTTTTTTAATTTAAATGGCACATGATGATCACAGGGCTTGTTTTATTACCTGATGCATTTGTGTTTATATCATATTGAACCAAAACACTTGGTATGTCAGAATTATTGCAAGAGGATTCTGGTATGTTAATACCTGGGTCCTGTTTTTACATGTTTTGGTGTGCAGATGACCAGTGCTCACCTAAAGCTTTGTAGATGTTCATGTAGGTTTTTTTTAAAATACAGACATTTCTTTAATTCTTTACATGGCCAATGTATATCAATATATCAAACAAAAATATGGAAACTGTCCCAACAACAAACCCACAGTATGTCTTCTGTCAGTGTGTGATATTTACAAAAACCTTTATATAGATAATGACTTTAATTACAAACACTACCACAATTGCACTGTCGTAAGTTTTGTGCAACAAGAAAGTTATGAATCAAAAGCAATTTGTTATGTTGTTATATGGGCAGCTAGAAGACTGGGATTGAAATGTGAGACAGGCTGAATGAGTTTTACATGTGTTTACACTGTGAAGGTGACATCATGTTATGTGTGATTATGCTGAATATTGGATGGGATGTAGTAGTTGATTTATAGAGTGTTTTTCTTTTAATGCTCCTTCCTCCAACTTGATATTCTCCATTTAATTCTACTTAAGATGCAGCATAAATTTGGTAGTAAATATGTTGGCTCCTCTAAAATATTTTAATTTCCAATTAAAACCCTACAGAAATGTTTTTCACAAATGAGTGTTCAGATTTTCTTTTTTCCTCAGCAAAGCAGCCAGGCTCAGATATGGACAGAGTTCAAAAGTTATTTGAGTGCTTTTCCCACAACAGCCCTCTATTCCATTAATGTGGACTCTCTTAAACCTCTTGTTTCATTTTATTTATCTCATACTCTTTATGTATGCAGCTGGAAAGTAACATGTAATATGATAATGAAGCGTAAGAACTATGAGATAATTATAATGTTACTCTCTACTAGTGTACAGTGTGTTTGTGTACGATTGTAAAGGCAAGGCAAGTCAAGTTTATTTGTATAGCACATTTCATGTACAAGACAACCCAAAGTGCTTTACATAAAATATTAAAAGCATCACAGAAAGCATTAAGAAGTACAATAAAAGCATTAAAAAATAAAATAGAATAATATAAAAAAAAAGTTTTTAACCTGGATTTAAAAATGTCAACATTTGGTGAAAGTTTAATCTCTATTGGCAGTTTGTTCCACTTGTTTGCAGCATAACAGCTAAATGCTGCTTCTCCATGTTTAGTCTAGACTCTGATCTGGACAAGCTGACCTGAGTCCTTGGATCTAAGAGCCCTGCTAGGGTTATATTCTCTGAACATGTCACAGATGTATTCTTGACCTAGACCATTCTGGGATTTGTAGACTGTCAATAGGATTTTAAAATCTATTCTCTTACTTACTGGAG
>JAPZDV010000025.1:18041908-18081605 GCA_029814665.1 Acanthurus lineatus
TGGGGAACAGGTGTGTCTCATGAGTCTCGCCCCCGAGCCGATCAGCCCCGCCTCTCTGCATCGACCTGCTGAGAGGGAGAGGGAGAGAGGGATCAGCAGCAGAAAACAGAAAAACAGAACCATCACACATCCTTTGTTTAAGCCATCTTCTCAGCCATCTCAGCCATCTTGTCTATGTCTGCCCATAAGACACAAACACACACACACACACACATACACACACACACACATACACACACATACACACACATGTAAATAGTGCATATGCTGGTAGGTTAGATATTGTGTTTTGTTTGGTATTTTTTGCTTTTGAACACGTCATTTTTTTGTCTGTTTAATCTTTTACAAAAGTGAATGTTGCCAACCTTTATGCTGCAGAATTCCAAATCCCTCAACTTTTACTGACAATTGATTAGGACTTTGATTATAATTATCAATAGTTATCATAGTTCCAAATTGATAATTAGTAATTTTATGAGACTAATTAAATGATTGGCTATCATCTCCCTTTCTAAAGGTGGTGCCCCGACGTGGATTTAATGTAAATTCCTATTACTAACTTTACTACTATTTACTTTAGATAGCCAATCCCAAATTATTAAACCCAACATATTTGGAGCCCCAAGAGTTAATAAGCAAACCAGCAACACCTGTGTGGCAGAATTAGCAGGCTAAAATCTGATAGGCAGAGACACTAACAGGGGGAGTGCCAGTGAGTGTGGAAGGTTTACTGGCAGGAAGAGCTGGCACGTGCTGACTGGAAGTAGAGGGGTGTGTGCAGAAGGAGCAGCAGGAGGGTGGGGAAGAACAGAAAGCTCCAGCAGTGTCCATGACACCCAAGTACCTATGCTCCTGTACAGTTTCAATAATTACAATGTTCATAGTTACAGAAGAAAGAGCAGGTGAGGTTTCTTTTAAAATCAATAATCATTTCTTTATTTTTCTTTGTGTTTAAAATTAATGATACTGACCCCAGTGGTCCATAAAACTGTCGATCATAAAAACAGAGATATACAGGCGCAGGTCATCACCAGTAATTCATTCAGTTCAAGGCAAGTGGTGCCCAGCATATAAACTAAAAACCTAGTAATATTTTTTAAAACAAAACAAAACAAAACAAAACAAAATGATGTTATTTTTTGTAATTATTTATTAATAAGCACAAATGGTGGTAATATATATAAAGCATATTTTAAAAGACAAACTTAGAATTAAGGTATATATTTGACTATGTTTATTATGTTTGAAAAATTACATATTAGGCATATTATTTTGGCAGATAATGATTGAATATCAAGCTATTTTTTATTTTATTAAAATGGGTGTAGATCATTTCTTCTACAAAAGCACTTGGGGAAGCACTACTGAGCTGTTTCTTAAGCAATTAAATTTCTAGCCAAATTTTTCTTTATTTTTTAGGTCCAACTTTCCTTATTCAGGTTTTCATGTGATGTTGGTCACTTTCTTGCTGAAGCCAGTCAGGAGAAGAACAAAAACATCTTTTCCATCAAGAAAAGCCTAGTGCATCTCTTTGCTCTTCTTTGCTTGTGTGGTTGACCGATCAGCTTGTAGAGCAGTTGTTTGTACTAGTTTGTATATTTTTTGTATGTCTTGTTGAAGTTTTTTGTGGATTACATCGACCTCAGCATGGACACCCGGGTTGGATTTTCTAGGCTCTTGTCTCTCTGCTTTTGTGACTTACTGTCGAGTTCAGCTCAGCTAACTACGGCAAGCCCAATATCCCTGTCGGGCAGTGACTCACCTACACAGGAGACTTTCTGCTGGGGCTTGCACTTCAACCCCAGAAAGCTGTTCATTCAGATGTGTTTCACGAGGAAATTCCATAAGACCAGACTTCTAAAAGGGAGGGGTCAAAGAACAACAAAAATTAGATAACCAGATGGGGAAAGAAAAAGGGTGGAACTAGAGCCAGACTGAAGAGTGAGAAATGTACACACTGCATGCTCCCCTCAGTTATCCTGGTGAACGTGAACTGTCTACAGCACAAGGCAGATGAGCTAATGTTAACCATATGCATGAATAAGGGACTTCTTCCATTCTTCCATTCAAAGAAACATGGTTAAATAATAAGGACAGAGATAACATGCTGCACATAGATGGCTTCCCCCTTTAAGACTTGACCGAGCCACAGAGCTCACTGGTAAACTACATGGCGGAGATGTGTGTCTCTATGTGAACATACACTGGTGTTCTACGGTCACTTTAAGAGAGGAGGTGTATAACTCTGACATCAGACTCTTGTCCCCTTTTTATCTTTCCAGAGAATTTCCACAGCTCTTTTTAATTCCTGTTTTTTTTTTCACCTCAGACAAAATGGAACCCACAGCGATAGAGCACATACAGAAAACACTACACAGACTCAAACTCATTTCCCCTGACTCTCTCAAGTTCATCCTGGGAGTGTTTCCATTATTAAAGTGATTTTTAAAAGGGAAAAAAATATATACAGCTGTTTAAATTAAGTGTTAAATAGATCAACGTTTAGACAGTAGTCACGGACATGGGGTGCTTTGGTCAGTAACATGGCTTCTCTGCTCTGCAGTGTACAGAAAATATATTCTTGTATTTCCTATCCACTCCCATTCAGTCAGAAAAAGATTCCACAAAATTCTTTTGTTTAGCACAGAGCAGAGAGGCTGGGAGACCCATGTTAATGTTCAAGCACTCTATATCAGGGATGTTTGTTGGAACATAGTAACCAACAGTTCATAATATCAAACCATTAGTTGTTCCACAAACGGTTCCCCATACACTTGCAGCAACAGGTGTGTGTGAGCACATGTGTGCATGTGTTTGTGTGTGCACTTGCGTTTCTATCCTACAGGGCACAAAGGCGTCATTACACATTCACCTACAGTGGACCAAGTGTATAATGGGACATTTTTTAGGTCTCCTGTTGGACATGCTTTAAATCTTGCTTAAATCATGTCTAAGACACTCTGGTAAAATTTTTTAACTTTTGCCAAGAGGGGACTTGAAAGTGTGTGAGTGTGTAACCTCATGTTCTGCAGCCTGCCTGCCTGCCGTGAGCAGATAGTGTAAAAACCCATTCACACACATCTTTTTTCACACACCTCTGTTATGTTAATGCCTTGCAGCCCCTCCAGTCTGTGGGGCACACTCCCCCCTGAAAATGCTGCTTACTAAGTAAAGAAACTAGTCTTTTAAAACATTGTCTTATGATTGTTGCATCCAGTATTTAAAAGTGTTTTTAAACTATTTTGTCATAATGTTTTTTTTTAACTATCAATACAGGGCCAGCGTTATTGAATGAGTTAAGTTGAAAGTTAAAATAAAGGCTTACCAATGAAAGCAGAGGAATAAGAATTATTTTTACAATTTAAAAGAGGGGGAAAAAGGAAAACAACCAATATAAAATTAGAAATGAAATGGTCAGCCAAAATATTCTCATTAATTCTCTAATAAACTGATTTAAGATCAGCCTTTCCTAAAACTTGAAATTGTTCTGTTCAAACAGCTCACTTTGCCAGTTGTTACATGCAGCTTATATGACAACATTTTTCAAAATGCTGCTACACTTGTTGTACAGTTATAGGACTACAATTTGGTTTTTGTACATTACAGAAAATGTTCAGTTTTTAAAAAATCTGTCAATAAATTTTTACAAGCACACCATCACAATAAAATTTTCAGTGTAAGTGTGTGCTCAGTGCACATGCACAAGGATGAAATTCATTTATTGATGTAAATTAGTGAGACAAAGTCCACACTTGAATTGTATGATGTGATAAAAGTCCACTGTTATTTGGCACATAATGACACATAGTGCCCTTTTAGATAGCGTGGGCCGCTATCTAATCTAATAATTTTATTTACTATCTGATCTAAATGCAAGCAATTTGCAAAGTATTACAAAAACAGATTGATAACCTCTTGTGATGATTCTACAAAGAGCAACATAACTTATTTCGGAAAGTCACAATAAGGTACTGCTGGGGAGAGAAACTATTTTACATTGTATGGCAAATATAGGAGGAACTGGGAGTCAGTTTGCTGAGATAAAAGGGAAATGCCAGTGAGAGGATGGGCTTACTTTACCTCTCTTACTGCCTGCTCAACAATTTGGTAGAACACATTTTGAGTCAACATTTCTCTTTGAAAAGTGTATTGAGCCTAACTTGATTGAGCTATTTCTATCACTCGAGTGGGCTCTGTTATGCTAGAAAAAATACACAACATGGCCATATGTCTTGCAGTTGAATGTTTTCTCAGATTGCCTCCTTAGGGAAGGCTGAATAGCCACTTAATGGTAAAGTTAGTTATGTTTTAGTTATGCTTAAACAATGAAAATGAACTTTTTTTATATATAAAATGTTTGCTTACTTATTGTTGTTAATATGTTCAATTCAAGGGTATTTCATCATTATCATGCTGAAATAACTTTGAGTATGATTTTTTTTTCACTGTCCAAAAACATGACTGAACAGTTGATCTGTTAGTTTATGCTAAAATATTATATTAATATCTTAAAAACTTGTTAACCATGTTAACCATAACATACTTGTAGAAGAAAAATTTCATGTTGCTCTCTTTAGCATTTTTGAGATAGTACATGTACATGGAAATAGTACTAGCACTGGTAATACTACTAATTCTCCATTAACAAATTGATATATGTCAATTACATTCATCTGGCGTAGCACTCTATCACTCTCCTTCTTGGTCAAATAGCCCTTACACAGCCGGGGGGGGGGGGCATCATTTATTTTTGTCCAGTTGAAAAATAAATGATGGTCCAACTAAACGCAAACCGGATGGGATAACATGTTGCTGCAGAATGCTGTGGTAGCCATGCTGGTTTAGTGTGCCTTCAATTTTGAACAAATCCCCAACAGTGTCACCAGCATAGCACCCCCACACTATCACAACTCCTCCTCCATGCTTCACGGTGGGAACCATGCATGTAGAAACCTGTTCTGTTCACCTTTTCTGCGTCGCACAAAGAAACGGCAGGTGGAACCAAAGATCTCAAATTTGGACTCACTAGACCAAAGCACAGATTACCACTGGTCTAATGTCCATTCCTTGTGTCTTTGGCCCAAACAAATCTCTGCTTGTTGCTTTTCCTTAGTAGTGGTTCCCTAGCAGCTATTTGACCATAAAGGCCTGATTCACGCAGTCTCCTCTGAACAGTTGATGTAGAGATGTGTCTGCTACAAGAACTCTGTGTGGCATTTATCTGGGCTCTAATCTGAGGTGCTGTTAACTTGATAGATGAACTTATCCTCAGCAGCAGAGGTGATTCTTGGTCTTCCTTTCCTGGGGCACTCCTCATGTGGGCCAGTTTTGTTGTAGTGCTTGATGGTTTTTGTGACTGCACTTGGGGACACTTTCAAAGTTTTTCCAATTTTCCAGACTGACTGACCTTCAGTTCTTAAAGTAATGATGGACTGTTGTTTCTCTTCACTTAGCTGATTGGTTCTTGCCTTAATATGAATTCTAACAGTTGTCAAATAGGGCTGTCAGCTGTGTACCAACCTGGCTTCTGCACAACACAACTGATAGTCCCAACCCCATTAAAAAAGGCAAGAAATTCCACAAATGAACCCTGACAAGGCACATCTGTGAAGTGAAAACCATTTCAGGTGATTACGACACTGGCTCATTGAGAGAAGGCCAAGAGTTTGCAGCGCTGTCAACAAAGCAAAGGGTGGCTACTTTGAGGAATCTAAAATATAAAACATATTTAGAGCTACTTAACACTTTTTTCTTTGCTACATAATTCTATATATCTTGCTTCATATATTTGATGTCTTCAGTATGTATCTACAATGTAAAAAGTAGTACAAATAAAGAAAAAACATTGAATGAGAAGGTGTGTCCAAACTTTTGACTGGTAGTGTGTGTAGGGTATTTGTAAGTTTAAATGCCTGTGCTTACATGCAAAATGCCATGTTTTGCATTGTCCTACCAGGCTATGGAGTATCTTCCATTTGAAGGCACAGTGAACCTGAAGAGCCCTGAGCACATCTTCTGTTTGCTGGAGGATTATGGCACAGACCCCAACAACATCCCTGAGCATCCAGACTATGTCTATTTTGGCCGATGGGTGAGATGCTACTGACGGTTTGCTAACATTTGACCAATAAAAGCTGATCTGCAACTAATCTGTTTTTTAAATTCTGGCACTAGATAGCGGATGGACAGCGTGAACTGATTCGCTCCCACAGTGTGAAGAACAGACACTTTATAGGAAACACCAGCATGGATGCTGGGCTCTCATTCATTATGGCCAACCATGCCAAGGTCAAAGAGAATGACCTTGTATTTGACCCGTTCGTTGGTACTGGTGAGAGGATCCTATCACTGACTCAAATGTGTAAAGCCATAGACAGTCACATACTTGTGAAGATCTATGGCAATAAATGGTTTCAAATTTGTGTCTCTTGTGTTTTAGGAAGCCTTTTGGTAGCATGTTCTCATTTTAGAGCCTATGTCTGTGGAACAGATATTGATTTCAACACTATTCATGGCAAAGGTAGGTTTTATCTGCTCAGAGCTTTCATGGCACATCAACTATAATCTCTTATATTTTTGGATTGTTGCTCTATCTCAGAGTTTTGAAGTTTCACTTTAATTCAAGCTTACAAATGTTGCTTCAGGTCATTTCTGTCTTTAGACCCACCAATGGCAGGACTCACTCTGACAAGTCTATTTCAGACACCATACACATTTTCTGAAAGTGTCTTTGTCTACCAGGAAGGTCGAGCCGAAAAAACCAAAAATGGCGAGGACCTGACGAGAATATCAGAGCCAACCTGCGGCAGTATGGGGCAGAGAACATGTATTTAGACGTAATGGTGTCGGATGCATCCAAGCCTGTGTGGAGGGAAGCTGCGCTATTTGATGCTATTATTACTGATCGTAGGTCCTTCGTTTTTGCTTTAACAGACCACTATTAACACTTTAGGCCTGCTGATTGTTAAAACCTGTGAACAATGTGTTTATAGCTTTTGTGTAATTACTTTTGTGTTGTCTTGTTTGTGATTCTTCTGTGGTCTCTTTGATGCAGCTCCATACGGTATCCGTGAGTCCACAAGGAGGACAGGCTCCCACAAAGACACTATCAAATCCCCTGAAGGCGTGTAAGTTCACCTGGTATTTCATGACTTAATGATGAAATGGGCCTTGGCCTTGGTAATTTTGCTAAATCTTTGCAAGGGATTCAAACATGCAGACTCCTGCCTCTTCATGGTTAATGATCAGCAACTTTGAATGGGGGAAACAAATCAACACAGCTCAGTATTGCAAATTTTGTGTGGCAGTAATTTGTTGATACATGGGCTCACAAGAATCCATCTCATTTTATACAAGTCATTAAAGTGCAGATAGAAATATTTTTAAACAGATTAAAAAAAATCAATTCACCTTTCCATCCACTAGATGGTGCTCATTTCTTTTCTGTTGAGGTTATCTGAGGTCATGTCAGCAGGATAGGTAGGTTTCTGATAAAGAGTCAGTTTGTCTGTCTGTCTGACATTTAATATTTCTGCAATAAACGTGATTGAGTCGAGATGACCAGCCTGAAAACTGTGTCTCATTATGTTGACACAATGTTTCTTCAGGAACAAAATTTACATTAAACAAAAATAGACAATGAACTGCAATATATTGCAACATATGCCAATACTCAGCACATCACTTACAGTTTAAAATCAGAATACATTGTATTACATCAATATCATGTCATCCCTCCTGTTGACCATCTTTATTACTTACTTATTTATTACTTACTTTATTATTTTTCTGTGACTTTGAGACTCTTCTTAGGCATCATTTTTGGTAATATTTTTTTGAATTCTAAATAACTCTGTCCAGAGGGGCAGTAAGTAACTTTAAAGTGTTTTGTTTGTTATGTCTTGTTTCTCTGGTCTAAACCTGTTTGTGTTCATTTGATCCTTCTGCTCAGCTACGCAGAGTCCCACGTGCCCGTCTCACAGGCGTACCATCTGAGTGACATCTTCACAGATCTGTTAAAGTTCTCTGCCCACCACCTGGTCATGGGCGGGAGACTGGTGTACTGGCTGCCTGTCTACAGACCAGAGTGAGTATAGACTTATTAAATGGTGTCTTAAGCTGTTAATATGAAGGTCTGTAGTATGATGAGCTTTCTGCTATTAGTAACCTGTGCAAACCTGAGGAACTTTAACCTCTTACAGTATCATCCAGCTCTTTAAAGCTCACTGATTTCTGTTATTTAAACTGTAAAACTAGTGAACGACAAATTCACTGCTGTTATTTTAAAACATGACTTAATTTAGGGAGTTTTTTAAAAATATTTTTGAAACTAGATTTGAAATGTATTTTGGTCTCATTGGTTCTGATTTATAACTCTTCTTCAGTGGTGTCTTTTTCTAAGTAACAATCTGTGTCAACAGGGGGCAGGCTAATACCATAAACAACAACTGCGCAACACAGGCCTTTTTGAGCAAAACTTTAATCTAATGAAAATCTAATGAACTCCCTTAAAAAACTACACAATATCAAGCAACAGATGATTGTAATATAAACATGATTTTATTTTATAAAATATAATCACTGGTTTCAGTGAAATTTGGCTTTACCAATTAATTTAGGGAAGTGTGCATGTAACACAGACAGAAGTGAAGTCTATTTGTGATCTCTTTTCACGAATAAATGTGTCGGGAAAGCTTTGAAACTTTGAAGTGCCAGTCTGCAGGCTTGAGTCCAGTAGACTGGCACACCAAGGCCTTTTCCACCACACTTTTCCACGTGAGTTTTCAACCTTCCAGCATTTCCCTGTAGCAGTATTCCATTCCCGCTCCTATAAAAAAATTTGTCCTGTATGTGCAACCACCTGCATGAATGACGGTGTTTATATAGAGTTGTATACAGGTGTGTTGAGGTTTTCCTCCTCAAACAGCTGGGTTACAGTAAACCACAACTGACAGCTCCTTTATAAGTTTGATCCATTGGACGACTCTTCTGAAACACAGTTGTTCATTGTTAAATGTTCTGTGCCGTAGCAGAAAGCAAAGTGCTGACTCTAAAGTGCAGGTGTTTGACTGTAAAGGTATGAACCACAACAGACAGAGGCAGAAGCAGACGTTTGGGAAGGAAAAGAGCTTTTTTAATTATAAGACTGGGAAAGAGATGAGATAATCACACGTCCTCTATTTTTTCCAGCATGTGTGCGAGTGAAAGTCAAGGCGCAGGCACAAACACACCTAGCAAACCTCTGGACCTTTGCTCATATCCCTGTGTCCATATACATCTGTTCTGTATGCATGAATGTGTGTGGTCTTGTGTATGAGCCCATGCATACATGTGTGTCATCATGTTCACACATTTGTCTTTGCTAGTCATCTACCGGTGCTTGACTCTGTGCCTGTCCGAGCGCTGTGCCAAAATAAACGTCTGAGACCAGGCCAGTCAGATATGTGAACTATCTGCCTCTGCACTGTGCAGGCTGACCTAAGTGTGTGTGTTGGTACGAGAGTCATGTGTGTTTTTGGATATATGTGTCTGTGTGTGTAAGCCCAGACATAGCCTGTCTCCTGGGCTTAATCTGGGACTCTACAGAGAAAGATATCAGGTTTCTGTCACCCCCACATATATGTGCATCTGCGCCCATGGCTGTGATAGAAACACTGGGGATTGTGTGTGTCTGAGTGCTTCATTGTTGTGTGTTTGTGTGTGAGAGTGTGTGTGTGTGATGACTGGTGACACAAGGTTCTGTCATCGAAAGACGGCGTCTAGACCAGGTCAGACCCCCGAAACTCTCTTCTCTGTCTCCCCTTAAAAAATAAATGAGGAAAAAGTATCAAGACAGATGATGAAACATCCATCATCACAACCATAAAGTGACCTAATTACAACATAAACAAGTGATGCAAAAAAATAAAGTGGCTATAATGTCAGAAGTAAGGTGATATATGTGACACAGTATAAATTAGCCATGTTTGCATTTTAGGTCATCATTTTTTTACTTGTTATAATTGTTGGAACACATAAAATGCGCACACACGCATGCACACACACACACACACACACACACACACACACACACACACACACAAACAAACAGATCTTTAAACACCACATCATACACACCAGGAATGTTGCAGAAACTCTACACTGAGATGTGCCACACATTCTTCCTAATAACACCCATAACTTCCACATGTCACATGTCAAAAAAGATAAGGAGGTTTTTTATTTTCAAAATAATTGTTTTTTATTTTTTAGCTAAAAATATTGCATGGAAAATACAGTTTAAAATTACACAACATCAGTGTAGCTTTATGTATAAAAGTGCCCTGTACAAAGTCATAGACTGTAATGAAAAGGGTAAAATATGACCTCCGCCTCCGCTTTGAGCACCAGCTCAACAGGTAGGGCTTTCCACCAATGACTCCTGATTGGCAGGCGAGAATTACTGCTTGACTGCATCACTGCCAGTCTCCATGACAACCAAACATCCCATTGCCACAGAGGCCAACACATGGCCATGGCAACAGGGCAGACAAACAGTGACGTGCAAATCTGGCTTTGAGTTGGGACTGTTGCTGCCGCTGTGATGGCGGCCATGAGAAAGTGCTACTGACACAAATATGCAAACACATACATCATCTGCTGTTAATAGGCCTTAACCTGGCCTGGCTGGTGATGACAGAGCCAGCAGTCGACCTGTCAGGTCAGAGTCACTTTTTCCACCTTCATCTTCGCACAAAATGAGCTACCTTAGCTGTGGTTAGACTGCACTGGTCAAATGTTTAGTGATTCTTATGGTGAGATAGAAACATCTTAGAAGCCTCTAGACAACATGGAACGTTCTAAATAAATGTGAAAATATCTTCTGGAAAGCAGAAAATTATCGGTACTGTCCTATAGGACATTGAACTACTCTGTTTTTCTGTCTCTCTTTTAAATTTTTTTTGGAGACTGATGCGTAACTGTGAGTGTCCCCCTCTTCAGGTACTGTGAGGAGATGGTCCCTCTACATCCATGTCTCCGGCTCATCAGCAACTGTGAGCAGACGCTATCCAGCCACACCTCACGACGCCTGATCACCATGGAGAAGATCAAAGAGCCTGAGGTTTGTACATATGCTTTTTAATGTGTTAGCGTTAGAGCTGAAACTGTTGGTCGATTAATGGATGAGTCGAACAGCAGTGAACTAATTGGCGGCTATTTTGCCACACGATTGTTTCTTTTCTTCAGGCAAAAATGACAAACTTTCTCTGTTTCCAGTTTTTTCCATGTAAGAATTTGTGACTTTTCTTTAGGTTTTAAGCTGAATATCTGAGAACAGACTTGATTTTGTTCTGATGGTTAGATAATATTAAAAAAAGTATATGTAAAAAAAACCCTTCTATCTTGCAGTGTTTTTATGACTTTTTTTTAAAATTACATTCTTCATTACCAAAAAATTGCAAACTACTTTTTTTTGCTTGTGCTGTAAAGTTATCCTAATTTCTCACAGTCGCAGCTGCCTGTTCCACCAGTACAGACTGACCTCTGGTGGTGCTTCCTATGCATTACAGTAGATCGTCTCTACACAGCATCGGATTAATAGAAAGCAGAGCGTCTGTAATTTTGTTGGTGATGAAAAACTGGCCATACAAGGATTTCTAAATATATGGTGCACCAGTATACCTTCATACTGCCAAAGCCTTGTGGCTGCATAGTGATGGGTGACATCATATCTGCACAGTAACAACCTGTGTGTGCGGCAGCATTTGTTTACTGCTTTTATGTGTGAGCATGAACAGCAACACAGATATGACTCAGTAAAATGAAAGCATGTGTGTGCCTGTTCTTTCAAGTTTTTTATGTGTAGATTATTGAACTGTTTGTATCTGTAACTGCACAAGTATGTGTCATGTTCATACATGTAGTTTGTGCATGTGTATGTTTTCTACATGTCAACCTAATGGAAGTGATGGTGTCTCGCTGTCTGTCTGGGTAAATCCTCACCATCTGGCTATGATTGGCTCATTTCTTTTATACTGAAACCCTAAATGACTTAATCACACATCATATGGAAAACAATCCATCTCTGGATCTGGCATCCATTGCTTTTCAAAACCCCAAATTGCTCCCATAAAAGCCCTTGTATGACACGCACGCACAAACACACAGTTGTTTGATCTTATCTGGCTGGTATCTATCTGAGGTCACAGTTTGTCCTTTCCGAGGACACCTCAGTCTTCACCTGTCTGCACTCAGTCACCAGGTTTCTTAGCTTGTTGCTGAACACTCAGTCTTGTTAGCGTGCTTGTATGTGCACGTGTGCACACAGTTTTCTGTGTTTCGGCAATAAAGTGCTCAGCCTAATTGCTGTAAACACTTCATGTTAAACCAGAACAAAAAAAAAATTCTCTTTGAAACCTCACATTTTCTTTTTTATAGAGTGTGACATAATGTGTTTGGTGACCATAAATTACTTATCTACCCAATTTAACACTAAATCTATGTAACCCTGCACCTTTATGGTTTTTTGGCAAAGGCTGAGTGGTTATTTCCACTGTTTTTAGTTGTTTATGGCCCTCTTTCCTTATTAATTTGGGGTCATGGTTATGTTGTCGGTCTTGTTACCCGGACTTTTCCCTCAGAGAGGTCATGGAGACCGTTTCCAGGTTGCTTGGCAGCGTGAGCAAGCAAAAGAGAGGTGTCTCTGACAAATTACAGGGCCCAGCATTGGAGTCATCACTTCCAACTCGACTCACCTCATTATTCGTATTTCCAGCATCTCTCCTCGACCCTCCGTTGAGCGGTGGCTACCTTACAGCCAAGACAAACTGTTTAACTAAGGGGATTCATAACAGTTCATATATATTGTTAATATACATGGGCACTGTCCTGTTACTGCTTGCAAATATGGGAAAAGTATGTATGTAAACTTTGTGATTCCAATATTATACAAACATGTCGTGGGAGTTCCATCGTTGACTTGAAAAAACAAGATCTGTTTCAACTTTCACATCTAAATTACCTTTATATTGATATAGTGTTATCACATTTGTAGGTCTAACACATGCTCAACACATGCTGCTTTTGGGGGGAGACGCATTACTGGCAGCTGCGTGTTTTTATTTCATTTAGTTTTCTCATAACGCTCTTTAACAAGCTGTAAATTTGTCTAGCAAGATGTATAAGGAAGCATGTTTTTTACAATAAAAAAACAAGTGAAAGGTGAAAATAATACATCTAATTCAGTTTACATTCAGCTGTGCACAATGTGGCTATACACTGCAGGAAGTTCTCTTGTTTGTTCTTATGAGGAAAAACTGGCAGCTCTTTCAGGCAGTGAGTTTAAATAAGTTCAGAACAATAATCTCTGTCTTTGTCTCCTACCAGGAATTAGACAGCCTCGCTCATCTGGCAGACCCACGCTTCAGCCCCTACCAAGGCCACAATGCCTTCAGAGAGAAATATTTCAGTGGACTAAACAAAAGGTGCAACAAGGAGGACAATGAACCTAGTGTTAATGGAAAGTGAACGACTGGATGAAGATTGAAGAAAATCACTTCAGAAAGTTTTTAGTGAATGAAAAGAAAGTCAGGACACTCTTGTCAATTTCACTCTCAGTGGAATATAGTGTGCTAATTTATTTGTAATAGTTTTTTTAATAAATTTTAAATTCCTTTTTACCGTTTCAAATGTCATTATTTGTATCCCTGTACCTACTTTGTTGCAAATAAATGGATAAAAAAAGTGTCCTGTCTGAAGTGCTGATTATTAATAATTCAGGACAATTACTGCAAATAGGCAGTTGACTAGCTGAATGCTAAGACCTCCTCTGTAATTCTTTTTTTAAGAACCTGACAACAAGCCTGTGGTGTAAAATATTAGAGGGGCACTATATTGATCTGTTGGAAAACTTTTTTAAGACTGGAGTCAGACTGAGGAAAAGGAACGCTCATAACTGGACTTTTAGTCTGTAATATTGAGCTGGATTCTAAACTTCCTAAAATATAATTTTATAGTAAATTTCATTACTTCCTCTTGGCTTGGCAAAAATATGTCTTTAAAACTCCAAGACCCCTCATTTGCAACACAAGCTGTTAAAATTGACTTGTTTTCTTCGTGTCTTAATGGAAATACATGTAGTTATTAGAGACAAAAGTCTTCATAATTACAATTTCAAGGAAACAGCAAACGTCTACATTCAAAGCAAATGCAGTTAACAATGTGCTTTTTTCCTTTTATTTAACTGATTGTTTTTGGTTAGGCATTTGTTTTTGGTTAAATCTTGCATGTTTACTTTTGTTATTGAAGTTTTTGTAAAGTACATTGACCTGGATTGGCATTATATTTGACTGATCTGATATAGAAATCCTGTTGTATTTTATTTTAAATCTAATCTAAAAACAGAATGTTGCACTACATGTAGAGTCGGAGTTCTGTTTTATCTCCGACAAAGGGAGCATGTTTGGGCCAGAGAGGCCTCCCTGTGCGGGCAGGAGCCCAAATGACAGGGCGTCCCCACCTTGCCACACACCACTACAGTTAGTCAGCAGCTTTTGTTGTTTTCCAACCACAGTTTACATGCAGCCTGGCTCATTATTCATCTCTTGAGAGCGGTGCAGCAGGCCTTTATGTACATTACCCCTTGGCTCTGTTTATCAGTTGGGCCCCTGCCTTTCCACCACACTTCCCCAAGTTCCAGGCACCATCACATGATACCCGGCTTGCCATCGTTTGCGGTGCGTGTTGTTTACAGTTCCCACAGTGTCTATCATCATCAAGCAAAATTGAATTCCGCAAGACAGTTTGAGACCTTTCCTTTCTTTACTTATCACTTCTGTCCTCTCTGTATGTCTTCACTTGTCTGACGTAAATGACTAATGTCTTTGCCACAACAGAAGACCCCTGTCTGTTGAGGATGATAGTTTTAACGCGCTCTCTATTACTGTATGTGAGGGGTGTTTTCTGCACCACAATGTTCTCTAAGCCCTCAGTCTCCAATGATGCAGACTATAATTTGGGCGGGCTCGGGGTGGGGGGGTTCCTCTCTACACGACGTAATGCTGTCCAGACGTTGTGGAAATTCAGTGTGTGTTAGTGTGTGTGTGTCTATATGTGTATACTTGTGAGATCTGGTTTTACTTTATGTTGGATGCTTACTGCACAGTTTCATGGTGTAATTCAGTGGCAATTAAATGATTTTAGACCTAACTTACAAATAACACGCATATTTCAACTGTTTAAGACGGATAAATAAAAAGAGGCACTGCTCCTCTTCTTTTCTATTCCCCCCAAATCTTTTATCACTCCACCTTACCTCCAACAGTTCTCCTCGCTTGTCCTCTTCCTCACTCGCCTCACCTCTGCCCTTTCCTCCCTTCTCCTCTGTCCTCTATAGACCTCTTTTTTCAAAGGGGAACTCCCTGTAGGAGGAGAGGGCCCATGCTTTGGAACGATGGCTCCTGATTAAACTCCCCTCTGTTTGAAAGTGACCATCAGACTGCTGAATCAGCTGGCACACTACAATTCACATACACACACATGCACAACCAAGATATACTTTATACTTACCCAATTTTAGCTGAAACATAGATCACCTACAAGCCTTAAAAACAACTAATAGAGAGAGATCATTTAAGAAGAGGACCAACCAAAATGCATGCAATTTGCAAAAAGACTAGACTGGAAACAAGAGAACTGTAAAACCACGTATTTACACTTTGACTTTAGAAAAAAAAAGATCACACAAGATGTAGCGTACCACTTAGTGCACACAATAAGTGCCTATAGATAGATTTTGTTACCTTTGGACAAAGCAAAACTGGCTATTATCAGTCTTTATGCTGATCTAACCAGCTTCCAGCTGTGGCTTTATGTGCATCGTAAAAAAATATGAAAGTTGTACCAGTCTTCTCATCTAACCTCCTGCAAGATAATAAATAAGTGTATTCCCTAAATGTTGAAATAGTCCTCTAGAAGAAGGCTCCACATGCTGAACACACACATTCCCCTCTCAAACCTTCACAAAGCATCCCTGCAGTTAGAGGCAGGGGTTTATATATCACAGTGTCCTTATCAGATCTGATGAAAAGAGGCTTCACACATCTGTCGGCCATCTGATGGAGGGAAAGTGATTAGACTTGTATCACTATCTAAAACACTGATCCTTATTTTTTACAGAGGCGTGTGGAGCATCTGATGTAACCTACAGGCCATGTAACAGTATGTGTCACAGGGAGTTTGGATGTGAGGCTGTGTTGGTGTGTGTGTTTTTTAGGAGGCAGGGTGGTCAGTGTGTGAGGGCGAGAGAGAGAAACTTCATAGCTCACAGATGGTATTTAGAAGTGTCTAAGCGTCACACGTGTAAGTTACTGAACAGATGTGGCACAGGTGCAGTGCACCTGTCTGTAACCAGGGGAGTTTGGACACCTGCAGGTCCTCCACCCCTTCTCGCCTTGCCTCCCCTGCCCTCAGGTCACCTTCTGCCCTCATCCACTCAGGGAAGCCCTCCGCTGCTTCTCAGTTGTTGATTGAGGTAAGGTGAGAGCTCTTATCTCAACGTCTGGGAGGAGAAGCTCAGCAGAGAACGAGTCATTATAGTGCTACAAATCACAGCGGGGGTCCCAGCTCACACAGCTGTGTGAAACTCAAACCATGCTTGGAATAAAGCAGAAAAAAGGAAGAGGAATGGAAAGGGAGCACCAAGAGAAGAGGGGGGAGGCAAATATCTTAAAATATCCAAGGCTATTTTCCCATTATGTTACAATTAAGGACATAACAACTGTAGTGCATCTTCTTTCAGTATTCTTGAGACAGATGCCACTAGATGACAGCCTTGAGCAGAGGAAACATCCCCCAAAGTGATAGCGAGGGTTCCTGTGTGAGCTGTGCGTACTGCACTCCAGCCTACAGACTGTTTGCCATAAATACAATCAATGCTGTGCAGCTTGTAAGCAAACAGTTCAGGGGCTAAGCTTTTGAAGTGATAGAGCTGTGGTTGAGAAAGTGCAGAGCAGCTCCGAACACACAACATCCTCTTTTAAGATATTAGCCTGGAAGTGGTGAGGGTTGTTGGCCCAGGAAGTAAAGGGGGTGAGTGAACGGCTTGTCACACAACTTCACCATCCTTCTTTCACCTATAAATGGCCCATTCACACTGACTTTATCTTGCTGTTATATCATCATGCAAGGTTTTTATTACAGATTAAGGCTTTAGGAAATTAAGCGTGCCTTTCTTTAAACAAACCTCCAGATATCCCACTTTGTGGTTTGTTTTCCTGTTATTTTTCTAGCATGTGACCCTAAAGTCCTCCAGAGCACTTCACACATGCATTGTTTATTTTGTAAAATTACATGTTTGTCTGTGTCTGGATGTATTTATGGGGTCATCACACCATTGTGACTGTAAAGAGGAAGAAAAAAAAAACGTGTTTGTAGCACAGAACAGCAGGGAGCAAAGAGCCAAAGACAAACAGAGAGTGGGTGTATTTGGATGTGTGCATATGTGCCTTATTTCATGTTTATACTGTTTGTGTGTGTGTGGGTTCCTGCTTTTGTCCGTGCTGTTCTTCATTAATGACAAGAAACCGCTGGATGGCTCCCTCACGCCCATTTTTAATGACTCTTAACTGCCAAGTGGGTGCACACACATTCGCCCGCATCGCCAAGATGGCAAACATGATGGTTGTGACACATTTCCTCTTCGGTTCTTGTAAGGATCATAAAGCACTAATGTCTCTAACTGGCTTAATGTACAAAACCAATGAGGATGTAGCCTTAACAAGAAAATTTTTCATCCATTCATACATTTTCCATTAGCTTCCTATTCAGGGATGCTGGGAGCATTTCAAGACATGGAAATGGCCTGGACAGGTAACCAATCATTCATAGAGCAAACAGAGACACACTTCTTCATGCTGAAATTCACACTAATGAGCAAATTTGAGTCTCCAGTCTCACTAGACTTGCATGTATTTGCAAAGTGGGAGGAAACCGGAGTGGCCAAAGTAAATATCTGAGCACGGGAAGAACGGAAAGGAAAAACCAATATCCTCTCTGCTTTATATGATATATCTAGTTTGCAGCTGTTTTAAAAATCACACTTATGCACTTAATGGCAAGCACTTCCCTCTAGAACCTCCTTTGTGCATCATAATACTATAGTGTCCGTACTATAATATGCAAAGGAACACACAATTCAATTTCTTTTCAATCCAAAAGTTGCCTCTTTATCTTTTCCCGCTTCAGGCCACTTTGCATGGTCCTTGCACCCCTCCCACATGTCCCACTCCCTGGGAAATTACATCTTTCAGGATGAACTGCTCTGCCTCTCAGCAGTGAAGAGTGCTGGTCTGTGCTGGGTTTGAATTTCAGCGATGCACCTCAGTGCCTCCTGAGAGGGTCTGATTCAGGTGTAGGGGCACTGTGTGTGTGCATGTGAGCATTACAGGCAGTTGTGTGTCCATAAGCATCACTAGCTGCGTAGAAATGTACTTTGCCGAAACTCACCGACTGCTCACGGCTGTTTAGCTGAGTGGAATGTGTGATCCATGGGGGTGAATGTTCGTCAGGGCCAGGATACACGCATGATGCTAAAATGTTTTCTCCTCTGGGACCTGCGGAGACTATCACACCCCTATCACGTGAATTTGTGAAGTGCCTCCAGGCTACCAACACACTCACACCTGTCCTTTCTGACGTGGGGTGGACCGGCTGAGCCTGCATGCCTGCCTGGCTCTGTTTGTGTGTGCGTCAGTGTATCTCTATCTGTACTGTATCTACATTGCAATGACTTTGTCTAATCCTATGTTCCTTCCTTTTTCCTGCTCTCCCACTTTTCTCTGTGAGTCCTGAGCCCCTTTTACATTAAACTGAATAGTGATGCATCAAATTTTGTCATCTAGATTGACATTGTAAGAGTAGTTCAACATTTTTTGAAGATTTGTCAAGAGTTGGATGAGAAGATCAATGTCACTCTTTTAATTGTCTGTTAAATTTAGCTAGGGGAAGAAAGTGGTTTGCTTAGCTTTGAAAAATACTGGAAACAAGGGGAAAAAGATAGACTTTTTCCAAAGGTCTACCTACCTGCATCTACAGAATTCTCAAATTAGCCTGTTATATCTTTAAGTGATAAACAGGCCGGAATTCAAATTAAGAGTTGTGGGTATTTAATACAGGCAGTTATGAGCTTGATAATTTGTTCAACCTCACACTAACAAGAATTCTTGTCTTAACTCTTTAGCTCTTGTGAAAATTGAACAAATTAAACAAAACAGGGTGATCAGTGAGCTTTGAAACTGTTGGTAGATTTTCTTCAACCCTTTGATTAGCTGTGTGCCCTCTTCCCTGTCTTTTTGCTAGCTGGCTACCTTTATATTTAAAGGACAAAAATGAGAAGTACACTTATTTAAAAAAAAGCAAATTTCATGACATGTGGAACTGCTAAAAATGAATACAAAAAGTAATACTTGCACAATAAAACAGAAAATATTCATAGATTCAATCAAATTTCATGCTACAACAAAGAAACCCAATAGCTTAAATAAAAACTTGTATTCAGTATTGAGACAACCTAATCAGATTTTTTTTTACATAGCTTCTCTGATCTGATCATCAGCTCAAATAAAAAAAGTGCTTGGATGAAGCACTTTTTAAACTTCATTTTCCTCTCCACTCTGCTCTGCGGCCAAAAACGACCCGGCCAGTATCTGACAGTGTGGAACTCAAACCAAATAAACCCTGTAGATTTGAGTTAGTGCTTGTTCTTGTTGTTACAGCTTTTTGGCTTGGCGCAGACCAGGACCAACACTGACTTTCATCCATGTAGCAGTCAGTCCTGCACAGAGCTGTCCAGAACTGTTAGAGCTTTGTCTTATTTTGCAAGGCAGCAAGGACAAACTACTACAACGTAATGCAGGTAAAACGTCCCTGGATTGTATACAAGTTGTGTTTTAAACATAGACCATACACAATAGAGAACATCTCAAGCTTTAATTGTTTATGGTGTTTTATGGGCTGAGCTACCTCACCTCAAGTATTTTGTGTAATGTGTTTAGGTCCTCCTCTGAGCAACAACAGACGGGGTGCTGAGGGAAGAGGATTTTTGAGGCATTTTAAATGGTTGATATAAAATTAAGAGCAATGGGCAGATTAACTCAAAAACAATACAGTCTCAAACCAACCACAACAAATGATGTTTATTTTTGCTTCTTTCTTTTCTTGCTGTTTTTAAACCATGTTACCATGCTACCTCTTGTTGCCTTAACATGGTAAACAATTTGCAGACCGCAAAAGACTCTGCTGGTGGCTTAGGGGTTATTTAGTAGATATAAATGCATATTGGTTTTTTTTCTAGTTTCTTGAGTTTCTGATTCTCCAAACTGTGGTGGTCAATGCGGATGAGACAGCAAAGAACAAAAAAAAGCCTTATGCACAAAGCTTATATCACTCTTTCACCTGGATCTCAAAATGAATGTAGGTGGCATGTTACAACCTATAGTGTGCAATGTGAGGCTGGTGGGAGGTTGGTTTCACTTGTTTACTTTGTTTGTTTGGATATTGCTTGATGAAAAGTTTGTTGCTGTTGTTTTTTTATTTCATTCTTGCATAGCTTTTGTTGAACATTTTGAGGTACGTGAATCTAAATAAATAAAATGTGTGTTTGTGTAAGCTTCTGCGTGAGCATGCAGGAGCATGTGTTTGTGTGTGATTGATTTTGACTATCTGTACGATTTATATGATGGGGGCTTTCCAGTACATCTCCCTCTGTGCTTGCAAATTTTCCTCTCAGCTGCCCCCAATGAATTCTGGACTTTTCCTGTACTCGCTCTTCTATGAATGCGTTTCACCTTTTCACCTGCCAGACTTGTGCAGTTCCTTAGCGTATGCCTTTAAACTGCAACCAGCCACACTAGTCTGAAAAATCACCACTTTCTTCAATTATAATTTCATTTGTATCAAGGTGAAACTTGGTCTTTCTTTGAGGCAAAGGGTTTTCTTCACATGTAAAACAAGAAAGTTTTAGATAGAAAGTTTTTCAATTGGTTGCATTCTTTTACACCTCTGCGTTGTCTTTTACCATTATTACTTTTAAAATATTGTCACTACGTGCATTACATTGAATTAAGACTTGAATTAAGACAGTTTTGTGTCTAAAATTAAATGAGAAATGTCTTTGTTTTTTAAACACTAAGCTTAACTCTTGTAGACACCCCAAAAGACAAAAAACACAAGGCCTGGATATTCTTTTTACCTTATTTCCTGCTTTAAATACTAAACACATACAATTTTCTAAACTCTCTGTTTGACTAAATCAGCTTAGTGCTGACTTTTATTTGATCTATGTACTATGATTTAAACTGACATTTATATTGAGTTCTCTCATAGTTTTCAAGGTAGACTCCAGCCACCTTAACACCTTAAAGTTGGCGATGGTTCCTCGGAGAACTGAGCCAGATGGTTCCTGATTCCAAGCACACAGCAGGATATTACAGGCAACATCATGAAGGCCTGAAGATGGGCTACGGTTGTTCAGATGAAAGCACGCATTTGAGGAAATGACCGTTTTAAGAACCTGTCGAAATGACGGGCTCTTTAAACGGTCATTTCCTTTTCTTTGATAATTTTGATTATTTTTTCTGTAAGCTTAAAAAAAAGTGTGTGTATATATGTGTGTCAGTGGGCAAAAAGCTTAAAGTAACTATTTTAACAAATGAAGTTCATCCATTAAATCCAGAAATTGGACCACCTCTGTTTTCTCATATTCTCTACCACAATCATTCAGTAGTGCAAACAACAATGGGAGGCGAATGGCTTTCCTCAGTTGTACTTTGTGGTCCTTTCTGGCAGTGCTGTTGACCAAAGTCATTAAGTGAGCAAAGAACAAAACTTGGGTTTTTGTTCTCCAACCTTTTGATGAGCCTACAGAGAGGAAAAGACCTTTTCAGAGAGCCTCAGTTGTAACTAGTCAGGTGATGCTTTGGTTGCTTGAAAACACAGAAATTTAAGCGGCTCTAGTGACCATCTGTACCGCCAATTAGAATTGGACACATTCCTTGGCAAATGATAAAGAGAATGTTAAAAGAGTATGGAAGGAGTCATGTCCTGATTTAAAGAGTTTTATCTCACCCTTTATTTGACACTTAGCACCTCATCAGAACTTTCCAGACAGAGTTGTTGTAAAAAAGGATGATTGGAGTCTTGCCAGCCTGCAGCCACGCTGAGCATGACTGGCAGGTGTTGGTGGGTGTTTCCACGGTTTGCATTTCCCGGTATAGTCCACACCATACTGGGAACCGGCTGTTTTAAAAAGCACCTATACCATGATCTGAGTGGTCAACACAAAGGCCATCTGAGAGGTTTATTCTTTCATGAGGCATAACAGATTTTAATGATAATGCCAGCTATTCTCTTTTCTGTCTTCCAACTTGTCAGGTATTTGAAGTTGGCCTGAAAATCACTTAGAAACATAGATATTCAGTCCAGATTTATAATGATCTGCTCCATACATTTGGACCAAAACCACATGCAAAGCGCACAGTTGCTTTAACAGGAGGGAGCTGAGTGAGGAATTCCTCTGTGACTTCATGAGCATTAAAGTCAATCTTCCTGAAATCTGTTCCCATTTAGTCAAATAAACTGAGCAATTTACCCTCCGATGACTAATTGAGATGGTCTTGAGGGAACCTTTACTTTAAAGGAATAAAACAGGGACTTCATCCCTCTTTCACCTCACCAGCTTTATACATCTCATCCCTCCCTCCATTCCTCATCAAAGTGTGCCCACAGTGTAACACCGTGTGTGCCTCCAACAGTCATTCATCATCGTATACTTACTTCCAAAAAAGAACCATTTGTGTAATAAAAGCTCAGAAGGAAAACACTGGAAAAAATAGGAAAAAAAACTTTAACCTGTAATGAAAAACAGACATGCCATGTAGGAGGTGAAGAGGTGATGTCTCATTTGCTGCCAGCACTTGCCAGGGTGGTGGTATTGGTGGTGGTTGTGAGGGGGCACACGTCACATTATAAGGAACAAATTAAGGCTTGAATGCAGAGAGGGAGCTTTAGATGCTCTTTGCCTTTATGAGACTGCAAGCAGAACTGAACCCACCGATGTTGGGTTGGCTCTTAATAGCTGAATGCTCATGCACAACGGCATCACCACCTACTGCCATGTTCCCAGAACTGAGGTACATTTTTCCACTGTTAAGATGTCACCAAACAAATGTTGAGAATGTATGCCCAGCAGAAGGCAGATGTCCCTGGAAAAAACGTTAAGAAGAGGCAGAAAGGGTTGGTGAACATCTGCACGGAAACAGTGTTTGTGCTGAGGCTGTGATTGTTGACATTAGACTTCAATTTGCAGACTTTTGACACATTTTTACACTTTAATTCCCTCCAATATTAATGCTCATTATGTTACAAGCTAATTATTAGCGCAAGCATATAGCTGCTAATTATAATCATTATTAAATCTGTTAATACATTAAAAGAGCTATAGACAAACCAGATGGTGCAACAGAATCACTGACCTTCCACAACAGAGTTAAGCTTTACCAAGGCAGTCAATGCAGAGCAGTACCATAATGATAACGGTTGCAGCTTCAACCCCCCAGCCTGACATGTCAGATAGCTTGTTACACAGAATTATATTAGAAAGATGATGAAGACAGATGATTTTGAATATTTTAGGCAGGTTGGATTCATCTATCTGTCATCTCAGACTTACTACAACCAGTTACACCAACAAACCATAAAACATTTAAGGAAAGTGCTACCAGCGGTCAGTGCATAAATCAAAGAAGACTGAAAACATCTTTTTCATCAAGAAAAGCCTTCAGTGCTCTTTTTTTGCTCTTTTTTCATGAAAAATACACGCTGCAGTTCTGATATAACTGATGTTATAGCAACATTTATGCTCTCCTCTTAAGGAGCCACTGTTGTTGTTTTCACACAAACTCTCACCAGGCACATAGTTCGGTGTGACAGCCTGGTTTAGCTCTGCTGCAGGTAGTTCCTCAAAGGATGCTGATTGGTCTGAACCACTGTGGTTTGACACAAGATGAAATGATCGCTGGATCTCATATCCAGAAAATCTATCAAATCCAGCTGTCTCGCAAAGTAAACAGCCCACAAACACACACTTAGATACAAAAACAGCCTACAAAGTTTTTACACACTGTGTTGTGCATCACACACAAGCACACACAAGCACACACAAACACTTATAAACAAAAACATGAACATATCCACCAAATGACACCCCTCCAGACTTATGTGTGACAAAGATATTGAAGGCAGACAAGCCCTTTTATAACCTATAAGGTGACTATGCCATCCTAAACTCAGTTGCATTGTTCTGCATTTTTGGGTTCTTAACAAATTGTTAGGCCCTTTACCAGTGAATGTACATCTTTTACAGTGTCACCTAAGAGATAATATGCTTGTTGGACATGCCGCTTTGACCTCTTGTGGATGCAAACACATCAGAAGCTTCTTCCCTGGTGCAGTTACTGATTTTGTTCTTTTTGTTTGTTCCATTTCTCACATGGTTTTTGATGACTTTCTGATGTGGCTTTTGTTCTTTGTGCCATGGACACAAATGTTGGGGAGTTAAATATTTGAGATAAAAAAAACAAAACTCTTAAGAGCAGGTAAAATTACTGACAGAAAAAGCTCAAAAAAGTGCAAGTAGGCCCACAAAAAATGTATGTATGTAGTAATAAAAAAAGGTAACTTGTTAATGCCAACCCTACATGTCACTCTGAGCATTAAAAAAGTTTCAAGAATGTTAGATGGATGAAAGTTTAAAGACTCAATAATCTAAGGAGCATGAAAACTTTCATGGAAGTTCATCTTGTATGTGTGTTTGCTGTTTATCTGGCTATCAGTGTATTCATGATCATTTTATCTTTGAGAGAATTGTTTAAAGTTCATAATCATCACTAAAGCCTGTTTCAAACATGACACTGTCTATTATTTAGCCTCATTCACCTTTAATGCGGACATGCATATTATCCCTGCTAGTTCCTGCATCCTGAATAATGTAGAAGTGTGAAATTTGAGCAGAAAACCTGTCTGAGTGGTAAGTAGACAGGAGTGGAAGGGCAGGTCAATCTCATAAAAGTGACTTACACATGGTTAGGTCAATGCAAACAGATGCGTGGAAGTGTCTCTGTCCTACATGGACTTTTAACTTGATTACTTGGAAAATGCTTCACAGGTGAACAGAGTTTTTTTGCTAAGTGTTGCAAAGTTTTGGGCAGCAGCCACATGGGTTTGTAGTCTAGTTTATGCAGGGAGCCCCATGATAGACTACAATATGTTTTAAAATTGTACCAAAACATTTAAAAACGTAAATCCTGTTTAAACGGAGCCTAATATATTGGAAACAGCTACATAAAAAGCCATTACTGTGCCAAATCAAGTTCTGATTTCTACCTGTAACCATCCACCCTGGGATAAAGAGAAAATTGTCTTTATGAAAGAGAATTTGCCATAAAAGACCCTCTTAAAATACACTCTTAAACCCACATTGTACCTATTATGCAGCAAAAGCTTTGAAGCCCTGAGATTACTGTATGGGCTATTGTGCTCTATTTCTTCTTGACACCCTTTTTATCAGGCAATCAGATCCAGCACATGTGCCCGCAATGAAAGCTCTGCGATTTAACGTCCGATTAGCCTACAGTGATGGCTGGTAATTGATCAGTCACATTATTTATTGAGCATCGAAACTTCAGAGTTTGAAAATTCATCCACACCTTGTTCTCATATCTATCTCTGCAAAGGGCTCTGACTCATGAACAAGCATGATCAGGGGTAACACCAAACCCCTAAAACATACACACAAACACACATATGGTACACAAACACACACAATGTACACAGCATATTCAGCATGCAAGAACTTGAACCCAGGCAAGATTTTTTGGATTACTGGTGAGCTGAGCCAAGAGGAAAACAGAATTTGGAAACAACTGTTTGCCATTGCAACTGTACTGTAAACAATCAGCTCCTGTGAGCTGATCCGAGAGGCAACAGACCATCTCTGGAAGAGTGGAAGAGCTTTTGTTGCCGTGATTTACTGTATCTATCATGTAACATATGCCTGCACTGTATATGGCAGATATATGCAAAGGCTTCACTGTTTACAATCTTTTAATGGCTTCTAAACGTTCCTTGGTTTATCTGATGTTCAGACTTGCAGATAATAGTAAGTTTAATTCATAATTACAATGTCTTCGTCTCATCTATCAATCTGGTCAGAATTCCCCCTCATCTTCTTTCCTTTCACCACAAAATTGGCTACTGCTGTCACCAAGGATAACTTAGGGAATTTGGAGAAAGTTATGAGATGGAGGAAAGTTCTACTGGGAAATGGGCTGGTTGTGGTTCCTTTCAAGCAGCAGATCCTGAATCATTTTAGCAGTTATCCCTAAATGTTGACTGTAAATACTACAGGGGGCAGTAAGCGGATTTTAGAGTAGCACTCAGCCAGGGAACCATATTATTTCAGTCATATTCATAATAATAGCAGTGATAACAGCTACATTACATACAGGGCCTTGTTTGTGGAAACTCACACAAACACATCACGTCAGGTGAATGATGAGAAGCGAACCTCCTGTGAGAACATCAGTCAGAAATGATATCACTTCTTGGGCTCAGAAGAAGGACTTGTGGTGAAGGTGTCTGTGAAAAGAAACAATGAAAAAACATTGTTCAAGCTTCTGCATCGGATTATTTTCTTTCCTTTAATCTTTGTTATGCTGATGCAATGGCATCGTGAGACAAAAGCTATCAGAGATGAAGGATGTTGTGTCATTGTAAGCAAGGGAGTTATGAGTAAATAGAAAACTTATTGTTCTGTTTTTTCAAGCCTTGGTGGTTTGTGAGAGACTTGAGTTCATTGAAGCTGACTGAGGACAAATAAGTAAACACAGTTGATAACAACACTTAAATACATTCAATTTGCATCTAACGGGACCTCTATGCCAATAACTGATAATTTAATGAAAACAGTAATATATCGAATTAGAAAAGTAAAATTCTGTCGATTATTATTATAAGGCTCTTTTTAATATACATCATAAATGGTTTAAGAGTAAATCCAACAGTATATCCAAATATGTTTTATGTCTCCTTTTGGCTTTCCCCCGATTCAGGACCTGCCACTTCAACATGATATACTTGGATGTTGCTCTTGTAAGCAGGCAGAAATAGTCCCCCGAGTCCTCAAAAGGCCAGACCGTTAAAATAATCCAAAGATAAACGGCTCCTTGTTAAGTTTCAGTTGAAGTTTTCTTCTGCAGGGATGAATCTTTGTTTGATTACGGTTCATGTCTTTCTAAATGAGAGCTGACAATGCCACAGATTGTGTCTCAGTAACAAAAGCAGATCTTGGATGAGATGAGGATCTGACTTTAAAGTTACATAATGCGCCAAACTCTGTCATGACCAACTGTGCTCTACTTCCAAGTGGAAAACATTACCTCAGTTACTTAAGTGTTTCACAACCTAGCAAGCAGCAAGATTTATCAAAAAAAGTCAAACCACAAAGAGCACATTAGGCTCCCAGCAAGATCCACAGGTGCACACATGTTGCTGAGAAAATGCAAAAAAGTAAAAAAAAAAAAAAAAGGAAAGATTTTTACCTAAGTATTTTGGAAATTGTTTCTACTTACAATTAATTCAAAGAAGAAATGTAGCTGATTGATGGTAATTGACAAGACATGATGAGCTGATCATGGTTGAAGATCTATGTCCTTGTATGTTCTTTGTTTCTTACTTCATTACTTATGGCATGGTGGATTGTTAGTTTTTTGAAACCAAGTTTTTACACTTAAAAATTTAGGACAGTTGTGATTGTTCATATTGTAAATGTTTTTAGCAAGGAAACATTGTATCAAAGTAATTAAATATTGATTGTCTATTGTTTGCATGAATATCTACAAGTCTGCATTACATTTTTCCCCTAAACAAGATGACAAAAGGTTAAAAATTAGGTTTGAAAAAAAGGATAGATTTCATCTCATTTACAAAAATAATTTTATTCTTGAGTTGTTTTTCTGAAATGTATTGTTTTAGCCTCTTGCAGAAGGTGCACACCTGTTACTTGTTATCCTAATTGCCCCGCCTCTGTGGGTGTGGCCTATAAAAGGTCTCTGTAACACCCTGATGAAAGCACACAGCAGAAACATGCAGGTAGTTCTGGGGCTTTCTTTACCCTCTCCTAAGACTTTCACATAGACAAAACACACATGCACTGAAACAGTTTGTTATAATGTTTGGAAACAGGATGGGTCTTAAAAATATTGCTGTAAATAGCCTTTTAAGAAATGTAAAGATATATAAAACATATCTCTCTCTATTTGAGTTTTTATATGTCTGCTCACTTTCACGTAAACCCTCCAGGACTAGTCTCCTAAATGTGTTTGTTAACTAACCTCTGTTAAGGCAATATTTGGTAACCTTGTCAGTAAATTTGATTGTGTTCAGTCATTTAGTCCTCAGTTGCTGTTTTGGTGCTGGTCATTTTGAAGTAATTTCTCTGTGACAGTAAAAAAATAATGCTTGAATATATGTTGTGTCCTCAATAACTGGTGATTAGTGCCATCTCTGAAAATATGACAAATTTACAGTGAAATTTTTAGCCTGTTAACATGTTAAATTTTCCCCAAATTTTGTTTCTTCTATGGCATTATCCACTTGGGCACAATATTAGCTCTGATATAGGATCACACTTTCTACAAGCTTGTAGGTTTTATACAGTTGCATGTTTTTATCATATCAACCTTTTGCTTTGCTTTGGTTTTATTTTTATTGCTAACTTCCACGGAACAGGGAATTCACTTTTCTCCATAACCAGATCTTCTCATTGCCATTTTTATCCTCTTTAGCTCTTGAGAATGACAGACTAACAGAGAGGCACTGCACTTTGTAGTAGAATGGTGTTTCCACTGACAAGAAGGCAGAGAGATAATGACAAAACTCTTATTTCTGAACTCAAGTTCTTTAACAATCAGTTTAAGGAATTTTGGGTCTAAACCAACAAATACACTGATTGTTACTTTTACACAAGGATTTGTAGGGAGAGAGTTGATGTTCCCTTCAGGTCTTAAGTTACAGAAAGTTCCTTGGGTTCATCTGCAATGTTAGGAAAGACTCCCCATGTTAGCGTTGAGCTGCTTTTGGGAAAATGGGTTGAGGTTTGTTCATTGCACACTCTGAGGTATAGCAAGCTTTGCAGGCTAAGCATTGTTATGATAAACTGTCTTCATCCATAGGTCAGAGACAACCAAATAAAACTACCAGTTTTTCAAAATAATTATCTCATTTTTAAATTCAAAGTCAGCACCATATATTTGCCTTGAACATTTATTTGTTCATATCAACCATTTCCTTTAAGTAGAAATTCAACATTTTGCCATTCAGGATTAGAAAATTCTAAAGGGATTAGGCACACACACATTTGTGCTTGTGAGTAAGCTCTGGTATGTCTATTTTGCGTGTGTGTCGTGCCTGCAAATGGCGTGTCAAGCATGCATTTGATGCTGCTATAAAGCACCTGGCATACCCTCACTGTCTTGCTAACAGGGCCTGACAGGTCTGCTTCATGCAGGTCCAGAGGAGGAAAACACTTTAAGATGGCTCTTAAATTATGATGAGCTGGCAGGTCATTACCAGCAGCTCCATGGGATCCCTATGTGATCCAGATGAGCTATCCACAAGGGTAGAACTTGAGCATTTTGGTTACTTGCACTCAAGCCAAAATCCATTTGTATAAGCCCACATTCATGTGAAAAGTTTGCATTAGTTTGTTTGGAAGATAATAAGGCTCTGCTTGAATGAATGAATGAGTGATATCTGTACAGATCATTGTGTGACAGTGAGAGGTCTGAGTGATGGAGGAAGACCAATTTGTTCAAAGTCATACTTGGGACATAAAGAGGATGAGTTACATAATTTATGCTTATACCAAACATGCACACATGACTATATTCTTTGTGTGTGGTTGTGTGTATGTGTGTGCATGCATTTTACAAGTAAAACTACACATTGGTGCAATCCTGCCTCTCTGTGTTTGTGTAACTTACTATATGTGTGCACATACATTCTTGCATTCTTTATGATTTTGTGTGTGTGCGTGTGTGTGCATGCATTTCATACTCTAAGCCCCCGTCTTTGATGTGCCCTCCCTGAGTTGAAAGAGTAACATGAGAACTCAGGACCCACAATGCTGCTCTCACCTGTGTCCTTTGATGATAGGACAGAGGCTAAGTAGACCAAACCATGGATGTCTCTGTCATGAAACACACACACTCATACACACACACGCACACACACACACACACAGATATTCTCCATGACCTTTTATTGTGGTGAGTGCACAACTCAAACCAGTCCAGTTGCCTTTGTTGGCTGTCGCTCTGATGCGCTCCTGTTACGGTGGTGGATGGATGGGTGTCATACAGAGGTGAAGGCCATGCTCTCCTCTCTCCATCACTAAACCCTCACTGTAGGAGCCCCTGAAAACTCTGAACAACACTATTACTTCCAGACTACTGCTCCTTCTCCATACATCAGTCAATGTTATTGTACTCTTCATGCTTCTCTGTTTATATACATTGTTTCTTTTTCTGCTGTGCTTGAGAAATGATTTTTACAGCCTGTTGTCCAACACATGAGCCACAGTTTCACTGAGAAACAATGTATTATATACTCATATCAAAAAGCTGTACTTTAATTTTTAACACCAGCAACAGTAGCCAAAGTACACATCTTTTGCTTAAGTAGAAGTGCAGAAATTTGTTCAAAAATGTTGGGGCTTAAAAGTTGTCGGACAAATTAAGACTCTTGTAGAACAAAAGGTATCAGAGCATTAATCCTTTTCGTTTCCTACAAGAATATTCTTTTTTTGTTTGAAGGGTTTTTATTTTCAGACAGCTAACGGATGCATTAACTTCACACAAGTAAGCAGGTCCGTTGCAATGTATTCTCATCGTAACTGTCAGATACCAATGTATTACCGCTTGGTATGGCCTCCTACACATGGACAAGGTACCTCTCAGGCTTGAAAGCCTTTCTATACTGGTGTTGAATGTTATTGAAAAGTTGTAGCTTGGTTAGTTTTAGGCCCTGAAACTTTTGGTGTCACACACGTCCTAAACATTAATTTATTTGTAGTGGAGCAGCAACTTAAAGATTGTCTGCCACATACTGATTTTTTTCCATTTTCCTTTTCCTCCCACAGGAGGGAGCTAGAGGGCAATTTCTCTTTAATACCCCCCTTACCCCTCGTAGTTACAGTTAGGTGTGTTGCTACTGTATACAATCACATGCAAAGTTTTTCCTTTTGTAATATCATTTTGATTTTTCTAGAGTGATTTTTCATAGTTACTGTTGAACAATTGGTACAGTAGCAGATGTGATTAAAAATATTCAGTATTCTCTATCTCTGGCCATGTCCTAGCATCATTGAGGTTTATCTTCACTGCTCTACTGGGCATAATTTCATGACATAAATCCTTCTACACTTTGCTTTTATCTGTTTAGGTAAATCTCGCACACTGCACAGTTGGTGCAAACAGGGGTTAACAATAGCTAATGGTTCCATTTTTCTGTCCAGTGTGCAGCCACAGAGGTATAATGGCTGGACAGAGAGTGATGAGTTGACAGCAGGATGAGGAGATCCCCTGTGGACAGGTGAACCAGATACTGGCTCAGGTCAGCACAAGGTCAAAGCACAGAGTGAGAGAAGGGATCTGTGTGTCTCTGTGCATGTGGAGAACAGTGCTTCCATGAGGTAACAGCTCTTCCTCCTCGCTCTGTCCTGCACTCTATCACACACACATGAGCGCACATACGCTCCCGACCCCTCCTTCCATACACAAAAACCACCGTTTAGCTAGGCAGAAGCAACCCATTGTCAAGCCAAAGAGGCGCTGAAGAGTCCTGTCCTCCGGTCACTTCATCCCCCCCTTCAGTCCTCCCATCAGTGGGAGTGACAATGACCTCTGTCTGAAACAGAATAGGTGCTGCACCTGTGGAGAGACAAGGACCCGCGCAAGCTGGCTCATCCACTTCTCTTCTTTTGTCCTCATTATCAATGTTATACAGCACCAGGTCTCAAACGTTAAGTCCAGAATAGATCACTCTGTTGTTTTTTGTATGAATGAGCCACTTTTCCAGATGATCTTTGGTCCCATGCTAAGAGCGTCAGTCAGGCAGAAAAGGGTCAAGATTAAATTGAATAAAAGGTTAATCATCCATGAGAGAAAATAGGTCATTGAAGCAGATAAGCAGAAATATGTGAATAATGTCTTTTTGACATAGACAGTTTAGAGATTAATTGGGTAAGGACAAACACAAAATAAAATCTCATTCTATTCTATTCTATTCTATCTACAGCACCATGGGGTGACAGCTTTGCTTTCTGATTTTCTTTTACCATACCATATATATATATCTTATATTAAATTTTCTCACATTTTCAAACAAAATCTCTCACATTTCTGTGCCTGTTACGAATGCCTTTTCATTGTTGTAGATTTAACAGAGTCCAGGCTAATTCCTTCCACCTAGTGGATAAAGCAAAGCACTGTGGGAAATGTGGGACACTAAGCAGAACTAAGCAGAGCCAATAGTGGCAGACGTTTCCTCTCCTGAGATTAGTTGTGGACGATGAAGACAATTTAAAGGTGGAATTTTTTCTTAAATAGTCCGCACGTCATAAGATATATAGAACAGCTGTAAAAGTGTTAGCTTAATTGAAATTTATTGTCAAAGTTTCCTCCATTTAACTGCATGCATAGACTGTTACGTCTGCTCTTCATAAAAACCAAGTCAAATCGAGTTAACCACCATTTCATTCTTTGCAAGACAATCCCATTTCAATGATGCCTCTGTTTTTCCTCATCTTTCCCCTCCCTCTTATTCATCCTCTAAATAGTCCCCCTCCTCTTCACCTTCACACTGTCTTTTTTTTTACCAGTCTTCCTCCTGTCCTTCCTCCTGCTGCTGTCTCTATGCCAGCTCCAGTCTGTCTGTAGTGACCCAGCCTGAACCAACAGAGCTCTAATCCCAGGATCACCTCTCATCGCAGGGTGACAGAAAGCTGGATCAACCCTCTTCTTACCTCCAGGAATCTCCAGTCCAACACTCATGACTGAACTGCACCACACAGAGAGAGTGACCAGGATAGACAGTGACACATGCATTATACAGCATATTGTCTATGTAATAAGAATGAAGAAAATGGCTGCTATTTATTGACACAGCTGAGCCTTTGTGTATTGCTTGTGCAGTTGTCAGCCTGGTACTTTGGTAGACAAGGTGAACAAAGCTTGTGGCAACATTTCCCTCATAGCTGACATGCTGTCTGTGTACTGTCCTCTGTAATGGTGAGCCATGCTTCACACATGCGCTTTAATACTGCAGATCAGCCTGCAAAAACATGCTGAGGCTTAACATGTTGAATCACATCATACACACACATCAGCTTAAAAGGTTAACACGGGTCAAACACAGAGTATGGTTCATAGTCTAGAACTTGATTTTTTGTGTGCTCTTTTTGTTACTTTGAAGTAATGAAATCATAGTGTGGATTGTTGTGGGATTGAATGCAGAACACTCACACATGCAAGCCAGCTACCAAAACATTTAGATGTTATAAAAAGCATACATAAAACTGAATGTATTTAGTTGTTAATATTTTGTGACATATACTTTATTGAAAATAGTACAAAGTTTTCATTTACAGTATATTTTCAGCTTCTTTGATTTTAGTAAATATATTCCATTTTGACATGCAGGTCATCAACATGTTTCAAAAAAATTTAGACGGGGAAAAAAAGTTACATAAAATTCTAAAAACACTTGTTTTAAACATTCCACAGGTCAACAGCTTCTTTGCTAGCAACTGACAGTATCATGATGAAGTGGATATCAATACTTTTGCTAGAGAAATTATTTTAAAAATGTCGCTTAAATGATTGCATTCTGTTTTCTTGTCTGTTTGACACAGAGTTCTACCATTTTAGCAGTAATAATAGTAAATATAGTGTCTGCTAATCTTTCCTTTTGCAATGACAGCTGCTGTTAATCAGGAAACTGTTAGAGCTGTCATGGGCCACAAAAGAAGACAGCAGGCAGGCAGAGCCCTCTGCAAACTGAGGGGTCAACTTTGTTAGCACTGTAGCACGAACAAGATAACATGCAACATCTGCTTAGGCTCAGCATTCATACTTTTTTATCATGATCAATCATTGTTTTAAGTTGCTGAAAAGGTTTCAGGCACTTATAGTTTGACAGCAAAGTCAAGTTCTGCACATATTTTTTTCAAATATCCCAGGACTTAATTTTTCTAAGGTGGTTTGCCTAGATAGCCAGTTTGATTCACTGACATAGTAACTCATGTCGTCAGCTACTTTGCTATGTGGCAAAAAGGCTTATGATGCTGCATTAGTGGTAAGATTCAACCAAAACACCAGGCCTGAACCTGATTTCCTGTTGGCCTAACCAAAAGGAAACTCTTTATTTAAGCTTACCTCCAATCTGCTCATCTGCTCAGTGTCTAGACTTGGTCATTTTATCATCAGATTATTATATTACCATTGCACACAATCCTGGACTTAATGACGTATCAAGCAGTATTGAAATAAAATTCAGGCTGAACCTCTGAGTCCTACAGGTTTCCTTCAGTAGCTCATGACAAGATAAAACACAACACATCTGCTTAGTGTCAGCGATCCGCTACGGCAGAGGGTTGGAGGGATGAACTAGCCAAGGGGCGTGTGTGGCAGTGGATGGTGATTTAAACTCATGAGCTGGTTGCTCTGCTTTTTCTCTTTCAGGAAAAGAGAGTGGCTAAGACACAGAAGGTTTAATGCAAAGCTCAGATTTAGAGTGTGTTATGCAAAGATTAGTTTGTCATGTACTTGTAATGATATTTCATAACATAGTGCTTTGTTATGCGTAAGATTATTTGATTACATGTGTTTGATTGTGCAAAAATAATTGATGGAGTTTACTCTGACCTGACCCTGTTATTTAGGAATGCATAGCATTTGCCTGAGTGTGTCTGTTTGTGTTTTCATAGTCTAATACAAGCATTACACTACAACCAGATGCCGTATCCTGCATGAAGTGCTCAGAGGAGGTGCATCCTCTTACTAATAGATTTAGGTTTATCATCATGTAATTAGCTTACCACTGGATGACTCATACAGTCAGGTCACATTAAATCTCTGAAACTGCACATTGTTGCTTTCCAACAAAAGACTAAAGTGCTGTTAAAACATAAAATTGAAATATAAAGTTTTAACATTTCCATGGTTGGCAAAAACACACGATTCAAACATTTGTTCTAGCAACTAGGTTGATAAAAATATTTAAGTGATACTGGTGCCATAAAGTCAGGGCAGGACATATGCTCTTAACAGAGTGTGTGATAAAGTACAGATATAGTGGTATGACTTCAGCCATTACAACAGGATAAATTAGACTGTTCCCACAAGAAGAACAGCTGTTTCATTTGTTTTAACAGGTGCCCTCAACAACAAACATTTACAACCAGCTAACAAAGTCCTCTAGTGGCAGATAGGAATTATGACAGGTCCAGAAGTTATGTGATTGTCTTATAGAGCAATAGATTGTTTTGTCCCTTCAGAATGACCAAGATCATTTCCCTCAACCATGTTTGTTTTTTTTTTTTTTTTTACTGCTGCAGGACGGCTTAGCTCCCATAACCGTAACATAATCTAAACCACCTGACCAAGTGATTTTTGTGCCTGAACCTAACTAAGCCTTGATCAGTCATTACATAATTACACTGATTTAGCTTATAATAGTGAGTTTAAAAGGGATGGACGTCTGACAATGGCTGCTGATGCAGCCATCAGATCAGAAAACAAGTGCAGACTAACAACTAATTTTGTCATTTAATTTGGGGAACATTGCAATCTGTGATGCTCATAAGTCAGTGTAGCTTACTGTCATATGCTTTAGATGGATCAATAAATTATGGACAGTTACAGTGCAGTACAGTACAGTGTGAAGTAGTTCATACTACAATGTAACTACAACACGTTTATAAAGTTATTTCATGAGGCTTTAGTGACATGTGCCATAAAACATATATTTAAATGTCCACACTCAGAATTTGTCCATTTGAATTTGTAATGTAGCTAAAAGCAACTTAAGTTCTCTAAAGACAGATGTAATCTGCTATTTCGGCTGATATAAATCTTCATTATGACTGCAAAGTAAATATACTTATCAAGTTCTTAAGCTTGCCCAAGTTATAAGAACAAGAACCATCATGTCATACTTTTCTTTATGCTTAAGTTATCACCATTTGAAAGTCCAAGTTTATTCACCTTTTCAACCATATTGTATATTCCTAAATCATTTTTTTATTAAGGTATACCATCTGTATGAAGTTACTTCAGCAACGGGACATGGAATGATTGAATGGAAAGTCTGCTTGGGTCCCACAGTGTGATGAAATAGAAATAAAGAAATGTTTACAAATTATCTTCCCCTGTGTTGCTTTGTCCCCCCTCCAAAGGCAGCACCTCTACCTTGCACAACAAGGTTTGCCAAGCAGGCAAAACTCACACATTCACATAAAAAAAAAACATATGAGCTCAGTGAGAGGCTCTCACCATTTTTATACTCTGTCTTTTCCTTTCTCTCATCTTTCATTAACACAGTTCAATTTACTTGAAATTATACTAGAAATTGGGAAGATTTATTGCAAAGTTGAGTGTTTAAGTCATAATTTTGGTCTTAAAAACGTCCATGGCAGCCACATTTCATGAGTGTCCTATACTTTCCCTTAAAAGGTTTGTTTGTGAGTCTCTACGTGTGTGTCTGTGTTAACAAATCTGCATGTGCAATCATGGGTCTGCGTCTGGGCAAATTCCCATCTATCTTTCAGTATGTGTGCGTGTGTCTGTGTGTGTTCAAGAACTGTCTGAATGCATCTGTGCATTTGTGTTTATGCGCGCCTGTGAGTGTGTGTCCATGTATGTGTTACCTGGGGTCGTAACTCTGCCCAGGACAGTTTTATAAAGTGTGCTGCAGCCAGGGAAGCAGCAGTAAATCAGTTTTATTTGCTGTGTGTTGGGGGTCAGCTCTCTTGACACCCCTGGACCCTGACACCACAGGAATGGACTTGCTGGATTTTGCTATTGCAGCTGTGTTGTTGTAAGCTGGTAGTTAAGTGGGATTTACTCTTTTACGGACCTGAATTACCTAAGAAAAAAAATTGGTTGGCATTGCTTTTTCAAAACTTGGTTTAGTTTGTATTATACTGTTTTTCGTGCTTTATGATGAATTCCTATTTTATTCTCTTTTTAAACTCTTTGGGGAATATTTTTTAGCAATTTAGATAAGATTGGTAACATTATCATGCATATAAGAAAAAATAAAGCTGGATTCAGGAGATATTTAGCAATTTGTATCACAGAGTATTGAAACAGAGGCAACAAGTTCCTCTAAATGTAACAATATTTGAATAATCCAGTGTTGTTACCTTTGAATGTAGCCTTCCTCTTTGTTTATTTCTAGTCCTATGCTAAGTAAGGCAAACTGGCTACTAGTATTTCTTGAAGTGTCAGGAACGGGAGCACCAGAGGAAACCTACTTCAGCACAAGAAGAATATACCACACAGAAGCTGTTGACTTTCTGTGTGGAATATGCTTTGCAATCCACTGAACCACAGTGCTGAATTTTCCCCTTAATAAATCTAAAATAAGGCACATTTTCTTTGGAGATGTATCTCCTTTTGTGGGAACCTGTTATTGTCAAGGTGTGATTAATACCTGGACAATGTAGATCTCTAAAAACTAAAGCCAGTATGATAATTTGATTAAAACTAAAAAATAATGACAAGGTACAGTTTCCAATTTAGTGTCAGTTTCCAATTATGTAGGGTTAGGGTTATAATTATGTAGCTCCCCAACCCTAAGTGTTAATGTGTTAATCCCAATGGGAGTAAGTTCACTACATAAGGCTTTATTATATTTTCGTAATGTTTTAATCTTGGGTTAAATTAGGTTTTTATGGCCTCTGGAACCTTTGATGGCTCCTCAAGTTGCAGAGCCATGAATTGACATTGCATTCTGGTGGTTTTGTGTTTTCTGTGAAATTCACATTACAGTGATGAATTAAAAAACACATCAGGTTTTTGAGCAACCTGTATATTTCAGAAGGCTCCAGTTGACAATTCCAAAATAAAATGCATCTTGTGGTTGACAGAATTATGCTGTCACTACAAGTTGTATCTCCTTCACACTTCTATGAAAGAATTAATACGTGTTCATTTGCTTCCCAGCAAAGACTCTTTGATAAAATATTGCTTTACTTTGTTAATATGGATTTAAAAACTTTCTTCGAAATCCAAAATCATGAAGTTGTAAACATGCATCAAAAAATTTAAAGATTAAGTGCAACTACATGTCTTTGGACTGTGGGTGGAAACCAGAGCCCCTGGAGAAAACCCACCCAGACATGGGGAGAACATGCAAAGTCCACTCAGAAAGGCTCGGGCTGGCCTGTGAGCTCTTGCTTAGAAACTCGTTGGTTTGAAACAACAGTGTTAACCACCTCGTAACATGCTTCTCTATTAGACAAAAATATGGAAAAACATCTGAAAAAATTCTATGTCAGCAAACGCACATCAGTGTTTGGACTGTTTGCTGCTTCTTTGATCATCTTTATCTTCCTCCTCCCTTGCTCTCTTCATTGTTCCTTCAGGCACTGAGGTGGAGGTGGACGCTGACTCTGGACCTTCTTCCTTAAGGTCACTGTCGGTGTCACTATCAGGGATGGAGTCCCACAATTCACCTTCATTATCTTCCTCTCTTGATTTACTCCTCGATCCTCCAGGTTCTGGATGAAAGGAGGACACTGACACTTTTTTGTCCTCCACAGTGGCATCACAAGGGTTGGAAACGGATAATTCACCTTCATCATCCACCTCTCTGGATCTCCTTATGGACCCTCCAGGTTCTGGACTAGAGGAAGACACTGTCACTGGTTCTTCTTCCTCGATGCTGCTGTTGGTGTCACTATCGGGGTTGTAGTCAGACAATTCCTCTTGAATGTCCTCCTCTCTGGATCTCCTTATGGACCCTTCAGGTTCTGGACTAGAAGACACCAACACTGGTTCTTCTTCCTCAGTGTCACTGTCACTGTCAGGGTTGGAGTCAGACAATTCACCTTCAGCATCTTCCTCTCTTGATCTCCTCATGGACCCTCCAGGTTCTGGGCTAGAGGAGGACACTGACAGTGGTTCTTCCTCTTCAGTGTCACTGTCACGGTTGGAATCCGACAATTCCTCCTGATTGTCTTCCTCCCCTTCCCTGTTATCATTACCTTCCTCTGCAGGCTGGTTGACTTCACCAACAATTATAACATCATCATCATCATCATCATCATCATCCTCTTGATGTTCTTGCTCATTAATTATATGCCTCCTCAAAGCGATGCCTGCTCCATCAAGTCCATTTATGATGATGAAATTCAGCCATTCAACCATTCCAGCATTAAGTCGCTCATCTTGTTCAATAGCCTCCATTACTTCATGAAGTCGTCTGAGGAGTGCTTGCCCTAAAAGACCATTAAGACAATTACGTTACCTTTATCATTTATATCATTGGAAAATAATCCATTTACTTTAGTAATATAAATTTATTTGATAAACAAGTAGAC
>JAPZDV010000025.1:18082533-18098454 GCA_029814665.1 Acanthurus lineatus
TGTATATGTATGTCCACACAAATATATATTCATGATGTTTATCTCTTAATACATATATATATATATATATATATATAAATAAAATAACAATAGAATATTGTTGTATGTTATATTTTGATTATTATTTTGCTGTAATATAGGCCTATAGACTTACCTTAATTCAAAATAGGAATACTTATATAATACACTTATGATGCAGTGTTTTATGTGTGTTATGTCACTTAATGAATTATAACATATTTAAAGGTGACTTTGAGGCTGCAGTTAAAAAGACTGTTACCGTGGAAATACATTGTCATAAAGCAATGACATCAAAGGTCTTTAAGTTTTTCCATTTTCTTAATTTGTTCTTTTTAATAACAATTAAACAGAAACTTATTTACATTGTACATTCATGTTTGTTAACAATCTTTATTTACTTTTTTTGCTTTAAAAATATGATTACAAAGATTGTGACAAAGTAGATTTTTTAAAGATCATTTTAGTATCAGTGTTTTCCATTTTAAACACTATATATGCAACTTTTTAACTCATTAGTGCTTTTTTTCCTTTTTTGCATCATAATTTGATTGTTGATTGCAGGAATAAGTAAAATTCAGAATGCAGGTATTCAGTGTGTGACCTGGATTGTGTCTTGTTAATTTTAGTCGGTATAACTTATAAAATCCTCCCAAGAGCTCTGTCTTTATTTATTTATTTATTTTTATATATGCCATCTAAAAGTTAAAAGGGCTGCAGAAATCATCTTTCACACTCTATGAGTGGAATCATTACAGGAGCCTCACAGCCTCACTTGCTGCTGGATCCCCTGCTGTGTCTTAATCCATTGCAAATTACTAGTCCTGTGTTTACAGTGGCCTTCACCTGCTATAGATATACATATATGCATAAACAGCAGGGGGTAAAGAACTGACTCTCTGATGCTGGTAAGATTTGTGAGATAAGATTAATTAAAACATCAGGTTACAAGTTGATCCAGTGGCAAAAAAGAAGATAAAAGGCTATACATTACTTTAACTTATCTCACATATTGCCTGGGGGTGATGTGCATTGTACTATAAAGTGTAAAGCAATCTAAGATATATGCTTACCCATGGGAAAAAAATCATTATACATAAATGAACAATAATGTTTACTGAAATTTTTGCCTCCTGCTAAGAAAATAATATTGGATGAATAAAATATATTGTTTATTAGTTTCCCATATACCTCTGTTTATCTTATGTTGTCATCTATATTTTATGTTTAAAAAGTGATCACTTCAACATAATGAAGGGGGCCTCCATTCATTTACAGCTCCATGTAAACGAATGGAGTTCCAAGTTTTACGCAATAAGCAGCACTGCCTAAGAACACTTCTCTCCCTTTTACATCAACATTGGCCGACTTTGCAAACAGTGGTTCATACGATGCCCACACACCTCAGCACATGTGCTTTGGTGTTTAGAATAAGATGCATTGATATTCAGCAGGACCAGGGAAAATCCCCTTTCACACATTCTCTGTAAGAATCTGGGGGCCATTTCCTCTCCCTTTCTTTGTGTGTGTGTTTGCATTCACCTGTTTTATGTTTCTTTGCTTTCAACTCTGGAGGTCTTTGGAAGCAGGTTGCAGAGTCCAATAGTCAACAGATGCCTTCTCACAGGGTCAAGACGCACCTAGAGGCAGTCTGCATAAGATGGAAAAAAGGAGAAAAATAGGGCAACATTGTTCTCATATTTGCATCTGACCTGATCTAACTTTTCTCCATGATAAAAGAAATACAATGAACTTAAAACACAAGATTTATTGCATTAGAAAACTTGTAGACAAATACTACAACGAGTAAAGCTGGTTTGCTTGTTTGATTTAGATGTTTTGGGGCTTAATTTGGATGAATGTATATATTTGGATAATCCTGAGTGCAAGTGAGTGAGTTGCACTTTCATCTGCTGGAGGTCTATAATTGGAGTAGACACAGCACTTGTCACACATTTAACCAATCAGTGAGTGAAGCCCTCTGGCAAAGCAGAATCTATGATGTGTGTGTGTGTGTTTTTCTTCGCATGGTATGACCTCAGGTTGCCAGTTCTTGGACCCAAATGACATCCAGAAGCCCTCAATCAGGCCTCTTGCAAAAGGACTGGAAACCATTTCACATTAATAGGCCCAAAGTCAAGAGCAAGCGGTTTTATCACCTGAGAGCGAGGGAGGAATGTTGTGTATGGATCTCACGAGATGTTTTGATTCAGAAACACACTCTATTTAGACTTTTGAGTGAGTGTTTATAAATGTGTAGTGTTTTTTAACAGTTTTTGCTCTTCCTATGAAGACGTTTTTACGTTACCACGAAGCTAAAATACAGTGACATTAATGACTTTTAATATACTAGCTTCTAGGATACTGCCAGTAGCAAATGCTTGTCTCATATGCTTACTGGGTCAGCCCTGCAATGAACTTGCAACTTGTTCAGGATGTACCCCAAACTGCTGCTTGCCCAATTTCAGCTGGGATCAGCTCCAGCCCCCCCCCAACCCTGTAAACAGGATAAGCGTTTTACGGAAAATGATTGAATGAATGAATCTAGTTATGGGTGCTTCACAGGAGAAATTTTATTTTTTGGCAAATACATTGATAAACATCTCTATCTGCTCACAGCTTGAATTCTTTTGCTGGGGCATAAGTGTTTTTTTTCAGTCGCGAACTAGTAATACACTACACATCAATGCTTTAAAAACAAATAAGTTGATTAAACAAGATGATGACACATACGTTTAAACACACATCACAACATGAAATCACAACACATGGGACACACAAGAAAGTGATATTTTTTCTGACTTGTTTAGTCATCAAAGCACACAAGGTTTAGCAGCAAACATAGTTTTTTAAACATTTTTTTAAATGTAACAATACAGAGGTTAGTCCACTGATACAGTACCTTTATATTGTTAATATACATTTAATTTACTGAATGACCGCATTTTATATATCTGAGTGGAATAAATTTTCTGAGAAAATGTACAAAGCCATGTGAATTCAAGTAGGGTGTCAAAACTGGCAACAGCCAAGAGTCATTATGGCAGCACTTCCTGGTTAATGGTGTATGAAGTGCCTTTGATCGCCTTTCAGAGCCTAAAGCCACCATCACTGCAAAGCATAAAGTAGAAAAAATGTGTTGAGGCCAGCAAATGACTTGCTAATTATCAAATATTGCCTTTTTTGCACAGTGGTTATCTACATAATGAGTTTAAAATGGCTTCCTTAGTCCGTCCAAACTCATGCAAGGTGAATGAATTTAACTTTAACAATCTCTTAAGAACTAGGGAGCCTCTTAAAGTGGTTTTGATCTTTTCTTAATTTTCATTTCCAACATCACAGTTTACTGTTAAAAGCTTTAAGTCACTATGTGATTTACATTACAGATAAAACACCACTAGCAGCTGCTACCAAGCTGCTCTTTTTCTCAACTAAACTGAGAACCTATTTTTGAACATTTTCCTTTCATCAGAAATATGGTATGTGATGCCATCTGCGGTGTATAAATGACCTTTATTAGGGGCAGGTTACTTTCTTCTGCCTGCTTGTAAAAGTAGCATCCATATATAAGCAATGCAAAAAGAGAAACTGTCACATAAATATAAGTCAGAAAAACCAGCATACTACTCTCAGGTATTAAATGATATCACTGGTAAGTTAAAAAACGCTGCATCAAATATCAAATATAGACTGGATTTCAGATTATTTAAGAAACATGATTTCAGTTGAAGGGCTAAGAAGTACCAAGTGTTGGTATCAGCAAATCTTAGCAACATGTTGAAAGTTTGAGTTTTCATGCTTGAGTTGTGTTTCCGTAAGAGCATTAATGTCTTATCGAGCTTCTTATCATCTCCTGCCGGTATGCATAGCTGGAACATTATATTCACACTTAATTTAACCTCTTACCAGACACGGACACATTTGCACTTCAAGCTCTGCAATTTAAGACGGAAAAAGTGAGGTAGGAAAAACCTCCGGATCCAATCGTATTTTTATTAGTAAATATGATGTATTTTGCCCAGGGCCAGTCTCTTTCATTTCAGCCTGCTGCCAAACGCCAAAGCCCAGGGTAAATTAATACAAACCATGAAGCCATGTGCCATTAAACTGGACTCAAAATCCTGGCAGAGCACCAGACGCCCATTATTATTTATTAATTTATTTTTAATTCTGCAAATGCTTAGCAGATGTTTCACATACCTCATGGTTTTCTGGGAGTCGATGTGAAAGAATAGTAGTACCTAACGTGCTGGATGTTTTTTTTTCTCTCACTTACTCGCAGCAGACGAAAATGCTGCAGAATTTTAAATGTAGTCTGTTTTCGTTTATTTTCAGGTGCATGCTTGCTGGAATTCCCTTGTACCATCTGTGATTTTGTGGGTTAGAATTTGTAGTGATCTAAGTATGCAACAATAAATAATTCTGGCTTTTTTGTGTCCTCTGTTTCTTTGTGTTTTGCACATGGAAGTTGACATTGGAACTAAAACAGAGCTTTCAGTATGTTTGGTCCACACATCTTTTACAGGTCTGGAAACCTCCTTTCCTCTCAAAAAAGCTTGGATTAGGTCATTAAATCCATCAGTCAGTGCATCTAGGTGCTCATGTACAAGAAGAAAAACACATTAAAGTCATACACTGCCTACACAAACACACAGAGCTCCGGCCAAATTACAGTACAATCATAATGACTAACTTTACCACATTAATACTGTTGAACACCAATCAGACCACAACAGTCCAAACCAGAGCTGTTTATAGAGAGACCTTACTGTTTTCTCCTAAACCAAAGCAGAGTACCGCTTCTGCATCGGAGGCTGTTTGAAGTCCTTAATCAGTTTTTAATGGTACGGAGTGAGCTGGATATTAACTGCTACATGTGTGGTTTTATGGTTACTTGCCATTGCAGTAGTTTGCGTGCTATATTAAGCCGTGCCAGATGCACCTAATGCACAGCCTCTTGTTCAGATAGCTGGCTAATGACAGTAATAAACAGGTGCTCTGTGAAATATTTTTCCCTTTGTGAAGCAGAATCTGACATTTAGTTCCTCCAAATGTTGACAACTGTTGTTCTGTTGACTTGAAAGAAGAAGTCGAGGATGCGGTTTGTCTCCATAAGTGGCCTTTAGTGAGGACACTGAGGGTTCTGTGGATGTTTTTCAGTGTTTTACTTTACACATACAGCCTTTATGATCGGAAGGGCTGTGATGACTCAAGCTATGAGGCACATTATATATATTTCTCATGTGGTAAATGGGGGTTTTATTCTACAATTAAATGTAGATACGTGTCCACTTTTAGTGGCTATGTCAGTCTTACTGGAACTTGGAGGCCTTTGCGGTTAGAAGTTCATTCACGTGCACAAAAAAGAAGGTTTGATGAATAGGAACACAAAATAACATGGTATATATGACTATTTATGGTGTGTTTTTTTTTACCTGGTGACCTATCAAGCTTGCTTGTTTACCCGTCTGTTGCTCTGTTATTTCACCCACACATAATCTTTTCACTTCTTGTTTGAGCTCTGTCTTTCTGACTTTGCAATGTAATAAGTTCAATTCATCCGTCTTGGGCCAGCTGGCTAGACTTTATAGGCCTTCAGTTAGAGACCCCTGTTGCATATAAAGGGAGACCCTGCCTGCAAGGTGCAGTGCTTGACAGGGGTCTAATCCAGCTATAAAGGCTTAGAAGAGAGAGAAACAGTGAGTGTTCTTTTACATCAGCCCACTCTTTCCTTCACACTGGTTTGATCTAACCTCCGGTGCAATAAGGTTTAACAAACTTTTCCATGATTTAATTGGCATTTGTTTGCCTCAAGTTTTTACACTAAGGTTCAAGGGGGTTGTTAAAAATTAGCAACTGTTCTCTCTCCCATTTATACCTCTGTCAGTACTCAGTGAAACCTCTTTTCTGGCCATAATCATCTCCCGTAGATGAAATTGTATGGATTGACGTGTGATTTTATGGATAATGGCTGAAAAAGAAAACTTGTTAGTCAGCACAGCTTTTGATTTCTTCTTTTATTAGAAACTTTTTACCAAAACCTATAATGGCACTAGTTTGAAAAGTGAATAGTGTTCAAAATTTGTTCAGTTTATTCCTTTATACTTTGACATAAAACCTGAAAACCCATTTCTTTTGTCATTAAAGGTGTATAGCCTCATCGCTCAGTTCCAGTTTACTGATTTAGCAGATTCCCCTTAGCAACTGCAAAATAAATTGTCATAATCTTGTGCATATAAATACACAATTTGATCATCACACAAGTTTTGAAACGGCGGACGTGACAGATGGGAAGTGAGAAAGAGCTGACTTCTACAAATGAGCAAATGTCACGATGCAGTCTTTCACAGCACACTTTCATCAAAGTTCTCCAGCTGTGGCCCGTCCTGTGTGTTTACATGTGCCGAGCTTTCAGGGTGGTTGCAGTGGCTTTGGGTTCATTCTGTTGTTTCTCTCTGCGCTGGCATGGCCTTGGCCGCGTTTGATGGTTGATTGAACACGAAAACACTTGGCTGCATTCTAGGAGGAAGCCGTGAAACTGTCAGCCTTCCTTCCTTCTGTGCAGTCGAGTCAAGTCTGACAGCGGTGGACTGATGGATGATGTCGAAGACCTACACAATCTGAAACCTCACAATCCCATGTTGTCAATCAGTGGAGAAGTTTTAAGAAGTTGTTGGACAGATTTTGGAAGGAGGTATCCCTCTTCCTAGTTTTTTCTCTCTGCAGGTCGTCAGTCCCACCCAGGTTAATGAGGTTTACTGAGGCTGTGTGCTTGTTTACTCTTTCAAAACAGAGCTCCAAATGCAAAGCAGCAGCAGCCTTTTAGATGGCTCTGCCATTTTATGTACAAATTTAATTTAAATACTGGACACTGGGCCTCTTTTTCTCATGGAAAATCCTCTGAGAATAATAGTCATTACTTGAATGCACCATTAAGTTTGCAGTCCCTGTGTGTGTGAAACTTTGCCATAGACAGCAGGACACAAGTACTGTGTCTTAAATGACATTAAAACACAGTAAAGGCTTGTGGTAGATTCTTTTATGACATGAATACTCTGGTACATACATTAACTCGCCTGGGTAATGTTCAGGGTCCTACTCGTCACTCCATCAGCACAGTGCACATCAGCTTTTCAGTACATTTGATGGGGGCCATGTGTTCAACATAATATGCCAGCACATGTACTCGGCAAGCAGACACAGTTTTACTCCATGTCCCCTGTTTGGGATGGAGGACCAAAAGCGTCCAGCTGTATTACTTGTGACCTGAAGGAGCTTTCCCAATTCTTGTGAATAAAATGTGGTTTGGTCTGAGAGTGGAATGGATGTGGTACACAGCTCATTCACTCTTTGCAGGGGATCCTTCACCAAATCATTGAGGGCCAGTGGAAGCTCCCATTGAGGGACTGACACATGCATCACTGGGCATCGCCTCCTTCCTACCTGCTTCACAAGAGGGAGGGTAAAGACAGGTCTGTGGCCAAAACCCTCATAACAAGAAGAAACAGCTGTGCCTCACATTTTTAATTGAGGCATGGGACAGCTTCTTCTCCAGGAGTTATTGAAAAAAAGAACAAATAAATCCAACTGGACTAGTCAGGAGTTTAAACCTCTTTCTCTTGCACCATCACTTAAACCAAAGCACTCTGCTTTGTAACAGACAACAGTTGATCCCACTAAAGGAAGCAGCTACTGGCAGTGCTCCACCATGTTTCTTTTATAACGCAAGGACTCACTTAAACTTTTTCTGTGTTGAGTCTTTTTTTCCAGCTGATAAAACTGCTTAGAAGTGGACATAATGAATCCTTAAAGTCCCTCAGCATTGACAAGAGCAGCAAGGTGTCACCCTTTTCTTTTCTCTGGAGGGGAATATGTCCTAACAGTGAGAAACCACTGTGGCCAGCAGCATCACATGCCCTGTGGATCAGATTGTTTATCAGACTAATGGCACATCTTAGAAATTCAATTGAACTAATTTTTAATGGCATGAATGAGCTTTTTCACAGATGAGCTTCCATCTGTGGATAAAGCACATGTTATTGACAGAAAAAGTGTGGCAGACAGTGGTTTTGTTGCTTTTTTATACTGTGCCAGAAACGTGTATTTAGTGAGCATGTACTCATTGACCAGCTATTTAATATGCATATTATAGCTAAAGTTACTCATTACTTTTCTATTACACATAGATTCCAGTGGAGGGTGTAGCAGAAGGTGTGAGACAGAAAGGGAATACTGGCAAAGAAACTCAGCCGTTTTTGGTTATGTGAAGGCATGTTGGGTGGTAAAGATGCACAGTTTATGAGCCCTCTGGAACATGGAGCCAAGCAAATACACTGACTTACTTTCAGTACAACCCCGGTGTCTCTGATGCTGTGAAGAAAGTTAAATCAGGCCATTGTTACATAAAACTATGAGAATAATTTCTTTGCATGCCCTCTGATTAATGTCATGCAGTTAATATAGTTATGGTGCCATCAATCTACCTGTCAGTATGCCTGCAAAACCTGGAAAATGGGTGATCAAGATGTCGGCACGTGCTCTACAACATGACTTTCTCTCTAATTTTGATGTTTGTCCAGGTCCATAAAATCCAGACAAAGAGAAATCTGATGTTACTCCTACAGCAGATGTTGTCCTGAAAGTGATATCAACCCCTCCAGGGGGAAAAAATATTCAAAGGTTTATTGCAGACAATTATTTTACAATACTTCCACTGGAAGAACACCTTAAAAAAGGGGAATTTACTATACGATCTGAATGAACAGGGTAAAAATCTGCAACACTATGGATGAAAGAATTCAAGGAAAAAGGGAAGAGGATCAATGGAGGTCAGAGAAACCCAGCACAACATCACTGTGAGAATGTTTAAGAACAAAGCTGCAAACCTACTTTCTTCTTTTGTTGGCATCAAACCAGTCAGAAATGTGAAACACCAAGATCAAAAATCCAAAACACACATAATGGTTCACAGATCATCCATTGCTGAAATGTACGAAAAATTCCTGAGAAGTGTTGACCTCCATCATATGCTGTCTGCACTGTTAAAGTTCAACTTCAAATCTTGAAGATGGTAAATGTACAAGAGGCAGAAAATGTGTTCTTTTTTCTTTTTTTCCATTTTGGTCCAGTTTTAGGCTTCTGTTGTGACTTCTTTTACAAACACAGGACATGGCAAAATCAAGTTTGGCACACCAATATGCTCCTGAACAAGGATAGAAACTGTGTAGTTGTCAACTACAAATCAAAAACAGGTTGGTAAAAGGGTTGTCTTTAACCGAAAGGAGCCAGACCAATTTAATGTTGCAAATGCAATGTATATAATTTTGTTCTTGTCTGCAAAATAAACACCATTGTGATGAATCAATTGTCATAAATGCTAATGTATTAAACAGGGACCAATAAACACCGACATTTGAGAAGTTTGATTTTTTGGCTCATACAATTTACTGGATCTTAAAATGTTCTTAGTTTCTGTCAAATACAGCGATTCTCTTCAGTCTCATCCTGCCTGTCAGTCTTTATTGTTTAGTTTGATAAAACAGGTGCCAAAAAAAATCACTTTTGATTTTGATGGTGTAACTCTAACCAGACTCTAAGCTTTGATTATCTCCCAAGACAGACTAAACTAAACTTTGCTTTGCAGCCAGCTGTTGGAGAAATATCCAGACACCCCAGAGATGACCCTACAATTATGAAAATGAAGTATTAATAGCTTTAAATTGCACCCAAATGGCTATCATGCATGCACACAAGAAAAACTTGTTTGTTTTTTCTTTCCATTGAAATCATTAGCAGAGGTTGGAAAAATTTCTTGGATTAGGTTCAGAGGTATTCTGGACATTTGCAGTGTGTTAAAAGGGGAAATGTGTATGTGTGTGTATGAATGTGTGTCAGGCATATGTGCATGCACGTAAACCTGTACAGATTTTCTTTTTTTTTAAGTATCAAACACCTTAACCTTATAGCTCAGTCTGACAAATATCTGGATGGCAACTGTGCTGTTGCCAAGTTAGTTTCAGATTTGGGCAATATGTGGTTGTGTGTGTGTGTTTCTGTGTGTGCATGTGTTTGTGTGTGGATGGGAGTTATATATAAAGTTACCTCAGCTCATGCCTCATCTACATATTTTCCCTCTCCATTCCATCCAATCAGCCTCAAGGCTAAAGCAAACTCAACTGACTGAGAGCAAGAGGAGGAGCATATTCAAATTGTTAAGGTCATTTCTTAATTGAAAATCTATTTCTAACGCAAAGAAGTCACAAAGGAGACTGCCTTATTTTTCATCTGAACACCTGCAGAGAAGCAATGAGAGGCTTCTTGTTTTCCCACTTGTAGAATAAAAGCACTTTGTTTTTTTCTGCAGTGTTTCAACTCTGTTTCAATTAGCTGTGCAAGGCTTCAAAGTGAAGAAATAGAAGGGAAACTTTGAAGTTAAAAAGAGTCAGATCATTGAAAGAAACCCTGGGTAGGCAGGGCAGCAGACTCTTATAATATAATAGGTAGCAGTCAGAGAAAAACCTCCTTCGATATTAGGTCCCTTTTTCATCTTTTTTTTTCTGCCAGGAACGCTTTCTCCTTTGGCTCGATATTTTGTAACATATCCCTGATTTATATTCAGACCTGCTGTGTTTCTTCATTCTTAGAAAAAAAGAGTCAGAGAAACACTCTGCATAATGGATAAGCAGTCTTATCAGATTTTTTAATTTAACTGAAATATAAAATGTCTAAACAAAGGTCAAACATGCATCTTTTTAAAGATAACCACAGAACTCTTATCTGCTGTACATGAGGGTCAAATTGCTGAGCCAGCTTTGGTTTCGTGACTGGAATGACCGGATCCATCCAGACAATTTGATAACAGTAATCACTGGTGTTTTTATTGTAAACCACACTTGAGTGGACGTGTATCTGTGTGGCTCCTGTGTGGACCCCCAGCTCAGGCTCTCGTGACGAGCCGGGGTAAGATGGATGAGACCCTGAAAACAAGACAATTTCCTGGTCTAATCCCAGGTGGAGGCAAAGAATGGTGAGATTGGAGGAGATCCAACAGTGTGTGTGTGTGTTTACTGGTGTCTTTATGTGATACATGAGAGGCATCGGTTCACAGTTTGTAGCTTTCATAGTGTTAAAGCAGACCACCCAAGGATTCCTAGTCCATTACAAACCAAAGGCTGTACTGTTACGCATTTTAATTAAAAATGTAAAGGCCTAAAGCCATACTTTGACATCTGGAAAATAGACTTAGTTTCTGTATTGTTGAGAGCTACCAGAAGATCGATACCATTCTCTCAGAGGTTCATTAAATATGAAGTTACTGCCGGAAAACTGTTAGTTTTGTTCATGACCGAGAACAGGGGGAATCAGCTAGCCTGGCTCTCTTCAAATATTTAAACAGTGTGATTGCCAGCACTTGAAAACCTGTAAAGGCTACTAACATGCTTAACTGTTAAATATGAAAACCCCCAGTGTTAAAATGACAAATCATACATTTTCTGAGGGTTAACATGCTGGATTAAATATTTGCCACCTGCATTTTTTTAAGTACTAGTGTTTATTTTAAGACTTTTAAGTCTGTGGTCTAAAGTACGTTTTAGTTTACTTTAAAAAAAAAGTTTAACCTTTTAGCTGTTTTAGAAATTCTTTAGGCAACTTAAAAGTATTTCAGTCCAGGTATTAAACTGAACATGACTTTAAGCTTATAAAACTTTGATTTTTACAGAATTATAAGTTGACATTTATACAAACAGCATATCAGCAACAGCAGCTTAAGGGTGAGACAACTTTCCCGCACAAAAGTGCTTGCTTTGCAACTGCAGCTTGAACATGCATTGCAATTTTATGAGACTGATGTTGTATCTAATTTGTAGCAGTTTTTTTCTTTTAAAAAAACTCTAGTAACTTCATAAAGGCTACATACTGTGTGGTTTCTATAGCTGATTTTATGGCCCATTTCCTCCTCTTTTTCACTCTCTTTTTCATTTTTACTTTAGTGCTCGAGAGCAACATGTTGCATCTTGACAGGGACAGGCAGCTTTACCTTCTTTTCGATGGAAGCTACCTCCAGTAAGAATGTCTAGAGAGAGCGATTCAGTTTCCAAGCCACATATTACAGTAATTTAATCATGCAGCCTTGTTAACAGATGTCACTGTACGGCGCCTGGTCCATTGATCCTTCATCTGCATGTGTTACTGCAATCAATACCCTCATTAGCGAGCTGTCAGGGCCAAAGAAATGCTTAGAGAGAAAGACCTTTTTCATGTTCGATTACACCGCAAGCAGTGAGCCGCTATCCAACTTTGGTGCTGGCTTAGCTTTCAGTGAGCTCTGGGAGTGTTTCATGACACAAGAGGGATTTCTGACTGAAACAAGAAACATGATTTTACATTTGTTGGAGAGTTTGAGAAATGGACCATGTTCACGCCCATTCTGCGGCTGATTGTGATGGAGTCTCTGGTGGTTGCTGGGGTCAAAGAACATCCCAGACGGATGCCTTCACACACAGAACACATACATACCCGAGCGTTCCTCCTGTGCACACATATAAGCATGAATGCATAGTTGGTGTTTTGGTGCGGACACAGACATCAGCACACTGTGGAATACATTTACATACAGTGATGTACATGTGGAACACATATAAACTTAAAATTCACAGGCATGTTGATGCCAATATACACAAACATATGTGCTGAGAAACCTTTCCTCGCTGAAACACTGTGGTTTTTGGAAAATATAACTTTAATGTTTAATTTATGAACTGCTACAAGTCCTACTGATAAAAACACATATTCCATCATTCTATATGCCTGCACACCTGACGCTCCGTATCTCTGTTTCTTATCTCGCTCTAATCAGCAGTTCACTAAATCCTTTTATCTCAGTTGAAAGTCATTTGATTGAATGCCTTCAGTTTTTGGACTTTATACATGAGGGCTTAGTGTTCTACTGTGTGAATCTCAATATGATTAGTTATCTGGAGCAGATGTGTGACTTGGCCTGGTTTTTTCTTGATGTTCATCTTTGAAATCACATGAGGATTCTGCAATTCTTCTTCTGCAAAAACAAAATAATTCTTTTTTATACCACAGACAAAACGAGCGTGTCAGAAACACGCATCCTCAAGAAATGTCAGTGCAGCATGTTCATGTGTGCATGCACGCTTACCTCCTGACAGACATTATCAGATTTGTGTATCTGTAGGCAGCCTCCTCTGCCCTCATGTATCTGGCTTTCACTATTACTTAATAGCTGCTAATAAACAATTTATGCCACTTAACTGGGGTAATACATTATATCCTGACACACAGTTGAGTAACCACCTTGACTTTTTCTCCCTCTTCTCTTCCAGTTATGGAAAACAAAATAGTTGGAGCTCGTCCACAGACAACACTGAGGCCCATTATCTTTTGCATGCTCTCTAAGGCAGCTTTGAAACAAGGAAAGTTCAGCGAGGCCTCTCTTTCTGACCAGGTATTAGTTACTGAATATCTGACCAGCACGATAATGAAATATGGATAGTGTGTTGCTAATGAAACATGGATACTGCTGAGGTTCAGTGGGGCTGCAGGCCGGTCACCACCACATTTTGTGGATTTGTTACAGATGTTGCAGCAATTTCATAGATTAAATTTCAATCCTGATCATTTGTCAGCATGTAATGCAAATGTAAGACGTTATTATAGCTTAATAAAATGGGCATAACTTGTATGTAACTTGCATATGAGAGCATATCTCTGAATGTCCAGAAGTTTCAGATGATAGAAAACTATAATGATAGATTGTAATGATATGATGATGGATTATATGGTAATTTAATACACCTGAAGAGGTCCAGAGGATTTAGCAGAAAGGGTAACATATGCATGTTTTCTGCTTGCACCAGTGCACATGCATGAACAGACGTGCCTGCACAGACACAGACAGACAGTTGCACACACAAATACCCCATGCAGCACACACGCACGTCCACATGCACTCCTCTGCGTGTTATCAGTCCAATGTGTATCTCCAGAGGGAAACTGTATCAGACAACAGAGTTCACGTGACCTGGGGAGTCAGCCTTTCTTAATCCTACTGTCAGCCCTAATTGGGCAGTAGGGGATTGATCTAGTATGCCCTGTGTGTGTGTGTATGTGTGTGTGTGTGTGTGTGTGTGTGGGTGGGTGTGTGTCTATGTGTCTGTGTCTGTGCCCTAAATGGCCTCATAGCTGAAATTCATTTACAGATGGTCTCCTGACACCACTTCTAGAGGAGATAGAGTGAACACAAAGACAAAGAACTACCTTTAGTCATTTGGTCATTTTTATAAATAACTGAGCAAGAATCTAACTTTGTACTTTTACATTTTTTTCTCTTTTAAAAGAAAGTTAAAAACTGTATAACACAGCCAGTCAGAATGAAACCAATACTGTCCCTCACCAGTAAATAGATGTGCTCATATACAGGATACTTAGTCATTATTATTTTTCATTTTACATGTCAAAAGAGATGAGATCTGTGTCTCAGTCTTACTCATACTACCTTTCTAATTGATGGTTACCAGTAAGTTACACTTTAAGTCTGAAGCCTATGGCACATCACCAGTAGAGGGCAATACTGCTAAAACTACAGTGACCAATGTCCCACTCCCCCTAAAACACACAAATCACATTCATTATCTCTGTTGTTTCAGAAAGTTTGAAAGCATTGCTTTCAGAGAAGACATATATTTGCTGAACAAAGACGGAAACTGTAACTAATGATGCAGCTATGTGTCTTGTAACAGCAGAGAGAGACGGGGAGGGGGTCATAAATCATGACACACATGACCCATCAATGCGTTCAAGGCCAAAGGAATTCATAAGTCCAACTAAGATCTTCCCCATCCCCCGGATTCCCATTCATCTGTGTGCCTTTTTACTAAGTGAACAAGGTGGCAGCGTCTCAGCCTGAATTATGCATTTTTGGAGAGCTAAAGCTGCTCAAAGTAAGACACAAAGCATGATGCAAAAAAAGAGAACTGGAGGAAAAAGTGACCAGCAGGGTGAAACTAACCAGACTTGGTACTGCAAATCACCAAAGACATCCATCAGAAACAACTCCAACACATGTTTTTTCAGCGTTTATTTCTCTTCTTTCACCTTTTGGACACAGTTAAAGTCCATGTATATATTTTTTTTACAATTTGGCTGAAGGACAGCAACTTTAATCACACAATAAAGTTCAAAAACATTGTGATTACCAGTACCACAGGATCCATGTTTCGTGTTAGTGTGTTTAATATTTCTCTTGTAAATGAGTCTAACTTCTTCCTTTGCTGTTTTATTTGATGCCAGCAAAGATTCTTGTGTAAACCCAGCTGAAAACAAATCAACCTTCGTATGACATCATGGGTGCAAATACACATTTTGATCACCCATCAGACATATTTCAGCTACCATGGTAACAAAAAAGGATGGAGCACAACCAGTGTAATATAAATGATAAGTTGTGGTAGATACCAACAAAACAGTATAGTTTGCTGCATGAATGTGTGATGACACTTGCACTCCGCTCAGCTAACCCAAAATACAATGAAAAACAGTTAGAAACTCTGAATAAAATCTTAAACTTGACACAACTGTCTGCTATTTGTGACAAAATATTTCAAGGGTCTTCTGCAGATGCCCTGCAGGCATCTCGTCTGTTATCTGATGTCTGTAGGTATCTTTGAGCTATTTTATCACAGTCTATCTACATAGTATTATTTATAACATTTTTTAAAGTAAGTCTCTTATTGTAAGCTTCACTTTGCAGACTCTACATAATACCAATACGAAAACATGTTTTTTTTTACCTAAATTCTGAACTTTTTAAATTTTGTCATCATATTTGATCCATGAGACCAGTTTCAATGTATCACAGAAGCATTGCTTAATAAATGC
>JAPZDV010000025.1:18103380-18123055 GCA_029814665.1 Acanthurus lineatus
AAAAAGACAAAAAAAAATAAAATATTCCAGTTTTGGTTGAGAGGCTCCCAATAACAGGTGAATGTATGCAATGAATTTATAAATTCTAGATCATGGAAAAATGAGACTGCTCAGTACAGCCTTCTTAAACTCAATATGCCATTCTCACAGACCTGCAGTCAGTTCTGCTACTCCAGTGTGTTATAACATCAGTGACTTTTCAGTATAGTGCAAGGGTTATTTCCTGTTTATTTTGTATCATGTTGCAAATGTTCCTGGAATAGAACTGTAAGCGTCCAGTAATGATAAAGGTAGATGTCTCACACCATCAGACATCACAGTCTGCTTTGTGCTGCGTGAGCTGTTCTCTCTGTTTATCTTCACATATTCCAAACCAACTCTTGCTGAAAGGACAGTGGCGAAACATCTGTGTGTTGGCACTGAGCAGCGACAAGTCTGCTGCAGATTGGTAACGTGCACAGAAAAACATGCAAAAAACACTCACATACACACTCCTACATACAGAAAAATGCTGAACACACACATCACCTACACATTCATAATCAGAGCCAGAGATATTGTTAATATATTTAGCAGGTGCTCAAATAGTTGACTTTTAACAGACATGGAGAAGGTGTAACAACTGGAGAGACATGCAAAGAATCATACACACTTTCCATTAGCCCAAAGAAAACAATTAAGCCAAGCACGACAAATCCTGTTACAAAGCTACCATGTCCTGAAACTAGAACCTCAACATGTGAAAATAAAAATTGCGTTAGAAAAGACGACAAAAGCAGGAAAAAGGTTATCACCTAATTTCCAGGGACGCAGATGTGAATGTTTCAGCTGTGATACTGTTCCAGTTGGCGGCTGTTCTCAGGAACGAAGATGTTATTAAGCCTCTCCCCCCTATGTTTTCATTTTCAAACCATGCTTTTCTTTTGTGAGGGTTGTATATTCACAACTGAAACCATTTTCCACTGTTCGGGATGACATGGAACACCTGCTGCTTATGTTCTGTGCTGAACTCCAATCCAACATAAAGATTTTTCTTGTTCTCACTTTTACAAACTCATGGACGCTGAAAGACAGACCATGATAGTGATGATGTTTATCACACTCAGATCTTTTTTTTTAACAATCTTTCTTGTCTTTTTATTGGCAACTCATCTGTCTTTCTCCCAGCCTTTAGGCTGCAGTTAAACACATCATGTCAAGAAACCAGATGAGATGGCTATTCAGAGCAGAGCTAATAAGACTGGGGACAAGCCATGGTAGTTGATATTCACCGACCACTGCATAATCATATTCTTAAATGAGCCCAAGTAACGTTGATCTGACAGCATTGTTTTGATGTTCTCTTTTTTCCCCCATGAAAACCAGCAGGTTCGTGTTTAGGCAGATGGACAGGAGTTGGCTGATGCTCCCTAGGGATGAAATCTACTCTGCCGTAGACTGAGGCCCATGTTTATCTTTGGGCTTTATTAGATGTTGATATTGGCTGTACGAGAGAACCACTTGTAAAAAAAATATTTTTAAGGGGAAAAGGGAAAAGAGAGAAAGGGAGAAAAAGGCGGACTGAGGAGAGGGAGGGAGAGGGAGACAGCAAGAGCACTTCTTTGGATTTCATTAACTGTACATGTAGATAAAAAGACACACATGAACATTGGAATTCAGACTCTTGTTTTGCAAATATAGTACATGTTGTTCCAGAATAAAGGAATGCGGTTGAGAAGGAGGATTTGTAAGTTTCAATGAAAGGAAGACATTGTATGTTTGAAGTCATTTCCACAACTGAGTAACCAGATTAACCAGCCTCAAGTCACTTGTGACCCACTGGACTGATGCCTTAAGCTGTACGTCTGATTAACGCGGCCAGTTATATTGTTGTCTCCAGGAGACGCACTCTCCTTGTGAAGCCCATCAGCGCAGCAGCTGTCCGTCACACAACTTGAGATGCAACTTTGGGCCTTAACCCTCAGTGCAGATTGATTTGACCCAGGGTTGGCCCTGTGTGTGCGTAAGTGTGTTACACTGTGTGCTTTGTCAGCACTTGGAAAACAGACCGGTTTGAACTACACCTACAGCGGGACTGTGAGAGATGTTTTTGGTTGCCTTCCATTTAAACAAGCATTAGTCATGTTTGTTCAAACCACGTGTAGAAAGCAGCCTTCTTGCAGCACGCCAGGGCATTTTTGACCTTGCAACATGCAATAGCAAAACATAAGGATTTAAACATTGAGAACACCACAGTGGATTTTTGTATTTGTTAAACATAACTCACATAATTGTGGAGAACTTGTTTTCACCCAACCAAAACCCAACCAACGGTGCTGTTTCTATGGGCAAGCGTTTCCCAACCCACATGCAGTCTGAAAAGAGCTGTTTAAATATTTTTTGGAGGTATCATTATCCAGATCACCTGTGTCACAAAGGAGTCAGGTTGTGTATGTTTATTGCTGTCCTGCATCGATGAAATCTGGGGTCAAAGGGGAAGAAGGGCAAATATTAAGTAGAAATGATCAAATTGGATAAAAAAAGAAAGAGACAAGAAAAAGGAAAGACAAATAATTGCAAAGAGAAAAGCAGAAGAGTGCAGGGAAGGTGGTGGGATACATTTTTGATCGCCAGAGGTGCACCTGAGCGCTGTTTAATGATGACTCATGGGAAAAGAAACTGTGGATCCAGTGAGCTGAGGCAACAGCTGGCAGCCCAATGACTGCCATGTTGTGTCAAGCTGCAGAGATGCAGGGAAAAACTTGAGAGAGACGGTCAGATGGATGGAGTGAGAAGCAGGCGGCTGAAATTAATTTTCATGAGCAGACAGACAGACAGGCATACAGACGTATAGAGCGACTGGAAAACAGACAAGCAGACGGGAAGTCTGTCAGCAAGTACAAACACACAGACAAAACAACAAAGAGACAAATCACTGGGTGAACGGATGAGTGGAGAGCTGAGTGAAGCATGTGGAAATGATAGATCAATGGATGGATGCGGAGAAGACAGATTAACATGCTAAATGACAGACGAATGGAGTCTAATGACAGGATGCAGTGGCACACGAGAACACTGACAGACAAACAGAGACCTCCTCAACACACACAGGTGTACTAAAAATGTAATTATCCCATCACTTTCGTGCAATGATTGTGGAGTAAAAAATGCTGCTGATTTTCTGTGACGATTGCTGGTGTTTGCCCTGATCAGAAAGATGCATTTGTTCATTTCTCTTGGAAGAAATACCTCGTTGTACTGTGACCACATGCAGAAATCGGATCAATAGGCTCACAATAAAGGGATCATTGAGTCTAAATAAATATTTATCTTGTGGAGAGTTTACACCATACGTTAATCTTTAGGCACCTCACAACTGATTCATTAATTAATTTAATTAATGAGTCTAGCAGTGGAGAGCAGCCTCTAACTGCATCATAAGCACGAGATGCTGACAGGATTCTGAGCTTTTGAGGTAACACAGACTGAACAGAGAGCTTTTTTTCCCCACCTCACAATTGTTCTAAGTTGTTTAATGCTCCAGTGTTTATTGGTCTAGTTTGTTACAGCTGACAGCTGCTCTGCTGTGTTATGTGCTTTGCTGGTGTGTATTGTTTGCCTGTATTGCTTTGTCTTTTTCACTTCTAACTGTGCAACAAATTGTTCCTCAGGGTTAATAAAGTTTACCTTAATCTTAATTTTGAGATACAGAGTAGAATATTTCCAACACTTCATGCGACGTTTGTCTTGCATATTTGATTATTTAGACGGTAAATCAAAATATACTTGCAACTTCTGCCTTTTTTTCTGCTATGTCTGCTGGAGATTGGCTGACTGTGTTTAAGTTCCACCTGCATGTTTTTCACTTACATTTTAAAAATAGAATTTGACACATGAATTTGATGCAGAATTATAAATTTACTCAAGCAAATCAAGTTTTTCAGTCTGTTTCAGAGACCTTGGGATCATGTTAGGAAAATGTGCCTCTCATGTGGCAGGTGCTGTGAAATGATGGAAGTTTCAGAGGATGGTTTTGTGATATACAGTAAGTGGTAGTAATGGGTTACCACAGTTTAAGAGGAAGGGGCAAGTACTGAGGGGGGTAAAAGGAGATGGATTGGTTCATGGGGTCATTACTGACGGCTGGTGAAAATGAACATCTCTGTTTTCCTTCTCGCCCTCTCCCCCTGTCCGTCTGTCCACCCCCACCTCCCATATCTGTCATCCTGGTGTTATTTATTGCCTCTGTCCTCAATCCCCAAGGTTTATTTACCTGCTTTGAAAACCCCTCTACTGAATGTGTGTGTGTGCGAGGGGTGTATTAATGGGGTGTCGAAGGCAAAAGGATAGGGGGAGTCGCTGTACATGAGGTTAGTGAAACAGTCACACAGTCAAGGTGATTTCTGTTTCCCAGTATGTCTCGTGCTTTTTGTAAACATGTTCCTGGTGTCTGCCCTCAAACTGCACACTCATAGAAACAACCTGTCCATCACATCAGGATCAAGGAGTGAATTACAATGAATAAACTCCTGTATATTTTTATACAATACAAAATCAGTCCCTGAAGAAGTGATTGCAACCTTCTGGTAGAGGAAATTAATAGTTTTCCACAGACATAAAAGAGAAAAAGGAACATTGTGTTCTGTTGTTCACAGCAAAATGTTTATTTTAAATATTATTTGATGTCACCTTATCTGACAATTAAACAACTTTTTAAATTCCCTCTACAATGTCTGTGCATGGTATCTACAGTACGGTTATGGTAAGGGGGTGATCATGGTTGCGAATAAGTTATTGATAACTAATTAGATAACTAAACCTTTTGTTAAAGAAGTGATTTGGCATTTTGGGAAATTTCTGAGAGTAAGGTGAGACTCTTACGTACAAAAAGTAAATATTAGGCAAACTTAGCTTGGCATACTTGGTTTATCCCTACTTTCCTATATAACCAGTCCCGCACACGCTTATGCAACACACTTCCACACACACACACACACCACACACAACACATATGCATGCATGACCCCCCTTCTCAGCCCTTCTATGGCCCATGAAATAAAGGTGCTGATGAGCAGCCATTATCAGCAGATGCCATCTTGGCCTTGTCATCAGTGGCTAGCAAAGTCACAAGGAGGGGGCTGACAGCTTCGCCTTTCAAAGCCTCTTCGCCTCCCTCAAATTCCTTTGCTCTCCATCTCTTTATGCTACATTTATTACTTGCACTTAGATAATATCCTGTCTGATTGTCCTTTTTTTCTCTTACAGGTCAAATTGCAGTGACTCTGAAACTACCAGACTTTGGAATAAGTGAAGGTGCTGAAAACTCGACATCATTGCCATGACAGCCATTTTTCACATGTTCACATAAATTTCTCAGAATAAAAAGTAACTTTATTAGTTCAGCTCATTGTAGTTTTTTCTGTCAAATCATTACAGCTGATATACAGGTATCTTTAATTTATTTATAGATACAGATAAACTATAGCAAACCTTAACCTATTCTGATGGGTAGGTTTTATCATCTTTTCTTTCTGTCCGTCCTTCTGGTTCTGTGCAAGAATCTGCAAACATATTTTTCAACTTTGTCTACCTAAACAGCGTGTTTGTGTCTGTGCATGGCACAAACTGTTTCATCTAGTCTCTGTGAGTGTTTGCGGGCAACTATTGTGTTTGAGTTGAACCAAAAGTGTCAGTGTCAGGACAGGCTGAACACTGCCCGTCTGGTCCCTTGACTCAACAGGAAATAGATGTTTTCAGAAGTCACCTGTTACCTGTTTCCTCTTCAAATATTTAAAGGAAAAAAAACACCTGAAAAGGCAAGGGAGTTCTCTCTGCTAGCCTCTGTGACGTCAAACAGGGCCTCTGGTCCTCATTGCCCCGGAGAACTAAAAGTAAAAGACAGAATGAGAGAAACAGAAGCAAAAAATGACAAATGAAAGAAAAACTTAGCAAGGGCTCCCTTACTGTCTTACTGTTTTTAATTCTCTGAGACGGTAAATACAACTGAAGCAAAAACTCAATTTCATTTCATTTAATTTAAATCATAGACAGAAAAAATTGGAATACTCAACAACTTTGCACTATTATGACTGACCCTGTGATCCATGTGTAAATCTGTACTCTCAGTCTACAAATCTAAACACACAACTTCACTAAATTGCTAAATTGCGGGTTCCTACCACCAACCAACTACCTCCATGATGATTCCAAATACTAGCAAGATGTTTGGCTGATTTCAGCTAAAAAATTCTTTTTGGTAAAACAAGTGTCATATTTCCATAGTGCACATTCATACCCGACTGATGTAGATACATTTTCCACCAATGAAGCACTGGTAACATGATCTTCACAACTAACAAGACTCAACCAAGCCTGTGTTTATGTATGCTGAGCAAATAATGTGCCTTTTGTCCAATTCTTTGCCTTTGAGATTTTATTAAATTTTTGACTTTTATAATTACAGTCCAACTAATTTAGGTCACACATATAAATTCTATTTGAAAAAAAGCCACCTAAACCTGTCAAAACAATAAACTGAGTTGTCTGCCATGAAAGTCATTTTGCACTGAGGAGCAAAGTTCACTCACCTCTCACTTTCATGCCTCTTGCCCACTTCTCTTCATCCACCATTTCACCCAAATCTGAGCTTTTTCCATCTGTTCCTTTGCTTTCTCCTGCCCAAATTGCAGCGTAAGTGAGCAAGGCTCCATTTCATCTTTGTCACACGCAGATGTGTCGAAAGAATGCCTAAAGATCGTTAAGTGCTTATAATAACTCGTTTCATGTGCGGTATCTAGCACTTGGAAGTTCCTCAATCTTCAGGTTTGTTCCCTTGAGAATACTCTGTAAACAGCTCCAGTTGTCTAAAGACAAAGCTGAAATGACTCAGCAACATCATCTCCTGTGGGAATGTCACAGATACGGTAATGATGCATCATCTCTTACTTACAGCAGAGTTAGTCATGTCACTATGAATTTTCTTATGGAAGAGAAAAGAAAGAGACAGGAGGCCACCCATTTCAAATGAATATGATCCAGAAACGTGACCACAAACAACTCACTAACAGTTCAAGATCTGGTAGAAGTAAGACAGACTTTAAATTGCTTCTTGGTTTGCGTGCATTTGTGTGTGTGCGTACATGCGTGTGTGTGCGTGTGACCATAATATGATCTTTACCATTGCCATCAGAGAGCAAAAAACTAGAGCTACAATTTTCTGTTTCAAAGACAAACCATTCCAGCTGATTCAATTTAAAAACTAAGAGTGAAATAAAACAGATGAACCATGAGTCTCATGTGATGAGAAATTACGAATGGGGTGTTTTTTTACAGTTTTTAAAAGTTGCACTACTATTTTTTAAGATTGTCAGGAGACAAAATTGGATGCAAAATGAATGTTATATTTACAGAAGCTTTAACCGTTTAGATGTTAAACACATATAATCCATGCCTTTGTTCACGTGCCTATAATAGGTTAATATGCGGAAAGCCTAAAAGGTAAAATCTACATCAAAGTAGGGATTAAAGAGGGGTCATCAGTTTCAGAGTGAAGACTGATCGCTGCACAGTTGCAAGCGCCCAGGCCAGAACAGACTTAACTGCCAGCCTTCCCCCTGCATGAAAAGTCTCACAGGCTCAGAAGAGAAAAGAAAGACTCTTCCTACCATTTTCTGCAGAACATATTTTATAGACATCAGTGTAACACTCTAACTCGCAGACAGTCAAAGACACTAACGCATAAATGATTACACATGTTTATAAATAAAAGGTTTTGATTTCATTATATGGCATATTCATGCATGACAGCATGAAAGAAGAGCAGCTTTTCCTACAAAGGCTTTAAACTGTGAGGGACAAATGAGTTAGCATGGTGGTCACAACCACAGATCCACTGCCTCCTCCCATCGCCTTGCCTTCATCCTGTTCACATCGGGTAGCCTCACCACACAGGAGGATGACTACCCAGCTCAGAAATTAATCTCATTTACCTTTATATAACACAGATGGAGCATTGTCTTTAAAATTCTACTTCCTGATAATGCCTTGCCACAAGACAAAAAAAGAAAAGAAAGCCAAACTGTGTTTTTTTATTATTTAAAAGTCATCTGGTTAAAAAAATGTTTAAACACTCAAAGCTGTCTGGGCCAGAGATGTTTGACACAAGCCCTACCTCACCACGAGGAAGTCTCACACACACAAACATACTTATACTGTCTTGGAAACTCATCCGAGTGATGTCAAAACTGTACCAAAATGTTAGCCCACGTACATGCATTTTAGCACATGAGCCTTAATACACATATGAATTGACTGCAGCCCGGGAAGTAGAGAGAGTCGTCTGTTTATCTGTTTATCCGGTCTGTCTGTTGCATTGTCTTTGGGCACAATACTGAATCCTGAGAAACTCTGTAAATGTTCTAAATTCTTGATCTGCACTCTAGGAAACTGATGTTCCTGGTGTAAAATCCAGCTCCTGGCACAAGTTTGTGAGCTAGTGGTCATCAGACAAGAGACTGTTTGACATTGTTATACTGTATTTCAACTGTTTGAATCAACAGAATTTTGCACTGACGACAGCAGTTTACCGCCAACTTTGCCTCGCTAAGGCTCAGTCTTTCCCTAAGTTTTTCTGTTAGTGTTTCTGTTATCCGTACATGTACAGTCTGCAGGTGAAATGTCAGCTTACTGATTCAGTTTTCTGGTAGTAATGACTGTTTAAAAAATTCAATATTGTTTTAATTCATCTGTTTTAATTATGGTATAGATCTTGTGAGGTATGCACTTGGTTGAAAAATCTTTGATAATGAATTTGTGAACAAAATCTAAGGTCATTTTACTGCCATATCGTATCAATATGGACAATTTTCTGATCTCAGGCCCTATTTACAAAGCGATCCATGTGCACACAGATCTGCTTCACAAGAATAGATTTAAAAAAACAGTGTTATACATGCATGCATATGAACATAAAGCCAAACTGAACATACATTTTACTTTAACGTTGAAACCATTGTTGGGTAAACAGTCCCTTAATCTAACTCAGGGAAGTGCAATAAGCCTGTGAAACTCTTCATTTTTAATGATGATTTCAGCTGTAGGTGTTCCCAGGCCGCAAAGAGTCTCACAGGCTAATCAGATAGGTGAAAAAGATATATAAGTACTCTTCCTGCTGTTTTGTTGCTCTGTGGGCCATACCTGTGGGGGCTGTGTGTGGGGGATTGTCTGCACGTGGATGCCCACACTGCAAAGAGAGAGACAGCCAAGGTGTAGCCAAGCCATGTGTATTTGTGCATCTCCTCTTTGACTTGAATGGATTCATGTGGGAGTGCTATTAGCATGGAGCAGTTTGCCTGTCTGACTGTGTTTATGTGTGAGTGCATGTTGGGGATGGCCTCGGGTAGCTGACTGAGCTAGTAAACAGTTGGGAGAGTAGTAATTAAACACAGTTAAAGCTGCTGGTTGTGCTCTGCCGCCGCTGTCTCGCAGAGTGTAGCCCACCCCTGGAGACTAGCATGTTAGCACAATATTTGTGATAATTAGTGATATAATGTGCTTTTATGGACACAGGGACATTGGTGTGGTGTGTGTCTATGTGTGTGTGCATGGTGGGTGAGGAAGACAGATAGTAAAAGCCTAATTTTTGCCAGTATAAATTGCCTGAGGTTATAGATAATACAGCAGGAAAAAGTGTTTTTAATTTTCTGTTAGTTGAAAAAGATGTGATTGACAGAGGGTACTTTGTATATTTTCAGGGTTTCGATGGTGAGTGTGTATTTTGTATTTAACACTGACTTATCTCAACCTTTATTGTGTTTGATGCAAAATCTCTTTACAGTAATCAGATTTTGCTATTTTGATGTAAATTTGTGTCGATAATTACCTCCAATTTGTTTGTTGAAAAAACTGTTAGTGAATAAACAGCTCCTTAGATTTCTTAATGCAGACACATCAGACCCTAATTTTATTGATATTTTAAATGTAAAATTCTTAAAGTACACATAAACAGCAACTATATATGTATGACCATCAGGATGCACACATCAATGCATCTCTCTGTGTTGACAAAAAAAATGAATCCAAAAAGTTCAGGAAAAGGAGTGAAAACAAAGTTAAAAGCCTAAATGGGGCAATAAGTCTGAATGGGAGCTATTCAAATTGAGTTTTTCAGCTCTAATAAACCTATGTAAATTGAATGCAGCTTTGCTCCAGTTCTGCAATTTTTGAGTAGATAGCAAAAGTAGCGAACCAATAAAAACATAAACAAGACTTAGATGTGCAGTCATGCCAGCGGCTCTGTGAGGCTGTGCTTAAGTTAAATCCTAACATCAGCATGCTAACATGCACATAAAAAGTCAGGGGATAAAGTTATTACAGTTTATCCTGGGGAGGACCTGAGCGTCTGCACAAAATTTAATGGCATGCCATTCAATAATTGTAAGGACATTTCATTCAAACCACAAATATGAACCTCATGGTGGAGCTAGATGAAAACTCAGGAAATCACCACAGTCAATAGGAATCATTGTCTGTGAACCATGAATATTGGTACCCTTTGTAAACTTATTTGTAGAGAATAACATCAGTCTCACAGAGATGCCAGAGGAAAAGTCGTTGGGTCACCAGAGTCAGAGGGATTCATCCTCTGGGTGCATGAATGAATGTCTGTACAAAATGTCATGGCAATCAATTTTATTGTTATAATCCTTTTTTAAAAAAGAATTCAGTCTGGAGAAAAAGTAAGGGATGAACCAACAAACCGACCATGCAGCTAGAACAGCCACAAAAAAAGCTATGTGTGTGAAAACTTTAAAAACATGACAGAAATAAAAGAACAATATAAACAGACCTTACAGATGTAAAATTGGATACGTGAGACAGCACTGTGTGTGTGTGTATGACCTGCTGTGTAATTAGCCCTGTGGTCACTAGAGGTGACGGGGAGAGCAGGCCTTGGAATCCCCTCCTTCATGTCTGTGAAGAAATCCCCAAAAATCTTACACACACACACACACTCTCTCTTGTGTCTCCACCTCAACGAGCCCCTGCCGCCCAGCCTTCATTACCCTGCAGCCCCCCTGAGGACCACCAGAAGGTGGGGGTAGACTGAGCCCGATCTCAACTTCTATCCGGAGCCCTGGGGCTGCACTGGAATTTACACCCGTGGCCCTGAGAACAGACAGGATCCACACTCCTCCACTCTCCCATTGTTATTAGGGAGGAGGAGGAGGAGTATGAAGAGGAGGAGGAGGAGGACTACACATAAGAGGAGGAGAAGGAGGAGAGTGAGAACACACAGAGAGGAGAAATTTAACAGATTTCCCAGTGGTCTTTGTGTGGCGTGTAGTGATCACGCCTCTCAGGGGTTCTGATGGAGCATCGCAGTGGAAAAAACCTTTTAATGCCCATGTGTCCTCTTTTTTCATCTTTCATAAAAATCTTCTCTTCCAAAGTTTCCCATTTAAATCTTTTCCTACCCCCTTTTCTTTATAATGTTTCCATAGCCGTTTTCCCAAATATTACTTGAAAGTTGTAACCCCCAACAATGATCGGTTTACTCCACACAACGGGCCACATCTTGCCTATTATAACTTTAACCGGTGAGAAGAAAATTAGATTAGCACCATCTTTGGCTGTCTTTGAACCACACCATAAGCAGGGAGTCTATTGTAAATTCTTGTGTAAAGAAATTTACATCGTTCTGAATTCATTAGTTCACACTCACTCTATTGTGTGTCTGTGTGTGCTGCCAGAGAGGCCCATAAAAAAGCACTTCCCCTGTAATTGAGGATGGTATCATTCCCTCCCCTCCTGTTAAAAACAAACTGAGCAGTCAGACAGAATGGGAGAAGGAGGGGAGGGGTCGAGAGTCAGGGAGTTAGCGATCTCCTACCACCTGAGGTCTGTGTGTGTGCGTGCTGGCCCGCTAACCATGGGTAAACATAGTAAATGGTTTTGACTGTAAAAGCCTAAGTTCGGCTGCCCTTTCTCACGAGGAGGGAGCAATTGAGTCCAGCCCTTCAGAGAGGCCAGCCAAGATTTACTCAGACGAGCTCTAGGATATTACAATTCAGTGATGAAGGGATCTGCATTTTCACTGAGGTTGACGTTATTTTCGAATATCCTAGGTGGGCTTGTCTAATCTTAGCTCAGTGATGCCTTTAAAAGCACTCACACATCACAGCTTCTGTGCTTTAGAAGTTTGAATGTAGCCTGCACAGTACAATAACTACAGCAGGCCTAAAATTCTGAATGATTTTCTAAAGCCTTCATGCTGTTGACACCTGTGTTTAATTCTGCTTACGTGAGAGTTGCCCATTCAAGTCTATTTAATGCTTTGTGAAGCCGACTCATTGTGCAGTGTTTACACCAACACATTGGAACACGGGGCCCCATTGTGCCTGGTCCCGGCTCTAGAGCTCGCGAACTGAGTTATACCACCGGCTGGGCCAGAGTGCCCCATTAGCTTAATGGCCGTCTAGAATTTCACAGGGGATGCATTGCTGTTATGGCTGAGAGCTTTGCGTTTCCCTTTTTATGGCTTCTTCGGATTCACAGCACCCAGAAATAGGGGTTAGAGAGGAGCGGAGGAGGAGGAGGAGAGAGAAGAGGAAGAGGTGGAGGAAACAAAATAAAACAAACAGAGAGGCAACTTTACACCGGCTGGGGCAGACGAGTCACAGCGTAAGGGATGGTGCAAGAAGAGAAAAAGTAGGAAGAGGCAGAGAAAAGAAAAAGTGAAACAGTGCGCAATAAGATTTTACACTACTGAAATAAAAACAGAAAGTAAGCACCATGGTGGGAGAAGAAAAATGCTGTCGTTTAAGGTTTTTTAATGAAAGAGTTCTGAATCTCACAGTTTTATGCATCTCTCTTGGGTACTGAGTGACTTAACATCTGATGACCTGATTCCCTTTCCCATAGCTTTGACCTTTGACCTCAGTGACTTCCCCAGCTGGTCAAAAAGCAGGAGGGACCAAAGGGTCAAGTTCCACTTCAGCCAAGTGGTGCGTGTAACATTCAGCATTTCATTGTTTAACCTCAAGGCTTTTGTCATTACTAGAGAGGTAAAGCAAAATGTCATTAACTCATCATGACAAATATGAGGATTTTTATTTAATAAACAAGAATAAAACTTCCTTTCCTAAATCATTTTGTCATGCATTGATTTTTACGTTGTTTTATCTTTTTTCATCATTGTGTCTTTAGTCTCCAGTATGAAAAACTTAAAAAAGCAGGCTGATATGCAGCTAGGCTACAATAAATTACCAATTCAACCAGTCTTTGTCAATAACCTTATAATAGAACTGTGATTTAAACATGCCAGATGAAATGTAGACTTGATAGCGAAAAATATTTGGGACAGACATTGATCAATAGCTCTTTATGGACTAAAAAAGTCTTCTTTCTAAACACTGCTCTGTCCCAGTACTTTATTTCCTATAAGTGAGCACTTTGATGCCACAGAGGGAAAATGTTGAGGGTTTTGGATTATGAGGGCTGATTACATACTGTCTTATTCATCGTACGTGTTATTTGATGCTCTTACCAAGCACCATCCTCACTGACAGTGGCTGTATTCAGTCAAATGTCAGGCTTCACTTAAGGACCCACAGTATCTGCTTGGCATATATTGGGCTCATGGCCAGATCTATTGAGTCTAACCTGCCATGACACACATTTGTCCTGCTATACAAAGTAACTTGATACTATTATAGAGCTCTGTGGATAGTGAACTGGGTAACTGGCCATCTGGTAGGCATTACAGGGAAATGATTGTGATGAATTTGCTTTTGAAGATGAGTAAGGCAATGGGTAGGATGACACTACAACAGCATGGATGTTACCAAAGATGACGTAAGTCCGCTTGCACAGGAAAAGTTCAGGATGTTGTTTGACCAAAATTCACTTAGAATTTCCTCTTAGAAAGAGGATCACATAACACCTCAAAAAATATATAGATGTTTTGAGAAATAAGCCCTTTTTTAACGTCCTGTGACAGAGTTAAACGAGAAGATTGATGGCGCTCTCATGTCGGTCTTTTAAGTACAAAACCAGAATACTGTTATTTTCACTTGGCATAAAAGCAGGAAGCTCGGGCAAACAACTCGCCCAGTTCTGTCCATGAGTAATAAGTAAATGATCTTCCAGCCAGCACCTCTGAGGTTCACAAATTAAATATCTTTTGTTTAATTCCTACACAAACTGAATTGCGAAAGTCATGCTGTGGTTTCGCTGGGTAATGTGCTGTTCTTGGCAGCTTCCAGTAAAACTCAAATTAAATTTCATTTTTTGTCTGCTACAGAACGAATTTCTTTGTAAATAACTCATTCAGCTAACGTCAGTTTGCAAGCAAGATTAAATACTCAGCTATCACTATGTCATTACACAGCCTCCTGATGTGATATTTTTTGGGCTGCACTGCAATGAATGTGGCCAGCAGTAGCTAAATTAGCATCAAAACAACACAGTCTTCATTACCTGTCCAATTTCTCACCTTTTCATCTCTCTCTCTCTCTCTCTCTCTCTCTCTCTCTCTCTCTCTCTCTCTCTCTCTCTCTCTCTTTCTCTCTGGCTCATCTCCACATCTCACTCCATATAGCCCTGTTATTCTCTTCTTTCTTATCTCTCTTAGGTGTCATTCTAAGGGGGAAACACAACAGCCAAATAGACTTAATTATACAATGAGAGGTAGAAAGATGGGGAAGAATCCATAGCAGTTTGGATTATTACTCTGGTTGATTACTGGCTTACTGTGAGCAATGCAGGAACTTCTGATCTCATTGTCATACCCTAAACTGGATATTTTGGTGAGAAAAAATCTGTATAACCATCTATTGAAAACTGACATTTCTGTGGTGTCACATATGAAGTTGAAAAATGCACTATGAATATACTATAAGGCCCAACTCAGACTGAATAATAAAAACTTTTTGACTACTTTAACTAAAATAACAAGGCAATTTAATGCAGATACAATAAGTGCACCAGTTAGCTCAATACACATACATATACCATTACTTTGGTCCTTGCAGTACTAAGTGGGGTGGAATTCATTACTCCCACAATTAATTCTGTTTTTTCTACCTACCAGGACTCAGTTTTGAGATCAGTAGATCACAATTGCTCAAGGTTAAGACATTTGGTTTACATGAGGAGAGATGTATTGTGACTAATCGAGGATGTTTTACAGCTCAGATGATCACAGTTGGCCTCTGTCGGTGGAAATCTTAAGCATTGAAGACAGATATTAGAGATGTATTAAAGATAGAGTGGATGTTACAGTATACAGAGGAGGAGACGTTTTTTCTTTATGTTTAGTTCTGTGGGCCAGGAGCCTTTTCACTATTGTGACCAAATTGCTTTGATATATCTAGCATGGAGAACAATATGGTTATTGAACTTTGGTAAGCATCTGCTTGCCATTGAGAACATGTGACTGTGATTTAAGACTTAAATTCAACATCAAGAGTCATGGATAGGACGGGAAAAGAGATGACATCAGGGAATCATAAACAGAATGAAAAAAAGATCCAAATGTATTCCTCATATTTACCTTCACTTGCCATGGTCAAATTTGTGACATTAGTATGATGCAAATCTTATGATGCAAATTACTGTAGGAAGCTGTGATAAATGTTCCTATCAGGATGAGATCACGATTGCGTAGGAAACGTCATTAAAGAGATGAGGATGTTACTTAAAGGTATGTGTCAGTTGTATTTTGTCAATTGTACCCACTGACTCATATGAACTGCAAAGTATTAGACTGTGAGTCTTCAGTTGATTTTATTATACTGCAGCTATAATTCAATAGGCACTGATTTCATCTGTGTCTCTGACAGGGTTGACATTTTGTGAAAGAAACAATACTTAAGTGGAAGGAACAGCCACATTTTTCAGGTTTCAAGAGCAAACTCAGAGGAATATCAGGTCCAGTAGCCCTTTCATTTTTTTTCCTTTTCTGTGTCTATGTTGTTATTTTCTCTTTTTACAATTTTTGAATTACACTCAACATTTGAGTACAGGGAGATGGAAAGAGAGTCTGTAACTATAACTGTACTAAAGCAAAAACAAAACAAAACAAAAACATTTAACCATGTTTATTTTTTAGTTTAATTGCCAGTGAAAACCAGTTTAATGACACATTATGGCCACCTACTTTACAGAAAGAAACAGATAGGCCTTATATATTTACGCTCTTTGATCATATGTGTTTTATTAACACAGTACCAGTATATAATTTTTCAGTATTGTGGTTACTGTCAATATTTGTTTTTATCAACACCCCTACTTGGCATGATTGATACATGATCCTTGATTTCCTTTAATTTCTATATTCTTTTAAATTACTGACACAGTTGGCCTCAAATGATTTTGTCAATGTACATTTTTTGAGTGTTAAAGCAAAATATTGAGACAATTACAAGCTTGACTAATATTTTGATGGCAAAAACAAAAAATGTAATCCTGTCTACATAAAATGTGTTATTAGGGCAAAATAAAAAAGCACCAACATCTTACTTGAAAACAGTTGGTAAATAAATCTAGACATAATACACACTGAGTTGAAAAATTTTAAATTCTGGTCTCTTTTTTCATGCAATTTTAGGAAGTAATCAGGTTAAAAAAAGTGGCTCCCTCTAAATATTTCTTTCTTTGTTCTCATTTCTATTTAACAACTCCTCAACAAAGAGAAGGAAACACTACTTGCTCTTTCTCATTGTCTTTTCAATTTGCATTTTTTTCTTCAAAGTACTGCATCAAGGTGGGATCAAATCCATTTTTATTTCTAGTGTTTTTAACAGAAAATGGTTTCTCTTTTGAATATGCAAACACATTGGCACATAAGATGACACAGGATATAAATCAGTGATAATATTAAAATGGCTCTGTGTATATAAATTCAGTATTAAAAAAAACTGAAGCATCATACGATGGAAGAATATTGCATAAAACAACATGGAAATGTTCTTTTACACTTGTCTGTTCCTGTTTGTCTGTCACTGATATCATAAAATAAGAACACTCTTTTAAAAGATGATTTTTATGACATCAGGTTACAAAAAAAATGAAGAAAGGGAGAGTTATTGCTGCATTCAGGTACCAACCTTTAAGTGAGAACTTGTTTGATGGAGAAGCATGGCAACAGTCAGCCTATCATGATTAACATGTGGGTCTGGTCAACACTTGAGGGTCCGTATCGCTGCAGGGACAGATGGAGGTCCATCCACTTGATACCTCTCTAAAAGAGTCAATAGTCCCTACTTGAACTTTACAGTAAGCGCTTTCTTGTCCTTCCTTCTGTTCATCTTTTATTTTTTCCTTCTAAACCTCAGTCCTCTGGCATGCCTGGCTGTATAGATTAAAGAACCTCGATTGTTGGGAATAAGAGGGATCACTGGGATAGAGGACAGCCATAAATTGCTGCATACACATACCTTACCCAAGCTGACTTCAGTCTTGTACCACCACAAAGCAGAACTGTGTACTTCAATGCAGTAAATAACACCAGTGGTTTGTCATTTGATAGAGGGCTTGAGTGTTAGAGGCATGGTACACAATAACATTTTGACATATTTTGTCAAGATAGGGTTGTAACTCCAGTGGTCTAACCCAAGCTGGGATTAAGCATGTCACTTGTTATCAAAATAACAGATGTGGTGAACTGTGCACAATGAATTTGGTAAATGTTCATTCTGCTTTCATTCTTCAACCTATTTTCCCCAAAAGACTGACTAATTTCTCCACATGATTAAAACCATGACTGAGAAAGAATTAAATGTCCAGTGCATCAAGTAAAAAAAAAATTCAACATAAAATAGAAAGTGCAAACTGAAAACTTGCTGACTGATTACAGCTTAATGTAATATTTCCTTATTAAACTATCTAAAAATGACTATATATTTGCTTCATATTTTGTGGAGTTGTGTAATTTCAGTATGCCTCATGTTTCCAACAATTTTCAAACTCAAAGAAATCTGTAAATTTATTCAAGGTCCATATGGTCTTGTCTCATGAAACTTACTCTTAGAGTAACACAGGTCAAAGTGGTGAGAAAAGTTGGCAAACGTGACTAAAAGTAACATGAATAAAACTATAACACATTACCTGGTCTATGAACATTCCTGCTTGAGTCAGTCAGAAAGACTTTCATCTGCAGTGTTGGCTATTTAACAATGAAATAACCAAATCCCATGATCCCACAGTTCTCCATAATGTCATTTATCTATATTTTTTATTTTCATTGTTTTAATAGAGAAACCTCTAATGGCAGAAATTTCATATTGCATATTTGAATGCAAATGTAACCACCTTTATTGTATGTGTATCATGTCCTTCAGAAAAAAAGGAGGAGCTCACTGTCACAAATAACTATTTATCTGCCGCCAGCTCTAAGTGGCAGAGCAGCCAGGCCAGCTCTATCAGACTGGCACTCTTGACCCTGCGGGACTCTGCTTGAGAACCGGCTCGGCAGTCAGGACAGCTTAGACCACTTCAGGCAGTCTGCTGCAACAGAGGAGGAACAGGATATGGCAAGAAAGTGAGGCTTGGAGGGTTGCAACACGAGTACAGGTGTCCATCAATAACATAAGGCTTACTTTTAAAAATGTTTCTCACTCTGATGAAATGAAAGATACTTCTGAATAATAACAACAAGTGTAATAAAAAATAATAGAGTGTAAAACATGAAGATATGAAAGGCATGGATGTTTCTGAGTAATAATAACCCTTTCTTACTGCTTATAAAAATAATCCTGGTTTGCTTATTCATCATTCCAGAATTCCCTCTTTTTCACTTTTTCCTATCTAATTGTTTTAGCTTCCCTTTCTTCTCTGCCTCCCATAAAATCTTCTATCTGACCCTTTTCTCTTTCCGTATAAGTTTCTCCTCTCACAGCCTTTTCCTCCCCACTCACTCTCTCTCACCATCCTGACACCTCACCATCAGGGAGCTGCGCTAATCTCTTTGACCTGCCACATCCTCCACAGGCTCTTCCGCCAGCTTAAGTAGAGGCTCTAATACAGTATGTATGTGAGTGTGTGTGTCTGCTGGGCAGTGTGTGGCGGGGTAGAGTTTGTTGATGTTGTGATGTGTCTTTCTGTAGTTGTAGTGGCCTGTTTGCTGCCTCTCAGGGTCACTGAGCTCTTGGTCATGTAAGCAACATCAGAATAGAGGAGACAGTTCCTTCTTTTAAAAGACTTGGGGCAAACACAGTGAAATCAGCTCCAATTAATAATGATAATATCAACAATGTGTTAAAAAAATGAAATCAAATAATTAAAAACTTGATCTAGCAAAGCTAATTTGAGATTTTTTTCTTTTATTATAGCGGCAACAAAACATTATGTTAACTTTTTTTGCAATTAAGTAAATATGCGTGTCTATGGAGAACAGGTAAAATATGCTTGTGATTATTCATAGTCTTTTAGCACAACTATAAGATTATTTCTGTATAAGACATGTATTGAACCATTGAATAAACCTTCTATATTCTTCACTATTTAAATCCAATACATTCTCCCTCTCAACTAGTCATACACTGATTCTTCATCATATCCCCCTTTGTGTCACTTTTAACACAGTGGGTACCCCTTATCCTGTCAGTTTGCAATGCACAAAGCACTTTTCTTGCTAAGCATTTCTAACACATGATTAAAGCTGTGAAATGATCCCTGTTTTAAACACTTTTAATGT
>JAPZDV010000025.1:18123155-18153314 GCA_029814665.1 Acanthurus lineatus
AACACTTTTAATGTTACATTTAAGCATCACAGTTTGGCTATGCTTAGGCAACAAAACTTATCAGTTAGGTTTAGGGAAAAAAAACTACCTGATTTGGGAAAGAGATCATTTTGCTTTAAATTGGAATTAATTCCAAGGCTTTTGGCTGTGAGTCTTGTGTGTGTCCCATCGTTCTGTCACAACCTTCATCCATTTAGCTCTGTGTACTTTGCCAGCTAGAGCTCTTAGATTCAGTGTCTAGAGTTATTGCAAAAATATTTTTTACATTGTAGTAAGTTGAAAACACACTAAAGGGATACCCTTTGCTTTAAAAAGTGACACCAAGGTGTTAGCTTCTGTATTTGACGACTTGTGAATGAAAGCAGGTTGCTTTAAACATACTTGCATATCTGACAATAAGTAAGTCCAAGATAGAAAGTGATATCAGGCTTTAAAGAAAGCAGGATTAGGTAAATATATATATATATATGTGTGTGTGTGTATGTGTGTGTGTGTGTGTGTGTGTGTTACAATAGAAAAAAAAGTTATTGAAGAAATGTGTGTGTGATCTAATAGCAAATTTTATCTCTGACCGACTTTTACACTTTGTCACCGGTGATAAACGAGCAAGTCACACACTTTCATCCCAAAATGAGCTAAATTTCCTTCACAAGAACACGGTTTCTTACTGTTTTACATTAACATGCTGTACATAGAGACACATATCCATAAAATTACAGTCCCACATAAATAAATGATACACAAACACAAACAAATGCGCAAAAAAAATCTAGTCACAGTCTTTTTCTTTACATAAACACACGTTCACACACACTTCTCACTCATTACCCAGAACTCTATTACCCCCTGAGCCACCGTCCACTGACAGGCGCTCGACCCGACTTCTCTCTGACACGTCCCCCAGGGTCAAAGGCCAGCTTAGTAGTGTGAAGAGCAGGGGGTGTTGAGGGCCCCGTGGTGCGGTTGGAGGGATCAGACCATGGAGTTTAGTCATATTCCTTTTGGTTCCTTGTGGAGCTAAGGGCCAGGGGGACTGAAAAGGGGCACATTGTTGAAGAATACTTGTGATAATGATGTTATTTGGTACTCCCAAGGCCTGCTCAGCAGCTGTTGACAGTAATGATGTAGTGTGTGAGCTTGTGTGTGTATGTGTGTGTACGTAATTAATGATTCTCACAGCTCTCCTACATACCAGCTGCTGACTGAGGCAGGAAGTGGATGATTGATGGGAATTATTGATACCTTTCTCCCTCAAACACAAACACACACACACACACACACACACACACGCATACACATGCAGACACATACATGTAGCAGTACCATACAGCCCAGGGTTGCTGAATCCTTAGTAGGGTTTTTTGTTTGTTGCTTTTACTCCACCTATTCACAAATGGACTCATCAGTCACTGGTGAAGGAATGTCAATACTCCACTGTGTTTTAAGTTACCATCTCCCATATGCTCTAATTTTCTTATAAGCCTCAGCTAATAGAGTATGGAAGAAAAAAATAATTGTTACTGGTAGGACTTTGACTGCCCTTTGACTTCTCAAAGGGTCTTAACATCTTAATGTGATGCGCAGAGATCTCTTCGCTCATAAGTAAAGAATGATTCTGTGAGTGCTAAATTTGCAAATCTTTGTCAATGCAGTGTAAAAACATGTGGGATATCCATCTTTTAATCAGTCAGTCATCTGTATTGTAACTTTTTAAAGCCAAAATCTTCTTACAATTGCCTTTACACATGCTTAACTTTTTTATTTATTGATGACTTTTTGCAGTCACACCAAAAGACTGTCAAAGAGATCTCTAAGTATAGCAACTCCAAAACATGTTTCACTTATCATCTTAATTCTGGTATTCCAAGAAAAAACAAAAGCACACACTTTAAGAAAATCAGCTGTATTATTTTGTATTATGCAGAGGAAGTAAGCAGTGTATATGTGTTCCTGTTGTGCCCAAACAGGGCACCGCACAGTAATGTAAAGAAAGCAGGCACCAGAAATAACTTCCATAAGTGAGTAGTTAAGCTTACATCATTTGATCATCAGCAACTGAGTCACATACCTTCTTGTAAATGCTGGTACATTTGCAGTTTCATCATGAACCTGAAACTTTGGTCTATGGCTGTGATCCAGAGATCAATCCTCATTTTAGGAAACAAGGTCAAAAGGAGACAAATTTTGCAAGTTAAGGGGATGCCACAACCATGCTCCTGCAGGCTTCATGATGAAGAATCCAGTTGCCATTGTGTCTCAGTTAAGATCATTTGCTCCAAATGGTCCTGCTCAGGACACGTCAGATTGCACAACTCTGTTAAGGATGATCTTGGCTGTGCTTCTGACCTGCACCTTCTTCAGGCTCTTCCACAGGGATGACTGTTGTTTGGTGTCTTGGTCTTTAGCCACATACCAAACTCTGGTCACTAGTGATGATCCTCAACATAAAATTTGGGGTCATCCTGAGCATGTTGATGCAGGTCTTCACAGACTCTGATACAGTGCTGTTTCTGCATGGGGCTCGGGAAACCGCAAATACTCACATACAAGTGGTCAAAAAAAACAGTGTTAACTTGGAATACTTGAAAATTATTACTTGCACCTGCTAAATAACTGTACAGCACTGCATACGTGAGCAACAGAAGCAGTCTCTGAACTTGTGTTTGTGTGACTTGTAAGCATGTACTGTACATTGCACAGATTGCAATTCATTGATTCATTTCATTTGTATTCATCACAAGTGCACATTGATAATGTAATGCAGGAAAAAAAAACATCTTGGCCAGTCAAATTAAGAGAATATGAGTTGCTGAAAGTTATGAAAAACCATGCTGGACAACACTACTCACAGCCAGGGAATTAAAAATCATAGCTGAGACAAAAGGACATGAAAAGGGAGATGGAGAAAATGAAGACAAAGGATTTGGAGGCCACATTGGAAATGATAGGGTACAAGTAAAGAAAAACTGGCGGTAGTCTCACATATGGCTGTGCATTAGTTCTCATGCTCCTCTGCATGTGTTCATTGTGCGTCTTAGTGTGTGTGTGTGCGTGTGTATTTACAGTAAAACAGGTCCTGGAACATGTGGCTGCGATTATCACCACAACTCGTGGTCAGTGCAGAGGACTTACTGCCTCTTGTGTGAGCATGTGTTTGTGTAAGACCCATCTGAGCCATGAGAGAACCCCGGATTGCCTTTATAGCATATAATACTTCTAAATATTATATATTATTGTGCAATATATCATTACCTTTGCTTCTGTTTTTGTGATAACAGAGTCTCTTTTTTTCAAGTTCAAATGCTGCCAACATAGTCAGTATGTAAGCTACTTTCACTTCTGAAAAATATCAATTGCCAGTGTGAGAGATGGTAACATACGCACCCTGACACCCAATAAACTGTAAACATCCCTTAGTGAATAAAGTAAGAGTGACGGCGATGGAAAGATGCAGACAAGTTGAACAAGATTAAGACGAGACAGATGGTAAAGTTGAGGTAAGTGAGTAAAAGATAAAGATTAAGAGAAACAGAAGAAATATAAAAGTCCTCCTGTGCCTGTCTGCTCTCAGATCATAAAGTGGAATTTTTTGGCAAGTCCGGCGGATCTGCAGCATATTAATCGATGTGATAATTCACAGTGATGCGATGCACGTGAAGAGTTGGCAGGAACACGCAACTCACAGCCTCAACCTGCAGACCTGTCCAGTTTTTAATGTCCTACAGAGAGACTGGAGGAAAAATGTCTGTTTTTGGTTTTTCTCTGAGGTTCACTGAACTCAACACAAAATACAAAATGCAGAAGCTTCAGAAACCTGGGCGGGTTCCTGGGTGAGAGAACCATCTGTACTGCATGTTCAACTCTCTGCATGAAAACTCACAAAATTAAAAATCTGCTTAGAGTCCTCGTTAAAAAGGTTATGAATCTATTTCTGGAAGATACCTGTTATAAGACTGGTCTTACCTATTACCCCACCTTACCTTTATCCTGGGTTCTGCAAAAATATCCAATAACACAGAGATAGACAAAACATTTACACCAACAGGCACTAAACTACATGTCTTTAAACTGGAACAGTGAAATAAGTGGCACTGTGTAAAAGCAGTATATCTTACCAAGCCTTTGTCTTCCTGACACTGTACATTTTCCATGAGATCCCATTTTCTGATGGGATCAGTCCAGCTGTGACCCATGGGTGCAACGTAGTCACTACATTATTGCATGAGTGCTCAGTCCTCATTGGTTGGACCACACTCTTTGAACTCTGTCTTCATTTTCATCACATCTCCACACCTGTAAACTTACATGAGTCATGTTGACAATATCTGTCCACAGACTGAAAGACAGACATGTAAACATCACTTCTGTGGTAGCTCCTGCTACATTAGAAGTCTTCAGGATCATATTTTGCTATGACACACACACATGCACTGACTCACAAGGTGAAACCAGTACCATCCATGATGTAGAGGCTAGCAAAAAGAAAAAAAACATATTTAGAGTTGGTAAAACTTACTTCCATACTAGAGTCTTCAGTAGCCGCAGAACATCTTAAGCTTGAATTTTATTTTTTGCAGATACTGTTGACAGCCAGTTGATAAAATGAGACATCAGACCGTGAGGCCTGATGTTCGTCTGTTACACGTGTCGCAGTGCTGCTCATTGTTTATTGTTACATCTCCACTTTATTTACCCTTGGTCTAATTATTTCCATGTTTGATCTTTTTGAGGGATGTTGGGGGCAGCCATTATCTTGCTGTATCCTCATAGTCACACACGCCCAGACTAGAGTGAGTTCATAACATCCACCGTTACTCACACACACACACAGGGTTCTCCTGCTCACTTGCAGTGCAGGTGACAGACACCTCAAACACAAGATGGATGACTGTCTGACTGCGACATCTTAAACCTGTTACCTCTGAGTGGATATTTATTTGAATTCTCCTCCCTGCTGTATCACATACGGGGGGGAATTCTCTTGAACTGCAGCAACAGGAGTGTAAATATTATGGGGAAAACCACTGAGACATGAAATGTAGCTTTAATTACAACATTGATATATCGAGGTCAGTCTCTCAGCGCATGTGGAGGGAACTTGACCTTTCCTTTTTCTGCCTGTGATTTCTTGTCTGATTTGGAGTACACACTCATTTAACAAATGTATATACTGTATTATAAATGGTTCAATATGTTTGTATAAGGGCAAGATGTATGGTGAAGGTGAAATGGGACACTGGGGGTCTGAGTCTAAGGGATTGCCTTAGTTGTGCAACCGGATGAGATATCAAAGACAAGTTATCTAAAGCAATGAAATAATTCTTAGAATCTTTTCAAATTAATGGCTCCCTTTTATCAAGCAGATATTTTAACACATGGACACCCATTTTGAGTAAAATGGGTTTAAAATATTTTTTAAATATTTGATTAATAAATTAAAATAACAAAAAAATTGAAACAAAGGCATGTTTCTTTCATTTTACCTGAGATAAATTCAAAGAAATGATTTTGCAGTGCAGTTTAAGAGGGAAACAACCTCTGCTCGTCTGCCAGCTTAAACCAAGTCTACATGCAATGCAGCTGACAAAAGGCTTTTTTTTAACTTTAGTGGGCAAGGGCATGCATAAAATGCACCATGATGCAATAACAGTTAACTGCAAATGAACTACCATTAAATAATACATTAAGAGCCTTTTTCCTTAATTATCTGGATAGTAATCTACCCAACCGTGCAAGGGCACCAACTGTGACACTACTTCATTAGTGCAAAAGTTAGGGCTTTAAAAATAATGAATGGAAAGAAAATTATGGAAACACAAAGCTTCAGATGCAGTTCATGTACTAACACCAAAGTGTCAGTGAGGTTGCAAGCACAAATCTCTTCATTAGTGTTGTAAGTTAATGAATTACATCAGGGGTTTTGAGTGTGTGTGATCTAATCGTTCCAGCAGCTGATTTCTGAATATTGGATGAGTGCTTTTTGTTCACTTTGACATTACATTTCTAGTGTGTTGACCTGCCGACCCCAGTGTCTCCCAGAGCAGTGTTTGTCATAAAAGCAGAGGAAAAGGCAAAGAAAAAAAGTCTTTATTATTTAGCAAAACTTTTGAAACTCTGCAAATCTGTTGTGTAGAGACATTGTGGGTGTGGTTCGATCAAAACTGACTTATAGTTCCTAACACTTATTGTCACATCTTGATCTGAACTCCAACTGGTGCATGGACACATGTGACATCTGCTTCTTTCAGCTGAGCCCCGCCCACAACAGACCAGTGAGAGGAGCACAGAGAAAACAAAATGAACACAAAAAACTAAACAAAAAAAACAGTAAAACAATCAAATTGTTGTAAACTGTGGCAGTTTCTTATGTTCATTAATTACTTAATTGTAATTACAAAATCAGGTTAAAAAACTTAAATTTGGAAAACTGAACTCAGAAAAAGATTCACTTTTAAATGCTATAATGAGATTCAGTTGTGTCCAGCGCCTTAAAAGCTGCACAGGATGCAGATGTCAGATATTACCCTGGTTTGTCTCAGGCCTCAGCGCCACAGTTAAGACTGTAGAAACATGATAACCATCAGCACCACCTCTATACTTTCAAGATAAAACCTCTCCAGAGAAAGGTGGTTAGTGAAATGTACAATGTGGAATTGGCAGCCATCTATCTATCTATCTGTCCATGAATTTATCTCTACACCTTCTGTCTTTGGCATGAAGAGGAAGTCACGGCACGTATGCACTAGGAAGGTATGTCTTGATAACCTCATTTTTTTTATTTTTTACTTTCTATTTAACATTTGGGTGCTGCATAGGCTACTAATATTGTAGACTTAAATGACCTTTTGATGACACAAGAAGAAGTATTTGTCTCATTCATTTTAGAAAGAACATCTTTTTGTACACACAGCAAATCAGTGCTCAGCAGTGAAGAATGGGGGGGCTTTCTGCTGTGCTGCAGGTGTCTCTTAATGTGGGGTCTCTTAGGTTAAAAAAAATCACAGACATGCACACAGACTCCTTCAGCTCACTGACAGGGCTCTATGCTGGTTCCCGAGGGCAAATCACCCCCACCCCCACTTGTTTTTCCCAAGAGGACACAATGAAAACTTAGAGGAATGAAAGTTTGCAGACATACCTGTTGTTGTCATGCCTAATTCATAATTTAATAAGACATAAACCTAATGGATGAGCTGCAATAAAGATGGTATTTACTTTCCCCAGGTACATGCTCGTAACCCAATACTGAGGGCTGGTGGAATTTAAGACCTGGTCTGGGCCAAACTGGGCCTGGCCCAGAAATGTCTGGTCTGTGGTTCAGAAAACTGACTGGCCCTCAAATACAGAGAAGAGACTCTTGTAACGTTGGTTTGGTTTTTGGTTTGATTGTTATTTTTAAAGAGCTTGAGGAGTCATTACACAGTGCCGTACTTTCGATCCACAGCTCCTTTTTTATGTAGACTTAAAGTGTTCATATCTCTGTAAGATACACGGGAACAAAGGATAAGTTGTTTGTTTGCTCATTATGAAAAAACAGACAGGAATGCCCCTTGTCTGTCTATTTCAGTACCTTGATATGACAAGCACCTGCCCAATGTGCCTCCATGGTCTTACCCTGTGCATTCTGGGATGGACACTAGTTCTCCAGTTGTTAGTGACAATGACAAAATGGCCTTCATTGCATTTACACAAAAGTAGTTTTGCTGCAAAATGTGTTGTTCAACAAGGAGAAATATATCCTTTTTAATCAATGGGCAAGACAAAAATCAGTTAGATGCAGTTTAGCTATATATGTATAAGACATGTTTAGTATTAAGTTCATGAATACCAGCTTGCATTTTATAAACTTTAACAGACAATGATAAAAGCATTCTTTTATCATGGAAATGAAGATTTGTGTGACCTCTGCCATTCTAGTTTACTCCAAATGATTTCTGTGCAAAGTTGGAATTCCTTTGAATCAGGTCTCCAGCATGTACAGCATATTTGAATAGCAGTGATTGTTGAATCCTTGTGCTGTTTCAGAAGAGTTAAATTAGTACTTAATGTGTGCATCCATACTGTGAGCGTGGGTTCTTGTAGGATCTTCATGCAAATAAAATTTTATTTTCAATCAAACATATTTTTGCTTCGCTAAACAGGTTCCATTTGCCACAACAGTATTGATTTCACTATCTATTCACTCTCTCTGATGCTTTTGTCCTGCACCCTACTCTTATTTTCACCATCCTCCTCTCTCCCCCTTCACACTGACAATATTGTTGGCAGCTAGAAAGAGAAATACAAGTAGAGATTTACACTGTAAATAAATGTGAAAAGAGCTTGGGAAGAAAACTTGGTAGATACCAGTGGTCACAAGAATGCATGTAACTCAGCTGCTGACAACAATAAAGTGATGTAACTTGAAATACTTGTGTAAGTAATGGATTGCACCTGCTGTATACAGATCACTGTGCAGCACTCTGTTCATCAACAACATGAGCATAATTAAAAATGTTTGATCTTATCTTGTATGGACATGTGTTCCAGTCCATCATTCGAACTTTACTCTCACCATCATCAAGCATCAATCAAGTATTTAAAAAGAGCAACTGATACTGTTGAGCACATGCAGCTGAGGATCTGTCAACAAGCTTTCAGATTAGCTTTTTATGGGGAAAAAGTTTTCCCATTCCCAGTGGCTGTCTTGTGGTTGTAAAAACACAGGATTGCTTCGAACACAGCGGGGTAAATACACAAACACACTGCTTCAGGAATCTTATATGATGAAGCACACGCTATCAATCATGTGAACAGATTTTTGAGCTTGTGTGAAAGACCTGTGCCATATAAACCTCAAGATCGATGTTTCAACTTAGGTTCATCAGTGCCGACTTGATTAAATTCCATGTTACTAAAAGTATTTGAAGAAATATTTATATCTCTTAAGAACACAATGGACAAAGACTAACTATACTGTACTGTATTTAAGATAGATTTGTCGCATTGGACATAGTGAGCACTAATTTCAGCTCAATTGAAATATTGTAAATTTCCACCAGACCATTCGGTTTAATTGAGCCAAACCAAGTTTAACTTTCAGCGGCTGTGCTGTGTAATCAATCATCTTTTAGCCTGGACAAAATGGTAAAACAACTTTAACCGCACAAGATTCAATCCTTGCATGTTTCATATTTGGAACAAAAGTATACATCACATTAGATTTTAACAATGTGACATTTCTATATGAGGTTTATTTAATCAAGCCGGACCTGCCAAACTGTGGATTTGACTCACGGGAAATGTGAAAGTGTTGCCAAGTCTATTGTCCTGATAGTCTTTTATGCTACTTACATGGTCCCACTGTGGTGTAGGGAGGAGATAAACAGTCACATAGCTGAGAAGCCACCACGACTGTTTTCTATAACTCATAACGATGCTCGGATACCATTACAAAACAGATGAATTGAGAAACAGGGAAAGAAAGGAAGCCGGTGGAGAGAGAACAATCAGAGACGAAGGGTTTAGACAAAGATTTGGAAATAGGATCTGAGCATTCGAAGGATTGTCCTGATTAGGAAATGTCTAAATAAAACTGTCTGCTCACTTTTGCAGTGGAGGGTAACACACTGTATTATGCAACCCACATCCGTAACTGAACCAAGTATTGTCACTAAATCCGATAAATAAATCTCAGATTGGGAAGCCAATTTCTTCAAATGAAATACACAAATTAGATAGCCATACCCTACTCTGCAAACATACATACTGTTCTATAACCTGTCCTCAGTGCAACCCCCCACCCTTACAAGACTGATGTTATAAAACTACAGCCACACTAGAGGCATTGAAAGGCTGTACTTATGCACAGAGGCCCTTGATCCGAGTACTAACATTAGCATGTACAAAATACCACATATGGCTTTGATACATGTGATATACACCAGGATATTCGTAGGTGAGGACACAGTAGTAAAACATCTTTATTGGTCATGAAGTCTGACAGGGCAATGAAAGCCATTTAACCTCATTTTGTTATTGATAACATCAAGCGCTTGAATTTGGAGGTTGTTGCAGCATTGTTGCTCACTTTGCAGCACATTCTTTGAAAATTTCAAGCTATCCCACTGCACTCATTCCCGTCAGCCTCCAAATACCCCATCTATGTCATTGACCTCTAGTCTCCATGGTGGATGCACAGCTAAAGAGCCTGAGAGGCCGGGGTCACTGCTCCTGACAGGCAGCCTTCACTGATCTGTCTGTTGGCTAGACACATCGACAGGGATTTGGTTACTGTCAGTGGGGTACTTCAGAGGACGAGCCGGCACTCACACACACACACACAAAGCAGGACACACACACAGTAGTATGTGTGAATGAATGGATGAACATGTGCTCTCTCTGTGTTTCTCTCTCTCTCTCTCTGGCTCACAGTCACAAACACACAATTAGGTCTCCTCCAGTTTTGACACATAAACACTCACATTCACAATCCTTTCACTCCATATTGCAACACAGGCATACTCACAAAGTAAGAAGGAACTTAGCAGGCATGAGTAATCAGACCTCTAGTTTGATCCTAATTACTCTCACGAACAGATGTTACCTGCTACCAATTAACAGCTCTTGTCAGTGCTGCTGGAATGGATGCACAGGCCTCGCTCCAGCACTATTTCCATCGTGACCTTTTCCCAGTAGCTGTTTTTTTCAGGAAGTTGTTTTGTTGCCCTGAGCTCTTCCGAGCAGGAACTGGGTGTGTAGCGCCTGAGTGTTGACAGTCTAACTCTCCAACTTGCTAAAGAGGCCTGACTCTGTGTGAACTGGAAATTCAGATGAGTGGAAGTCAGAGGAATTTATTGATTGTGAACCTGTGGTCTTAAAGTGTCAGCCTGCAGAACAGCAGATCTGACATTTTATTCTGAATGACTGATCTTATAGAAAATTATGGCAGTGTCAGACTTTATAAGCTGTGCTTTAGCTATGTTATTTTCGGTTAGTGTTACAGTGGTCTGTGTTTCTGCATGAGAGGGCCTTTAAATAAAAAGAACTGTGTTTTTACTAATGGCATTATGTAAAAGAAGTCTGTTATCTTTCACCTGCATCAGTTTGGTCTGAGTGCACCTGTGCAAGATTAGCTAACTCAGCAAGAATGTTTTAGAGATATAAATATAGTCCTGCATCTGTCCACCTTGCCTGTTCAATTTTTTTGTAATATAGTCATCAGTTTTAAAAAGAAATGTGAGCAAACGCATGTTTTTATGATTTTGTAACACCTTTCAGCTCTTTCTCTTCTTCCCTTTGAGCTTTCCTACCTTCGCTCTGGTAACCGAATCCCTGTGAATCACCAGGTGATAAATGATCATTTCTTTCCAGGAGAGTATGCATGGCTTCGTCTGACCCTGCAGCTCGACCTTACTCACACAGACAGACAGACAGATAGACAGACAGACAGACAGACAAGCAGAACAACAAACTGATATTGTAGGAAACTAGCATCGTAAGCCCCTGCTTTTCTCCTCTAAACACAGAGGATATCTGACACAGAGGAGTGTGCAGCACACACAGCTTGTTGTGTGATGCTCTGGAGATCAAAGTCAAGATTCCTTTACTTTTTACAAGAATCTGGCTGCCATGACTTTGGCATGTGGAGGATAAATGTGCTTTTATAGGATAAAGGAAACCTATTATTACAAAATAAAATACACAAAATGTCACAGAAAACAGTCAGTTCGTATAGTTTCCTTTTGGACTGATGAATACTTCATTGTAGCTGTATGTTATGATTCTCAGTGAAAAAAGCATTCATTCATGAGTTAAACAGTTCTTGAGAGTATTTTCTAGATGCCAGTACTTCCTTATGGCCATTATATGAGTCATTAAATAGCTAGTTGCATAGCTCTGTTTGAGTGAGATGGAAATCATTTTCCTGTTTTCCTCCCGTATGTTGCTAATTTCCAATATCTTCCATTTGCTTTCAGAGGAGCGTGTTACTTCCTTGGTGCACGCTCCTCTCGTATATGTATGTACCTTATCAATATAATTAGATTCAACTGAGGCATGCAATCCCTGGGAACGACTACCCTGAAACTGCATGTGCTCACTATGATATCGGCCCTTCCATCTGCGATTTCAACACAGCACAGGTTTTCTAGACAAAAACAAGCAAAGGAGGCTCTGAAGTTTTGAAACAATGTCGATATCCTGTAAATACCTCCAAGTTTCCATTACGATAAACTTGTCTTGCCCTATTGAGTGTAACACCACACAATCCGGTTTGAAAGTTTTAATCAACAGTGACAAATGGATGTATTTGTGGTGGAATTTTGTGTGATTGCCTTCATCACAGTTTCACAACGTCAAAGTCATTTAACAACCTGCACAGGCTGCACTGTGGTTGTCCAACAATGAAAAAGCTTAATTAAAAACGAGTAACGGACAGAGGTAAAATTCATGTCAGCAACTATGATGAAGAAATGCAGTTTCCAGAGGAAACTGGTGGACGCTTGAACAATGGATTTAAGTTTCAAGCGCACCTGTAAGATTCTTCAATATGACGTCTGCCCTTCAGTATGCCTGTCATGCATGGCTCTTGGGTGGCTCGGCCGTGGGAAGCAGTGGTTCCTGGTCCGACACGAATTCGTGTTACTGACTTCACACATGAACACACACCTAGACTAAAACACACACACTAACACACACACACACACACACACACACACATACACATACACAAACACACACAGACACACTCCTCCAGCCCGCCCACCTGGGCTGGATGACCCCCTAAACAGCTCCAATTACCAGGCACTGACAGACAGACAGATTAGGTCTGAACAAGGGTGCTGAGGCCTGCACAGACGGACAGACAGACAGAAAAACAGATAAAAACAGCAGTATGGCTGCCCAGAAAAGACTGATGGGAGAGATGGAGAAGTCACGAGGGAATACTGTCATTAATTACAGTGAGGATGTTTACATGAGGCCTTCATCAGACCAAACGGAGGTGGAGATTAGTTTGCTCTTTCACCGTGTCTGAGGTTCTCATGCGCCTCTCTCTTTCCTCTGAGGCAGCCTCCGTCACCCTGCAGCCACCTTCACTCCGGGCCTGCAGTGGACTATAAAAACTCCTCTGTTGATGTGAGTCTGACCGCACACACAGTCATGCACGGACACCCTCCCTCACTGTGTCACTCTGAGTTCACACACAGCCTGACCAATAGCAGAATAAATCTTGCTCCTTTTTATAAAACTTTTACCACTTGCATAAAGGGAAGGAAAAGGGCAGAAAGGAAAAACAAAACCATAAGGTTAAATGCCAGGTCCTGAAGAATAAACAGGGCATTTTCAGGGGTTAAGTGAAGACCAGCCAGTACGCTGACTGCTGAACGCTTTAACAGCAAGAAGGCACTGAGGCATTTCAGATGATTCATTATTCATTATTTGGTTGTTTTTCCTGTGTTTTGGCTTGTTTGGTCGGCAAAGTCGTCCTTTTTTTGTAAGATTTTGAGTGAATTGTGGCTCATGGTTGAATTCTTTTCCAGTGTACGCAGTAGTGGATGAGGTGGTGACAGAGCACACTATGTGTTTAGACATGGGGGTGGGAGAAAGACTGCCCTTCTCATAACGACTGGTCGGCCGGGGTCGGGGGGGTGAGGGGTGTGGGGGGGGTATGATTAAAACAGTGAGTTTTTTGTTTAGAAAGCTTAACATGGTACAGCTGATCCTCCTTGTCCAAACCCGACCACTAACCCACCCTAGACACACACACACACACACACATGTGCGCTGATCCCTCACAGAGCTCCGTGACAATCTTCAGACAGCAGGTAAAAAACATTCAGTCTTATCGTCTGCAGCCATGGGTTGTGATCACCACAGCAGCAGAAGCAAAAATGTCAAGTGTAAAACCTTTTTTTTCTCCCCTAATAGATCTCATGTGTGGCTTTGGTTTCTCTTAATGTCACTTTCTTTGCCTTTTTGTCATTTTTTCGTGGCTGTGATATTGAATGTTTTGCATTTTGTGCTTTGTTTTTTCCTTTTTTGTAAGTTACACCAGGGAATAAAAATTGAGGTTTTTATAGGATTCAGCTTTTAAAGAGACAGGGAGTGTGTAGAACTGTGCAGACAACAAGACAACAAAGGTGTCGAGTTACATCTAAGCAAATATGAGGAATGAATGGATTTAACATGAAATAAACCTCTAAATGTGAAGTTTTGACTGACTAATATTAGTTTTCATGGGTGTAATAAATGCCTAAAAAAAGAACCTTAAAGGAAAGTTATTAAGTTCTGTGCTTACATGGTGGCTCTCAGCTCTCTGTTGTGTCAGCCCTTGGAGGCATGTCTCGCTCCCGAGACTTCAGTCTTTTGTTTTTGCTCAGTGTGCACATGTGTTTGCTGTCAGGGGTCTTTCCAACCTGTACTTTATGTGTTTCCTAACTGTCTGAATACACCCCGCCAACCCTAATCCTGACAGCTAGCATTTGAGCACTCTTGCCTGGTTATTATTCCCTAATGACTTTAAGTGACTCAGCTCTCACTCAGTCATCTTATTTTTGGAAAGTAGTAAAATAAGTGAATTTACTTAAATTATTTTCTTAAAACATCTTCTCTTAGGGTTTCTATTTCACCCTGATGACAGATGTTGCAAAGTATATTTTGGGGTAACTGAAAACAAAAGCCTTTTTTGACATTTGCAGATTATGTGGAATATGCAAAGTAACAAACAAATTAAAAACAAATTGCACCAATGATACGTAAAAACAAGGTTTGAAAAAGGGCTCACAATGAGTTTGAGGTGTTTGTTAAGAGCGTCTGGCTCAGAGAGACTGGCTCAGCAAAGTGTCTGATTGGAACAATATTTCCCCTGCTAAGAGGAAGATCGATGGCACTAGAAAACAGAGAAAAGGGCAGGAGCAGGAACACGAAGACAAGAGCACAGAGAGAACCCAAGAGAGGACGGCATGAGGAGGTAAACGAAAGAGAAGGAGCCCGAACAAAGAGCAGGAGAAGGAGAGAATTGAGTTTGTGTAACTCTGTCAGGGAGCCCCTTCAACAAGTTCAACAAGCTTGACTTTTTCTAGGCAGCTCATTGGATCCAGATGACAACTTCCTCACTCTGTCCAGCTCGGTGTTGTATTGATCAGCCAGGAGACCCACACTTGGCAGATAAAAGGGCCTCCTCTGAAAGCTCAAATCAGTCATTACTTTTTGTCCTCATATGTTTTATAGCATGAAGTATTGACAAATTGTTATACTTTTCACTTGGTTTAACAGATCTCATACACTTTGTGGCCAAAGGGCTATGGAAACAGCTGTAAAAGTTGGAAGGATTACAAAACATTTGTTGTACGCACGTGCCTTTAGCTTGATTTCTGTCCTTCTTGCTTTTAGTTGTGATCGAACAGGGTGTACGAGACGAATCTCACTGCCTCAGTGGGGGTGTTTGAAGTTTATTGAGCATTCAATCACTGCACAAAGGTTAAACCAAGATATCCAACACAGGGTGTGGACAGACACAAAAACATCTCTGAGATATGAAGTGATGTGTTTGAAGAAAAAAAGTAGCCTAGTAAGATGGGATGAAATAGTGGACATGTTAAATATGTTAAATATCAATGCAAATATTAGAGGAAGTTAAAAAGTTAAGATTAATAGCTGATTTAAATAGTTTTGAGTAAATAAAATTTTTTTGAACTAGTTTCTTGACCAAATGATTTGAATCTTCCAGGGAATTTATGAGTCTTTCATCTCTCTCAGCAGTGAACAGAGATGATATGGATGCATGTTTATTGTTTGCTGTCAGAAAATCCAGTTGAGTTCCCATCTGATTTACTGTCCTCAATGTCAGCGAAGCACATAGTTTTCCGGCCAACATTCTTGACTTGTTGGTGGCCTAAACTCTTCGTGTCTTTAACTTTGAGCTTCTTAAATTAAATTAAATCATAATTACATTGTGATTGGTTGGTGTGGCTGTTGCTTGGCAGAGCATCATGGTATCTTAATGGTATCCACTCGGTGATTTTTTTGTTTTGTTGTTTGTGTCATGCAATAGAAGAAAGATTGTCGGTATGATTGTTACTGCAAAAGCCTCTACTGTATCCACACAAATCAATGCTACGATACTTCAGTTTGGGCAAGATTTATGGTCATGTAGCTGACTTCATGAGGAGACACAATCTTCTAAAGTCCCCACACTTTTTTTTAGCTGGCAGCAGTTTTTTTTTTTTGGTTTGGTTTTTTATTTAGGTCAAAACAAGGTTCTCCGTGCATTCTTCAGAAAAAACGAGGCACTTCTAAACTTCAGAGAACAAAAGGGTCACCTATTAATTCACAGGCTTTAATTGTGCGAACAACCTAAGGACACTACTGTGTCTCCATCAGAGTCAAAGGGAACAAAGAGGTGGCAATCAACTTAAACATTCAACCTAGACCGGCTGTACAGTTGCATTGGCTTGGTTAGACAGGATTTTACATCGATGGGATAATGAATCCAAGTTCAACCAACCCATCTGGTTTGTTTGGAAGGACTCATTTTTAAATGCTGAAAGGTAAAATTTGCAAAAGAGGACACAGAACCAAAACGATTTGCAGATGTTCTGATTTACATTTGTTAACCATAAACTTACAACATATCAAGTGACAACAATGTCCCTTCTGTTTTATGACCAAATGCTCATGCTGAGCCCTCATGTTGGCTCATTCTACAACAGGTACAACAGCCCTCTGAGGATTTGTTTCCCTTTCAAACTTTCAAAGTTTCTGTGACATTAACATGAAATTAGTCTGCACTGCCTAATCAGTCACACACCATTAAAAATAAGTTTATTAGTGAAAGGATCTGAGTTATGGAACCATACAGTGCATATAAGCAAACCAACATAAACTCAACTGTTTGATTATATTTGGCAGCAATGTATGATTGATCTGCAGAAACGTAAATGACACATGATTTGTTGTAAGTGGGCAAAAACATAAGGAAAAAAGGCAAATGAAACCGTTAAATTGAAAAAAAAACCCTTCTGAGAAAAAAATTGAGCCAAATGTCAGATATTGTTTCAAAAACTTTATGCTGGTTATTTTAGTTTTCATCTGTAAACCCTGACCTGCTTTCCAGACAGGTTTTCCACATAGTTGCATTTCAAGCGCTTAGTAAGTTGACCTGCAGCGGGCCAAACCTTCGTAAATAATTATTTTTCTTGGGTTGATGACTCAGGCATCTCTGCCAGTGTGTGACAACAACACCAAACATTACTGTCAACACCAGCAGAGTCCTGCCCAGCCTATGATGTGTTACTGTAACAGACTGCTGATTGGTGCTATTTTAGTTTCACTACAAGGTCAGACAGATGACTTGGTATTTTGGGTGTGTTTTTTTTCTGCATCACATCATCATTCTTCATCATGCAGAATGTTGTTTTGTCAAGTTGTTATACTTTTCACTTAGTTTAGAAGATCTCATAGACTCTGTGGCCAAAGGGCTTTAGACACAGCTGTAAAAACTGGAGGGATTACAAAACATTTGTTGTATGCATGTGCCTCCTAAATTAAATATTTAATCATTTTTGTTAATCTGGTGGAGAACAACTTATTGAATAACTCATTTCTTGTTGAATAAACTATTGTGTAATGATAGAAATTCAAAGCTAAAAAAGAAATTAGAAAAATATAATTGTGGTGTCTATAGAAAGTCAGAATCTCACTGCTGACGAAGTTTTACTTGGAAAACTGGCTTCAGTGTAGTTTATGGGGGCAGAACAAGGGTACTTTTAGAGATGAAGACCCAGAGCCCAATCTTTGCCTTCTAATAAGGCCTTTTAGCTCAAGGTGTGCCCCCCCATGGAATTCCCTATTTTTTTTTTTTTTGCCAAATTTTTTTTGACTGCCTTATGTGTTACTTTCAGTTACAGTTTCACCTTGTTGTTGATTTTGATGAGAATTCTTTGTTTTTAGGTTTTTCTCATTGCTCTATTTTCCTCTGTACAATTTTCTAAAACTGAGCCATAAACCCTTTTCTTCCTGTTTACATCAGCTACCTTGGTTCCATGAATGGTCATGTGACATGCATTTTCAGCCCTGTTAGAATGGACAGAGATTACTTCAGTGCTCATCTGAATGGAGATCATTTTAGCTTAAACAAAAATGTAGGACGGTGAGTGTGGCCTCACCATTAGAGGTTTTTACCTTGTGAGGCCACTGGGTTTATAAGACCTGGTGATTATGTGATCTTGCTTATCAGTCTTGCCAGGATTTATGCAAAGCACTTGTGTCCTGACCAATCACAACCTATACAGAGCACCTGTAACTGTGGCATGGTTTAGGTGTGACAACTAGAAAGAGAAGTGTCTGTTAGTCTGAAAAAAAACATGGATGGCTCTTGAAGAAGTTAGCATAGATGCTGATATAACATCAGTTATGCAAGAATTGAAAGGCATTTTTTTGTTAAGAGATGGAAAAATTAGCACTGGAAACTTTTTTTCGATGTAAAACACGTTTTTACTCTTCTTCTGACCAGCTTTAATAGTTTGATTTGCCAACTGGCTCTGCTGGTAGCGTCTCTTTTTCCTTTTTTTATGGTTTGTGGATTTGATTGGTTGAAGTTAGACTTAATAGATGATGATTCACAGAGGCTCCAACCAATCACCTGACAAGTATATTTTAAAAAGTCCCTGCCCTTTTCTAAACAGTCTCCATGGACGCTTTTCCAGATGGTTCTGTGCAACAAACCATATGGCACGTCAGGTTACACTGGCATAAAGGACCACAAAATAGCCCACCTCATGTTTGTCTTAACTGTGGTAAAAAAGAAACAGTGTGTTTACAGAAAGGCTGCACTTAGTCAGAGAGCTTAATTGAAGGTGAGTGTTGGTATCTGGGCTTGGCCAAAAGAATGTGCATGGCCCCGAAAACTCATGGGATGTCACACCCACTCTTTAGGGTTAGTTTCAGCTGCTTTGCATGTCTAAAACAAACCACTACATCTGTTTTTACTTCGTGTTTTGTTTGCGTATTGAAAAGAGAAAAAAAATATTGGCTTCAGTAAAAAAATAATTACATTGGTTTTATTCTCCTGGATCTCCTGGACTGACACTGGAGAGTGATTGGTCGAAAGAGACAAAGGAGGAAAGAGGAAGAGGAGCAAATGGGATGAACACATATTTGTAGAGAGAGGGTCATGAAAGAAGAGAAAACTTGACCACTGTATATGACCGAACACACGCACACACACACACACACACACACACACACACACACACACACACACACACAAGCTCCAACACAGACGGATAGAATTTCCCTGAGAGTGGAAACATCAAGACATCTCTGTCTTGTTCAGCTGGAACACATTGAGGTTTACACATCAGATCTGCACATTCAAGACGCTCAACAGGAAAAACAATTTTTCCTTGGCTCTACACTACATGATACCCAGCAACTGCTTCCTTCACAGGACCTCTTTCTGGACCTCGACATCATAGATGGCTCCCATTTTACCTGAGGGCCGTGCATCGAATTCAAAGAATAAACAATCAGCTTGCCAACTCTGGTCACATCTTGCATTCGCTCATGTTAACAAAACATGATCAACCCTCTTTCCAAAACTAATCATTTAGTTTTGTGACTTCCTGTCTTGATATAAGGCAAAACTCATCCGTTATACTTAATTTCAAGCCTCTAACATATAACTCAGTGTTTTGCCAGCTGTTAATATGTGGCCCTTCAGCCATCTGTTACTTTAACATTAACATGCTATGAAACCAAACCTTCTCTGTGCACTTTTTTAAGTCTTCTATGACTGACAGGTGCATAAAAGATGAAAATCAGGTGTCCCATTAAATGCATCATATTGATTTATAATAATGCAGCAGTGGAGCCAAAGCTTTATAGTTCCCTCTCACAACTCTATTCAAACACGCACACACAATTTCTTGGCTGCTCTTTGTCGGCCTCTTTGCATGACCTATCTGCCTGTCAGTCAGTATTTTAAAATATTTTGCATTTTAAATGGCAGTAAAGCTGATGAACAGGCTGCTTGGTGATGTATGTAATGACCACATGTGATATCCAAAGTGCTGTAGCCAAAATCTGGCGCTGATTTATTTTTTTTAAAAAAGCTTACATTTCACTCACAGAAATTACTAAAATTATGAAAAGTCTAATTGATTTTTTTAGATTGTAAAAAACAACAAATCTAAACAAAACTTTGATCAGGTAAAGATATATCAATCTAACATTGGATCTGGACCCAACTGATGTGTTAATGCTCAGCTTTTTGCTAAATAAACAACAACATATGCAACATATATGTGAATACCTTAACAAAGAACAAAATTATTCCAGCCTCATATCTGTTTTTTAATAATTCAGTTAGTCCAAGCGTTATATCTTTGTTTTACTAGCTGAACTCTGGGCTCAAAGGGAAGCACACTCCCAGAAAAGGTTAAATTTTATTCTCTCTGTCATGTCCAAAAATATGCTAGATTAGGAGCCAGAGGGTCCACTGCTCTTTAACTGACTGTCAGCGGGTTTGTTGATCCATCGGTGAACTTTCATCTTAGAGGGAGAAAAGGTGGAGAGGGTGGAGCATATGGCTCTTAGCCCCAGCTGTTGCTGTTTGCATTGAGTGGACGAGAATTGCACACACACACGCACCCGAGTACACACGTACAAATATTGCTGTTGGCATTCAAATGGATGGCTAAAGATAGAAACCCCCTACATGGGATGTGATTATGATGAGTAAGTGATGAAAGTGAGGTCTGACATACAGTACAGTATACGTACAGTGTGCCCCTTGTGGTCGACCATCGAGCTCTGACGGAGTGTGAGATGGCACAGGCACAAAGACACACATACATCTTTGTTTCATATGGGAGAAGGTAATATACGTCCAGAACTTTGATCTGTGGCAAAAGAAAGAAACACACATACTTACGTTTACTACATGTATTTCTGTACGCACATGGTCCACATGTGAATTCACACACAAACATAGACACACACACACACACACACAAAGTTTAAAGCCACAGGTGTGGAGAAAGTTCTGTTTGTTTGGGAGGACTTGACTCCCTCCTACTTCTCCTCTCACATTTCTCCACCTCCTCCTCTCTTTTTTTTTCTTTTTCACCCCTTCACATCCTCTCAACCACCCGTTCTCTCACTTCTTTGAAGCAAGTTCTCTGGTTCTCTCCCTTTTCCACATTTCTAAAATACCAGTTCATCTCTTTTCATTCTTCTCTCGTCTGACAACTGTTACTTCTCACCCTCTCTGCTTGTTTTTATCCTCTCCCCTGTCCTGACACAAACTTTCACACACACAAATACAACACACAAAAATTTAAGAGAAATGCCAGGAATGTGTTCCCTCCTGCAGCATCATGTTGTTGTTACACATATGACTGCAACAGCAGAACCTGAGGAGTGTGAGTGTTTTTCCAGAGACCATGGATGGATGGATGGATGGATGGAGGCATAGAATGATTGATGAAGAAGTGGGACAGTGTTGACTCAGCCCTTTAAGGCTCAATGCTTAATCCAAAGATAAACAACAAGGTGCCACCCTGGCAAGCAAAGTCAAGCTTATTCCTGTTAAACGCTTCAACACATAGATATTTCCTTCAAAAAAGGGAAAAAATGGCAGATCTGAACACATACAAATACCTAATGAAATAAAAACTGACAGACTGACAAATAGTGTTTATGAAAGCATGAGATATGCTTGCATATTTCTCGTACTTTTCAAAAATTTTTAATGACAGTGACACATATTCTTATTTTTGTTCCAAGGATTATCTCTCCAGCAGAGCCATGCTTATGTAGAGTTAAATATTTGATGATAAAAAGCTACAGTTTTGACAGAGTTTTAAGAAAACACAAATTTACACTTTAAAAATTGCACATGGCTCTATCATTTTATAAAATCTGCCCAGTTTAGGTCCAATTAGCACAGTCCTAAACCCAGACGTGCCTCAGACCTCCTCCAGGACCTCCTCCAGCGTGGGATAGAGGGGAGATTTATCAGGCTACATGGATGGCTAACCTGATAGAAATGCAGATAAGCCTGCTCATCCTTGCTTGGCTGAGGAAGCTAAACTTCTGTCTTCACTGATTATGTGTAAACAAATCTCTGTCAGTTCATGTGCAATTAGTTGGCTAGCAACACCTGACCTGCTTACATTTGCTTAAGTCATCTGATTACTTTAGCTGCCAAATGTGACAGATTTAAGTTACATGTAAAAACAAAAAGCATCAGACACACTTTCCTTCCGGATAAACATGCATCTTCATGACATGATCTTCATCTTGAAGTCTTTTGTCTGCATCAGATGCATCAAATCATAAAGTTTATGTATCATCCTTTACATATTGCATGTGATTTCTTTTCAGTTTTCCTTTAATGTTAATATAAAACTTTTCCAAAAGTCTTATGTGTCAAATGTTACCAAACTAATTTTGTTGCATTAGCTCTTTGGCCGGCTGAAATGCCTTGGCAGATTTCATGTTAAATTCATCCAATATTTGAATTTCCTGTTGCATTCTTTACACCCCCTGAGTGTACAGTGTCACCAGTCAAGTGATGACACAAAAAGTGTAGCCTAGATGTGAATACAGTTGCAACACACACTGCATGCTCCTTATCAAATCCCCATCCTAACTTCTCTGATTGAATGGGGAGTTAATTTCTGAGTGGCTGTTGATAGTAAGCGCCTCACCTCCCATCCCTCTTATCAGCGAGCTAAGCTAGCTGAGAGATGGAGGAGTCCGTCCAACTGGTTTAAGCCTGTCTCCTGTTTATCCCTCTGATTGATTATGTTTATCTGCTGAACTTTGCTCCGCATTCTCTGCACTGATGTTTTACAGTAATCATGACATCAAGTCTGGGGGAACAGCTTATGTATTATTTTACAAAAAATTTTAGAGTTGAATATATCCTGTTAAGAACTGGACAAAGACTTTATATGTTGGCTTTGTATTATGCATTAGTATGTTCTGCATTATTCAACCTTAAATTAGTCCTCCTAGATTGGATGCTGGTGGGCTGCTCGGACAAAGTGGATCTTGGAATAAAGAGGTGATTTTCTGGGAATTATTAGTGTTAGTGTTAGTTGGTTTAGGAAAGAAGGAAAATGACTATATTTAAAAAAAACTTACTTTTTAAGCTTGTTATTTGTGTTTGAGTCTAAGTCGAGTTGTAAGTGTTTTTGATTTTGTCAAGTTGAGTCTAAGTCATTAAACTTCTCATATTTAACTTGAGTCCAAGTCATTTTTCCCTGAGCAAGACTTTATCTCAAATGTCATGTTCACAGAAAGTAAAGCCAATTTTCACCTCTTGTCACATTAACATGCTAGTTTGAAAAGAGGATTATCTGTGTTTGGGTTACTTGAATGAGTAACATGAATACACACAAATATGCGAAAATAATCAAACTGCCTATTTATTTGCCCAAAAGAACCACAATACAAGCTCAGACTGAGGGTGTGTGTTTGTTTTGTTCAGTTCAGCAGCCTCTGAATAAACTCTGCACTCCTCAGACACCAGTCCTCTCCGCTTCCCTCCGGTCTTTTCTCTTGTTCTCCTCTTTGCACGTTCATGAAGTAAAGTACGTTTTCTCCAGTCAGCACTCAACATTGACAGAGAGACTAATTACAAACACCTGATGGTGGAGGTCAGCACTCTGAGGCTGTTTGCCGACAGGTTGAGAAGTAAGTATGTTGATGAATCCACTTTTTTAATGCAAAATTCATCCAGAGCTCCCTGGCACTCAGCAGCTGTCTGTCCAGGAGCAGCAGTTCTGCCCATTTGGCAAAGTCCTGTAGTATGTGCAAATTTTTCACTGAAGTGGAATATTTTCAACAAGTTCAAGTTCATAAATGATGCCAATTTTATGTCTATTCTCATCTTTGCATTGACTTTGTATGTTCTCGCTCCATGCTAAAAAAATCTGGCTTTGCTGTCCGTATGAACACACCACTAGGCTGTGTCCAAAAAGCACTCTAAAGGTAACTCAATTCAGCTGCTTGTATTTGAAATCTAACCCAACTCTGAAGTTGGACAACTAATGGAAATTGATAAATCTTAGCTTCGCCACCTGGTCTTGCTCTATTTTTACCACATCAACATACCACTTGTTCTACCAGATATACTTTGTGTTTTTCTTGTACACAGCACTCAGTGAGTGCCAGAGGTCAAGCATACATCAGATCATAAGCATGTTTCATGTTCAACAACACACAGAGACCGGATAGATAGAAACTCTCTCGACAGGAGCCAATATGAATGCAAAGTTAAAGCCATGTCTGCCTCTTCTAGGAACAGTAAAACCTGAAAAATAATTTGATCATTTACTCTGGCACTAATTATTGGCCTCTGCCTTAATCTCCAAGGTAATATTTTAATAATAGGAAATAACATTTGCCTCATGTGTCATTTGCGGTTGTTTGTACAGCCGTGCTGTCTGGTGGAAGAAATAAAAGCAACAGCTCAGCCTGGCATCACCAACCTATACTCAACAGCACATCCCATGGTTGTAAACTTGTATAACTCCAACCAACTAAAAAGGGGACACGAGGTTATGAAAACCTCTTGCTTCTTATTTCGTCCAAATTCTTTGCTTGCGGGTAGCTAACGGAATTAGACCCTCGATCGTTTTCAGGTTCAGATCTGGAGGTTATGAAAACATCTGCAGTTTGTGCTTTAAATGTTGATGTGTTGAACTGATGTGCATGTGTCATTTAGAGGAGAAACATTCGGGAGTTGCTTGGTTTAGATATACTGTGAACTGCAGTGGAAGAATAAATGTATTGTATATGGATGTATTTTTTACAACATTTAGCCCGTGACCCTTTGAGACAAAAAATATAAATAAAACTATGGAAATGCTCAGAAATCAGACAAATTATAGGGTAGCGAGTAGCTGTATCTGTAAACCAAACTTTTTCAAGCCCTTCAAAGTGTGGTTGTTCTGTGCATAGATGAGACAGATTTTTATTACCTGAAGATGAATGATTTCCATCGTGCTGATTGCATCTGATTCGCCGGGTTAAACTGTCACAAAACAAAGATCATGCTCTTTCCTGAATCCGACTGTTATTTCCAGTTGTGTGCCACATATTTACTGTGCATGTTTCGTTTGCAGTTGCATGCACACACTGAGAGGAGAACATGTGGTGTACTGTTAGGGACAATTGTGAGTACACCACAAGTGCAGAGCGCAAGTAGAGCCATGGCATGCATCACTTAATATTATTTCAAAATCAGACAGATCAGCTCTGGACTTTATTCAGCTGGTTAACTCCGATTTATCTGAGGTCTGCACGATCTTGATTGGAATTCAAGTGCTCATAATTTATTAAGATGTAACTGGCAACACACAATAACACAGAAGGACTCACACAAGCAAAAAAAAAATCAAGCTGCTGATTTTTTGAATGTTTTGGCTGACCTTCCAGACCAAAGAGCTGTTTTTCTTAAATGTTAGGAAACAAAACCATTTGTGTTTGCTTGAATTAGCTTTGATTGGAGCCAGACACACCAAATTAAATGCTAGAAAAATATTTCTTACTCAAGGTGAAATAATATATTAGTTAAAGTTCCATTGTTTTTTCCCTCTGTCTGTTTATTTGTAACAATCCTTTACAGCAATTCAAGGTACCTGTTAAAGCAAACAAAGAACACATTAACGTCATTTGCAATTAGTCCTATTATGTCAGTGTTTTATTTGTTTGGTACAGTTGACAGAGAAAACTATAACCTTTTTGTTTTCAACTCAGATTGATGAAGAATGTTTAATGCTGCTGGTTCAGGAGGACAAGGAAAATTGGAGAGATGACATTTATAAATATGTATATCAGTCATCTGCTCATGCAGAATATTATGCATGTGTGTGAAGCAGATATTGTTACAGCAATGGGAGACCCTTGTATGGACCCCGGAAACACAAAATCAAATAGCACGTTGAAATTTAGCGAAGTCAATTTATCCAATACTTAAGAAAATTCAGTAACAAGACATATGAGGACTTCAAATTAGTTTCAGGAGGATATAAGCTGGTCCAAAAATCAGTCAGCTTTGTTCTAGCTATAAAAGCCAGAGAAAGAACAGTGAAATTTTTCCGGCACAGTCAAACAAAGAAAAGTATGTACAGTATGGGATACTGGCATATTATCTGGAAGCTACATGTCTACAACATACTTAAACTGTTTCTCATTTTACATCAATTAGCTGATCAAGCCACTTCTCACATTCTTGTCTCATCATTCCAGAGTTAAACAAGTCTCAAATATATTGCAAAATTATGCATCTGTTATTAATTGAGTGTAATCATTCCCTGCATACTGAGAGAATGATGTCTGTGTAAACATTTCTCTAATGATCTGCATCACACTTTTACTTGATGGCTGTAACAACGGAGATGCCCTCTGCAATTTCCTTTGATTGATTGATTCAGTTTGACATTATGCATTTATTGTGTAAAACAATTCAAAGCATTTGTACATTGCTATAAAAACCACAACTTCAAAATATGATTGTTTGGGCCTGCTTTGGCTAAGAGGGTTCATTCTCAGTTTTTGTAGCTGGGAGGAATTTTCTAATGTATCATCAAAGGCATTCCTGCTCACAGCAAAACTACAGTGCCCTAATTAATGAAAGGTTAAAATCATACATTTATTCATTTTAATTAGCATATTGCTGTTGTTTAATTTGTTTGGAAAAGTTTAATGTTCTGACAACAGAATTCCTTGAATTATGACCTCATGCAAGTCATCAGAGACGCTTTTTCTATAATGTGTTGTGACTATGCTATGATTCACAGCATTTTGTGGAGAACCCTGCTGATGTTTAGTTCACACACAAAGTTTGTCTTTATTAGTCTGCGGTTTCTTTGAATACCATGCCGGGAGCCACAGTATAAACAGATCAGTGCCGATTTTTACACTGTAATATGGAAAAATGTTCCACTGTAAGTCTTATTCAACAAACAATGCGTGTTTATTAGCTTGTGGTTCTTCCCATGCTTCTTGGTTGTTTTGCATCTTTGTTTGGTTGTCTCATTGGGTTTTACTCCTTTGTCCGTTGCTGGAACCCACTGTTCTCTATAATCTATTTTGCGGTCGCATAACTTTTTGTGACAATCTTATGACCGATTAGAGGACATGGAGAGAGACAGAGAAGAGACGCATAGTTTGAATGGATGCGACCTGAGTCTGCTCTCGGTGCAGCTGATGCCTGCAGCATGTGTGCAAAAAGGTCCCCATCCTAAAAGAGAAAACCCCAAACACTCTGGTTCCCTTACAAATCTATAGTATAAACCTTTGAGGCTGGATATACAGGGAGCTCTGATTGTTATGTCAAACAAATAACATCTGAGAGAAGAAGTTTACCCTGTGAGGAAGTGCTGCAGTCTGAGACAAATATGCCCCACATATGAGGGCTGCACACTGCCCCTGTTTACTCAGACAGTCCGGTTTATTTCTAATCATATATTTAGTGATTATAAAGTCAAATTGGCTCAAACACTTCCTGTTTCAGACTAAAAGTAGACCTGGCAATAGTTACATCTTATCACAGGCAAAGCAGAGTTTGGACGGAACTATTGGAAACAGATGAATGACTAAGACCACTTATTGTAGAAAGTTCCTGATTATCAGTGTTGCAAAACTTTAGAGAAATACAATCCTGAATGCACCTATCCTGTGCAGCCACAGCTGAGGGGCATAAAACTGACGGAGGAAGTGGTTTTCAGGCCTACACGCTGAGCTTAATGCATTCAAAACCTCTACATTTGTCAGTGATTGGGGCTGAACGGGGGGACGGCTCTGTCGGATCTGAACAAACACTCAAAAACACTGCTTTCACCTCCTATTTGACATAACACTGGGATTGTTACCATGCCAAGAAGGGGCGAGTGATGCTACATGGGTGTCTCAAGTGTTTTTCACAAATTGTTTAAGCTTTACTTTCATTTCAATTATAAATAATAACCTTGGTTCAGCAGTTCGGAACCTTGTGTATGGGCACAAGACTGTGCATTAAATGTAGATCACACTTGTTAATGTATAAAAAAAATGAGCTCACTGCACATCGAAATTATAATAATAACAACAGTCTATCTTTTAAACTAGAAGCATCATTAAAGGACACTTGAGAAGATTGAGGAGAGGGAATGAAAACAAGAGACAAGGCAAAAAACTCTAACTGTATGAGGCTTATTAACCAAGCTAATTTCTGCCAAGAGAGACAACAGGATTACCCCCATAAAACTTCAGACCGGCAACGAGGTTTTTTGTCAGCAGGAAAACTGTCAAACACATGAAAGTCCTAATCAGAAAACTTGAGAACTGCATCTGTTTCTTTGTGTGGTTCACATTTTTGAAGATTTGGCTAAAAAGCAGATATTCCTGCTGGCAGAGCTTTGAAGGGACCTGTCGGCCTGAATTTCCTGGTTGAACAGTAGAAGCTGTAGATACAGTTACCCTGCAGAAAGCTGAGGGGACTACACCCCAATTAGACTGAGCTGCTGCTGGCCTTGATGGCTTTCACTTGCACAAGGCAGATGTAACTGATATATATATATGTATGTGTGTGGGTGGGTGCGTGTGGCGGTGTTTGTGTGTATGTGTGTATGTGGGTGCGTGGGCATGTGTGCATGTGCATGTGCATGTGCATTCAACAAATCTCATCCTGGACATTGCCACAGGTTTCCAACAATGTTAAAAGCATACATCCGTAGAAATCTAATAAAGTCCATAAATTGTTCTGCTGGAATGCTGCGGTGCAATGTATGGAGAGCAGGCCCCAGGAAGCCAATGAACACCACCCACTAAACACACACACCGTGTGTGTGTTGGTCTGGCTAATGCTACTTCTGGGGACATACCCCAGAAATAAGACCACTTTATTGGGGTTGATGGGTGCAACTGGGGACAAAGGCTGAGTTTCCAATTTTTTTAAAAAAGAAAAATTTTGAGTCAGTGATTGGGATTATGGATTACTGGTAAAGAGTTAGGCTTATGGTCAGGCAAGTTTTCAATATAGGCATGGTAAGTCTTCAGGTAATTAATGTGAGTCTGCATGAATTCCCCAAAATTTACATGTATGTCTGTGTACATTATCACTTTGACACTTAGGGCCCTATCGTACAGCCGGCGCAAAGCCGGTGCACCAGTGGCGCAGGTGGCATTGCTATCATACACCCGGTGCCACTGGTGTACGATAGCCAATCCACTTGCGCCGGGTCTGTGTGCCAAGGGGCGGGTGATCTAAGAGTGAAGGCAGAATGGAGGCATGGCTTGGTACATTTGCTATCGTGTACCCCCTGCACTGAAGTCAATTGCGCCTTGCACTTAGACCAGCCAAAGCCTGGTCTTAAAACAAGGCGCAGCTTGCCAACGTGCTCACACATGTCAGTTGCAAACACACTCACCATTCTTTTCTGTTTTTGCCTCTCAGCAGTGTGAAATATTTAAGTGTGCTTTGAACATATTTAGTAAAGTTAGTAAAGTGTCCTTTAAAAACTTTGGTATAAATTTTGAGTAAACAGCGTACGTATGGGAGTGTGTGTATCTCGTGATTGGCCAAGATGCACACTTGCCTTTTATCTATGTGACCCCCCCCCTTCACATTAATAACAAATTAGGAATTATTGTAATCATAATGCCAAATTAATCTCAATGAACAGGACGGGATCACAGCTGTTGGATCATTTTTAACAGATTAGTCGCTGACCGCTGGAGCAACTTCAGCATTCATGTCAGTGTATTTATTTGATCAGAAAAACAAGGATTAAACAATTATTATCTATGACATGAACCCTGAGCCAAAAGATCTGTCTACTCACAACTGAATCGCCTTTCTTTGTTTGAATTCAATATTAACAAGAGACTGAAAGAAAAACAGTCCTCCAACCATTAATTACCACATGTATTCCATCCACAAAATGAATTTCATTTTTAGGTGTCTGCATGTGTGCGTGTTTACCTGTGCAGGTTTAAATGTCCGGTAGACAAGGAAATGACAAAATATGGATATTTTGACTTTTTCAAGTGATTTGACTAAAGAGGGAATTAGCTGAGAGCTGTCTAACACACTACATTTATTGAGCGTTGTCCCTGTCCAGCTGGAAGACTGAATGAATGAATAAATGCGTGAATGAATGAAGGGATGACTGAAGGGCGGTG
>JAPZDV010000025.1:18153414-18164690 GCA_029814665.1 Acanthurus lineatus
ATTTATTGAGCGTTGTCCCTGTCCAGCAGAAAGAATGAATGAATGAATAAATGCATGAATGAATGAATGTATGAATGAATGAATGAATGAATGAATGAATGAATGAATGAATGAATGAACAAGTAAGTGAATTCTTGTAGTTCAGCCGTCTGTTTACATTTGCGCCAGGTGTAAGATAGCAATGCACCTGTGCCACTGGCGCAACCAGTCTTTAAAGGTAATGAGAGCGAACTCTCTGATTGGTTATAGCATTTTTGGCCAAAGAAACACCCATGAAACACCCATGAATTAATGAGATGATTCTACACAGCAGATAGGACCATCCGCTGTGTGCAAGTGGCGCATTGGGCGGGGAAGAGCAGGATACCTCTGCCGCTCCTGTAACAAGATGGCAAAGGTTGACCTGGACACTCCCCTGAATAAATTAAAACCCATGCGCCATGCGCCATGCACCATGTACCATGCACCATGCTCTTGCACCAGGTGCAAGTGTAAGATAGGGCCCTTAAAGTTAAAGTCATATCACAGGTTACAAGCAACTCTTCAAGTTTGAGCTCTGATCTGTTACATTAGTGCTAATGAGAGAAATGTGTGGCTGGGGCTAGTTTTAAAGTGACATTGGTCTTTCAAAAAAAAATTATTAAAAATTATTAAAAACACAGTGTAGGGACAAGAGCACTGACAGTTAATGTAATGACACCATAGAGAGAGAGAACTGCATTAACATACAGCCACTGTGTGACACATTTACAGTGCAGGTCTGAATAGGTGTTTTGGTTAAAGATATTAAACTGTAGTTCATGTTTTGCCTGCCTTCATTCACCTCAGTGGAGGAACTGGAAAATGAATTTATAGGTTAAATGTGTGTGTGTCTGTGTGTACCTCACCATCTAGGTAGTAATATAGTACGGTAAAAGTCTACATAAAGATTTAAATTTTTAGCCGTGTAATTACAGTTCACATACTGTGTTTTCACTCATCAAAGTGTCTGTGGTATTGCAAGTTATTACAGCTTTTCAAAGAAAAACAAAGATATCTGGAAAAAGGACGATGTGCTTTGACAGTGATGCTGATTTGTGTATTGACATTGTTAACTATTATTAATTAATTTATTAATTAAATAATGTGAAGAATAATGACTCCAATCTATTGACAACAACAAAAAAACATTAACATGCACAACATTTTTCTTCAAATAGTACACATAGAGAGTAAAACAGTGTTATCAAATGGTTACACCAGCAATTTAGTGTTGCTGTACCATAAAACCCACAAGAGATTTAACGAAGAGAGGTCTAAAGTGGTGTACTTAACAGCCTAAACTTCTGGTTCTTTGTGGTTCCACTGAGTTATTCGCAGAGGCACGGTAGTACTCACTGTGATGGGTATTTTCAACTAAAGTTTGTGTGTAAAGTCAGTGTAGCTGATCTTTTACTTGAACGGGCCTTGCTGCATTCAGCAATGTGTAATATCTGCTCTGTGTCTCAACACTTTAAAAACTCAAACAGACTCACTCACAGTTGATTTACTATAATGTGAATACACTTGTGTAACTGATGGGAGTAAGCATTATATCTTTTACTCCCTCATTGATTTTCATGAGGCTTGCCTGTGCACATGTATTTTTGTGTTACTGAATTATCGAAGGTTTCCAAAAGGCCCAAATGCTCATAGCAAGAAGAGCATCCTATTGAAACAGAGCTCACAGTCTCAGTCTTACAGGAAAACTCTTTATGCAGGTGATCTAACTCAGAGGAAATGAGCCGGACAGAATTGTACATTATTTCTCTTACAGACTAAATCTGCTCAGCAATTCATCACAAGTTTGTTTTCCAATAAAGAATGACGATTGGCCTTGATGCTAAGACACACGACCATCCTGATGGCCCCCCCTGTAAATTTAGCATCAGTCGGCCACATTTAAGAGAGGAGACGAGCAAGGAGCCTGAACCCCTTAAATGCTATTTAATCACTTGAAGCAGCAGCAGTAACCATGCAATGCAGCACTTAGACTCCCCCTTGCTGTTTATCTCATCTCAATAATTGAGAAGAAGGTTGATGGATGCGTTTAATAGCTGAAGAGAACAAGACCACTTATGTGGCTCATCAATCTCAACCTGCTAGGGGTGAAAAAAAACAACAGCCGTCTCCATATCCAAGGGATTTGGCTGCACCTTTTAAGGAGCTTTTCTCAGATACATCGAGACAAATTGAGTCTTTTTTTGGGGGGGGGGCACCAAGACACAAAAGACAAAGAATAAGAGGAAACGGGATGGAAGGTGAGAGGGCAGAAGATGTGGTTAGAGAAATTAAAGAGAGATAAAGAGTGAAGAAGATGGAGGAAAGATGTGAATTCAAGAAGGTAAAAGTTTGCTGGATTTTTATACAACAGGGAGTGCAGTGGCTTTAAAAAGAAGCATCACATCCATTTTCTTTACTGTGCTACTTTGAGTTCAGGAGTACAGATTCAGGGAAAAGGGAAAACTGGGGACAGGCAGGAAGGAGACAGAAGTGAAAGGTTAAAGAGGGAAGAGAGAAGAGACACATTTCCTGAAAAAAGTTACCACTGGGATCATTCATTTCAAGCTTATCTTCTGTCTGATCTGAAATGCAGGGTTTAACACTGCAGACACAAGAGAAAGCTCTGAGTCCTGACACCTGCTGTCCTCTTTTTATACTGTTTACAGCACAGAGAACACACTGTTTCACCAACAGAGCTCATGGAAGATTAGATATGTCTTTTTTGTCATGATTTAACACTCAAACATATTAAAATTAATTTCAAACATGATTTTAAAAAAGAGCCAAGAATTAAATCTCAATACTTAGCAATAAAGACCTGTGTAATTAATATGAAATAATACAAATATTACACTGTAAGTCTGAAAAAGGACAACATAAAAAAAACCCAACCCTCAACATGTGGTAGCTTTGTGCGGTGTGGAAAATTAGCAAATATGCTTAATTTTCCAGCACACAATTAATTTTTTGAACTTTAACTCAAATATAAGCTAATTTTGGTTATCTTTACTGAGATATGCAACTTTAGGAGCAACTTATATTCACTTACAAATAAAAACTTAAAATTTATGGCAATATAACACACAATTTCTTAATCATGTCAGTTAATTAGATGTTACTGTTTAATTACACGAGGCCACTGTTTAGTATTTATTGTGATCCTGTAGTTTCCATTTATACCACAGTTTCCTCTGTTGAGAATCAGTAACCGCAGATAGCTTTAAATCAAACCTTATCCCATGTGATTTTACTTATCTGTGACTATCGGTTGGCTGAATGTGCTGAAGTGAATTTCACATGAGAACAATGTTTCGAATGCACTCATAATACTGTCACTATAAAGGACCATTTCCATGCAGTCTTGTTTTCATGGAAAGTAGAACATTTTTATCCCTTTGCCCATTTCATGTTTCAAAGTAAACATACTGCAATGCTTCCCTCACTTGCAGCACAACTGAACTGCGTCTCAGTCTGGCTGAACGTCAAATTCCACATTATTATTACTCTGCTCGTAGCTCCCCTGCTCTGCTTTGCACAGTTAAGAATAATATGACTGTGATGATATGAATGTGACTATGTGAGGTGTAAGTGGTGAGGTACTGACAGAAAACGTGAGTGATCCTAATCTAATTTCCTGGTCATGCATGCTGAGGTCAACATCTTAATCATACCTTTGGTTTTGAAAATTAGTTTAAAGCAGGCAGGATTTGGTACATTCTGAACTAATATTACACGCATGAGGTTGGGAGGGGGGGCGGGGGTTGGAAGGAGGAGGGTGGTTATGGGGGTAGCAGGAGGAGAGAAAAGGCGGAACGAACACCTGCTTGCAATTTTACAGAAAAGGGGGAAAAAAATCTCGAATCTGGGCTTGGATGACTGGCTGGCTGGCATAGGAACACGGCATCGTTTTTCAGATCAATCCGATATTAGGCCTACATAAACGCCAACGTCCCTGGAGGATTGGCCAAGTTTTGACATTTTTGACACATGGCCAGAGGCTGTTGTAGACCTCTGGCCATGTGTCAAAAATGTCATGTGTCACTTTTGAGCTACTTTTAAGCAGAGCAATCTGATAAAAATCTTTCACAGCTTTAGCACCATTAGAAATTCAGTCATTGCATGTGTACGTTGCAGGCAAAGCTCAGTGTCGAATCAAAAGACAAGCTGTCTGAGCCACTGTTCAGCTGTTTAAGTGTGTGCTGGAGCTCATGAGAATGGGTGTTGTGACTTGTCTTCATTTGTTCGGTCCCCACAATCATGGGACTCTTAAATTATTACTCATGTTTAATTTCCCTACATTGGTCCTCCTCAAATGGTGTTTGACATGTCTTTCTCTCTTGTCTGCGAAGGAGTAATATCCATTCGATTGTCACATTTAGACAAAACTTCTTCCCACAAGTCAGCTCAGAGAATCCTCAACTTGTGTTCCTCATGGCTACATGTGAAGAACCAGAGACAGAGGGAGAGAGACAGACGGAGACAGAGCCACAGAGGGAGAAACAGATGGCTGTCCTTTGATATCTTCTCTCTTGATGAGGCCAGAGAGTCACAATACAGCCCAAGACAGAGAGACGGTGCGGACTCAGAGGTCCACATCACTGTGGTTTGGGTTGTTTCTAATCTCCAAATCTACAGCAGGCTCTGAATGCTCAAATAAACAGATGCATGCACACATACAGTACACGACATTCGCATGACTTTCACCCACAAGAATTACAATATCCACATATACATATAAACAAAATCTGACAGACATTCAACCACACACAACTGAAAAAAATGTTTGAGCTCAAAGTGAAACTTAGTGAAATCAAAACTGGTTTTCAGATTTTACCAAAGGGGATGTTGGCAATTGAATGTGGTTATGTAATGACTGTCTTTATAGTATAAGTGGTTAAATACCTTGTGTGACTACTCTTGAGATTTTTAATCTATAAGCCAATCTTTTAAGGATCTAGTGTGTTGAAAAATAATCATAGAGAGCCTCTGTAGGATTCACAGAGACAATATATTGTTTGTCTTTTAGTCTTGCCTGGATTTAGTATCTAATGAGATGACTCAACAGTTCTTCAATTTGAGGTTTGGTTTGTGTGCAGACCAGAAAAAAGTGTTACTATCACTTTCTACTGCTATAACTACAACTCATAATATAACAATAACAGTAATTACAGTAATTTCATCTGTGATATTCAGTGTAAAAAACAATTGTTAGGAGCACCTATACTTATGAATGGCAACTAAAGAAAAACTCCTGACAATGTTAAGTATCACTAAAAAAAGACATTGTAGACAATGAAACTGAAGCTGACATCTTATGAATGCCACATGAGGCTGGCTCCAAAAGCAAGTCTATCCCTATAGCCCCCTATTATAAGACCAACTTAATGTCAAAACCAAACATATTTACTGACAGGCGAAATACCATTTAAGTCTAGCTAATTTTCCTACTAGTGATAACTGTATGGGGGTGAGTTTTAACATAAGTAACTCATTTGATTTGTACTAAGAGTAAATGTAAATAATTTCAGCCAGAGCCTCTTGACAGAAGGTAGCTAGTTTTCTATTAAGCCCCACATTAGCAAATCTGAGCTGCTGAACTTGACCCCTTGACAACTTTTTGCGGTGTTGGTGCCTTTAGCAGAATTTTTTATGCAAGAATTAGAGAAAAATTTGGCTTGCTTTGATTTTTTTTTTTTTTTACTGAGTAAACTTATATATATTATCAACCTTAACCCATGAACTAATTAGCCATTTAATGAATTTGCTTTTGGGTAAGACACCCAGCTATGTTTAGGATGCTAATAGATGCATATATGCTATAATTTAGGGAGAGAATTTATGAAAAGGCTTCTTTTGAGGTTTGAAAATAAAGGTAAACCATACTATTGAGCTAATGCACAGTGCTTACATTAAACATGCCATACAGGCGATGGAACGTAAAGGTTACATTAATGCAACACTGGGACAGTTAAGCTAAAAGATAGCAAACTGTGAAATGGAATAGGTAGTTTCTTAGACTAGCTTGCCATTTTTTCAGCAACCAGGCTCTATTTGATGGACTTCAGCTCCACCCACTCTACAACTCTTTGCCAGTTTTGGATTTTATGGGAGTTCAGTGGAGACAGGTGATATCGCTGCCATGATGGTAACAGCTGGAGCCACCCAAGCCCCTAGGAAGTGTGCCAGGCTTTGAAGCCATTTTGACATAGTGGCGAGAACAAGTTATTACACATCATATTTTGAGCCTCATAACCCCAAGTATGATTCCCCCGTCATGATTTAATTTTGGTCTAAATACTTTAAGGAAAGTCTGAAAGAGCCATTAAATTTAACTGCATCCAGTTCTCCTCAATGTATGAAGCCACCACTCTCAGATTTACAATGGCTCTTCAGAAACCTGTGATCACAGCTCACTGACTTTGTTCATGTTTTAGAGCATCTATGCTTTTGTTCTGTCATTTTCGCTTAAAAACTGAATATTTGAATTTTTCCAATTCAAGTTCACATACACATACTTTCACAGCAGTCAGATGCAATTACACACATGCAGATCTCATCTCCACCTGGAAACAGATCCTCCACCATCCACGTGGTGAACTCTGGGCAAAGCTTTCATGGTGACTGCACTTAGTGTACATTTCTCTGGAGCTGGACCACGACCTGCAGGAGGGCTGCTGCCTGCCGCTGATCTGCAGTTTAGCCTATCTTAAACTGATAAGAAGAATCTTCCAGAACAATGCGCTCAATTGTGTACATAAGGTTCTGCAGGGTGACTGAGGAGCCATGCAGATATGCACACATCCAGCCTTAAGGAACTATGAAAACAAACATGTTTTCTAGGACTATTTTTGCATTCCTTATTCACTGAGTGACTTGACAGCACGTTTGTCTAATAAGACATTAGAACTGCAAGACTATCAGAGAGGAGAGGGGAAACTAAAGGGTTGATTTAGGCAGCATTTTGATACTGAAGTCAATAGGTAGGATGTATTAGAAGCAGTGTTTTGGTATCAACCAAAGATTTGTAGCATCTTGCAAGTCACCTGATATGTAACATTATGGTTCCAAGACACCACATGCTGTTAATACTGTTAATACACAGCATCCATTAATATGCTGTTAGTAATACATCTGGCAAAAATACTGCCATTTACGACAATATAAATGACATGCATTATCATGACAAATCTTGGTCTCTCCCTCAAACATCAGGTATATATACAGTATTAACTACTGGCATAATTCAGCACCCTGGACAGCGAATACATAATTACAAAACACATCAAAATTTAATTGAAAACATTAAATTGAACAAACAACATAAGAACATTCGTTGCTATTTTAATCTTTCAGTGGAATAAGTAACAGTTTTGACCACTCCAGGGTGTGATTTGAAAAAAATGTTGATTTTATTTAACTTGCAATTCATACAATTTCCTTTTTGCTTCATTGCAATAGTATTAAAGTCAGTTGAATTTATTTTTTGTAATGAATTGAGGAAACTGCTTTGGCTACTTTAACAGTAACAGCTCCATAGAGTAAACTTTACCAGAACAACTTGGATACTCACATGAACTTATCATACTTACAGAAAATGTAATGTAGAATGTTGATGCCTCTGTAAAATGCCTATTGTAAAGGTTTGTCATTTGTATTTGTTTTGCATCATATTTAGGAACTGTCATTGGTGGGTAATACACTGAGGTAAGTACCCACAAAAATTTTAGAGATATTTCTATCTTTTAGCAGTATAGGAAAATATGAAGTGTAGTTTATGTTTAATCAGAAGTAACACATGCTCAGTGAGCTTGTATACATCACTTGTGAGCACAGATTTATCTGAAATCTGAAGTGTTGCACAACATGGAGTTGTTGCTACAATCTCGTCTGTGACATGAGTTGCTGTACATGGGTCTCCACACATCTTGTCACAGACAGAGATCTCTGAAGGCGTTATCAGTCAGACCACTTAAACACTTGGACCCGGGAACACTGGGTCTCCTCATAATTCTCTGTAAATCTCTGCAAGATAAAGCTCTTCTAGCTTCCCTTTGTGTGACGACAGACACCAGTATATAAGTAGAGATGAAAGGAGAGTCTCTCAACACTGAACGGAAACAAACAGGCTAAAGAGGCCAAGCATAGCTCCAACCCCCTCCTTTCTCTCCCCTCTCCACTTCTCCCTCTTCTCCTCCATTCTCTCTTTCCATCAGTCATAGGGGAATCCTTCAAATCACCAGTCAAGCATGCCGGCTTGATGCAAGGATGTTAGCTGTTACTTGAAAGGTGCTTAGGTTCTGTTTTAATCATCTAAGGTTACCTGAATGTACAAGATCTGAATTGATCTGAATTAATTGCCCTTTTTGTTGTTTTGATTTGGGTTTTTTTAAATCATGTAATTCATAAAAAACTAGGAGAAATCAACTTTAAAAAAAATGTAAACTTTAAAATAAAAAAGGATTTTTCCAAGGAATGCAATCAAGATACTATGAATTTGACAAAACAACGAGGCTACATAACAGGACCTAAAAAATAGATTTCCAAAACATTTCTGGGACTTTCTCGGTACGTGATTGCAGCACATGAATGCAGATAGCATCACCATCTTCCAGAGAGTCTGGCTGTTTACAGTAGCCGACACAGAAAAACAGCTAATGACACATTCCCCTATTCTTACTCACCGCACTTACTCATCCTGCTGGATGTGTTTAAGAATGTTTTTGTCAATGGGTTAAAACATTTTTAAGTTGTTAAGGTTAGTTTGTGGTGTTGGCAGTTGTTTTTCCTACATTTTCTAACCAATCTATAATTGCCAATTTCCTTTCTCCTTGGTCACAGCGAAATCCAGTGTGATAGAGCTGTAAACAACCAGTTGCCCCCTGGGACAAAAGCTCTTCTCAGCACCTGTCAACATAGAAGCGTCACTGGAAGAGTGTAACATGAGCAGAGGTTTACGATATTTTCTTAAGGCACACCCTCCTCTCCTTAATGTAACCAGAAGGATTCACCAGTGAGTAATGTTTGTAATGTTTGCTGTTGTTTGGTGAACCACACATTGTATTCATTTCATTCTTGAGTCAAGTACACTAAATCTGATTTCATTTGGAATCACATTTTATTTTCCTGGTACTTTCCCTGGGCTCACAGGTGCAAAAGTTAAAGACACGCTATCAGAAGAAGTCAACAACAAGGGTATTGTGAGTGCTTAAATAAAAAGGAATAAACCAAACTGCTTGCAAATATATTGAATTTAATGTAAGGTATTAAATAGATAAGAGTGAGTCTACATCACTTCCTATCTAAGGAATGACCATGCCCCCATTTAGGTGAAAACAAGCACTGTGAAAGTGTCAGCATTAAACTGAAAAACCTGTGGCACCATTAGAGCTACACCTAGACTCCTGCTAAGAGCAGCATCCTCCTGTCTGCCCCTCACACCACACCTACAGTGTCTGCACACAGTGCAAGAGGAGAGGGAGAGACCCAGGTGCTGCTGACAGAAGAGAGCACAGACTGCATTATGCTAGGAATGAATGAGAATCTAATATAGTTGAACATGTTCTTCACCTTTACGGAATGGTCTGAATAAGTCACTAAAGTTGTTGTTGCTAGTCGCTTTTTAAGAATAAAGTAACTTAAAAGGACAAAGAATTCTCTAAACCTTTTGATCTACAAAGTCACCAAGTTGACAACAGCGGTTCCAAGACAAAGACTCAGTGCAAGCGGTTAGGACGTAACCACCTCTTCCACCACTCATTTCACCTATCAACTTCTCATTGTTCGTCTTGACCTTGAAGACATTCCCACAAAATTTCCACACTGAGTTCATTCAGTGACTCCGACAGTCTCAGAGTCTCCTGTCATGAGGAAGCTATGCACATATGATGGAAAGAAGGCAAATGGATGAAAGTGTGACACATCACTCCTGAGAGCTTCTTTTTGCTTTGCAACGCCCTCTGCTCATCAATGAAGGGCTTTGACTTCAAACAGCTGCAGTCCAGCCAAAGGATGACATCCAGGAAAACAAGGCACCACTTGGGGACTTTTGATCCTCTCACAGTCTGTCTGATTCTCCCAACAATAGCTTGAAAAATGCTGCTTTGAAACAAACAACATTTTTGTTTCAGTTCTGTCTGAACACAACAGTACCAAGCATGAGCCGTCATAGATTTAGAAACTTAAACAATTTGTACATCAAACGTGCATTCAACATAAGTGCATGTTATTCAGTTAATAAGTTATTTAGTCTGCAAATTAGTTAAAAAATCTTTTGAAATGTTTGTTTTTTTTAAGCAACATTTTTTTAGATGGTCATGTGTCACAGTCGCAGTCATCCCTCTTTTCTGCCGGGGGAATAGCATTAAGCGTGCTTTAGACAAAACCCTGCATGAATGAATAGTGATCCTGTTTGATTTCATTCCTAACAATTATCATGTTGGTTGGGACAATACAATATTTATTCTCAGGGAAGAAAAACAATTCAGACTAGATTACTTTCTCATAGACCAACCTCCCACCAGACAAGAGCTTTAGGACTGTCACTTATTTGCCAAATTCTATTTAATAACTGTCTGATTCTTACCATCCTCGGGCTGCTCTGCCTGTCTGTGCTTATTTTTCTTCTGCTGTCCAGCTTCAATTTCAACAGTAAAACTTTGGACTGAATCAAACCCACAGCACTCAAAGACAAACCTAGCAACTGTTAAATGTTGCACCCAAACACAGGGTTCAGGTGAGCGTTTCCTCTGCGTTATCTCCTTCTGTTTGATTGTCATTTCTCTACAAAGCGAGAATCGGCCCATCAGCCAGCATGGAGGATCACTCTTAGTGATGTGCCCTGCTTCCTAAATGTGGAACTGACTCAGGAAGCAGAGCGACATGGTGGTTGACTGGTGGCGGCATCGCACTTGCGATAGAGCCCATGGCTCTTATGTCTGCCAACAGTGAGCTAAATCAACCTCGACAACCTCAAACCCAAACTATTGCTGAATATTAAAAAGAAAGTCTTCTCTTCCATTAAAAAAGGAAAGGAAAGAAATGAACTCCTTTATCTTTTTTCCTCCACCCATCTCTTGTTTTTCTGGTGTACACAATCTCACAGTCAAAGACTGAAAAACTGTTGAGACTACCTTGCAATCTGCAACATCTTCAGAATAGGTTATATATATATATATATATATATATATATATATATATTTTAGGGCTGTCTGTTTATTAAAATTTTTAATAGTTATTAATCGATTTAGTGTACTGAG
>JAPZDV010000025.1:18164812-18189932 GCA_029814665.1 Acanthurus lineatus
AAACTTTAAAGCTAAACTTTCCGTTTAAAAGTCCCTTTTCTGTATCCATTTCTGCTTTGTAACTGTTTGCAATGTTAATTTAGCGCCACTTCCTGAAACTACGGGAGCTTGCAAGGTACAGACCATGCATGCATTAATTGCATGTTAAAAAAATTAGTGCTGTTAAAAGGAGTTTGAGTTATTGCATTAACGCGTTAACTTCGACAGAGCTTACAGACTGACAGAGCTTACATGATCTCCTGTGCTATTTTCCTGTCTGAAATCTAATGTCCTATTATACCAAAAAAACTCAAAAAATCTCAAATTGTTTTACTTATAAAGCCAAGGCAATAAAAACACAGCGCCAGCTAAAACTGAGAAGTCCTGAATCAGTGATTCTCCAGCTCAGCAAGGGGGCCATACTACTGATTCCATGCATGCCTTCTCCCCAGGACACCTCTTTTTCACATCACACCAGCAACCAGACAACAACTCTCCCTCTGCTGCTAATTTAATGTTGTGTTTTGTTTTTCTTGCCCTCTAAGAGCCTGTCTAAATGGTTGACGTTGATGAATGCATGTAAAGAATACGCTGCAGGTAGGATACGGTTACAAGCTAAGCTGGGAGGAGGGAGAGGATGAAGGGATAAGAGGGAGAGATGGAGGGAGGCATAGTTTATAGATGGGCCTGGGGGAGAGGTGGGGGTGTGTGGAGGGTCAGGATGTTTGTCTTCCAATGAGCCGTGACTCTGAGAGAAAGAGGAGGGGAGAGTGGGATGAGAGAGGAGGGTGACAAGAGATGAAGGGAGGGAGATTAACGAAGGGTGCCTCAGCATCTTCATCGGCAAGGCAGGGGGGAGGTGAAAAGGTATCAATATAAACAGAGTTTCTATCTATGTGACTGTATTATTACTTATTATGTAATAATAACAAATAATCAGGTCTTATTATTAACACTTCTTTTATATTTGTCAGTCCAGAAAGTCTTTTTATTTAAGCAAGTCTGTTTTGCATGTGAGGTTGTGTGGTAGGGAGTGATAGAAATCAACAGAGAGAGAGAGAGAGACAGATAAATGAACAGCTGGAGAGAAAGAGCATGCCTGCGTTGAAGTGTGTGTGCCATTGCTCTGTGGGGTTGTGGAGTTTGTTTATTTGTTTTTCTAGATGGCTCATAAAATGTGTGTATGTGCATCTGTGTGTGTTTGTGTGTGCGTGTGTTTGTGTGTGTAGGTGTGTGTGTGTGTGTGTTTGTGTGCCTATGTGCATGTTTCTCTTAGGGCATGCACAGGGCAAAGGGAGTGTGTCCATGAAGGTTTGTAAACAGAGTTGGCTACGCTGTGCAGACACACACAAATACACACACACACACGCACTCGTTGCCCCATGCTGAGGTGTTTATAAGTCCTGAGAGTGGAGATTCCCTTTGCACCCTGAGGGAAATCTTATTTCAACCCAATCACAGTTATGCTTACACACACACACGTACACACACACACATACACACACACACGTATACATTCATACAGAAGGGAACACAGGACTGCTGACTTCAAAATGGCGTTGATATTGTGTATACACACAGTTAAACATGATGAGAGTGTGACATGCTGAACAGCATTTTGTTTTGAATTTGAGAAAAAATAATCCAATTATTTCCACTTTTATTCCCACAAGGAAGAGACAGGCCTACTCATAAGCTTAAATTTACATAAGATGAAAAATAAAATAGAGAAATATGGTTATTCATATGCACACATATATATGTATCCACCCAGGAAGTTATGTTGTGTATTTTCTGTAATTTGTGTAATTTGTAAAAATAACAAAAAAAACAGTGTAGTGATGATTTAAAGTTGTACATCCTCAAATAAAAGTTCAACACCTGAGAAGAACTGCTCATTGACTTTGAATGTGTTAGAGCAACAAGTAATGTGATGCAAAACACAAACTCTGCCTGCCCTCTTCCTGCAGGAGTCCTGTGCTCCTTGGCTCTGAACACAGTCCACCCATGGAGTGCAACAACTTAGCCCAGGATGATGTGATGGAGACAGGTCAAGTTGTGGACACAACAGTCTCTGATCTTCTGTTGCTTGGCGGGTAAGAGTCTAATTTTGTCCATTTTATTTCCTGAGCATGATCCAGGAGCAGCCATAAGTCCAATCTGGGCTAATGACTTTCTCCGTTCTCCTTGTTGAGCCGTCCAGGCGTCTGGCTGGGTGGTCAAAAGGTCTCATGGACATGGAAAAAAAACCTTCTGCTTTTAATCCAAACCATGTGCTTTTTCCCCCCATATGATTAATTTTTATTGACCAGCAATTTTGATAATAAATGATGTCATCTTCCAAGAAGTGACTGTAGTTGTGTTTATAGGACTCAACCACAAAATCAACTTTATATCTCTCTCATATTTCTAATCAACTAGTCAACATAAATACAACTTATTTGTGTTTATTAAATTAAGCGTAATTGTCTGATGTAAATTCATTACAAATAAAACAGTATGGTGAGGTTTGTTTCACAGTAGCGTGTGTAAATTTAACATGATCCATCTGTATAACATGGCAGAAATTGAGCATAATATTCCTACATATGTTTTTATTAATGTATAATTGGCGGAAAATAAAGATCATGGGTTTTTATTAGCTTAGAATGAGCCTTTTTGTTTATACAAGTTTAATGGCCCTGTAGGTTTTTTTTTTACATCCTTGGAAGGGGAAGGTAAGGCAATAATTTTGGTTTATTTACAATCTGCTACTTCAATCATTCCTATGCACTGGACCTGGAACATCTTAGTGTAATCAGCACTATTACCTTTATCCCACTTATTAATCCCAGTTTTTATGGAACTTGTTCACATAACTAAATTAAGGGAATGCATCAATTAATATCATAGAGTGTAAAGTCATATTCTACTGAGAATTTAATGTGTTAGAAATTCAGTCACCTGTGTGTGATGGTTATCATAAGGGACAGTTTCTTTACCATCCTAGAAAATTAAATGAATAAAAAACAAGACAAAAATAATGATTATTGACCAAAAATTTCCACACAGGGAGAAGTTGGAGTAAAAGGAGATAAAATTGTTAAATCCTGCCAGTGAATATAAAAGCAAATGCATAGTACCCTACATGGTTAAATGAAAAATAAACCAAAGCAAACATAATGCGGAAATGAGAACAAGATTCCTCTCCAGTAATCTTCTTTTCCATATAAAAAATAATCACAAAGTATGGATGCAGCATATTAATCATGAAAACTAAGGAAACTAGATAGAATGGCATTATTATAAGAACTTTGAAGGTCTTCAAGTCTCTGGCTGGATAGAATTTTAAAAAATCTAACTTGTCAGCATGGACTCACTGGTAAAAGTGATAGTCTGTGTGTGTGTGCTTGTCTGTTGAAGCACATGAAAATGTTGTCTTACTCTTTTTGCATGTGTCATCACTATACTGGTGTCCATGCTAAATAAATGCTTCGCGTTGTTTGCCAAGGCGCCCTGGCACCTGTTATCCACTAACTCAACTTGCTTCAGTGTGTTTGTTACTGGGATGTGTTGCTGCGTTACGACTCCAGACATATTTACTGCAGTGGGTATTCCTCCAAGAATGTGTATATTCTCTGTGTGTGTTCTCATGTGAGCACAGAGACTTCTCTGAGCAGCCGCAAGGTGTTCAGGATCAAATTTATGGGCAAATATTCTCATTTAGAGTCAGAATGAAACAGCTGTAAATGAGGAGACAGATGATAAATAGATGTAGGTACAGAATGGGGTGAGCAGCTTGTGGAGAGCATGAGAACCAGAGCAAAGTAAAGATGGAGAACCAGTCTCCACCATGCCGCTCTGCTTTACACTGGGTTCAGCAAGTCTATGTTTTTCCATTCTCACGCAACACCTTTCTACACACCCATAACTCTCCACTACTTAACTACCAGCACTAAAACTTCTCTGATTAAATAGCTGGGAGACAACTCCTTATACTGCAGAATGAGAGCGAGTATCCGTCTCTGCGGCAGATTTTTATCCTGTGGGGTCAGGCTTTGTTGTATCTGATCTGCAGTCATCCACAGAAATGTCTGCTCCGTAATAACTGAACTTGAGGCAGTTGCTGTGTGACTTACGCTCTGTTGTCATCACTCTCTTTGGCACAGAGGGACGTTGTGGGTGTTTGATTTATTTGCAGGCACATGCTATTTCATCGTTCCTCCACCCTCTGTCTCTTCTTGCATTCCTCTCCTCTTTCTCAGCTTTCTGCTTTCTCTCTCTCTTCCTCGCTCTCTTTGCTTGTGTCTTTGATTAAATGCTGTGATTCAGAAACTGTGCAGTAATGCAAACAGCATGAATATTGTGGGGAAACAACTATTTATGATGTATATATGTTCTGGATGGTTTAATGTCTAAAAACAGCCCAACACATAGCTATTTAACAACTTCAAAAACACATTACATCCTGGATTTTAGAGTTTTCCAGGCCAGGTGACTTGCTTTGCCTTCTCAGGTGTCACATACTTTTTCTTCCTGGTGTAAACTATTCCACAACTATTTGTGTTTTAAAGCCAGGCTGAAGCCAAAAGACCATTGTGAGGACATAAATTTGTGGCAATAAGCGCAGAGGGAGAACATGTTTTTGTCTATCAGAATCATATACAGCATGACAGCAGCGGGGAACTGAATTGTTATTGTCTTGAAAAAATTATTATAACCCAATAACTGATTTACCCTTAAATGAAACACATGAATAGGCTCACTTACTCGGCTGCTGGCAGCCATTTCTTAAGGAATTTGTTTCCAGTTAACAATAAATTGCTGTTGCAAGATATTGTTTACTGCTGATTAGTCCTAAAGGGTGAACAAAATTGAAAAGGAAAGTAAAAGTTCATGTGACAGAACTGCTTGGCTTAAACTACTACTACAAACTACAATGTGCAGTCAGGGAAGGCAGTTTCTTACCAAAGTTAGAGAAATGCACATAGTTGTTTTATTTAATGATAATTTCCTAGTATTCAGAATTGAGCGTTTTTTGTTAAATAAAGATCTATTTTTCATAGTTTGTCTCAGGACAACACACCCCTATCAAAAAACATCTTGTGCTTTTTGGCAGAGTTTATCAGCTTCCAGCACACCGCAAGCCCCATATCAGCAGATGGTTTAATTTGCCCCTCTAAACGTTTTGAATAAACTACATCATAGCTATACAAAGCCAGCGCAACACATTGTGAAACTGTGTACACGGCTAAATAAAACTACAACAGCCTTCATGTAGGCTACAGCCTTTAACAACACACTGAACACCTGCAGTTTCTGCTGGAGAGCCAGAACAGATCTGCTGTGGGCAACACCAAAAGAGTTACACAACAATGACTATTTATTGTTTTTAAGGCCATAACTAATCAAAATTTACAGTTTTTGAGACGAACAGGAGAGAACTCATGATTTTTGGGCCAAGTGTTCAGATGTTGCTACCCAAACAACGATTTCTCACATAACACCAACGGTGACTGTGTGACCTCTGAGGCTGAGGACACTGATGGTCAACACAACGGCTGCATTGTCTGTTGTTGTCTGTGTTGTCTATCAGTTGTCAGTGTATGTTTTTTTAGTATGAGTGCACGATTAGCTATATCGTTTATACATGACATATAATATCATACATCTGTGAACTCTGACATTTAAGCACTTATGCTTTAGCTTGGGAAGCCAAGAAATGTTGTGCCTGTGTTTGACAAACCACTTTTTATATTTGGTTCAAGAGGTCACATACACACACACACACACACTCACACAAAGTACTCTGTGTGTTTGCCACCTGTTGATAATTTTGAAAATTCCAGTAAGTTCCACATCCAAATGACAGTGAGTCATCTGTTATTAAGATTGGTGATATCCACCATATCCTGTGTGATGTGTCTGTGCGTGTGTGTGCTCAGGGACCCCGCCCCCAAGCATCTGATACCTCACCATAGTTTTTCTATTAGTTAAGGTTATATTTTTGCATGTACACGGATATGTGCTTACAATACACCTATACTGTACTGGATGTAAGGCAGTGCCCCTGGAGTGAGCTTCTAGAGCAAAATTTATTTCAGTCACGATCAAGGATGGGAATAACTACTGCCAAACAAATCATCCAAATACAACAAACCTGCCTATATCACTCGCATCCAAGGATCGTCCCTCAGCGCCCCCAAATCTGTAATGCATTAGCCCTTCCCAGCAGCCAGCCCCATGTTGTAGTATGTCCATGTCCAGAGAAGGTTGCCCTTTCACCTGGAAGAAAGTTCTTATGAGGACATGAAGGTCCACTGATTGAAAGTGGGTTCCATGCCAAACTTTCCAAAATGTTTTTTCTAGTCAGAGTCCAATCAAAGTAAATTCAGTCTCGTCTTGGATCTCAAGTTCATTAAAAAATATCAGAACTCCTGTCAATCGGGGGCTGCTAAGAAACTATTTTAGGCTCTGACCCAAAGTTTAGACACTGATATTCACGTATTTAAATCAACCTGACTGTGGTGTTGGACATTGAGCCCCCACTGCTGATTGTAATAACAATCATTAACTTTTCACCTTTAGGAAAATACTTTTCTTATGTCCTCACCTAAATAACCTTTGAGTAAAAGTTTCCTCTGCAACATTTGAACCCAGTAGCAACAGAACTTTCATTGCAAAATCCTGCCTGTTATCTGCCTTGAATGGAATCAATTAGAAACCTTGATTTTTTTATTAAATGGTAAAGATGTGGATGTATTTAAACTGTCTAAGAATGACTGAATGACTAATTATGCAATTTACTGTTAGTAAAATAATACAGAAAAACTTACAAACTCTACTACATTTTTTTGTAAATATTTTATTTTCTTGGCTTTATGCTGGAAAAAATTACAAATCAGATAAATACACTGCTTAGCATTAAAAACAGCTGATTTTTCTTTTTAAAAAAAACTGTCTGCAGCAACTACTGACCATCCAGATTGATAAGCAGGACCACTCATATGGAGGAGAGTCGGGATAAGAGCTATTAAGCCAATATGGACTTCAGGCTGCTCCTGGCTAATTTCTGGTTACAGAAAATTTCAATAAACTAAATGGCACTCCTGCTGGCCAAGCACAGGAAATACAGTGACTGTTGTGTCCACATATTTGCAGAGACCTGAGTACATCACAACATCCTGGATAAGACTGTTGCAAATGTCAGGTGTGCAGGACTGTGGCAGGGAAAAGGGGACGTCCACTCATTGTTTTAAATCACCGATGCTTGGTGCTTAAACACAATTAGAATTGATGGACAGTGTTTCTTAGATGCTGAACTTCTAAGGTTAAGATGCCAAAAACACTTTTTTTTATCCTGTTCTGCTCTGTGTCTGTTCCGTACGTGTAGCCTGAAGGAGTCTGACTTTAAATAATGTGTGTACAAGGACGGCAGTCCACCAAAAAAGAAGCAAGATTTCAGAAAGATGTGAGATTTTTTTTTCCTTTTGATATTTTATCATCCATATTTAAAAAGTCAAAAAGGTGTATATATTTTTGTCTAATATACAAATTTGAAGAAACAGTGCTCTCGGCTTCACTATGCATCCTGCACCTTGTTTCACAAAAATAACCGCCCAATGTCACAAACTCACAAGCGTAATTAGCCTACTGTTGCTTTTATAGAGAGGCCATTATCACTGGCTGTAAACAGCCAGTGCAGTCAGTCGCCCCTCTCTTTTGGTCAGATTCAGGATCAGTCATGTTTTACTGGCCTCATGTGCTCCACATACGTAGAACATGTGTGCTGTCCAGCTCCACTCCAGTTCTCTGTGGGAAAATACTGAACATATAACTCCCATTTAATTAAGGATCATTTTCAGAATTATGAAGACATATCACCTCCGACATGGGAGCTGACTATGATTTTAAAAAATACATACGATTCTAGAAAACATCAAAGACAACATAATTTTAGCTCAGCATAATTGTTGTTGTTGTGTTTCTTGTTGCTGATGTCATTAAAAAACAGTTTGCAAACATATGTGACTGATTTTTTTGTTTTTTATTTCCATTGAATCATAACATATTTGCTTTTTGGGCTCAAACAATTTTCCAACTTATTAACATCATCTGAGTTTTTATTAAACTAAAAATGTTTTGAATTTAAGTGAAACAAGGCTGCTATTCTTTGTTTCTCAAAAGTTGCCGACAACAATAAAGCAACTAATACTACATATACTATGAGTTATCATAATCAGCAAAACACAAGTAAGTATTTTTATTACATACAAATATTCATTATGAGACACTTTATTACTGGAGCAGATTTATTTATTGCTATGCTGATTAATCAGATTACATGGCACTTCCCTTTTCTTAAGTTGGCTTGAAAACTTAACCACTTGAGTATTTATTACCCCTGCTTGAGTTAATCCATTAAAACTATACAGAATGCCAAATTACAATCAGATCAGCACTTACAGGCTTGGCTTAACCACAGGAACAGTCTGAGACCATGTGCCCTGCCTCACGCTCATATGTTAAACTCCAAGTTGTTGTTTTTCTTATTGTTTATTACTTTATTTTATATCCTACAGCCTCTGCAGATCACATCAGTTGGATGTATGCTGTGTGGAAAACACGCATGTACCGATCTACTCTGGTCATTAGCAGGAAATGCGTTTTGGCTTTAATTATAAAACACCAGCTCTTGAATCCTGCTGTTTTACAGGTCCTGGCTGTTTTTATATGACCGGTTTTCAAACATAAATTGGATTGCTTGTGCACGAATAATCAACACTTGTTAATTTTTAGAGCCTCTGGCCTCCGAGAGAAGAGATTCTTTCTTTTTTTGCGGGTTATTATAACAATGTGTGAGGCAAGTTATACAGAAAATGAGATCTAACAGATCATTTATGTTATTTTTTATCATAGAAATTACGGCGATGTGGCATGGTTTTCGACTTACAAATGTATGTAAGCATTTATGGAATATGCCACCTCTCGAGAGATGGAAAGCAAACAATCTGATAGTCAGTCATTCATTCAGCATACTACACATTTTCTGTGTATCGAGGTATGCTGGACAGCAAAGACTGGAATATCTCAACATTTATAGATGTATTCAAGTTAGCTTTGTCACTGTGAGCATGTTAGTGTGCTGATGTTGGCACTTTGCACCACTGCAAGCTGCCGGCATGGCTGCAGATTCTTAGTTTAATTCAGAAAAAGTATAAATCTAAATTTTTGTTTGTATTAGAGGAAAGCTGCCCTTGGCTCAGTTTGCAACAGTTAGTTTCTGTTTATGCAATGATACACAACATTCTGACATCTTGTGAATAATACTTTCTTTGCAATTAAACCCTTGAATCAACTCAAAAAAGCATGGAAAGAGGCTACAATCAGGAGTTTTCTTCAAAGGTGCTCCAAGTGTTCCAGCGCATTTGACAGAGGAGAGGCATCACTCTAGTGACTCAATGTTTGGATCATGTGAGAAGCTTTTGTTGACAGTTAAAACCACCCTGTCTCAGCCGTACCAGAAATCAACAACCTAACATCAGCCACTGGGAACTCCAGCAGAACAAATCTTGCCAACACTGAAGTTTGCTGGAGGAAGAAGAGAGATTCCTTGTTTTTTCACTGAACGGAAAAATGTCTTCATTAATTTGCCTCCTAAAAAGCCTAATTCTCTCTTCATTGTGGTTCGCTGGGGTTGTTCTGCCTGGGTGAGAAACGTAGGGGTAAATTGTACTTTCACACATGTTTTAATTCAGGGTCTTTCCGTTAGTGCCTCTTCGATTGAGAGGAAATTGTTCGCTAGAAAAATAAAGCTCAGGCCATCTGCCTTCTTTCAACTTTCTATAGTGAGTAATCTTGAAGTTTCTCGGAGGCTGTTCCTGGACCATATGTTCGGTAAAAAGTCAACAAAAATGATTTACAGTATTTGCATGAAAAATTAGAATTTTTTTTTTGGAGCAATACAGCTTTTCAAAGTTTCCATACTGATTGTGCCCTATATTTCTCCCACATACTCACACCGTCTCTCACGCAGGTTCTCTTTGAGGGGGATGCCTGACACGGGTCCCTGCAGAGCTGAGCGATCACAGGACAAAAGTCGAGGGCAGACGGGCGGCCTGGTGCAAAGAAAGAGCAGAAAGGGTTTTATCACAGAGGAAGAGAAAAGACTCCCCATGCAGATTAATAAAATAACCCCGAGGTTCTTTTATACACACCCTGATCTGCGCCCTCCTCCCGTCCCCCCACCAGAAATACCACACACACACACACACCCACACAGGCACACACACACACAGAATATCTGGGGTCTGCCTCACCTGTTGCCTGGCAACAACTGATGGGAAAAAAAGCTGGTGGTTCTCCAATGATTAAAATTTCCTGGGTAGCCGTGTTTGATCCCCAGTACGCTGTCATTGTCTCTCCACAGCTTCATAAGAAACCCAACACTGGGGTAGCAAGAGAGGGAAGGGAATATATAAACTTTCTCACTCTTGTCAAGAGGTGGCTGGCTTTGCTCACTGACTTTTCCTCTAATTTTTTGAGGATAAAGAAGCTCCACCCACACAGCCAAGTGAACGCAGGACTGTCTTTACTTTTGCCCCCTCCTGTAAATACTAGTCACTTTGACAATTCACTGGTCAGTTACTTTTTTTTTTAAAGAAAGGCTAAAAAAAAGGAGGAAATGCATCAATTGAGGTCATGGTGAGGGTCAGACACAGAGGGCCGTGGCCCTTCTTAACAGTCCTGTGCTCAGTTTATTTAAAGTGTTGCCGTCGAGAGGGAGAGGGAAGTGGAGACACCGCTTTGGAAGGAATGTGTAGTTAATGCCACGCTCATGGCCAAATTAGTCAGGCCTGCTGAGGGGATTCCTCCTCAGGTCACTTCCACGGTAAAGCACAACACACTGTGTCACTACAGTATATCACATTCATATGAAGCGGATGTTTCTATGAACTAAGTTCATAGTTTAAAAAAAAACAGTAAAAAAAACCCTATATATATATACACACACACATATGCGTATGTATTTGCTTTATTGACAAGAAGTGGATGAGAAGAAAAATACCACTCTTATATCTATAAAATAAATAAGGAGCAACCGCCAACAAGTAGTTAGCTTAGCTAACAGCTACCAGGAAAAGGCTTGCCTATTTCTATTCAAACATTACAAAACCACAGTGTAAAAACAATATCTGGGAGTTTTATGTGGAGCTGCATGCCAAATGTAAAGTGCAGTAACTTCCTGGAATCCCAGAAGATTTTGTACTGATTAAACAGGAAAAATACATAACCTGTTTGTTTATGAGCTTTAAATGTGCTGCTGCGCAGACTTTATTAAAACTCAGGCTAGCTGGTTTGCCCTGTTTCCAGTTTTTGTGCTAAAAGACATTGAAGGACACATAAGAAAGTTGTAATGATCCTTTCTCCCAGCTCTCAGCAAAAAGCCTTATCGTATTTCCAAACATCAAATTGTTTCTTCAAAAATAAAAATAAAACTGTCATTTTTGGGGAATATGGGTCAAGACGTAATATTAGTGATAATTACTCCTCTTCACCATGTACATACATACATACACACACAAACACACAGTACTCTTCTCTTTTGACCTTCTCTTCACAAAACTGTGACCTGCTTTCCCTCTGTGTGTACAGCTGACCCTCTTGCTCACAGTGATTATCTGTCCTTGACTACCTTCTCAATCCCTATTACTATGAAATGATCCCCTCAATCACCCCAGTATACACACAGAAATGCACCCTGACACATACACACATACGCACACACACACATTTAAGACAAGGTGGCCCACCAGCAACACATGCACCTGTCTTATCCTTGGTAATATTAATCTAATCCTCCCGGTCTGTGTGTATAATAGAATTTCAAGAATCAATAATTATTTATTAGAACTTGACTAGATGTTGTATTTATGCACGTGTTTGTGCTTACACAAGTCTATTTTCATAACATTGTACACCCTGTGCTGCCCTGTTGTCGCTGTGTCTATCTGCTTGCTTCATGCTGAGAGAATGTGCAGGATTGCCACTGGGATATCTGCAGCTTTAATAGATGCAACGTCAGAAAAACCTGCATATAAGGCCACAGACTGGGCCGCTATGTTTTCACAGACCCCAGTGAGGAACGCGCTATCAATTGCTGTCCACACTGAACCCGGCCTAATTCATTAGTCGATGACAGGACAGTGGATCAACACTGTCACTGTCATCTGGGAATTTTATGAGTCATGGTCCAGGGAATGGACAGTTTGGAGGATCACAGGCGTGAGCTTTGTGTTGAATTGGTATGTTTGCTTCTCTGTTGCTGTTAAGGATTAAGAGTGTGATTTTCTTAATAAGCAAGAGGTAAATGGATTTATGAAATGTCACATGCGTATAACAAAGTAGATGTCTGCTTAACTGAATGATATTTGCAGCTTAAACTGGGGAATGCTAAGTGTAATTAGCTTCTGATGCACAATGAACTCCACACTCTGAAGCCCCAGCATTCCCCTTAAAGGTGCCCCATAAGGTTTTTCTTATAAAAAACAAACTTTTTTTAAGCAATGTTTACATTCAGTATTACTCACTATAACGCTTTCTGTGTATCCTTGAGGTCTACCACACATGTTGAGTGCATTTCGTACCTCATAAAACATTTGCAGAACATTGTTTACATTTATGTTTACTAGCTGGCACTTCTTTGCCTTTGCTGCTGTGGCAAACAAAACAGGGATCCAGTCTTATAGAAACTGTGCCACAAGGAACCTTTAAACTGCTGTAATATTTTTGTTTTAATATTAACAATGAAAAAAATGATTGTGTATGTCACTTGTAGTGATCACCCGACAGTCATTCTTCTCAGCGAAGCTCTGCTAGCTCAGTGTTTTGGTTTTATGGTCAGCTGCTTCACTGTTTTGTTTCACTGCTCAGCATCTTTTTTTAGATGCTGCAAGAAGTGTTTTTGATTAAAAGAAAAAGATCTAATAAAGCAACTGCACACCACCTACCTGGCACCAAAAGAGTGACAGACAGAGTTAACAACTAGCTGGTGAACATTTAGCAGTCTGAAGTTGATGGACACAAAAAAATATAAAAGGAGCTTTAGTCTTTGTTTTTGATGGGAAGAAACACACTAAATGTGGTTTTGTTTACTGCCTGTCATGTAAAAAGGCAACTTTTTGCTAATATGTTCACAACTACATTACTAACTTAGGTGGAGATAATAATGCAGTTACTGTTTACAGTTTAGTGCGCTTCTCCTAAGTGAATCATTTAAAAAAATAAGTGCACCATGATTTGCATCACCTAACTAGTCAGAACTGTTTAAAAAAAAGAGTAATAAGAGGATATTTTTCTTCACTAATTTTTTCTCTTTCTTATACTAAGTAAAATGCATTTAAACTGCGGTCCACATGGTTGCATCATTAAATGAAAAAATCTACAAGTCGTGCTTCATTTTAGATGTATAACCCTGAATTTTGGCCTTGAATATTTGGTGCTATGAGAAATTTTTAGATTTAATAGATTTTTTGTTGCTTAGCTGCTGGCCAGTAAGAATGAAGTCAGTTAAAAGCCAGTAAGGTAAGAAAGCCGTAAAAGACCAGTAATTGCACTGAACTTGAAACTTTCTTTTTTATTCAACATCAGCGACAATATATTATGTTCTTCAAATCATCAAATAAAAATATGTCTGTTTTGTGTAAACTTTAATTTAAACCAGAATTTTTGTCAGCATTGATCATGCCATACAAGCCATCTAATGCCTGTTCAAAACCTAAATTACAGCAAGTCTAAAATAGGACTGAATGTGGAATCAGAAAAAAAAGTTGTAGTGTGCATCCATCCTTGGTCGGGAGGGTTTTGTGCACCTGCCCGACTTCATTTACAGGTGTCGACTGATTCTCTCACTGGACGGTCACAGGGACTGACCAAGTGACCTTAACCTTCCGCACCCCGATGCCACATACACACACACAGGCACACACACTCACACACACACGCATACCCAAATACACACATACTCCTACCCCTAGGGGATGGTGGGGCTGGTTCAGACTAGGACACAAAGACAAGCATTATTCTTTGACATCCCCTACAACAAACTGGTGGGAATAAGGAGGAGGAGGAAGATTTCATAATTTTTCATTACATTTCATCATAATATTTTCCAAGTTTAACTTGTTTTGCAAAAACATCTTAATTTAACACACATGAGCTTTTTCAGTGAAATTCAATTTCAGTGTCTGTCACAGTCTAATAGAAGCATTTAGTGCTTTTGTTTAACATTAAATCAATAAAAAAAAATGACATGACATCTTTATTCACATATTAGAGTCACACGCAAAACTTTAATGCATCCCTTAATATGCTGGATAAAGTTTGGGTTCAGCAGTCTGCCTCAGTGAGGTGAAAGGGGTTAAAACAATGCATCAGTCTCTGTTATGTTTCACTGTCCTGTTTCTGAGTCTGTACAGGGCAAACAAGGAAGTATTCCCATAAAAAAAAGAACCCACACTGTGTTTGTATTGCTTTTCTCAGCACAGTGACTGATGAAAGACCAGAAGCCACAGCGAGTAGAAGCACTGGGCTTGTGTACGCTGTTCCCCCTAAACATCAACACACTAGCAGACAAATGAGGCTTCAGGCCCCCACTTTACACTGTTCCGCTACGGAGGCTGCATCTCGAAACCTGGAGGTATGCTTCTCATACCAGCTATCACAAAAAGCTCTAACCCCACAGACTGAGACTCTGGTGACAAAAAAATCAGGAACAATGACTGATGATGGACAAGAAAGGCCCATTATTAGTTGGGCAAACAAGTCCTGAATGCTCCACACATGGAACTTTTTACATAATCACATTTTTTAAAGGCATTTTTTCTATTGATCTCTCCTCTAACCCAACAACAATACAAACAACATCAGATGTGGACTTAACAGGGAAAGTTCAAGTGTGACAGTTTACCACAGCTCTCTGACACCCATGCTTGTCTGTTATGACAATATGCCTCAAGCTTTTATGGAGCTAACTCCCTCTAGAGGTAACAAAATGAGATGCTGCTGCTTTTGCAGTGGATGTCCGCTCGGGGTTTTCTCTCGCTGCACGAAAAGCCACTGGAATGAAAGGGAGAAAAAATGGTAGCACTGGAATAGAAAGTGATTAGACTGTCGTGCACATCTCCCCTCCCGCGCAGTATGTTTAGGATATATGGTGCATGAATCAATTTGTGTCCTGATTCATTATGTAAAAGAGTCTGATTCTTTACTGAAAGAACTTTTTCCTCTGCAGTAATTTTAGAAACATATGCGCAGAAATACCTTGACAAAAGGCTTTAATCGCAAGCCAGTCGCTGTACAGTAAGTGATAAATGTGCTTATTTCGAATGACATGATGGACTAATTATAATCCCATAAAAAGTCACTTGTCACCTCTCCCTTTGAAGACAAACTGGGACAAACATGTGGTCGAAAGATGTCAGAGGAGGAGGAATTTAAGAGCACAAATTCACATCTTGATTAACACCTGCTGTCACAACTTCTTTTTCTCGGTCAGCACTGAAGTAATGCAAAATGTGTTTAGCCAAATGAAAATCAATTTCAAAGACTTTAACAATTATTATGGAATTTTAATGCGCGATAAATTCTGCTGGCTCAAGAAAAAAATCATTTTTTAAACAAATAACCGAATGTAGAACTCGTTATTTGTCAGTTTAAGTGACACAGTTGGGTAACAGGTGAGCTCATTCATTCCAGTAAAATCAATTTAACACTCAGGTCACGTCAGACGATGTGCACAGACTGACAGGAATCAGTGCAAAGCTACAGTACACCTTTCTGAACCCGCGCTGAAATAACTTCAGTATGTCCTCTCTCTCTCTCTCTCTCTCTCTCTCTCTCTCTCTCTCTCTCTCTCTCTCTCTCTCTCTGACGCGGGGGGCTTGCCCTCTAAATAAACTTTGGAGCTCATACGGGGAGAGTGAGAGACAGAGAGACAGCAGAGGGCTGAAGTCATCAGCCGGCCGGCAGGAGGGGAGTGAATGGGTCCTGCACGCAAAGCAGAAAAGCGCTGAAACTGCGGAGATTTATTTTGGTTCAGTTGCCTGCGCCGTCAGCGAGCCGGAGGAGGTTTGCGTTTGACAACCAAATGAACTAACAGATTTTTTTTTTTTTTGCTTTTACCTGCTTTTGTCGTGCGTTGGCTTTTATTTTTTTGTGCTTTAGCTGATGCTGAGATGAAGTCGAGACCCTCGGCGCTCCTGGCACATTAGGGTGTCCACGCATACCGGGACGCACGGCGCATCTCCAGGGTGTCCACTAAAAAGAGACGGGGAGAGGGGAGAGAAAGGTCAATCTGGAGTTCTGCGTAGATCTATCTATGGATGCTATGTCTCAAACTTTTTGAGTCATGTTAGTCATACATAACAACACTAATCATCTTTTCGACCGACACTAATGATTGATTTTACGTTTCCCCTGCGCGCACCGGGCAAGAATCGAGCTTTTTTCAATATTCATTTGTTTTTTGATTTTTTGGAGGGAATGTTCTTTATAACAGCACGGATAGCGGAGCCCTGACTCAGTCTGGCTTTCTTGGCACATATGACTATCCTATCCAGGATGTTACAGTCTAAACGGCCCAGGCATCATTGGGCCACCGTACACTTTTTCCACCACATATCACCACATAGCTGGGGGTCCTGCTGTGTCTAGGAATTATCAACCATCCACACTCTGCCTCCGTTTGGGGGGAAGAATACGGAATTTTATCCAAAAAGTGATTTGGTGAACATTGACATTGGCTTTACGAGTCTCATTTCTGGGCTACTATGCAATTACAACTGATCTCCTTTGTTTTGATCATCTTGCACTGCATGGATTACACTGGTTGTCAGCAGCACAGCAGCTCCAGGCACCGGCAACATAAACGTGAGTAGGTTAAAGCAGGTAAAGCCTGCAGTCTGCATCTTTTCCCCCAAATGCAAAAACCCCCTGAAAATTCAATATTCACTCTATTCACAACATCTATTTTTTGACTGCCAGATTGTTATTTCGTCAGTGTAAAACTAATGGACCCACACAGACGCAAAACTGGGGACACTGGACCATTTATATGACAATATAAATTGCAGTTGCTGTTTTTCTCTCTCTTAAATAATTAAAAAATATGATCCAAACTTAATGAACTTTTGGCAAATTATAAGAGCGATTTAATTGGTCTTTTAGATTATTATTGCATTTAATATAATAGACATATTATCGTCAAATTCCACTCATAAAACCTATAAAATGGTTATGAGGCATTCCAGCTGTGTTGTTCAATAAAATGGAGAGTCATTTTTAAACTGCTGGATCTCGGCAAACTCCAGCCTAAGAACTCTTTGATTGAATGGTCCAATTATAGTTCAGTGATTTCGCAATCTTTCGTCCTCTATTAGTATGTTCCCCTTGAACCCTAATTGGATTTATTAATTGTTCTGCCTGTCACCTGAAGCCAGCCGTCGCTGCTCTCGCGCGGTCTCCTGGTTCCCGTCGCTCTCTAGCGGTGAGAGCTGCAGACATCAGGCGCTGAGTGTGCCGCCCGGGCACCAGGGCTGATCACCATTCAAATGCATACGCACAGCTTTACTTCCCATATTTGGTGAAGTAAACCCAGTCCTTTGGTTTGTTTCCTCACACTGTCTCATTATAGAATTTAAGGGAAGAAGTTTACTCTGATCTTGACCCAGAAAAGGTTCACAGTCATACCAGTCAGAAATTCAAGTCAGTATCATGATTTCTGATCATGTTCCATCTTGTTCTTATTATGTTTTAAATTCTGAGTCACTGCAAATTGACAATAAAGGCTGTCAAAACAGCAGAGATGCTCTATATTAAAAAAATCCATAAGTCTGATGCTTTATCATCTGCCATATATCTCTCTATAGTGTCCAACATTATGTCTCATCTCTTGAGTTATGACCAACCTTTGGCCATGACACCATGAAACAAGTATCAAAAAAGTATATATTCATCTTCTTCCTACACACACTTTATCACTGAGGGTCTCCAGATGTGCTCTGTGACTAAGTCTGTTAGAGAGAAGCAGTGATAACTGGAATATTCCATGTATCACATGCCAGCATGGCTGAAACTGTCTGTGATCTACAATAATAGACCCTCGAAGTGATGTTTTTATCCCAGCCACCTGGAGCTGAAACTTCTCTCTACATCTTCTTGTCTTCACTTTTAATCACAGAGCTCTGATCTGCAGTCCAGACCAGAAACAGTTCAGAGTTTGTTTGTTGTTGTGCTTTTGTTGTTTTTTTTTTTTTTAAACGGACTGACCACCAAAGTAGATTTTTTTTATAAGCAGCATCTGGGGTTAACGGTGTGTTTATTATGTAGTTTTAAAAGGGGTCCTGGGGTCATCTTTGCTCTTGGCAGTTCTGCTTAGGGTAGTTTAGGTCAAACCTGCGGAACTAAGTGGGAATCATTTTCCCTCTCAGCATGCTGATGCAGCTTATAGAACTTATTTAAACTACAGCAAAGTGACATAAATAATGACTGATATTGGACATTTGTCATCAGATATGCATGTTATATTTAATAGGTTGTTTTTTACTCATTTTAATTTGTGTTTGTGCTGTACTAGTACAACATAGGCGTGTTAGTGTCTGCTTCATACCCTGCATCAAGACACACAGATTCGCCTCCCCTTAATGTTTATTTCTCCCTAAACAATATTAAAGAGCCTCTCAACACATTGTGAAGGGGGGGCTGGAGGGTCTACAGGAAGTACTCTGGTGCTCTTTAATTATGCTTAATTATGCCCTGAGCCTGCAAACAATATCAAATGTGCTTTTTATAAAATTGTAATTATTCAGTTAAGTGTTAGTTTGCTGAAAACCTGCTTTATGGACCAAAAAAGATTAAATGATTTATAGTGAAGCGTATCCACCTACTCAACTGTGATGCAACTCAGTTGTGAGATGGCAATTCATTTTTGTCAAAGCCAAAGTTCACGTTTATGAGAGAGGAGTAAATGTCTGCCTTTCAGTGCCCATTAATTGACAGCGCTCCTTAGAATCTAAACTTCCTCCTTGGATGCAGATATCTAACACTTCCAGAGATATCAGGCAGGATGGAGGGATTAGTTGGTGAAGGGGTGAATGAGTACAGACTTCAGAGGGAAAGAAGGGGGTAAGAGTGAGTTGGGAGTCAATGACCATTGAGTCAACTGGCCAAAAATTACCATGCAGAGACTGAACCCGAGCACCGAGCTTCCTGTCTGTGATGATGCATCCAGAAATGAAGGCATGTGGGTGCCTGGGTGCTAACAGTGGTAATTATACAGTATATGATCATTTTACTGGAAGATGAAAGGATACAGATTATACAAAGGAAATCAAGTGTGCACATAAAGCCGAAGAAACTCTATACATAAAGCAAACTGTTTTTTAAGCATGTTACTCAACTACTTTGTTGCACAATTCTATTTTCTCCATGAGCCATCTGTGTTTGTGTGTGTGCAGGCATGTGAATGTGTTTATTCATATGTGACTTTGTTGGTATGTTATGCAAGATACCACTGTCCAACTGAGGCTGTGTCGATACAAGTGCGAGGGCAAGGCCAAATTCCTGCGTCTTAAGGCTTCTGTGAATCAGGGCAGCTTGGCAGGAACACATGTGGGCAAATGGACAGCAGTTGTAAAGATTGTCAAGATATTTCAAACAATGTAACCGTGATCTATGGTAAACTTGGAGAAGACTGAAGAGGGCCGGCATAAACCCATGGCATTAGCTGTCAAGGTTGGAGAGGAAAACCAATTTCTTGGGCACATATGGGAGTTGCTATTGATTTGCATACCATTCGTGAATTCGGCAACATTATCTAAACAGTGCCTTTGGGAATGAAGCTTTGATGCAACATGGGTGCAAAAGTATGTGAATCATGGCTATTGCCAATGTATTGACTTGTGTCACCCCTGGTACAGGTATATAAGTAGGCTATAAACTCGTCCTTGAGTTGATTTTCTTATTCCCACTTTCTTCTCACTTTGTCTATTTAACTATAACCTGGCATTTCTTACACAAGAGTGAGTTTAAGTTGGGTTGAGTGATTTTGTAGGAGAATAGTTTATTGTTAAAGACTCAACAATCACCTGTAAATTTCACTGAGCGTGGCTGTGTCACTGTAACATGGCCGTCGGACCTGACTGTGGCCAACCAAATCCTGTGATTCCACCAGATTCACTGTAGCATGTTTCAGAAGCAATTCATCGCTCTGCTCTGTGGAGAAAATATTTCCACAGGATGCATTTTATAGGCTGACCTGGAAGTTAGTATTGCTCTTGATAGCTTATCTGAAAACCAATGGGATTTTTCCATTAGTCTTTGAATTATTGAACAAAGTTTAGGATACTTACACATTTTGTTTAACAAGTTATTACAACTAGTAAGATTTTTCAACATGCATTAAAGCTGTCAGTGAAAAGCTAAGATTAGGCTATAAACAAACACCACAGTCATGTGACTTAAACATTACCACCACAAAACTTCCTACTACACTTAACTTTACAAAAACATAACTTGTATAAGCACAGTAGGGCTGTAAAAGCAGACTAGCTTGTGCATATGTTTCTATGCTTGGCATGAAATCACCAAATCCCCCCAATAACCACAGTTATCTTATTCAGACACTTATTTAGACACTTAAAAGCTTTAAATCAGTAAAAGAAAAGCTAAGAGTCTCTTAAACTCATGTTAACCACAGATCTTAGTTTTTCAGTCATCTCACTCAAACCCCCTTTAAAAAAACTCAGTGACGTTGACATTAAAGAACCTGTAGTGCAACAATGCTAACTGATTTATGGTTTTTAGGTCTCATTCCTGTGGCACTCTTTATGCAGCTGGTCTATTTTTGGTGGAAGTCAAATCAAGCTGCATAGAGCAGATCCAGATGGGCAGATCTCAGGAATGACATAGACAGTCTGGTGGATTTTCAGAACAAAACACTGCAGACTCCTAATAATATCAGATTAATAAATGTTTACAAAAAAACAAAACATCCTATTAAATTTGCAATGTCATAAAGTCATGTCCAATGGGGTAAAACAGTCAACTATCTCTCTGCAGAATCACTTAACACACTTTAAGTAATTTCCCCACCAGAGCAGTTATACTGTCTCTGCAATACTAGGACCAGAAGCTAAAAACATCTTCTCTGAACTCCCTTACAACATAGAGCCCACCAAGTGTAATTGGTGGTGACACAAAGTTTTCTACACAAAGTTCAGTTAAATACTGCAGAGGATTATGTACAAGTTTTAACTGAGCAAGACATCATACTGTCTTGATGTCTTCTACTTTAAAACAGTTTCTTCTTTAAACTTAGAGTCTTCATTTCTTCTAATCTTTAGATTTTCTATATTTCTACAATACATAACTAGCACTGTATATACATATATCCTTTGAATCATCACTTAAACGTGCTCTGTCTTTGAAATACACATGCTATAACTTGGCAGGCATTAAAAATATGTGACATAGCTGTCATCATACAATTAAAATGATTAAATCTACAACCACAGCTTTCAACCATGGCAGTAAACATCTGGTAAACCATCCCACATGTTAGTGATAGCGACACAACAACACTTGACTGAAATATTTCAGTACTTAAAATAACAAGAAGCCGTATGTATTAAATTAGCACACTGCCTTTTGTTTATTTAAAATATTTGTTTGTTATTATATATTTATGATTTGATAACTGAAACTCTTTTTGTAACACACATTATAGAATTGTTTACAAACTGGAAAGGGATAACTCACTCTTACATCATAACAGTAAATGATTGCATTTATAGAGTTTTCCTGTCAATTGACAATTGTCATTGAGCCATTCACAAACATTTTTATTACTAATGGCAATCATATAAATTGCTAACCTGCTCATCAGAGAGGGACACACTTACATATCAAAGACATCTTTATATGCAGACTAGTGGAGCCGTGAATTGAGCCACCAACCTTACTATTAGTAGACAGCTCACTCCACCCTCTGAGCCACAACCCTCAAGTATAGGATTGTTGGTTTACAAGGTTTAAAATGTATAAACCCTTCTACAATCAGGGTTGAACTTGATAGATTATTATTTTGTGCAAGATACTACTACATATAATTAAACCTTTTACACATACCAAAAAAAACCTAATATCCACACCATATGACACTTCCTTAATGTTTTTGTGAAATATATATTGTAAAATTTTACAGAAGGGTTACCAGGGAGTTACTGTGTCCTTATTTAGCAAATAAAACACCAGCTTCCTTCAGTTATTTAGGATTTAAGAGACAGGGCGGCTGGTATTACTAGAATGGTATTACAAGCAGGACCAAAGTTTGCAGCACTGTGCTGGGTCACTGGGGATTTTCAAATGTTACGATCTTGCAAAAAATTAACCAAAAATCACCCTCTTACTATCTTAGCACATGAAATTTAAACTTGAATTTTTTCCCTGCTCCTGTCAACAGAGATCTCTGGTGTGAGCTCAGGGTGCCAGCAGGGTGGCTGTCTGACCTGCTCTGACTACAATGGCTGCCTGTCCTGCAAGCCGCGCTTCTTCATGCACTTGGAGAGGATTGGGATGAAGCAGATCGGGGTGTGCATGACTTCCTGTCCTCCAGGCTTTTATGGCACGCGCTCCCCAGACAGAAACACCTGCACAAGTAAGTTATGACGATTGACAGCAAAAGATCAATGAATATAACATTGCATGTATACTTCTGCATTATTAATTGACCTCTGACTCAGTCTAATTCTCTTTCATAACAAACACACACACCGAAAACTCCTCATTAAGTTAAATGTGACCTTAACAATGCGTTTTAGTTTCATGTGACAAGCATAAGCACAAGAAGCTGAATCGTCTCCAAGACATTGTCAAAATATATGTCCTCCTCAACATACACTTCTCCACAAGCAACAGCTTAAAGACCCACTTGTGAAATATGTCATCATGTATACAGACAGTATGTACTCAAAACACTGATGAACTCAATACCTGTTAAGAGTGCTTCATTTTGATGACATTAAATAAAATCAAGTGTTGCTTCGCTGGAAATCATAGCTCACAAGTCACCCTGCACAAATGGATGCAGCAGCAGTGGCCTATATTCCTGACTGTATTCCCAGTGCGACATGCACACACACACTGACACCCTGTATATTTAACGGGCAGGACACACTCGATAACTTGTACGGTTTAAATAAACTTAGGCGGTGGGTCTGTGTTTCTCTGTCAGAGTGCAGGTCAGAGTGCGACTCCTGCTTCAACAAGAACTTCTGCACACGCTGCCGAGCAGGATTCTACCTACACCTTGGCAAATGCCAGGAGAACTGCCCTGAGGGGCTGGTCCGCAGCGACACACACAGGGAGTGTGTTCCAAGTGAGTGTCTGGTGTTTACATTTACATGGAAAAAGGATAAATGCTGGGTTTACCCTTTTATGTAACTCTGTTGACTCTTTATTTATCCCACGTTAGTTGTGTGGAGTTGGCCAAATTATTCTGATTTTTGGAATGAAGCTGCCACATAAAAACATGTTTATGTGTTAAGTTTGGCCACTATATCAACAGATACAAAACCTAACTGTGCTTTTGTGTTTGCAGTGTGCCCTGCAGAGTGTGAGGCGTGCGTGAACAGCGAGACATGTACGCGGTGCCGGCCAGGCCTGTACCAGCTGAGTGGGAGGTGCCACCATGTCTGTCCAGAGGACTATGAGTCCAATGACAAACTCATGGAGTGCACAGCACAAGGTCAGTCCAATGTGTGTGTGTGTGTGTCTGAGTGTGTTTTAGCAGATGAGTCAGAAAAGAAATAACTGGCTAAGATGCTTGCTCTATTAGTAAGTGCCAATGCCAATTTTTTGGCCTGCGATGTCAAATTCCAAGCACTGGCAACTAAGCCTGAAAAAATGAGAGTAACCCATGTTAAACTTTACAAAACACAATAACATCAAGTAACTAAACAGTAAAGTTTCTCACCCTCACTTCTCTTTCTCTAATTTTTCCCCTGTCAGTGCACTGCGAAGTGGGTGAATGGAGCGAGTGGAGCTCCTGCTCACGGCCTGGCAGAACCTGTGGGTTCAAGCGCGGTCAGGAAACTCGCACACGGCAGGTCCTCCAATACCCGTCACCCTTTGGTAACCCCTGCCCTGAGATCTCAGAGATCAAAGAGTGTCTGGTCAAGAGGAGGAAATGTCAAGGTAAAGGAAACAATAACTATAATAAATGTGTGTTTGTTTCAGCTGTGTGTCAAGTCCTGCCTCCAGATTTTTCAACTTTTAAAATGGTGACATTCTAGACAATGTCTATTGTAGCTGTGGTTGACCCATCACACTCACTGCCAACATTGAATTTGTGACACATGGCACAATTTCTACTCTCTATGAATTCCAGACCTTGCTGCTTCAGCTTGTACAATCAGAGCTAGTCGGTCTTCCGCTCGGACTACGACTGTTTATTCAGGATTGTCATTGTGGTTAGAGTGAGGACAGTGGGGGAACACACATGTGTGATGTTGCAATGGGTATGTTGTGTGTTTTCCCACAAGACCTCTTTGGATTTTTAAACAGTAAAACCGCTTTCTCTGCTCCTAGTAAACAGGGAATAGCGTGATCATTTCTAATGAAGAGTGTGAAAACTGCTTTCAGACGGGCTTGTCTTTATAAAACTGATGCTGCGGTGCATTTACGATCGTTTTGTGTTATGTGTGTACTGCGTATGTGTGGTTACTGAGCCGGTTGGCGGCTACGGCTGGTTGTTTTTTAGCCAGGACTCTGTAGTGTTAAATGACAGATCGCAGACAGGGTAGGAGGCTGGGATCCAGCCCCCTAGGGCCTCACACTTACAGAACAAACAGTGTGCATGTATGTGTGTGCATGTGCATGATTCTGTGCATGTGTGTGTGTGTGCGTGTGATGCAGCAAGGAAGCAGTTGACTGTGGAGCAGAGACAGCCAGCTCAACATCAACATCCTCCCCCCTGGGAGGCACGCGGCGACCAGGGGATCAGTATTGGTTTATCCTCACAGCTGCCAGTACACACACACACACACACACACACACACACACACACACACACACACACACACACACACACACACACACACACACA
>JAPZDV010000025.1:18191095-18237994 GCA_029814665.1 Acanthurus lineatus
GAAAGAAAGAAAGAAAGAAAGAAAGAAAGAAAGAAAGAAAGAAAGAAAGAAAGAAAGAAAGAAAGAAAGAAAGAACACACACTACAGTCCCTGTTTATCGATGTTGCCCCGGCTTCAAGAGCATCTGTGGTGAATGAGAGCTAATTATCTGCTTCGGTGCGTCCTCTCCTTGCTGTTTACGTTCTGCACACGCTAGGGGGTCAGTGGTCCGACCTCAGAGAGCCCCTGGTAATCCTCCAGCAGCCCTCAGACACTGATACATCCTCCTCCTTCTCTTCCTCTCCTCCTCTGTTGCACTTTCTCCTTTTGCCATCTCCTCCCCCTCTTTCCTGCCTCTCCTCATCCAGTTCTCCTAGCCATGTCGTTTAACTCTTCCTCAAGTCTGCTAAGTCTTTGCTTGTTTTATCACCTTTGCAATTCTGTTACTCCTGTTGGTTCTAAACCTGACAATTCTTTTGACACCGCTCAAAAATAAAAAAGTAATTGAATGGTGATAGATGAATTTTATATCAAAAAAGCTGTTATTTTAGAATATATCCACTTGATTAGACTAAGTTTGTTGAAGTCTCTTATCAACTTAAGATAAACTTTCAATAAATGTTTGTGTAGAATGTCCTCATGACTTACAACAGAATCACATTATGAATTAATCTCTTAATGGTCAGTATAAACACAAATAATTTTAAAGTTTTGAGTCTATGAGCTGATAAAGTTACAATAATAGTAAGCAAAAATATTAAAACTGTTTAGATTCAAACTAACAATTTGTGTTTCAGATTTAGAAAACCACCGTGGTCTTTGTGTGTAGGCATCTCAGTAAAATCACAAATCATCACATTCATCTCAATTAGCAATGTGTTATGTTAGCAATACTTTTATTTCCTGCCAAAAGCAAACATGATACAGTTGAACATCAAGGGCCACTAGCTGATACAAGCTCACGTTTAATTCAAAAATACAGATTCTTCTTTCCTAAGTCATCGCCATGCTATTTTAAAAGCCTTTTTTTAAAAAGGTTTTAGCTTGGTCTGACATTTTTGAGAACTAGCAAGTTTAAGATAAGAAAATCAACTCCTCTCTCCTGTCTTTCAGTTGAATGTGATGAACTCAGCCATTACAGCCTTCAGTCCTACAAAGCTACAGCAAAATCACAACTTCCTATTTATCCTTAACCCTGACCAATGTTTTAGATGACAAAAATCAGAAAAGTTGTAAAACTGAAGGATCATGCTGAAATATTTAGGCTTAGAATCAGAGGAACTTAGCTCTGTTAATCAGCCATCTACGGCTTGAGAATGTGTGTGTACACACATCCTCATCTGCTGCCGTCTCTCACAAGTTAATGCTTGCTAATTTGTCCTTTGATGGGCCTGCTGTTCGCCTCTCTATCCCTGTGGGCGGATAGACTGTGTGCCCTCTGCAAACCCTCTAACTCCAACACACTAACAGACACTTATATAGACCTATTACACAGTGAGAAACATGTAGCTAAGTATGCTAGCTTCAACCACTCAGTGAAGGAGGATTGATATAAACACACTACCACACACACACACACACACACCGTTCACACACACACACACACCGTTCACACTCACACTCACACACACAGACACACGCATACAAAGACACACCCAGAGCCCCCCTCATGACATCCTGGCGGCCATGCGGCAAGCATTCCACTTGCGGGACAGCCCATAGCCTTTAATCCCAGCCTGGCTCCCGCCAAAAGCTCCCCGGACGACAGCACGCCTGCCACGGAGGATGTGCCACCATAAAACACACAGTGCTTCTCTAACCACACACACACACAAACACCTCCCCTTACCCTCAGTGCCCTTCTGCTCTCTCATTTGATCTCTGTTGGTTTCTGGCTCTAACCTTGGTCTTTCGTTCATTCAGTAATTTCTCTGGATTGTTATTTATCTCTTCTGCTGCTCTTTTTCTCTCCATGTCTCTTTAACTAGTAAGCTCACTCACTCATTGTGCCAGCAGACACATAGTGAGCAGTGTCCCACCCAGTAAGGCCCCTCTCTGTGCTTTCAGTACAGTTACTGACTTCTGTCCTTTGTTGATGCGTTACAACTGATATCTAGATTCACATTACAGCTCCATACAATTCAGAAGCTCCACACTACAGGCCTGGCATAAAGCAGGCAGAATAACGCAGGACGAAGAGGGAATTTCTACATACATTGTCCCCTTTTAAACTTGAAATTAAAAGCATTATGGAGCTTGCAGTGTATAAATACATGAGTGGCAGTTTGAAGAGTGACCACAAAGATTTACAAGTGTTCTCTTATATAACACCAGTATTAGTGTCTTTGTGTTGTTTTGTACTTACTTTTATGAGCTATTGCTAAACAACAAAGTCAACAGTGCTCAAGGGTTTGTGATTAAATAAATGGGTCAGTTGCTTCACAGTTTGAACGGTCACATCAATTGATGCTATGCGTTAAAGGAATAGTGTGACATTGTGGAAGAAAATGTTACTTACTATTTTACTGAGAATAAAATTAAAAGATTGATACCAGAGGCAGGAGATGTTTATATTTGGCCAAAAACAAGAAACAGTTAACCAGCAAGCCTGGCTTTTATGGGATTTAAGATGTGCCTACCAGGACTTCTACAGCTCATTGAAGGTTTCTGAGCAACCAGAGACATCAGGAAGTCGCTGCACCTGGCTGTTGGTCACCAAGACATTGCTACACCTACAACTATGTGATGGAAGTTGAATTGTTAAACTTTAGACAGAGCCAGGCTAGCAGTTTCCCCTTGCTTTCAGTCATGCTTAGTTAAGCTGATCGCTCCTTGGCTCCAGCTCGATAGGCCCACTGAACAGACAGGAGAAGGATTGGGATTGATAATTTCATTAAACTCATGTCAACAAAGCAAACAAGCATACAGTATGTCACAAAATGGCAAACTATCGCTGTAAAAGATGCTGCATTATTTTCCTGTTATGGTGGTTGGAATAATTCAGTTTATGCCAATGAAGCCATTATAACACTCATGCATTAGTGTTACATCCAATTTCTGAGCACTCCTTGTACTTTTGAATAAATTACAGCTAAAGACACACAGATTCCCCGAAACACACACAACACATTACGAGCTGGAACTCTTATTTGTCAGAAATATGCATTTAGTATATTTTTGTCAAGTGCCTTTAAATACTTACAGCATATTGTACCAATATTGTCCAATGAAAGTCCATTTGGTGACATTCTCATTGCTCTCTTCAGAGCATCTCCACTTTTAAATAATCTAAACATGAAAGTGTTTCTTAAAATTATGTAGGCTATTCAAATGAAGCTATATTACTGGCGCTACTGGTTTCAGTTTTTTAAATGATTTAGAGCTTTATGTTTTGTCCCAAAAGTCAACCACTTATTTACTGACGGTCTGAAACTCTCAATGACATTACTCATTAAAACTTGGCTTTTGGGAATGTGCTAAATGTCTGTTGAAAATGTTCCAAAACCTCTAAAGGTGTCTCATTCAGGGACCATTACACACATCAACACACAGTTTACAGAAGGCCCATCAGAAACTGTTTCAACTAACCAAAAGCAGGTTGGTTTGATAAACACTCTCCTAATCATTTCAACACTGGCACGGATTAGGTTTCTCTTCTGGCTTGACAAAAGCACGGGGGCTACAGTATGACTAATCCACTGAACTTGTAAATAGTTGTAAATGGTGTCAGGACAGAGAAAACAATGAGAGCGAAGGGGACTTCCTGTGTTTATAGAGGACAGGGGGCAGACCCCGAGTGAGTCAGTGCACCAGATTACTCCATCTGTCCATGCATCCATGCTCCCACCTATCTTCACCATCTTCAATTTTGACCCTTTTTTCACTTTTTATTTTTAGCTGCATGCAATGAAAATATGTGAACACTGTGCTAATTGTTCACATATGCACTTTAGTCCATCTCCTGTTCCTTCATTTTAACTAAGTGTAGATTAAATGCAGTGGGCAGGTACAGCTTGATATCACTAGCCCAGCATGTTGGGGTCAGACAAGGCCCCTGGTCCAACCCGGACCCCGACTTGATTAATGAACAGACAGAGAGGGAGAGGATGAGCGTAGGGGGCCGAACACGAAGCGGACAGGACGGAGACAGAGAGAGATCTCTTTCTCTCTCTCTCTCGCTTTATCTCTTTCTCTCTCTCCCTGTGTCTGTGCCTACTGCCTACTTCAGCAGTTTCACAATCCCCGACTGGCCGGCCAACCAGCCAAGCAGGCCGTGCTGCTCCGTTCCACTCACACATGAACAGCAACAGTACAACAACAGGAAAGGGCCTCCTCTGCTTTCACTTGCAGGTCCTGTCTCCAACCTCCCTGGGGGTGGATCTTGTTATTATCATTAATAACTGTAGCCTGAGCAGAGATAAACCTTCAGCATTCCAAAACTCTTGGTTTTGTTTATGATATGGTGTTGCAAGAACAGATAAATTGGGGGTTTATTTAAAGGTTTTCTATTTTGGACAATGGTCTGCTCATCACAGGAAGAGTGCTACAGTCTGTGATAGAAGACTGCCATCTAGTGGTAAAGACAGAGACATTTAAAAGGAAAAACTTCACTATTAATTGTATTTGTTGTGTTCACTTCCCGTCAACTAGTCAAGCTACTTTTAAGGGTGTGTTCAGTATATATTGGCTTTAATTGCTTACAGGCAGCTGAGGAATGGATTAGTTGAGACTCCATGTCCTGTAGATCACAGCTCATAAGTGTAATTTTCACTGTTTGACATATAAATCTGCATTTTGAATCGTTTGTATTACTCTAATATTGCATTATATGCTGCAATATTGAACGCAGTGACTGCTTTTCTGCAACTGTTGTGCAAATAACAAAAAACTTGAGGGTTATTATGAAAAAGGACTCTGAAAATGAAAAAAAAGACTCTGAAAATGATCAAATAAAGCATGTCTTTACTACAGAGACACTTAATCCTCTCCCTTATTTTACTCATATTTTTATTATTTCATTTTCCTTAACTTTCAGGAGGAGGACGGAGGAAGACTGAGCGAAAAGAACGGAGGAATCGCAACAACCGCAAAGATAAGGAGAACCCAGAGGGACGACGGGAGAGGAAGAGAGAGAGGGAGCGAGAGAGGGAGAGAGACACAGGTGAACGTGAAGACTCTGACAACACGAACAAAACGGAGCACAGGCATCGCAGAGGCCATGACACAGACCCGGTCTCCCCTGCAGTCGGCCTTGTACAGTAGCGCTCCGAACAGACAAAGTCTAGCACCTCCCCATCTTCCTCCTCTTATCCTAACATTCTTCCTTCTCCAAAACTTCCCCACCCTCACCCACTGTTCATCCCCCCTTGACCCCTCTCTGCAGGGGTGTTGCTGCTACCTGTATGATTTGAATATAATGTTTATGCACAAGCGGGACGGGACACATTCAGCCACAAGGCTTGGGCCACTATCGGCTTTAAAAAAGTCTTTTTTTTTCTACCCTGTAGCCTCTACTCCTTCACTTCCACCACTAAGATAGCGTCTCAACTGAAGAGTGCAGAAGACACTGCTGAGACTGCTGTTGAGACTGAAGAACAAAGTGAGAAATGTCTGTGACTGTGTGGAGGACTTGCAGACAGACAGAGGGAAAGACAAAGACGTTATACTATGTGCTTGTTGATATGGTTATTTAATGGGGCCCTGGTACAACATTGCGCGTCTTGGTTTTTGAATGTAGATTTTGCAACATTATGTAGAACAATTGTTTATTATTGTTGTTCCTGTTCTTTAGATCTTTTTATTTTATTTGGTGCAGAATTTTTAAAGAAAGAATAAAAGTGAGTTTGCTATCGCCATCTTGTGATGTCTTCATAATCACTGCAAATAACGGATGTAGGAGAACCTGCATGCTGTGAGTCAAAAGAATACGGTGAAAAACTGAAACTGAAACCATTAACATGTGTTCTGTAAGTCTTGGACAAAAGCTAGTTTTATCCAAATATGTGATCAATCTAATCTACTTTTGGTTTTTCTTTTGTGTAAATGGAATCTGTGCTCTCAGTAAAGCTCCTTGAGTAGGAACCAAAAGCACCTGTATGTCAAATAAAACTATAATGGGTTTGTATCTGTGTCTGTTATCTGTTCCTCAACTAACTGCCATGTTACGCAATCCACACGCCATAAACTTGACTTAATTGAAAGTCACACCCAGGGCGGCGTGCAGTTATAAATATTCTGTAAAAGGTCACAGTGGGTTAATGTGGGTGTGCTGTAGAAGCAGGAGAGCGTGATGAGATCCATTTTCAGTCCCTAAAATCAGAAAAAAATTGTGCTGGTGTTATAATAAATATTCTGCAACTGCATCATCAAAAACAGATTGAAACCTCAATCTGCCTGTGGAACTTATTCTTTATGATTATAATTTTGTTTTCACAGAGTCAAAGACCCTTTCTATATTTCCTACAGCTCCAACTTCAAAAAAAGACTGACATTTCCTAGTTAAATTGATTCAGGTGTGATAATTCATTTAAACAACATCTGTAATATTAATTTGTACATATCTAAACAACCCAAATAAACACTATTTCAGTGCCTATACAGTTTGGCGATGAACCAAATTAAAATATGAAATTAAGGATAATCAGTTTGATCCAAATTAACTTCAATTTAATGACAGGTGTCAGCAACCTTTAACATCTGGTCAAATTGTGAGATGTATGGTGCCTAGCCAAATAATTTTTACATAAGAAAACCAAGACGTAAAGAATCATTTTTTAAAGCTAAACTTTTTATTGGTGGAGTATTTTGCTCATCAGTAACATCTATTTGCATCTAGAGGCAAGATGACAGTATTTCCCCCTGACTCATTAAAGCAGAGAATTTCCACGGATACAGACTGTACATGAAAATATATGAGATTTTGTATGAATTTAACATTTGCAATATATAGATAAGTCACAGTACAGTATGTACACAAATAAGTGCAAGATAGAGCCATGTTTGAAAAAGGTAGGGGAAACTAAACATAGGAAGGATAACAATGGTTTAAACCATGATTTTTAAAGTTGGCCATACTGCTTAAACAAAAACAAAAGAGGAAACACTGTGACAGATGTTGAGATTCACCCAGATGCCTTCAAGTTAAGACGAAACAAATTATCAATCACAGCTGTTGTTAACTAATTTAATTCAGTGCCCCCTGTTCATTTCATCTTGGCCACAAAATCCTCGCCCTTCTTGATAGAACCCTTCAGCTCATCCATGGCATCAGCCACCAGCTTCTCCTCGAAGGCACTCAGCTTGCCCAGCCCAAGGTTTTTCTCAATGCCGTTCTTTCCCAAGAGAAGAGGTGTGGAGAAATACTTGCACTCTGTCTCCTCTGACCTGACGAAGGCGCACTCAACCACACCCTCCTTTCCATTCATGGCATCCAGGACGGAGAAGGTGAAGCGTGCCCCAGCATAAGCCATGGAGAGGGTAGCAGATCCAGCTCCAGCTTTGGCCTTCACCACCTCTGTGCCAGCCTCCTGGATCCTGCCGGTCAGAGCAGACAGCTGGTCAGCAGGGAACTCGACCTTTGGAGTGCACTGAGAGATCAGGGGGATGATGGTCTTCCCAGCATGACCTCCAATGACCGGTACGTTGACCCGAGCTGGGTCGAGGCCTTTAAGCTCTGCCACAAAAGTGTTGGCTCTGACAATGTCCAGAGTTGTGACACCAAACACTCTGTTGGGGTTGTACACTCCGTGCTTCTTCATGACCTCTGATGTAATAGGGATGGTGGAGTTGACGGGGTTGGCGATGATGCAGATCATAGCCTCGGGGCAGTTGCGGGCACAGGCATCGGCCAAGGTGGCTACAATGGTAGCGTTGGTGTTGAAGAGATCATCACGAGTCATGCCAGGTTTCCTGGGCACACCGGCGGGAATGACCACGACGTCGCAGCCCTGCAGAGCAGCACCGAGCTGGTCGGGGCCCATGTGGCCGGTCACCTGGGCCCTAGTCTCGATGTGGCTCAGGTCTGCAGCCACCCCGGGGGTGTGAGCGATATCGTATAGGGAGAGGTGACTCACCAGGGGGCTATTCTTGAGAAGCAGAGATAGCGGCTGGCCTATGCCTCCCGACGCTCCTAGCACCGCCACTTTAGCGTTGTTCTGCGACGAGGTGGACAGGCTCCGAGCGAAGCCAACGGCAGGTCTCACGGCGCGGGAAAACATTTTGTTTCTGATACGTCTTTTATTGTTGTAGTGAAAAGGAGAATTACCTAAAGAGCCCCTCTCCTCTGTGACACCAACGTCCTCTAGCCACGAGCGAACAGGAAGACTGTAAACTGTCATGCGTCGAGGATAAGAGTCGTGCGATGTTACGTCAAATTGCGTCATTGCGTACTGTTACGTCGTCGTCTTTATTTTAGCCTCTTTTTCGGAGGAGGAAAACAAAGCCAGTTAACACTGGAAGTCAGGAAATTAGCATTGTAAATCAGTGCCGTTATATAGATTGTGACTGTACGCCAGACTAACTAGAAGAAATTCAACGGCACGGTATGTACGCAGTTGTTTCATTATTTTCGTCGTGAGAAAACGCTTCCCCTTGCTGTTTATGTCGCCCTGCTAAAATAAGCTAGCGCAGTCAGATGAACTCCGTCTATTTGCTGGAGTCAGGGTGCTGCCATCAGCTAAACCAGCGCTAGCTACAACAGGTCTCATTGTTATGATCGCTTTGCCAGTCCATAATATCCTTAGTACAATTTGACTTATATTTATAACTGTAATGGTTACAACAAACGGCTTGTTTTTATTAGCTGTTTTGTGTCCAACGTCACTTAACTAGTTGCCTTATATACTGTCACCAGTTAATGTTAATATTAGTAGAATGTCAGCTGTTGAACTGAATCCAGTTTCGGAAGCTGTGTTCATCTCTAGCTCTGTCTCAAGGCCGGTAGGGTTAAGACAAACTTGTAACAGTAAGCTGGCACAATTAGGTTCTTGTGGTCAGACAGTTGACAGAGCAGCCCTTTGTTCCTCAGACTCACCCAAGTTAAGTCTTAGGTTACATTTCAGTCATAGCTAAGGGAATCTACGCTAACTTGTCGTTAATCCGTTTAACAACAGGCCCTAAGAGCAAGTTGTTTGACACACAAAGTTTGGTTGTCAGATAGTGTTTACATAACGTTTTCTTGGTACTGCGTAGCCTATCATCATTGTATATACTTTCAGGTCAGTTAGAAAACAAATACATTTCACTGACTACTCTTTTACCTCTGGCAGTGGCAAGTCTGAAGGTCCATCAGCTCTCCTAATGATACATCAGCATTAAGGGTACATCCAGTGAGTATCAAATATTATGTCTGTCAGCCTTGTTTCAGGTTGCAGGTGGCAGCTAGATCAAAGTATAATTGGATGTTGGATATAGAATTGGATATGTGTAATTCTTAGCGTAATTTCATAATTTATCTCTTTTGGAATTTGATTGAATGGAATTTGATTGAATTTTTACCTTTAAACAACCATAGTAACAAAATTTTAATACTGATCTCACACAAATCACAAAGTATTATTTTTTTAAAAAAAGAATAAGAATCCTAAGATGTTTACAAACACTATTATTAACAATTATCTCTTTTCTTCAGTACTTCCTAAGGATGGCTAGTTGTGGGGAGGTAGACCACTCTGTTAGCTCACTTCCATCCAGTAAGAAAGGCAGCAACAGTGGTGGCGGAAGTGGGAACAGTGCAGAATCATCATGCTCTGGCTCTAGCAACTCATCCCCAGCCCTTTCTGTACCGGAGTGTGCCATCTGTCTGCAGAGCTGCGTCCATCCAGTTCAGCTGCCCTGCCATCACGTCTTCTGCTTCTTGTGTGTAAAAGGAGCATCTTGGCAGAGCAAACGCTGCGCTCTCTGCAGACAGGAAGTGCCGGATGACTTCCTGGAAAGGCCGACACTTCTCTCTCCAGAGGAGCTGAAAGCATCAGCAGGAGGACGGGGTGGGGCAGCCAGTGATCACGCCTGGTATTATGAAGGCCGTAATGGTTGGTGGCAGTATGATGAGCGAACCAGTCACGAGCTGGAGGACGCTTTCTCCAAGGGCAAGAAAACAGCTGAAATGCTGATTGCTGGTTTTTTGTATGTAGCTGATTTGGAGAACATGGTGCAGTATAGGCGCAATGAGCATGGTCGTAGACGCAAGATGAAGAGAGACGTTTTGGATATCCCCAAGAAGGGAGTGGCAGGACTGCGTTTGGACACTGAGGGTGTTACTGGGGCTATTGGGTCAACAGGTCGAGAAAATTCTGCTGATGGGGCAGATACTACAGTAGCAGGTGCACAGCAGCAGGTTACTGGTATCCCGTCTACTGTTACAGCCCCTCCAGCCACTGCCAGACCTCCCATCTCCCTTGGTGGTCAGCCTGGCAGCAGTGACAACAGCAGCCCCACTCTGGAGGATGCTCTCTCCCAGCTGCATATCAACCTCAGGCCCACACCTTCTCATGAGCAGTCTGAGGCTGGAGAGGAAGAAGATGAGGAAGAGGCCTCACCCTCCAGGTCCTCTGACCCTCACACCTCTGTGGACGAGTCTGGCTCCGGAGACTGGAGTGATGATGAGGAAGAGGAGGATGAAGAAGAGGAGGGTGGAAATGGAGAGCGTGTGGAGCCCGTGGAGGTTAGGCAACAGAGGCAAAGACTGAATCCAGAGGACAGAGCCCCTCCTGGCGCAGAGTCCGCCTCTCCTGCTTCTTCATCCAGTAGCAGTGGAAGGTCCAGAATGCCTGATGGCCAGTGTACAGTGACTGAAGTGTAAAGTAATCATCGATACCATCATCATCAAATGGCTAAGTTCCATTTCATTAATTTATTCCTCACTGTATGCTGTCGTTCACTCTGTCACGGATTGGGTGTGGGTGGACTGCTTGATACAAGAGAAATCAAGCATAACAAACTCCTTATTTTTGGTCAAAAACTCAGTTTTAGCTATCAAATTTGGTGCCTCTTTTGGGCTTACAACGACCTGGATGTATCTGTATGATTTGCTCGTCTGTTTCATCCAATATATAGCCAGCCAATAGACGCAATGGTGGGTTTTATGTTCTAGCACTGAGCGTTCTAGTACTGAGACAGGAGGTACAGCTTGGTAAACAGCCAGATGGATACAGCATGTTGTTGTGAGCCATTAAAACTCAGAACTGTCTATCCAGCACATCATGTTAGTTTGGTGTATAAGACTTAATGTGTTAAGCTGCCATCAGTCTGCTCACTTTTTGCCAGTTGATTGCAGGCAAACTGAGTCTGTTCTTTCTGAGTTCCAAAAAAAGTGGAATTTAAAAGGTAAAAGTCATCTCTCAACCTTGAAATTAATGATAAAACCTTTAGCCAAACCTGTGACAGTTCACGAGTGAAAGCATAAATGGGATCTTTTCCCCTGGAATGGAACTATGTCTTTATCATGATCATGAACATGAACGGCTGCATTCTAATCATCTACACTTTAACTCTCTCCGCTAACATAGCACACAGTAATGAGCTTGTTAGAGCTCAAGTCATCTGACTACTTTTGCAAAGAATTGAATCCTTGATAATATGTTCCCAACCTCCTCCCTATCTACATAATTTCCTTGCTTCAGATTTAACTGATTATAAAGCCTTTACTTCTAAGTTCTGAAAATTAACAGTTTTAACCTCTGTAACTGTGTCAGTTCAGTGCAGATTGATAAAGGCCTTCAAGTTGTTTATCAAGACAGAGAAAGGAAACAGAGAAGTAATTACTGATGCTCCTAAGCCATGTGGGTATCTAAATTTCGCACTCAATGTGCTATAACATAGTAATGTAACTCAGGATCCCACAGGATTATCTGGCTATGTGCCTCAAGAGTTTTTCTTTTGATTTCCATTAAGCTGTAGCTTTTTGAAAATCAAAACAATAAAGAGATTACAACTACAGTTGTTAATGAATGTGTATAATGGAAGAACATATCAAATTTATTTTAACCATCCCCAGTTTTAAACAATTGGCTTTTTAATGTGAAGTATCAGTGTTTTCCTTTTAAAGCTGTTAAGGCCTCTGTAACCTTATGAGTAATCTTATTGTCCCTGACTAAAGTATTCTAAATTTGTGTGTTTCTAAAGTTTGTGATTTGTATATGTTTGAAGAGAGAGTTATTTGAACACTACTGGATGGCAGGAAGTTGAGAATTGATATTTTTTTGGGTTGAGTTGAGTGTATGTTTTTAGTTTGTGTTTGTTTTTGTGTTTCGTATGGTTGTAAATCCTCTAATGTATGATGTCTAAGGCAGTAAGAGAACAAGAACATGCCATTGCTATTGGCCATCCTGCAGAGAATTCAAGTTATCTTATTTTTATAATTCTTACATGCTTACTTCATTGGCTCAGTCTTAGATTTTCCATTCTGCAGAATAAAGTTTGTGTAACAGTTTTTGCTTGGTAACTTTTTTGTTACATGGTTTGTAATTTAAGAATAAATTGTGTCATTTCATCATCCTAAAAGAATAAAAATTTTGTGCTTTTTTCTGATTATGTTTTTTGGGTGCTTATTCATTTGTGTGACAGGGTACATATCAGCTTGTTAGGGGTTTAATTTTTCTTTAAAATAAATCTGTCTGTGGTGTTAAGACAGCAGGGTTTTTTTTCCAGGGGAAAATCTTTCAGTGGATGGAGAACTAAAATTTTACATATCTATTATTTTTGAAACAAATCATCAAAAACAAGATTCAGGCCAAGTAAAACAGCTAACCAGAGGATAAGGCAGCCATTACAGTTCCACTAAGTGGCCAGTATTACATGATCATTAACCCCAATTTCAAAAAAGTTGGGTTTCTGTGAAAAACAATGATAACTTGCTGATAACTTGCTAATTCTTTTTGACTTATATTGAACTGAAATCAGACCCAAGACACTACATAAAATATTTTAATTTTCATTAACTTCATTGATTTTTAATTCTGAATTATAATTATATATAATAATTATAATTATAATAATTTCCAGCAACATATAAACAAGCCAGGATAGGAGCAAAAAGGAAAAAAAAAGCTGGGAAAAATGTGTAAGCTGAAAAAAAACACCTGTTAGGAACATTTCACAGGTACACAGGTTTGTCGGTAGCAGGTGATGGGTATGAAAGAGGGGCTTCCAAAAGCTCAGACATTTTTAAGCAGGAATAAAGGGCAGGGGGTTCATAAATGATTGAAAAAAAAATATCTTCTTCATGAAACTGTTACCAGCGAACAGTTTGTTTCCAAATAATTTCTTTCAGTTTTTATTTACATTTTGGAACTTGGGTTTTAAGTGTAACAAGCACCACAGCCTCGTCTGTTACTGGAAACCATAAAAACAAGTGATTAATGTACTGTACAGTATATCACTGAGGCCAACTCTTGTCCTTCCTTACTTGTAGATGTTTGGTATTCTGACCACTGCAGCTATTAGCACTCCAGCTGGGTGCCTGGCCAGGAAACATGACCTCTGGAAGGGGAATCAGAGATAAAGGCTCGGCTTTCTACAGGGACCTGTCCTGCTCTTGCCATTTCATTCTGTGCACATCTGAGCTTTTGCAACACCTAATTTGCTGCATAGACTAATTTCGATTGTGAGATGAAAAACGAGATACAAATTGGTGCCAAACATCACAAAAGATTTCAGTATTAATATTTTTATTTCAGCAGTTTAATTTGGCCCTTTGCTTCAGCATCACATGCATCTATGAGAGTCATTGTGCAGAGGGCTGATAATGAGCCAAATAATGCTCTTACCGACAGCCAAGAACCTCCCAATAGAATAGAACAGAAACAGAGAGAGTGGGGATGATCAAGGTCATGATGACACACTATGAGCACATAAGAATCTGAAGGATATCCTGAACTAACCTACAAAACTGAGGTAAAGACGAAGAAGTGCAGCATTACTCTCAATCCTGCAGACAGATGCTCATGCTTCATGCTTGTTGTACCTCATCAGCATCTTATCTGTATGCTGCTGCTATGCGTCTGCCTCAGTTAGGATCAGCCTGGAATGATCTAATCATTACCATAATCCCATTTTCAGGGGACCTGGACGAAAGACAGTGCTCATTTGCTTGACTGATGGGGACAGATGGGCTTTAGAGGGTAAGGCAAGTTTAATTAGCACCATTCAAACAAAAACAAGGCAACTCAAACTGCTTCACATGGGCATACAAATGCATTAAAAATAACACATTAAGGAAACATTTAAATTGAAATGCAAAGACAAAGACAGATGCATGCATATAAATATATGCAGGTTAAATAGTTTTGCGTCTAATTTATTGAAGTGGTGTGGTAAATAGTTTTGTTTTAAGCTCTTGTTTAAATGAGCCGAAAGTTGTTGCAAACTTCTGGTATGCACGAGGCTTGTTCCATAAGTGGGGAGCACAGAAACTAAAAGCCACTTCATCCTGCTTTGTTTTGATCCCAGAAACATAGAGTAACTGTGTCCCAGATGACCTGAGGGGTCAGGATGCTTTGTAAAATAACAGTAAATCAGGAATATATTTAGACCCAAGACCATTTAAGCTCTGAGACAAATGATTTAAAAATCTATCCTTTAACTCACTTCAACCTGGTAAGATATCATCACAGCAGTCTAGCCTACTGAAAAAAATAGATGACCAACTGTTATTGTGTCTTATTTAGACAGAAATCCTTAATTCTGTGTATTGAATGTTACAGTAGGCTGATAAATGGTTTGGTGTAAACAAGAAGCTGCAGAGTCCAGTCACTTACACATAATGCTTAGGGAACAGGGGAGTTTTTATTAATGGTATTAATTCAGTTTTCATCCCTCAAAAAACACTGTCGTCACTCCGTCTTTTCCAGCAGTTATGTTTAAAATATATTATCAGCATTACTCTTTATATATTTGTATATCAGTTCAAACTTTTGTGATACACAGGCACAATGCCCCATAGAGAAATACCAGACAAAATACATCACAGTCATTAGTATGTGATGACGAGCAATGTCATATCATCAGTGTTTTAAAGGCAATCAGGCAACATTTATTGAAATTTTTTGCTGAGGACATTCAGAAATACTTTGCATTCAACTTATCACCATGCTAAGTATTCATAAATGTTTTCAGCAAACCAAAGAACTAAGTAGGTTAATGGGTTTCAGTCAGGAGTCAGTAACTGGGCTTTCCAAAATGTCCCAGTTGAAAATCTTGGCTGAAAAAAGTTTGACATCTTGGCTCTCAGCTCAGCTTGAAAGTTCTTAGGAAAGTAAACACAGATTCTCATCTGTGTTTGGGCTTGCTGGCCAGAGCCTGCAGGTTAGCCGGACCGCCCCACACTGTCCCAAATACATCCTTCTCAGTTCTCAGAGCCTCTGACAGGGGGAGCTCTCTCCCTGACAGCACGACCTTCTTCACAGCCTGGATCACTGGGGCTGGTCCTTTTGTGTAGTAACTGAGCCAATTTTCAGCCTGCTGGAGCAGAGTCCCTGCACCTCCATCTGCCTGGGGGGGCTCAAGGACTCCATCAGCCAGCCCCATCTGCAGGCCAAGTTTAGGGTCTACTTTTACAGCACCACCCAGCAGCTTCAGGGCATTTTGGCTTCCAACGATGCGGACGAGTCGGGCTGTGCCGCCCCAGCCTGGAACCAGACCCATATATTTGTGGACAAAGTGGATCACACTGCCAGATGCCATTAACCTATACAGAGAGAGAGAGATAGAGGTCAAAGGTTATAGAGATTTTAAGGTGTGTTTTTAAGGTGTTTTTTTTTTTAATATATCTACTTTTATAAAAACGTCACCTGAAATCGCAGGCAGTGGCGAGTTCTGCACCACCTCCCAGCGCTCTCCCCTCCACCACAGCAACAGAGATCAAAGGCAGCCTGCACTAAGAAAACTATCCTGTCAGCATACTGTGATGCACATTACATAACGGCTCAGCTCCAAATTCTGTAAGATCACACTGCTTGCTGCTGCTCTGGTTTGCATTGGTACTTACTGGACAGGAAAATGGGAGCCTTTACCTGAGTAATCTTGTTAGAGAATTCTGCATGAACATGCACATCTTCATCCCATCCTGCAAGGCAACAGAAACATCATTTAGACTCCTGTGGGCAAAGTATATATTAGAGAGACAGTGGGTGGAATATGAGCAGAGACAAATATAGTGAGATGCAGGCAGACATATTGATTGCGACAAATAGCCACAGCAAGGAGATACCATAAAGAATCACTCTGCTTTTTTACCTGTGGGTTAGCTATCGCCCTGACTGCATTGAGGTCTGATCCAGAGCAGAAAGTTCCAGCAGCACCCTGAACGATGAGGCCTTTACCGTCTGTCCAGCTCTCCAGCTCACTCACCCTCTCCTCCAGATCCACCATCATTTTGCCTGAGAGAGAAGAAAAGAAACTATGAACAATGAACCGTGCATGTGATTATATACTAATGAGTTTCATCCCAACAATACCAAATCTGCACTTACTCACTCTGAGGAAATACACAGTACTAAATGTCATGTACCAGAGAAGGCGTTCATGAGGGAGGTGTTGTTGATGGTCAGCACAGCAATGCCAGACTCCTGTTTGTGCAGATCAATGGAGCCTCCAGGAAAGGCCCGCAGCTTCTCTCTGATCTCTTCCTGGTTGAAGCCATGGATGCTGGAGTACACACAGCTCCTGCTCTGCCTCTGCAGCAGCCTCACAGGAAAAACATGTAACGGATGTTTTAAATATGACCCTTCTATAAATCAGTCTGAACGAGGTAAAGTACAGAGCAAACAAACAAACAAATCTGAACTTGTAATGCAGACAAATGAACTATCTCTGGGTGTGATTAACTGTAATCATCAGTCAGAAAGAGATGAGTTACTGCCGTTATAGATCAGCACCACAGAAATGCATTAAATTTGCTGGACCTGTTTGTGTTTGTGATTTGTGAATGAATAGTGTGGGTCCACCCCAGCAGACTTGATGTTTCTTTATTTATGACTTAATCACTGAGCTGGTCACAGTGGATAAACAATGCGGGCTTGGCTCTCTTACCTGGCCCAGGCGCCACAGCTGCTGCTCCTCAGGAGACGCTGTCTCACTGCACACAGCACCATCCTGCAGAGGCATGGAGAGGAGAAACGATGGAGAAAATATTGAATTTAGCCTTCATTTAGCCTGGTACTAATTAGCTCAGATAAATTACCTTATTAAAGAAAAAGGTGATGGGGGAGAAGACTAAAAAACTAATTTGATTTTTATTCAAGTTTGTTTAGCCAAAATGAAAACATGTGTAATGATTTGAGCTGGTAGTCGCGATGCACTAAAACCAAGAGTGGTACCTTCCTAAAAAACTGTGGATGAAGTTAAAAACGTAGATTTAAACAGAGGGAAGCACTTGAACATGAACTTTACACTTCAGAGATTAAAGCTAATTTATATCTAGTTTTATCAGCGTCCAGCCTTAAAGCTACCTTTGAACTGACACTCAGTCACCCCTTCAACAGCAATACAGCAGGCTGATAAAGGCATGAAACCGGATATGACTGTCTGTGCCTTGATAACTTGGTTAGCTAACTCACTGTACTGCTATGAGCTAATGCATCCATTGTACTGGAAAACATCTAACACTCACGTATGAATATTGTTCTGGTTAAAACCAGAGCAGTGCGGAAGCAAACCAGTTACAAACTACAACATACAGCCTCTTTTGACGCATGACTGACGTATCAGTGTTTTGATTTATTTGACTAACTTTATTTTTGCACAAAGCCATTGAATCTTGTTCTTTTAGAAACTGAATGTCACACAAGGTCCAAGTTTCCCTCCTCTCCGACTTTAATACGTACACTCATGAAGAACAGCTGAGAAAATAATGACAATTGTCAAACATTTTTATCACAGCAGTATGATAAGTACAATCTTTTAAGCAATAAAAATGTTATCGCCAACCTTGTTTAGTGACACTCGTGAGATGTTGTGTAACTCGGAAATCTGTCCCCCTGGAAACTAGAGCCTCTCAGGAAAGGATAATAGTGATATGCGAGTGTAGTTAACGATCGTCTACACAAGGGGGCGACGTAATACTGCCACGTAACAAACAGAACTTTGGATTAATATGTACACCACAATTTCTTGCAAATAGTCAAATAAATAAAAGGATTGTGCAATCGAGATTTTGAGACACATATATTTTACACAACACTCTACAAGCTGTGATTTATCGTTGAACAAAAACTTAAAAGAGCTTCATCACTGGCCATTACACTGTGCAGGGAGATCTGCTCCTTGTCTGTCACAACTGTGTAAACACAGCATACTGAAGAGCTGGCTCTGCAGACATGTCCTTATTCAGTAGTATTGACCGAGGGCTCTTAACAACATCCACAAGTACAGAGAAGCATTGGCACAGGTAACTGACAGTTATATTAACATGGTCTGTTGTCAAATAAAGTTTTAATTATTGCACTCTTTCCATGTGAAGGTAACACAGCAAACTAGCAGGTTCTGTCTGATTCAAAACACATTTTCTTAACACCAGTTAGCTTAGCTTTAAGACAAGATTTAGGCTAAATACCTTTCCTATTGATTTAAGGGCTGTAGTTGTGTGCTGGCTTTGCATTTTTTGCTATCATAAAAATCTTGGAAGACATAGCCCTTCTTTTAGAGAATGGCCTTGTTCAACTCCACCTAGAAATGTGTAATATCATACCAAGAGGGAATGCCACCTTTCTCAGGGCCAGTAAAAAGTGTGAATTGCTCCGGGTTCAAAATACTATGCAAACACAGACAAAAAACTACAACAGAGTGTTATATTTGGGAGCATTATACTTAAAAATTTTAATGAGGTATCTAAATAATTTGTCTGGCCAAGGCATCAGTGTACCTCATAAGCTTTGTAAAGATTTGTACAATTTTATCTGCATATAAAGAAGACAGGTGGCAGGAAGGAAGGAAGATAAATGCCATGCTAAGTGAGTGCAAGCTAGAAATAAGTGCATTCAGACAGTGAAACAAACAGGCATAAATAAACAAAAACAAGCAATGAGCAGGAAGAGCAGGGAAAATGTGCAAAAACAGACAGAGGGTGAGACACTTCCTGTCCTGTGGTCTGATCCATGGCTACTGGAGGCATAAATCCCTCACTTCTGTCCACACATCCTCTACTGCTATTCACAGCCCTGAACGTTTCTGAGAAAAACAAACCAAGGATCCAAAAATGCCTTTCCGTTTCAGTTGGATCACTTAAGATTTCACAGAAAAGTGCTGAATCATAAGTCTAAATCCTATTATAGTTTTGCAAAGGGGATTGTGTATTGTACTAGATTCACATACCAACAGCCATCACTGATCTAACATCTATACCAAATCTACTTTACAAGCACATTGTTTCACTATTACATTCTGAGAAAACTGCTCATGCAAAATATTTTTAATGGTATTACACTTTAAGGAGCAATTATTTACTTGGATTTCTTGGATCTCCTGTGTCTTTTTTGGATTTAAGACACAGGAAAGTATATTTCCCTAAATGGATGGCTTTGTTGAACCAAATGTCTCCATGACTGTACAGCAAACATAAAAAGGTCATCAACAAGGATACAGTGCACTGCATCCAAGACTGCAATAGACTCAACTAAGTTTAAAAGTCTGCAGCTCTCAGGTCTATTTAAAAGTGTGGAAGGAATTCACAAAGGTCGGTGGGACTCTTCCCAGGCATGCATTCCAGACACGCTGACTCTCCTTTTTGCTGTGTACAGTAGGCTACATTCAGCTAGGTCAGCCAGCCTGCAACCTGTCTCTAAATATCACTCTGAAGTGCAGCACCTGGAGGAAAATTTGCATACATGGAAGTAACTACCACTACCAAGTGCGTGTAAGCGATTGTCTGTTAGGTGTTTGATTAACTGGCTGCTTGTTCTCACTGTTTATACTCTTTGTAAACTCTAATTCCTAATCTGTTATCTCACAGTGCCTGTCCACTTCCATTCATCTTCTGCTCGGCTTTTAGTCTGTTTGATGTCAGTGATGCAGCCGCAGACTCCAGCTGATAATGGAAGCCTGTCTGAAATTACAACCTGGCTTAATGGGAGAAAGAGACAGAGATACACATTTCACATAGTTGTCTATATGAATGCATAAACGCTGTTGCACATATGCTTGTGTGTTTCAATGTGTATATGTGTGTGGTGTGTATTGCAAGCGGCTCCTAAAGAGATGCATCAGTGCACTGATCGATATGCAGCTGTCTACGGCTCCACAGGAAGTCAGGGAATGCACTGCAGTCAGCATGGCTCTATACCACCTCAACAGGGTAAGAAAACACATACACACACAAATCAGTACCAGTAAAGGACTATTTCTGAATGGCAGGCTGGCAGATGCCGAAAGGTCTCAGGGGTGTGGAGGTTTTTCCTGTAAAGAGTTTGGGGAGGATAGTGGAGCTTGAGAGCAAACAGCCAGGAGACACTGGATGAACAATGGACGCTTTTCATCAGCAGCAGCAGCTGGGTGTGTCTGCTGCAGTTAAAAATGCACAGCCATTGATTAATAAAATGCAACCATTTGCTTTCACACGGATCAAGACATTAAAACCACACCTTAACTGTCAAAATATAACTGAAAACTACCGAATGAAGAACTTACTCAAACTAGCTTGTGATGCACAAGCTCAAAACCCATCCTGTTTTAAAGAAGCTCTTATCTCTATTGGCATACATGGAAAATATTCAGTATAAACATACATAATATACAAGCTTTTAGGATTAAAGATTTAAAAAAAAAAAAAAGACGTAAAAGGAAAACACGAAGGCCAGCAGAAAAGACAACAAGCAAGCTTTAACAACAAAAGCTAATTCCAGATAACAAAACTTGCGGGCAACAAAATGTCGGAGGCAGGATGAGAAGATCACAACAAACCAAACAGAAAAGCAATACACTGAACTAAAACCAGAATGATACAAGGAACACTGGCAGGGACACTAACAAGACACAAAAGAGCAAACGCAGAACTGGAAACAGCCAGACAAACAGTGGACAGATGTAAACAAACTGACAAAACAGGTGAAACTAATAAACAATCATATAAGGCCCACACAGACAGGAAGTAACAAACCATGACACAGGACACTTACATCACCAACTTGTCACACAGTGGACACGAAGCTGATGAAAAGCCTTCTCAGGGGCCAATCAGGCTTTACGTGTAAAAATGATCAGATGAGTGTTTGAATTTCAGTTTAGAGGGTTTAGAGGAGTCTGGATTCTGTGTTTTTAGCGTAAACAACAACAAAAAAGCTTTGGACACACGGAAAGTCTGAGCTAAATGTAGCTCTGACCAGTCAACAGAAGGACGGCTAATTAGACGGAGGTTACAGAGAGGGTATGCTTTGGTCTGGACAGATCAAACCAGATCAAATAGTTTGCATGGCCAGCTGGTACTGTGTGACCACTGATCGTGCATGTGGACTTTTATTAGAGCATCAGGAGAAATGAGCTGCAAAAAGCAGACCAACTAGTTTCTTGTCTCTGAAGTTGTGTAACAGTAAAATCCTACCTGTTTGAGCTTGTAGCTCTCATTGGCATATGATCAATAACAGAATTACACATCCCACATTCAGTTTTACCACACAATGTCTTTAAATTATTTTGTAATTCACAAGAATTTGATGAATTTACTCTTATATGTTTAGCAGTAAAGGTGATATTAAATTGTCCTGAAATAATCTCCTCCAATAAATAGACTGTTTGCAGAAGCTTAACAGCTACCATTTTTAAGTTTGTTTGCATAATAAAATAGATTGTTTCACAAATTCCTTCCAGTGTTATTGTGTTTTAAGCAGCACTGGAATATAAACAGCTAGAACTGGTTATATAACAGCTTCAGCATCTGGAAACCACCAGACTTGAGCGCAGGCCAGTACTGAGAATCTAAACTCCTGCCCAACCTTGACACAGGAAAACAGGGTGAGACAGCCAACGCAGCACTAGGCAGCCCATCAAGAGGATGACAATATTTATAGTTATATCAGAGCCAGTGTAGGATTTCTGGCACCGTAACATTGTCGCACCTGTTATTTCAGTCACCCGAAGGTGGCAGGTTTCAGGGTGAGGGGTTAGGTGTCAATCCCTCCCAGAGCTAGTGGTGTAAGGGTTGTGCGTGTGCATTCACAACTTTGTCTTTGAATGTTTATGTACGTGAATGAGCATGAACACATGTGAGCAAGTGTCCAAAACTGACTATTTACCACACAGTCCAGTAAAAATATGAAATTACGCAGACATTCATGTTGCAGACAACAGGACAACAAAAATGCGAGAAATGAGATGGTGATTCTAGCTCGGCACTACACATTACAAAAAAAAAAATCACATATGTGGAAAGGGGAATGCATGAAGCATTTATGCAGGAACACACATAGACTGTCCACAAACATACAAAATAAAAAGCAAAACCAGTCACACTTATAAAGTAATGGATTATTCCTCTGCTGCTGTCACTTAGCTGCAGTCATCACTCATAGGAAGCCATCATAGCGACGCCACAGACATCCGTCAGCAAGATCAAAGGAGCCAGCCAGTCGTTGGGTTCTGGTGCTTCATCTTCATGAGTGAACGGTCACAAGGTTCCTCCGCATGCTGTCATTAAAATATGTCTGTGCAATGTTTGATGTGCAGATCTTATTAAACTATTGCTCCACCTGCAGGCTAAGCATTGACGAGGCCTACACAGGGACATAGCAACTGCACACATCTCAAACTACAAAACCCAGCTTAATTTGTAGTTTGAGAAGCTGATTATTAGAGAGTAAAATCACTTTAAAAAAAGTTAAGGTCAAAACACTCATTTTTAGGGTTGCTAAAATTTTTAAATTGTACTCTTACATAATGTTATGTTGTCCTGATGCTTTAAAGTCACTCCACGAATAGGCTTACTACGAAAATAAAACCAATTTGGAAGTGGGATTATTTCACAAACGTGTCACATTTGTATCAATTATGATACAAATGCAGATTCTTTGGTAAGTGATGTTAAAAGAGAGGAGGGTGCATTCAGTGCTTATGTTTATTCACAAAAAGAAGAGCAAAGGCTTCACTGTCATATGATTCACCACTCTGACCCATAAAAGCTGAGTAATGTCCTGATATGTGTCCATTGAGAATAAGTAAAGGTAGAAAAAAGGCTTTTACATTTTTATAATTATTATTATTCTGTTATGCACACAAGCAGGCTCTTGTGAATGATGTTTAACATACATTTTGATTGGAAAACATAACCAGTTAGAGGGCAGCAAAAACAAATGTCATTACAAAGAGTTCATTTAATTATCAAATCAGGAAAATGCACATAAAGTAACCAGCCTTTGGTACAAAGTTATAAAAATGAACTCACATTCACATTTTTGTGTGACTGTAATTATGAATAAAGAAAAAAGCTAGTCATTAAGCAAAATGTTTTAGTCACAGGCAAGGTACAGTCCAGGCATGTACTGTAGGTAATATTTAAGGCAGAAAACCAACACTGCGTAATTTAACCCACTGAGAGCAACGCTGGGTGTGTTCTTGATATTATTTGGCTGGAGTTTTTAAGATTATTTGAGTATGAGCTACCATCACTTTCAAGGAGTATATGGAGTAAATAGAACAGAGGGAGCAGTAAAGGGTCAGTTGTTTATAGATCTGCAAGGCTACAACAGTCGAGGCTAGTATCCAGACCTGAGCTTATCCATTCACACTGGTGACATGAATGAATGACACACTGGATGTGATCATTTCTTAGCAAGTGATGTTCTCAATGTCCTCTGAAGCTACACACAATGCCTGGCAGGTTATTTGGAGCATACTGCTGAATAAGTGAAGCTGTTCTCAGATCCTTTTTCTTGCCTTCCTTGGTCAGTGAGGCTCCACTGGTTACCACATACATTCTAAGGTGAGTTTGTGAACTCGCAACTAAAGCACTTCTGAGTCTGTGGGAGTGGAGGCGCAGTCTGGGTTTGGTATGTCTGTACAACAGTACTGGAAAGGAACTGTTCAGAGGTTAATCGCTGAAGGCTTCTTGTTGGTTCATTCGCACGGTGAGCAGGAGATCAAATGATGACAGTTTCTATTTGAAAGGCTTGTGAGTAGCTAAAGGAGGAAGTGTGTTTCTGGAAGGGGAAGGATGGAGGCACCACAGGGGTGGTGGAGGGAGAGGAAGAAGTGGAGGAGGACGAAGTAGGGGAGCGGCTGGCCCATCGGGAGGGGAGGCGTCGGTTGGCTGGACGGGCAGGTCTCGAGAAGTTCTTCTGGACAGGGGAGGAGGAGACAGAAGACTGTTCGTTCTCCTGTGGAGAAACAAATGAATTACCATTTAGGATTATCACTCTGCTCTATCAACAATCAGATTCACACACTCAGATACTTTACATTTTGTCAAGTGTTCCATCTGTAGTCTTCTTGACCCTAGGGAAAACAACAGGCATATTTCAAACAGGGACTCTGGTAAATTCAGTACACTCGTGCAAAGGTCACACAGGTAGATCACATTCCATCTGGTTGAGAGAAAATCGCCTGAACTGAACCGCTGCCACTTACCAGAACTTCAGAGTCTCCAGCATTTTATTTTGGACTTTGCTCCTTTGGTTGAGGTTAAACTAAAGTGGTGCCTCTAATTACATCTTTTCAAGAGGTCAAATAAAATTGGCTCGATAATGGCTCCCACAATTTCTTTAACATTTGCATGACTTTAAAGCAGCGTAATCACTTCAGCTTTTTTTCATTTCCGTGGTCTGCCAAGGGCATTTAGTCAGCTGGCTTCTTGCAGATTCATCTGTAATTACGACACAAAGAACCAGAAAAACACTTCCACTACATGGCACAGTGGAGGGCCTGAAAGATCAAAGACAAGTTGATGAGGGTGATAGACCTCCTGCCAAGTTTCAGCTTTATACGCTTCACCACCAGCTCCTTTTGTCTTAAAGCGATGCACTGGCCCAGATTTTAATGGAGGCTCTGGCCTGCTTCTGTCTCTTAGCACATACCAAAAATAAACAACATTCCCAACAGAGCTGTCCTCAGTAAAGAACACCTAGCACTTATTGTTATAGCTGAATGAAACAGAACAAAAGTTCATTGAGGTCTGATTAAGATTGGCCTTGAAAATATAGTTTAATGTATTTTTGGTCTAAACAACTTACATATTGCATTCCCACAGAATGCTTCTAAATAAAACATCTGTTCAATGAATGGCACACCTGCTGAGGGGCAAGGTGGCCACTTACACATGAAAGTGTGAAAACAGACTGTACAAATCAGACTCTACCCACCTGCACTGTTAGCTGTATCTCTTTCCCACTCATGACACTGTGGCTGCTGAGCTGTGTGTGTGTGGTGTGGATCTGTGAGGTGTATGAAGTCTGTGTGTGTCTCAGAGTGGGAGGTAAGGGCAGAGGGTCCATGTCAAGCATGTCCAATTCTGTGACAGTGTCCTCCTGCCTGACACTGACATTAGGACTTGAAGACACCTTGACCTCTTGGCTCTGGCTCTGTTGAGCCCGGGCTGCACTCTCATAATTCTTCAGAATTCTTTCCACTGCCCCATAGTTAGACCTTGATCCCTCGGGCCGTGGATATGCAGCCAAGGTGAGGGGCTTCCAGGGATGGTCATTCATCATTCGAGGCCCAGGTCTTAAGGAGTCAGACTGGGCAGGAGGCGCAGACGCATGCCTTGGCTGTGCCTGGTGCCCTGGCTGTGTCATCTGTCTTTGTTTGTTCTCAGCAGATGACTGCTGGAGTGAGACACCAATTCTGGCTGGCTGAGGCTTTGCTCCATCGGGATTCTCATTGTTCAAGCTGGAAACATTCACATTCTGACCTGGCTGGATATTTGCAGGCAAGACAGCCTCAGAGTCAAGAGCCTCTCTGGCTGCTCTGTGTTGTGTTTTTCTGGAGGGACTGCTTGCTGTTCTGTCTTTGTGTTTGAGCTCAGAAGGGCGTGCAGGAGTCTGAGAGGTTATGGTGGCCGTCTCCCTGAGTCCAGTCTGTGGCTGTTCAGATGGAAGGTTCATTCTGACCTCCTGACCTTCAGGACCACGTCTCATTTGCCTTGGTGTGACCTCATGAATTGTGGAATCAGAGGTGGAGAGAGGCATTGTGTCTTCAGTATGCACACCCATGACGCCGGTGCTGACATCAGTACAATGTGGCTTAAATGCTGTCTCCCTGGGAGGTAAAATCTCCTTGGATGCATAAGCATCTGTTACTGTAAAACTGTCTGCTTCCTCTACACCGCGACCCATCTCAGCCTGAAACAAAGTCCTGTTGAACTCAGCCGTTTTTTGTTCCAGCATTATGTTTCTCCTGGGGCACTGGAGCTTGGGGCTTGCAAGAGGTATTTCAAGAGATGACAAGAGCAAATCTGCAGGTAGTTCTTGGACAATCAGAGGCATCTCTTGGACTTTTATGTCCCCAACACCAGGGCGGTAATCTATGCTCAAGTTTTTCCCAGCACTTAATATGTTGACCTCGGAGAAGCTCTTCTGAAAATTCCTGTTTGTAGACAATTTACTGTTAGTAAACTTGCTTGGATCGCAGGACCAGCGGTTATGACAACAGCCAATATTACATTTAGGGTTAGCAGGCACGGCGCAGGATGCCACCACACCGTCTATTAAAACTTTTCCTTCATTTTCTTGTAGCATGGCCCCAAACTTCCTGACAATAGATGGGCTGCTACACTTTCTGTCCACCAGAAAACAGGGGCTATGGCACTTCCTCACTGTTGCCATAGGCGAATCTGGGATGTGGAGTTCTGTGTCTAGATGGGTGGTACTCCGACTCCAAGAGGACATGCGGGGAGGGATGGGTGGAGCTGCTGCATCCATTTCAGAGAGTATGTCAGAGTTTATTGGTGTTTCTCTGTCGGGATCAGGGGTGTTTGCTCTCCAGGGTTTGCTTAGCCCTCTGTTGGCCCGCCAGGTGTCATCTGATGGCAAAGTGATCCAGTTTTCCCTCTCCAAGGCCCGGAGGTCGTCGTAAATCTGGCTGAGGTCACAAGGGGTTTCATCCACCTCCAGTTGGGTTTTGTCATGGTCAAACACCATCTCACTCTCCTCAGGCTGGCTCAGGGACTCCGATCGATTTCTGAAGGAAATTAAACAATAAAATGCATTTAATCACTGTCAATATATTCAGTCTATGCAATTTACAAATATTTTCATTAAATACATAAAATTTTCTCATATTAAATTTTTTTTATTTATGACAAGTTTTTAAGAGAGGCGTGAAATCATTCACTCATAGCACTGACACAAATATTGCATTGCCATTACGTTTAAATAATCTCAAGACATGGCAGACAGAGTTGTTATCATAGTTCCATTTTGGTGCCAGGGTGTTAACATAGCAAAGGGGATTTATTTACCTCCTGTCCCCACTCTTCTTTCTGATCTCATCCTGGTAGCTACAAAGCTCCTCACTTACACGAGCTATCTCCTTCAAAGCCTGAGACATAATGGAGACAGAGATACAGTGAGACAGGCTGGACACTGTGTACTGTTCAACTAAACATAAAACTTAAAATTGAGGTAGATAAAGAGGATTATGCATTTAAAGAAACCAAAAATAACAAAGAAGAGACAAGTATACAAGAGAAAGTGCAGTAACAGTGATGATCAAGCCGTAACTTTGTGTCACTTCACAAAGTAAAAGTAAGGGAGACAACCACACTGATGTGTGTACTCTGAATAAAAATAGTTTCTAACAAATACAAAAATAGTCTGAAACACTTACAGCATTGAGAGCAGTGGTGTTCTTCTTCTTGTCAGTGTTGTAACTCAGCTCTGACCACAGAGGACTTTCTTGAGGACTAATATGGACACTTCTTTCACTTTCTTCACAGACAATTTTCTGTGGCATTTCACATACAGGAGCTCCATAAAATATGGCATCCAGCTCCGTTGTATCCACAGCTTCCTTGATATCAGTAACTGAGTCTTGCTGCCAGGTGTCTTTAGGTCTAAACTCTCCCACCTGCTCAGGTTGGGAGAAGTCATTTTGAGTGAACTGACCACCAATATCATATTCACAAAGGTTGTCTGACTGGAAGCAGGTGGAATTGTGAGTATCTGTGCCAACTCCACCTGCTTCGTTTCTGTTGCAGCTAAAACCAGATAAAGGTGAAGGTCTGATTGGTTCTGACTGACTGCTGCGACTGAGTGGCTCAGAGTGTGAGTTGTCACTGAGCAGACTGGAGCCAGTGCTGGTTGAACGAATGCTGAGCCTGTGTACAATGTCATCGCTGTCCTGCCTCCTGCTGTCCAGCCCCGTCCCTTCTCGCTTGGCCCTCACTTCACAATACAGCTAAGAAAAGGAAAGGAAAAAAGAGGGGTCATTGGTCCAATAGCATTAATAAAGCAAACACTGTACTGTTGTAATATTAAATGTATTATTTAAATATGAGATCCAAGATTTTCAACACTAAAATGCATTATATACAAATAATTTTATTCATAACACAAATTCAAATACACCAAATAAAAGGACTTTTTAGTAGTATGATAATATTATAATATTATCTATTAGATCAAAGCAGCATTACATTATGTAACCACTTAACCTTTTAGTAACTGCTTACAAATAATAATGATGATGAATTTACTTGTAATAGGATTAATGGTGTCTTTATCACACTGTTTCTCAGTCACCAGTTATTGCACTATATAACTTGGAGGAGTGGTTACGAAACCCTGCATAACACTTTACGGCACTGTCCAACTCCAACACCAACAACTATCCCTGGCTCAGGTGAAAGTGGATCATGTTAAATGGAGAAAATCACTTTGGGTGTTGCCTCACACTTATTGCTCTGCCTCAACTCTCTCTGTGATTTATGAAGTTAATGAAATAACCCCTAACTAGTGCCACTGTATAACCAGCAAACTCTGCAAGCCATGTATCTAGCTGACTGCACGGAGTATCCAGGAGTATTTGTTTTTTAATACCACTAACACAGGAGGTTTGGACTGCTGTAAGGAAGAGGCTTTCACCTCTAGCATTGAGGGGGACCCGGTGAAAAATGTTGGCAAGGAGCAAGATTGAATGGACAACAAAACCAGGTCAGGCAAGTCTGGCAACAAAAATAGATTCAGCAGCCACAAAAGACACTATGACAGAGGCAAAGATACAGAAGAGGATTCTGATGGAGGACACTAATAGGACAAAAAGAGAGGAGAAAAAAGGCACTTGCTTGATGTTCGGCTGTGTTAGCATTGTTGTCGCTACATTGCTTTTGATCAGAGGCTAGCTCAGCACATTTCAACAGATTTTTAGCTTGTGAATGCTATACCAAGGTGTTGGTGTTGACTGACTCTGGTTCAGGTTATGTTAGCTTGGCGTGCTGCTATTCTGGGTTGTGTGCAACAGTTGTGCAAACTTTGACTATCACATGGAAAAAAAAACCTCCAAGCGTGCATGTTTACTGGCAATATTCTTACAGAAACCTGTAATTTGTATTTACAACAGTGGTGTTGCCCTGGGAGACTGCGGGGGTACAAATTTAACAAAAAACAATTTCTACATATTGCACACTTTAGGTTCAGCTACTTTAGAGTAGCATGTTCAAAGGGTATGCATTATGAGCCTATAACCCACAGTGTGACTATACTGTTGGAAGTTTTGATTTCCTCTTACTGTGTGCTTAGAACGAGGAAAAACACAGTGTCCAAGTCAAGAATGAATGGATCCAACAAGTCAATACATGTCAATGGTACATACCTATTGCTCCTGCACTATCAAACTAATATGGAACGATGGCGAGACAGTATAGCACTGAATCCTCTGAACATATTTAGGCTGAGGAAGATTAAAAGAAACATTCAAAGAATTCTTATGAATAAAACTGGATAACCTCTGGTCTCCTCCCATGGAAGCCCAAAATAGTAAGTATTTCATGTTGACTGGGCTTCCTTCCCATCACGCAATGTCTAGATGGGACTTCTGACTTTTAGCCTGCTTTATTCCTCTGCTGTTTTCCTCTCTCATTTTCTGCTCTCACAGGGGCAAATCAGAGCCACATGTTCTTTTCATAGCAAAGCGCTCCAGTGCCGTCGCACTCTGTCCAACTACTTCTGCTTCACTCATTAAAAAAACTTGCCTCTCTCTCTCTATTTCTGGCCCATTAATTTGTTTTGAATTACTTTCCTCCCAGATCTGTGTTATCATGTTGTACTTTCTCATCCACTGTTTTCATCTGATTTCCTTTTTCTAACCTAACCGGCACAGAGAGATAAACTTTTTCCTTAAGCTGCAACTGACATTTATTTTAATTATAAATAAATGTGATGAATACTTTATGTCAATGACTTGATTGTTTGGTCTATAAAGTAAGGGTAAATTTTAAAATTAAGTTCCTAAAATTGAAAGTGAAGTTCAAATTGCTTGCTTTGTCCTACCAACTCAAAACCCAGAGATTTACACTGCTGTTTAAACATGATCATGTAGTTGCAAATCACTACACTGGGAAAACTGGAACCAGTCAATTCTCTTTGAAACACTGACAATAATATTAAAACTGTTGCCAATTACTGTTTGTTCAGGTAAATAATTGAATAGTTGTTTCAGTTGTTGTTCTCATGTTCCCCTCTCATAAAACTGCAGAAGTATACAAATAAAAAATTAAACAATTATGATCTATTATAATTATAATTATATGTATAAAAAATGCATGAATAATTTGACACAAAGATGGTAGTGCAGCACTATATAAATGTATTTTCTATTTACTGAAACTAAAAATAATTTTTTAAATTTATTATTCTCTCTCATAAATCTCTTTCTGTTACCTGTTGCCAGCTTCTGAGCCTCACAACTCAAAGCCACAGACTGTCTCGATCTTTGTCTCTCTGTCAGTATATAGACATTAAAAAACAGCAGTACCCTCGCCCTCCTCCCTCCTTTGCTCAAACTCTGCAGCTGCACTGATCAGGGTTATTGTTTTGACAGTGTTTCTGGTGAACAGGATGTGTAGGAGGAAAGTGTTACAAACTGTAGGCTGCTCAGTGAAAAGAGTGATACATATTGTACATACAGAGAATATAAAGAAGTTGATGAGTTTGAAAATGGAGTATCATACTCCCAAGTGTTTTTCTAGATCTACTCATACACACTTATTTTCTACATAAATTGAACTTTAACTCTGTACCAAAATTATTAAACCTCAACAAATTTAGAAATATTCCCACTAAAGGCACCTTACTTCTTCAATTTTCTTTTGCATATCCTTCAGTTGGCTCTCCCATTCCCTCCTCTCCAGGTCGAACCTCTCCAGCAGCTCGGCTTTCTCCCTTGACCAGTCTCTCTCATTGTGCTCCAGGCGACAGCGCAGGTCCATGGCCGCCGAGTGTGTGTCCGCCAGGAGTCTCCGCTGCTCTTCCCTCTCCCGACGCAGTGTTGAGGTCTCGCTGTGCTGTGGTCGAGCACTCTGAGATGCCACAGAGCCAGGACCCGCTGCTGACTGGACTCCTCCACCTATTAACACTGCACCCTCTCTAGCCTCCAACTAAAGAAAGAGAAAAGACAGAAAATGCAGAGGGCACAGAGGAGGAGAGAAAGGGAAACAGAGAGATGGTGAGGAAAAGAGTGGGAGAGTCAGTGAAAAAAACATCAATGATAATGAAGGATAAATTGCAGTTAAAGATAGAGTATGAGAGCCAATGACAACAAGCTAGGTAGGAGTCAGACAAATTGTTAAGAGTGGAATTAAGAGAATGAAGGAGTGGCAGGAAGAGAAGGTGGAGGAAGTGGGGGAATAATGCACTGTGGGGACGCATGTGAGCGGGTTCAGAGGAGGGAAGAGGGAAAGAGAGAGAAGATTGAAAGATGAAATTTTCCTGCAAGAACTCACACACAAAGGCTTCATGGGTTCAGGGTTCAGGTCTCTTTTCTATGGTAGGTCACTAACGCAGGATACAGTGCAGGATGTAGCAGATTCATACACAGAGGATTCAAGTGGCCTCATACAAAGAGGATCTCTCAGCACAAATAAGTACCAACTTGTGATTCCTTTTAATAATCACATTACAAAAAAGCCTGATTTATTAGGTTCAATTGGACATTTTTTGTTTAATGAGAATTTGCTGAGTGCCTCCATTCAGTGCCCTTTTTAAGGGAAACAGCCTGGGCATTTCCCATGAAATTCACTGTGTTGAGGCCAAAAACTTGAGCCAAAACATGTCTTCAGTGTATTGAGAAAGATTATGAAATGTTACAAAACTATGCTCTGCTTTAGTTTGTGCTTCTAAGTCGAAGTTCACTGTCCAAAGGCTGAAAAAGCTCACTAACTTCCATGGCATTAAAGATTTAAGTCTTTGTGGTCTGTTTTGTACCTTTTGATAAGAAAATGGTTGTAGGAAAACTAATGGGAAATGTCTCATACTAACAAGTTCCTGCAATACAAGGGAATTCTTTGCCGTAAAGGCTTTCCTCTTTTGTAGTATTTAAGAATAAATGTGTGTTTTAGTAAGATCTGTACTTCTGTGGCAAATATGTGTATGTCGTTGCTCTTAAAAGGGGGAAAAAGTCTTGAATCTGAACTGGAAAGAGCCCAAGATAGCGCCTGTGCATGTGCATACATTTTTGCTTGTGCTTAAATGTGTGTTTTTGTGTGTGTGTGTGTTTTATAGCGCGCGTGTGTGTGAGAAAGAGCAATAGAATGCATACAAGCATGCCTGAGTGCGTTATTTCAGTGTTCAGTCACAGACAGCGACCAAAGCCTTCTTACAAGCCTCGGTCATGGTTCTATTTCTGCCTGTGGCCTGGGGTCATGAAATTATGGTGGAGAAAAACAAGTCAACCTTTTCTGTCTGTCTGTGGCTCAAACTTCCCCACAATTACAGATGGACGATGATGGGTGCTGTCCACAGTCTATTTAAACATCCAAATGTAAACAAATAGTGAAAGTGCAAAAACAAGGGGGCTGGAGTCAGAATGAAACAACTGAAGATAACTTTTCATCGATTGAAACAGCAGGGAAAAACTTTTTGAAGGGGATCTACGCACACACACAAACATACAAAACTAAAAAATCAGTCGTCAGGAGCCATCCCATGCTACCCTTGAACACCCTGTCTGTCACTGCATGGCACAGGGTATATGAAGGTAACTGTGTCACCACGGTGACCCACTATTAATAGCGGACACAGAGCCTTGTGCAATGTCACATTCTTAGGGGGAGGTGGGGAGACGAGGTAAAGGGAGGAGGGGGACTCGGCTGCTCAGGGCAGAGTAAGATGTCTCCTGGCTGCCAGCAGCTTTCATAAATCAGTGGCATGCAGAGAAATATGCCTGGAAATATCCGGCCTAAGACCTCTGCTTGGGATCTCGGATCCTTGCTTGGCATTTGGTGGTATAAGTGCCCAAAAGGGATGTGGAAACAACATACAGTAGTGGCATTCACAGCCACGGCCTCTTGTGGAGAAAGGTGTGTAATTAAAATTATATCAGGATGAGTACAAGCATACATCTGTTGCTCCAACTATGTTGACGCTTACTTTACTCATCTGTGATTAAAACTGGAAATCTATGCTATAGGAAACTGACATACAGTATCAGTATTCAGTATGTTTCTTAAATCACTCCCACCTTGAGTGCTAAACTCAGTGCACAGCAATGGTGTCCCTGCACAACGGTAACACACAGATACAGTACCAGAAGTAGATAGCCAGACTATCAGGAAAATGACCAAGCAATAGATGTAAAATCTCTGTTAATAAAAGCTAAAAACGTGTCAAAGTATGTTAAGATGTCAAATTTTTATGCATGAAACTTCATATCTTAAGCAATTACACAGAAGTTCAGTCCTTGGATCTAACCATTCTCCTGTGTTTATGTCTAGATATGGACATCTTTAACATGCAAGTGCCGTTTCTTTTATGGCTTCACTGAAATTGACCTCAAAACTCCAAATTTCTGGACTCAGATCCTCAACTATCTACAACTTCTTCCTTCCCTAGCTTCAGGTTTGTACAATACACCTGGCTGCTTGGATAATCTTCTGCTGTGTTCTGGCTGTCTCTGGGTGATTGTGTGAAACTACTTTCAGTCTCTCTCAATAACAAGTCTCTGCAATAACAAACAAACTAAAGCTAGCTGTCCTGGCAGCAGTGGAAAGCTAACAAGTTTATCTTAGAAAACTACAAGGAAGTGTTTCATTGAGCCCACTTCATCAAATGCATCAAATGACTCTGCATCAAATGACTCTTCTGAGTCATAAAGGCTAATGCTACACCATAAAATTCTCCATTTTAGCTCTGCCAGAGATAAAATGGGATCTACTCTTCATGAAGAAAAATGAAACAGGAGCTTCTAACTCATATTTCACTTCGAAGTGAAATGAGAATAAACCACAATGCACTTTTAGCCAGACCTGTCCACATCTTTGTCTAGCAATTCATGTATAAATGAATGAACCGAAAGAAAATATCACTCATGATTGTATGGCTTTTTTGTGCTGTATGTAAATATAGCATTAAAGAGTGAAATACAAGTATGATTAAATATGATTGTAACAACAGTTAAAATAAAATCAAGTTCTATATTCTTGTATGCAGAGCAAAGCCTTGGTTTTAGACCAGTTTCAAATTTACAGCTCACAAAGGATACAAAGAAGTAAGACATCTGTAAATGAGTCATTGGATTACTAAGCTGCAACTGATTTCAGGAAAACTTAATTTGCTTTTAACCTGATGAGCGACATCAACTTAGCATTTGGTAAACGCTCATGTGCCTAAAACCATAAACTGTAGCAGGATGTGGCATCAAGACAAAATAACTTTTACAATGGAGCTAATCCCACCCAACTGACTTGTATCCGGGTCACATTTCCCTTGGTCCTTTTTTGTTTACTCAGTATAGAAATATCCCCTTACTGTACTGTAATTAAAAAAAAGAGTACACTTCAAATATTCACGCACATAAAACATGCAGACTTACATTAGCTCTTTGCAAATACATAAGGAAAAAAACATTGAGACAAGTCTTCACTGAGATGTAGCCTCCTGCTGTCTCCTCCTCTCACTGTCACACAGGGTTTTGCAAAAATGAAAACAGAACAGTAAATGTCTGTTTTTACAATACTATCTATCAACCACACTGTGAGAAGGCACAGAGCCAGCAAGACAGAAGAACTGACTGTCCAATCTACTCACACAGAGCGAATGACATTATGGCCGTTAAACCCATCCATGTGTGAGTGTGACCTGGCAAAACCATGTTACTATGTTGCATTCCTGTGTCATTGTATCATCAGTGGCTTTGTCCAATTGCTCTACAGTATCTTTGCATCACCTTGTTAATTTGCAGTCGCACATATGGAATTTCTGAGCTTCATCACTTCACTAACTGCATTGTTTTCTTGTAGCTTCACAGGGTGAATAAAAAGAGAGCAGCATGACCAATCAGTTTTGAGTCTTTGATACGAATCATGTGGGGCTTAGCTGGCAGAAAAAGACACTGTCGCCAAAACATTACAAAAAATAGAGACAAGATGAGCACAGAGTCACGCAATGAAAGAGTCAACACAAAGAGAAAACAAACTGTAAGCAACTTTCACAGAATCAGAAATGAGTGAGTGTCATCAAGTTTATTCTTCCACTTTAAGGCAGCCAAATAAATCTATCTTCAGATCTTACCAGAAAAAAATGCTAAATCCCTTAAGCTTTGAAGAATAACTAGGCATGGTTCATCAAGTGATCCGTGCAATCCCTGACACAGCCTGGCACCGGTATGTAAACTTGCTGTAACTCCCTAAGTATTTTCTGCCCATTTTAAGAAAAAACTCAGTGGCTGTCGATGGCAACAATAGGTTAATGTTGCATCTATTAAGTTGGATGTCTAGCTGAGTGGGAATTACTACGTTTTTCTCTTCAGTGCAAATCCTTTGTCTAAGCTAGAGCTTAAGTTGGATGAATGCCAGGGTAACATATCACCCTGCACTGTGGGTGGCAAATGTGGTGAGCCCAATTTACACCAAACTGGAGGTCAGACATGCGCACATATGCATGGAATATAAGAAAATATACAAACATAATGCACACAGGAAAAATCCAGATTAAAAAAATCCTCCCTTACCTGTAGTACTTAACTTAGGTTGTAAATTTGTACTTATTATGTGCACACACCTGCACCCATTCAAGCATCCAAGCAGCACTCTATTATGAAATTTTGTAAGTTTTGCAGCTACCATAGGCTCTCCTACAGGCTTAAAGGAGAGGGTGAGCAGGGAATATTCATTTGGTTGTAATCTGCAACCTTATTGCTATATGCCTTTTATCCAACAAATTTCACCTTTAAAATCTAAATCCCTACCTGTGCAATCCTGCATTTGAGCTCGGCCTTCTCCTGCTCCCAGGCACATCTGTCTCTGGTGTACTGCAGCTGAAGCTCGCTCCTCTTCTCCTCCTCTTTCTTCAACTCCACCTGCACTTCCTCCAAAACTGTCTTCAGGTCCAGCAGAATCCTTCTGTTCTCCCCTCCCTGCATTGAAACACAAATGAGACCAGATGAACTGACGGTTTGAAAGTTATACTATCCCTCTTCTGCAATGCTACTAAAAGCAGCTAGAGAAGAGGAGAGGAGATCAGTACTTGGTAATACACCAATAGTGACTGGTTGTGTATCAAATTATTATATTCTGGGAATATAAGAGGTGAGATCACAAAACACAGGAAATTCACTGTGAAAATTATGCACCATTATTGAACTTCCAACTTGATATTAAAACAGAAAAAATGCATGTTTAGAAGACCACAGACACTAGGCAAAGAAATATGTAACTTTTACAGGGGTGATAAATATTTATAATTGGCCTACATGTATATCAGCCACTTCTCTCAACAATGACTCCTTCTCCCGCATCCATTCTTCCTTGTCCTGTACGTGTCGCTTTTTCAAATCCTCAAATTTCTTTCTTAGCCGCGCGTGTTGGTTTTGCTGCTGCTGCTGAGGGCTTTCGGGACACGGCCACATTTGTCCCCTGAGAGCCTCAAGCTGCGTCCCCGCTCCACCTTCTCCTCCAACCGGCGAAGCACCGAACTGAGGCTCGTAGAGCTGACTGAAGACGGTGGGCGGAGAGGAGATCCTCCTCAGCGGGCTGCGGCTTTTGCCCCTGCCTCTATCTGCCCTTTCCATCTTGGTGCACGGCACAAACTCCCATCCCTGCGACGGGACGTAGCCCCCGCCGGCACCGCCCCCACCGTGCAGCCCCGAACCGTTCATAATCGCACTCCACATTCTTCAGGAGCATTAAAACGAAACAACTAAATAACAACTTAATGAGCTCAATCAATAAAAGCTGAGCTGAGCGCTCATTTTAAGTATCAATTTATGCTTTTAAGAGCATATCCTGAAAAAATCTTTTTGGTAGTCCGGCACGGTTTCCCATCTCCCAACTGTTTTTCAGCTGATGAGTGGTGGGATAATGCGCCAATTATCCAAACCCGGCCAAATCCCCCGTCGGCCACACAGCAGCGCTCGGGACAGCAGCCCCCGCTGTGCAGATACAAGCGACGGGACTGGACGCTTTAGTCCCTGCCATGTCCCCGGAGACAAAGTCAAACTGTCATTCTGGAGCCAAAATCCACACGATGTGTCCTCTCTTTAGAATACCTCCTCACTTTTGCACCTCTGTGCTTTTTTCCGTTCACATGTTTACATCAACACTGCAGGACGCGCTCTGTCTCCCTCTCCCCTGCATGCTCAGAGTGGTTGTAGGCAAAAATCCAGAGCTGGCAAGGACAGACACCCAGTAACCACTCTGACGCGAAAGGGAAAAGTTCCCAAAAATATCACGGGGTGCACCGATAAGAGCAGTGGAGTATTTTTACCCCTTGTAACCATGACTTTATTTTCCTAAAGTAACTCAGACAGTTCAACGGAGTCTGGAGGAAGCAAAGCAATAACATCCATTAATAAACACCGAGCGCTCCAATTACGTCGCGGCCCACCATCTCGCGCTGTATCTATGGCAACGAATCAATTTACGCCCAGCGCTGCGATGGACTCGGAGACAGCTGTGAGTTAACCATCACTTATTTCAGAGGCAACAAGTCACATCAGAGAGCTGTAATTGCAAGACCTACTATATGTGTCAGTAGCATAGGTGACACTTTACCAATAAAAGAGCCAAAAGTTTACCCACCTTTCCTTTTTCTAATCCATGGCAATGATGGCAGGAGTTGGCAACACCCACCGGTCTGCCATTTCTAATCTGCTATAAAAGGGGGATGACTATCACGAGGAAATAAGCGAGGGGTGGGATTTTACTCATCTTGATTTAAGAGATAACACGACTAGCAGCTACTGGTGGAGCTAATTGGAGCTAAACTAACCTGTAAATATCGCCAGGCCTGCAGGAATTATTTCACTGCTCCGTTTTTACCCGCGCTAACTAGCCTACCTAGTAGGTTAGGCTGACTAATAGTCGCGCGTGAGATAGCTTTTTACATAAAACGTATGATGTTGACGGTTTTCTAGTGTCCGTTTTCGTAAAATGCTTCGCTCAAAGATGTTTAACAACTTAAAACGACCCGTAGCTTCAACTGACTGAATCCTTACGAGGCACGTGTTATTTGGATGGATAAACTCTTACCTTTTTCCTCTGAATGTAGCAGTTTAACTTAAAGTCCTTCACAAACAGCCACGGGAGCTCAACGTTACGTTTCAACCAACGAAGAAGAGTTAGCTGAGATGAAGTCTGGACTGGAATGTAGCTGCTTAGTTAAAAACAACTGGAGAGCGTCAGCCTACAGCTGAAATGATGCTTTCATTAACGGAATAAAATCCTCCTTTCTCTCTCTTTCCCTCCCTCTCTCTCTTCCTCTCTCTCTCTCTCTCTCTCTCCACAGCTGGCCCTAATATGTGACGTAAAACATCCCACCGGTGGGATGAAAGAAGTGGACCGGTACCGCCCCCGTCCTGGTGGTGAGGTCCGTCGGTTAAACAGATCGACCATCAGCACATTTTTGGCTTGACTTTTCAGACCCACCCAGGGGCATTTTTACACAGTTCTAAATTTCACATAAATATTTCAATATGGATAAAATGCCAGAGCTCTTATCATATTCTACTACCCTCTTTGGACGTTTCGATGATTTGTTGCAGATTATGTTAACATTTTATGATGACTCAGACAGTTGCTTAAGAACTTGCAGGAGACATCAGCCTAACGTTTGCTTCAAAGCCAGATGGTGTGTGAGTGTCAGTGTTTTTATTGTGAAGGTGCTCTAGTGTGTGTTGTCACTGTGTGTTCTGTCAGTCATACAACACAAACTTCAGTATTTACATTACACTGCTCATAGGTCAACTATGCTGCTGTTGCACAAAAACCCTCTAAATGGACAAATAAATTAAAAACTCTAAAAGATAAACTAAATAAATAGAGTCCACAGGGGACAGACAGGGCTTCTTTTAAAATTTTTCAGATTTTGGAAACATCTGTAAACTTAGGCTACAGTAAATCTTCTTTGCATTATTTTGGATTTAAGCCCCGTACACCCACACAGGTGTTTTCAGTTACTGTGGCTGAGCAGACTTCTGCTCAGGTTGTAACTGGACTGAGCTATGTAAGGAATTACATAATATCCTCAAAGTCTGTATATGAATAAGAGTCACTGGAGTGTAAAGCAGTGGGAAAGTGAGACAGATGTCAATCAAGTACAGTGGGTGCAAGCCTACACAGTCAAGAAGCTTCAAATTAGGCATGTCAAGTAAATATAGATACATGTGGGTGTACAACTGGGTGTGAGGCTGCATCAGCTTGACAGCAAAAAGCTCACTACTCACAGTCAGAGAGTTTAATGATATGTACTCACCTAACAGTCCACTGTTGCTCTGAGGTGGTTGGTCCTCAATAAATGTTGAAAGCATCTGAGTGGATGGATGGCTTGGATCGTACATGAAAAGTGGTAATGTTCTGTACCTTGAGTGACCTTATGTGGCATGTTCAACATAATAGAAATGAAATGAATGGATGAGTAAAAAAGAAAGAATAAAAATGTACACAACATGATACGTGTGCGCTTCACAGAACAAAGAAAAGGGTGAAAAGGAATACCAATTTAAAAATGGTGGCATAAGAGAGTGAGGAAAACAGAACAAGAATGAGGATCAGTAAAATAATGGGCTGGAACATCTTGATGGATGACGGTTAAATGAAAGGAAAGGGGGGCAGAAGGAAAGAGAGGCAGATTATGAGCAGTAAGAAGAGTGTATATTAGAGAATCCAAAAATTACAGTCATCAGAGTCAATCATATTTATGTGTGTGCATTGGCTTACAGACAGCGGCTCCTCTGCCTGTTTATCCTCCTGCCTGGGGACATCCAGCCGGTCTATGAAGCTCTGCAACTCCTTCCTGAAGGCTTTCATCTGGGCGTTAATACGATACAGCAGCTCATGCTCTCGGATCCTGTGAAGATGAGGTAGAGTATGTTTGGACTTGAAATATCACTTGAATTTCTGTAATTGAGCAAAGATGTGTGAGTTGAATGGGGTAATACTGAGATCCCTAACCACTTAATTCCATGTGTTTATTACCTGCCACCCTCCTCATCCTCATCTAGCCTTGCAAATAGCTCCCCGTTGGTGACGTACACCCGGGCCTCAGTGATGATAGTGCTGGTGTCAGCGATGAGCCTGTCGATGGTCCGACCCAGCCTCTCCGCCTCAATGCGGATGTCTATCATCTGCTGCCGGTCCTTCAGGCTTCTGGATAAAAAACGACTGTCTACAGGTGAGTAAAGGGATCGTGTGGGGGTGAGGCAGCGGATGTTCCTCACCTCATCTGAGTCACTCTCCCCTCCAATAGGGCCCTCACGCTTGCGGTGAGGTGGGAGGAGGCGAGGAGAAGAAGCTGAGACAGAAGGGGTGTCATCGTCCCGTCCTCCATCGCTCTCTGCGTCACTGTCCCGAGGGCTGCCGCGGATGCCCAGGTGGGAGGCCAGGTCGTAGCGCTGCATGTTGGACAGCAGCACCCGGTTCTCATACTGGAGCTGCATCACTTTGCCGCTTAGTTCATTGATCTGCAGTCGTGCTGCTTTCAGCTCCTCCTGAAGAGCCTCCACTTTAGCAGGGTCAGCTCCTCCTGGGTTAAAAAAAAGCAACAATGAGAAGTAGAACACCTCTGCAAATGAGAGTTTAATTTTGTGACTCCTGGAGGCTGTGTGAAACACTTTTTTTCATTAGCTGAAATAGAGCAGACATTCCTTGATCTGAAGTGCAGTTGCTCTGTCTCCTGCAAAAACAACTGACTGAAAAACACAGGAAAATGACAAACCTCCATGTCTCGATCCAGCTTCGTGGGATCCTGCCTTATATTTTAGTTTGTTGAGTTCACCTGTCACCTGCAGACGAAACTGAGGGTTATTCTCGTGTGCATTTTGTGCTGTAATGGTGAATAGTTGACACATTTTAATTTCATGCATATCAGGCTTAGGTAATTGACAGACTTATAAAAATCCTCAAAGACATTGGTGCTACAAATAATAGCAACAGGAACACAAAAAGAGAGATAAAGTTACATCTTACAGAACTAATATTAAAGCAACATTGTATTGCTTAGTAACAGAGTGTCGGAATGACACATTATAAGACACATTATTTAGTTTGTTGGTATTTTGATGTAAATATCTTAAATTGTACACATTTTGATCTATATATATTAAATTTTACATATTTTGATGTAAATATCTTAAATTTTAAAATGTCTCACAAGGTCTCAAATAAAAGAGTGGACAAACTAGACAGCAGTCCCAGACAGAGAAACTAATTGGAATAATTCTTTACAGTTTTAATATTTGAAGTGTTTACTGTAAAGAAGTTATATGGTAAGTATTTCTGTGCTTGGATTTTGCAACAACATTGCAATGGACCTGTTGAAAAAATGGCTCTTCTACCTTTTTGTTCTCCTCTTCCACATCTGCTAAATTCCTGCGGAGAAGTTCTGCCTCATCCTCCACCAGCTGAAGCTGCTGCCTCAGTTCTGACAGGGCCTCACCCTGCTCTCTGCATTGCTGACCTCCAGTGCCAGAGCTGTCCACTCCTGCTGCCGCCAGACTACAAGAGGAGAGGAGAGGAGGAGCACTGAGAACTGTCACATGTAGGTTAAAAATTTTTTCTTGGTTATAGATTATAGATTTAATCTCTATAATGCTTGTTGTCTCCATTACAACAGTCAGTTCCAACCTTTTCAAGAATCTATGAGGCAATGCATTGTACCTGTCCTCCCTCATGTCATCCAGTTCAGCCTTCAGTCCCCTGTTCTCCACCTCCAGCTCCACAATCTTCCTCCCCAAGATGTTTGCCTCCTCCTCCACCAGGCGTAAGCGGAGTTTCAGCTCTGATTCGCGGGTGGTGGGAGGCCCTCCAGCTTCACCTTTGGGCAGAGGGCTGTCCACGTCCCCGTAGAAAGAGCGGTACTTCTGCAGCTCCTGCTCCAGTCGGTCCTTCTCCTTGTCAATCTTTGCCATTTTTTTCCTCATCAAGATGGCTTCCTCCTTGATAAAGGCCAGCTGGCATTTCAGATCATCATTTTCTTCCTGTGAAAAGAGTTTGTTTTTATTCCCATTACTTTCAGTCTTCAGAGTGTTTTTTTTATCTTTCAAAGTCAACTACTTAAAAAACACACCTGCAGTGGAGTTTTCTCTTGCAAGTTTTAATTAGTTTAGTAGTGTGCTCAGAGATTGACATTCTCGGAATTTGTTTAATTGCCTCTGCACATACTGCAGTTGTAAGGTTTTTCTAAATGTTACTTTTACTTTTAACACATTATGACTCTGTCATATTCAATTCCATACATTACCTTATGTTTTTATTTGGAAACTGCATTTCACAACACTTGCATTTTTGTTGTTTATATCTTTGTAATCTAATAATGTAAAGGCTGACTCACCTCGATCGGTGTTTGTGGAGCCTTTCTCTCTGATTTCTGCCCATCCTTATTTCCCTTTCTTTTCAGTGAAAGCTGCAGGAAAACAGGGGTTACATCATCATCATCATCATCATCATCATCATCATCATCATCATCATCGTCAGCCGTAGCTCACTGTTTTCTTACTGAAGGCGGTGACATCATCCAAATTTATGGAACACTGAAGGCCCAGTAATGGAAAAACAAGACTGCTTAGAGTCACCCTCAAGAACATTTCTGGTAAAATATTCAAAATCAAATCATGGTGCTCTCATCCCACGTTTGACTTCATAGTCTTAATGTAAAAACAACTCCAAAAAGAACATTTGTTATTACTTTTATGAATAAGTATCTCACAAAGCTTTAAGAAGTCTGCTTTAGAAATTCTTTAAAATTCAAAGTCAACCTTGCCAACTTGTCATCCTGCTAACTCATGGTAAAGTACAAACAGTATATGGGCCGTACTTTTATTCTAGGTGGCCATATGTAGTTATTTAATTGCAATAATATCAGGATGTACAATTACAACATCCAATTCCTTTGATTTGTTGCTGTGTTCACATATTCTTCAGTCTTTAAAAGTGATGTTCTGCTCAACAACTTTTCATTATATCTTTAACCAGATTTTTTAATGACTGTGGCCATAATTTGTATTACACTTTGATAAACAAACCAACAAAGAAGACCAAACAACTTTAAAAACATCAGCCCCTCACCTCTTTAGCTTTCTCCAGTTCATTCTGCAGGGCCTGCTTTGTGACCTCCACCTCTATCAGCTGCTGCCTCAGCTTCTCATTCTCTTCCTCTGTCTTCATCCTCTTCTCCTCCACATTTTCCAGCTCGTGGTGCAGGCGCACAGACACATCCTTCGCCACCTGAGAGAGAACAGAAGAGAAAGAGACAGAAGGAGAGATCGAAGCTGTTATGAATCATGTATAAGATAGATTGTAATACAATGCTCAACCTGAAAAACAGTCACCTTGAGGTCTTGCTCCAGACTTCTGAGGAGCTCTCCATCCACCTGGCCACTTTCTGCAAACCTGAGCCTCTTCCTCTCAGCTTTCTTCAGGCGGTACTGTAGGATTCGACAGTTCTTGTTGGCTCTCTCCAGCTCTCTGCGCATATCCTGTAGCTGGCAGGCGTCTTCTTCATAAAAGGTGTCCCGCATCTCATCCATCTCTGCACGCATCTCCTCAATTTCAGTCTACAACACACAACACACAAAAAAACTTATTCGTCCAGAAGCAATTAAAATCCAGCCTCTACCCGCAATGGAAAAAGAAAAGATCACAGCATGCATTTGCAGTTAGCAACCAGTAAGAAAATACAACAGGTGCAAGCATTGCGCACATAGCAAAAATATAAATGCTCAGACTTTAACAAGTGACCCTCTTACCCGTAGATCCTCATTTTCATCCACCAGCTTCTCCATCTCCTCTTGGAGTCTCCGGTCTGGCTGTGGAGCCGGTTGTGGACTGCAGGGCTCGGGGGACAGCTCCGGCTCGGAGGCCGGCGGTGACGCTGATTTCGTCTGCATCTTTGTCCCTTTCTTCCCCAAGCTCTTATTTAAGTGAAACTGGATCAGCTCGGATTGCAAGCATCCCTCCTTCCAGAAACCGGGTCCGCAGCCCACTGTGCTTTTGGAGCCCCTCTTGTTGCCGCTCGAAACCGCGGCGGCCTCCCCACCTCTCGGATTTTTGCTCCTCAGTTTAGGAGATTTGGATGCACAGGGCTGGTCGGAGACGACGCGGTTTGAATCTGCTCTGGAGGATGAGGAGGTATCCGCGGCGACGCGAGGGGATTCTGGTGTCTGGATGCCGCCTCTGTCCGCCGCCGCAGCCGCCGCGGGCCTGCTCAGCGTCGGGCTTTCAGCACCAGCAGCCTGGACAGCAGCCGCGCCTCTGACGGCAGGAGCGCCTCCGGCCTGCCGCTCCCTGCCTGTGGAGACGGGAGAATGACCTCGGCTGTTTCTCCCTCCTCCTCCCCCTCCTTGCTTTGACGTGATGGGCTTTGACGAGTTGCTGCTCTTCTGTGTAGCTTTAGATCCACTCTCTTTGAGCCCGGCCGGAGACGACGACCGCTGCGGCTTCCGGCTGCTATTGTCTGACTGCCGCGCCGAGTCGGCAGAGGATGGGTTCATCATGGTGTCAAAGTCTCAGCTCATCCTCAGCAACAGCCATCCCCCTGTATCCCTGCAGCTGGGGGGAAAATGACTTTTTCAGTCGTAATGACAACAAAAGCATATAATAAGCCAAAAAAATCTCAAAAAGAATAGTTCATCCCTCTCTACAGGTATAAAAAACTTGCACTATACAGAGAAGCGAATGGGAGTAGTAAGGTTGTTAAAAATAAATCAGCTGGCCTATATCGGGACGCGCGTTGCATTTAACATGAGGTCTTTTTTTCACAAAAGCGAGGCTAATTAGTCTGCAGTTGGTAGAAAGCGCCCACAGACAGTTAGAGCCTACGTGACCACCTGTGAGTGGGCTATATGTAGTCCGCCATTCAACCCCGGCTTGATAAAATGAGTAAGGGATTAGCTGCAGATCGGGCAATTAGACAATCATTGGCGTCATGTACGCTGCCTAAAGGGCAATGGGCGAGGGTGAGAGCGACGGAAAATGGGAGAGAGGGACAGAGAGAGAGAGAGAGAGAGAGCAAAGAGATGGCAGTGTCATTGGCTGTTAAACCTAGGGCGACAGCCAGCCAATTAAACCGACTTCAGATCAGTTGACAGAAATAAGGTTCAGGTGGCTTCTAAACAGATCCTTGAATCGACCCAAGAGAGACAAAGGATGGTCCAGCGTCTCCACACTGGATGAGCCACATCCAACCTCAAAAGAGTACCGAGAGAGCCGTTTCCTGTCAGCCATCATCTTACTCTTCATATCTAACATTAGCGATGACTCATTACTTAAAAAGATGGAAGATGAGGATAAAAAGTATCAATAGCAATGGACACAACGTTTCTTTCACCTAGCCTTCCAGTTTGAACAGTTTATACCTTTTTTTTGTTCTGTCTCTTGTTTTGAAAGCACCAAACATCGAGTCCCTAGCACACATTTACACACACACACACGATCACTTATTTAGTGCTTGTAAATGAAGAATGTAAAGATTATTTCAAACTAAAGGAAAAAGCTGTGTTTTCTACATACAAACAGCAAGAAGCAAAAACAGTAAATCAGCCCACCTTGAAGGCCTGACAGTGAAGAACACAGTGTGGACCACAGTCAGACATTTGCCCTTCATACAGGTTACTGTTGTCAAATTCATCTAAAACGCGCCTGTGTGCTTTAAGAAAATGGATTATCACATGTGAAACTGAAGGCCCCGATTAAATTTCTTACCTTCTCTGGGTGTTTTTTTGTTTTTGTCGGACGCTGAAGGTGGTGATGGGGAGGAAGAAGGGATGCTGACTCGAGCGCCTCCCAACCACCAAGCAACCTGTTTCAATATTCATGACATTACATCATCGCTGGGAGGGCCGGGGCTGCACGGAAGTGAAGCTGTACGAAAGAGACTGCTCTTATTGGAAGAAACGACCCTTCTCTCTCTCTCTCTCTCTCCCTTTCTCTCTATCTCATTTAAAATTGGTTGTAGCCACTTGCTACTGTACATTAACCTTGTATTTTACTTTTCTTGCCTGTATGGATTTGAACTTACCTCTAGAAAGAATGTAATTGTTACTAAATTTTATATTTTTTTATTAACACTGTATTTTAGAAGAACAATGTGACTAAGACTTCAATGGGCATTATTGGATAGCTGACAATAAATGATTAGCCATGGGAATTGATCTCGAATAAAAGAATGTACAGCGTATTAAGGATGTTTGGCAGGAAATATAATTGACTTTGGTTTTCAGTTTTTGTCCTATTTTTGGATCAGGCTTTTCAAATTAAGAGCACATGTGAAAAACCGTGTTTGCTCTCTTGATATTTATTTCACTTAAATTTAATGATCTGAATCATTACATCCTTGTGTGACTTGGATTTTATTTTTAAAATAATAA
>JAPZDV010000025.1:18238264-18252704 GCA_029814665.1 Acanthurus lineatus
ATTTTTAAAATAATAAATTTGGGAGGTTTTATGTACAGCACTAATGACTCTTTCAAAAAATTCAAAAGCATGTCAGTTTTTATATTATTTCCTTTTGGCACTTGCTTTTTTTCTCACATCTCTCATCTTTCTTAAAACTGAAACTGAAGCTGTTGCACAACTTATTTCTACAAATGCCCAGAAATCATTTGTCATTCTGTACAGTGTTTTGAGAGGGGATACAAGGCCTTGTTTAATGTTGTCAGGGGATACATAAGTAATTTAATGGAGCTCTGCCCACCATCATTGCTCCTGGAATGTGTTTGAATGAGTGTTGTAAGGAGATGGAAATGTCAAATTGGAGTTCATACGATTTGAAAACAGGTTCATGTATGAGTTTTTCCAAAGGAAATCGACCATGTATTCCGTTTGGAAACAGACTCAGCTCTCATGAGTTCCTATTAAAGTCAAGGCATTTTTCATTGAATTACATTACCTTATGCCAGACCCATCGCACCAGTCATTTGGAGCTTTTAATTCTTGGGCCTGTGCCGATAAGATAAAGCACACACATACACACATGCACACACAGTCACATATGGAATGGCTCAGGGTTGTTTAATGGTGCACCACTCCACAAGCAGGCAGACTGGTGTTGCATGTATCACCCCTGTGTGATTAAGTTAACAACTAAGTTTGCAGACAGTGCCAGGGATTGACATGGATTGAAAGTTAGGATTTGCTCTGCTCTAAAAGTTTTATGGCATGGATTTAAGCTTCTGTCAAGGCTTCAGTGAGCACAGCTCTTAGTCTCCTACTGTACCTCTGTGCAATCCATTTGCTTTTATCACTGCAGGCTTTTACAACACCATATCTTGATCCGTGCAGGCAAGAATGCTCTCTGTTGTAATCACACTCTAATTGCCAGACAAGATGTTGCAGGGCTAATCAGTCAGCTTTGGACAAGAATGACGATCCATTTTCTATGAATGGGATAACAGATGTTGGGGGTCTTGCACTCACTGTCACAGTGGCACACACACAAACACACACAAACATGCACACTCACCACTTCCCCCACCTATCCCCCTCCTCCACCCTAGGACTGTTCAATCATTTGTTTGCATTAAAGTGACAGATGTCTGTATTATGGATGCTCCCATGTGCCAGACATGATTACTGACTCTGCTTTGTCTGAGGTAAAACAAAAGAAAGTTGTGTTTGGCTGAGAAACTCATTTTGTGCTCTACAAAAAAAATCTGTTTCTTTGATGAAATGTGAGTATGAATCCTTATATACCTTATCTTTTTAATTGTTTGCATAGTTTAAATTCATCAAGCAGATTAAATCAAACAGATTTGTACTCCATAATTAATCCATCTGGATAAGAAACACAATTTGTTTTTCATTCAGGAGTGAACCACCTCATCTTTTTTTAAAAAAAAAAACAAAAAAAAAACAGATCTACAAACAGATAAACTTGATACAATAATATGCCTGTATTTTGTTCCATTTGAGACTTACATAGGTGTCATGTTAGTGCTGTGTACTGTACAGGGTTGAAGTCAAATTCAAACTGTCTTTTCAGTCCTGTATCCTGCACCATACACTAAAGAGAGAGCATGATCAGCTGTGTGTCTGTGTGTGTTTGTGCCGATGTGTATGTGTGAAGGATATCCATCTAAAAATATCAGCCTCATTTGTTTTACACTCCCAAGTTTCTCTCTAATTCTCACTCTCTCTATTATTCACCAACAGCCATACCACAGATCATTACCGTAACACCATGTGTAGACGGGGATCCCAGACACTGTACTTATTACTGTGTATATATAGTCCAGATTAATCTGCAGTGTTCATTGTAGTTTCCATGCAAGCTTTCATATTTGTGTTAATCTGTAAGGCACAGTGGTATCTAAAATTGTTTCACATAACATCACTTAATCTTTCTAATAGGATTTCCTATTAAATGAGACTGTTAGGAGGACTGGCAGCCATAGCAGGCCTCCACACTGAGTTTTACATAGAGATTGCTGTGTAAAAGCAAATGTGTCTGCAAATAAACAAACACCAGGGGGGACCAACTCATATAAAAGGAGTCATACAGAGATTTTTTTATAGCTTAAAAATTCATTAAAAATCCACCTTAAAGGCATTAATACCATGGATGAGGTAATGAAATCACATAATCACTGAACTTTAAACTTCTTCTGACAAGCAAGCAGTGGAGCTTTGTGGAGCTAGTGCCTTGACAGTGCAGTAGGTTTTTCTCATGAGTTATAAAATACACTTCTGTCTCTGGTCTCAGTTGTTTTGTTCCAGATGTCAAGTGAGTTTCTAAGAAGGCAAGAAAATTATTACTTTGCTGTAAATTCCATGAGGGATTCACTGAAGGGGACAATTCTGAGACAAACAGAAAAGCTGGCAAACTAAATGCTGATGCATTCTTCTGAATCCTGTCTTTACTGTAACAATGCAACGATGCATACAGGACAGGACATAAAACCAACACATAGCACATTAACTGGTATACTGTCTTTATACCATAGGGCTAAGGATGCTAAGCAAGCAAATCTGATATTGTTTTCATTATAAAATGTGTAATGGCTTGCTATTGGATTAGCACTGCATGAATTTAAGTGCCAATGCAAAATCTTTATTTGTCTACCAGAAAGGGCTGGGGGAAAGGGCTGAAACAGTTGGAAGGATGTAGGGATACCATCCAAGAGAAAGGTTGCTGTTGAGGTTATGTTCTTCTGTTTCTGAGTTGTGAAATTATTGCTCCAAGTTGAAGAATAACACAAACCTCGTCCTCATCCATAATACCCCTCTGCTGGTGGAGGCCTCCCACTCATAAACTCGGCAGGAGGCATGTGCACTCACATAGAAATGTGTTTCTTAATCCTCCCTATCTATTACACAAGCACATACACACGAATGAAACCTCCACTCACTAATTCACCCACTCACACACATATCCACTAAAACAGGATCTAATAGTTTATTGCACTGGTGCTGTTTCCCACCTATACCCAGCTGATTCGAAATGAAGCAGGAGGAGGGGATGCAGTGGATGGGGGTGGGAGGTCTTTGGGAGGATGAGGGGGTAAGGGGGGGTCAGACAGCTGCTGTGTACAGTTACCATGGAAACCTTTGTCTAACTTGAGAATTGGAGAGATAAGCTGTGCTATAAATCTAACTTTAAGAGATTTTTCTTTTTTCTTGCAGTCAGACGTGTTGCCAGAGATTTAAATTACAAGTGAAGGAGACGAGCAACATATGATTTGAGGCATTCTAGTGATGACTCCACCCAGCCACACCTCTACACTGCCTCCACACCATTGCAGACTTTATTTGCATTAACATGTCATGCTGAGGGGGGAGGGGCCCTTTTGAAATTAATAAAACATTGAAGGTTGATAGTTTTAACTGGCAAAGAAATGTCAGAGAAAGAAGGAGTGAAGCTGAATTGCAACAGCACAACATTTCACACCAGGATTTCTTTCAGTGTTAAATGGTTTGGGAAAGCCAGTCAAAACATTTCAACATATTAAACTCAGTTTGTCTATTTTGGCTTCAACAGTGATTGAAAAAGTATTCAGGGTCATTTTTCAAGTAAAAGTATCATCACCAGCATATAAAAATACTCCATTACAATTAAATACAAGTCCTACATAAAAATCCAACTGAAATGAGACTCTTTTTTTCTATTAAATGTATTTCACAATCAAAAATTACTAATTAGGCTTCAATGCCCCTCTCAGATTTTAAATTTGGTATGCTTTTGAATTATTATTGCTGATGCTTTACTTTGCAAGCGGTGGTTTAACATTAGTTCAAATTTGGTGGAGCAGTAAAATAATAAATAATAAATAACAAAAGCATTAGTGTTAGAGGGTTATCTCATACTTAAGCTTCCTGTGTAAAATAAGCTTTGGTACACTACGAGAACATTACACTGTTAATTATTCAGAGATGCCTCTAAAAAAATTTTTAATGATTATTTTCTCCTCAAATCATAAAACTTGATGGAGGTTCTTTATCCTGAGATTTCATTCCCATCGTTACAGTGGATGGTTTAAACTGTTGGGAACACAGTGAACACATTGTGTAGTAACTGTGATACTTATTTACTGTAATGTAACCATAGTACCCCCTAGTGTTGGAAAGCTATACTGCATATCTGTTACAAATGTCTCTTCCCAACAGCTAAAACACTCTAGTCACCCATGCTAAAACTTTTTCTAGATTGACATAAGATCCTTTATATATATATATATATATATATTTATATCCTTCATCATGTATAACACGAGATATTTATATATCATAAAGAAGAAATTTAAAGAAAGTGGCACAACATTTGTAGAGGCATTCAGTTTAATTAAATTTGAAGAGATTTCAAAGTTATGATAATTTAAAAAAAACACACAGAAGCAATGTGGACGTATAACTGTCCGAGCTAACAAGCTGGGAACATTCCCAATTGCGCAGTGACAAAATATCACAATGTAATATGTACAACACAAAAAGAACACAAATACACAGACAAGCACTCTTAAGCTAGATGGAACTTGGTATTTACATGAAAATAAATAGAAAGAACCAATAAATAACATCAAAATGCATTGGTTGATGGAGGACATAAAGCTTGATTTGCTGATATAGAGCCCACGGCTTTATACTCTATATACTACAGGCAGAGCAAAGTTATTCTTCATAGTGGTATAACATACACAGTCACTATAGAGGTTCACCAGCTCTTTTTGTATATAAATCATAATCCTTATCTTTTTAATCCAAATGTTTCCCCTGATAAATTTACATTCAAGCCAGCTCAGGACACAGATTAAGCCTGAAAGCTTCAACACAAAAGATTTTTGACTGAAGATGGGAAGAAAATGGCGCTTAAGGTAGGCTTAGTTAACTTGAGAAAAACTGGCTGTCAGCTGGTTCTGAACCCAGAACACCACCGCTTCTTTGTTCGGCACGCAACATTTTCACCAGCATGTAAGACACACAACGACATCAGAGAGGATATAATATAAAAAAGACAGGTAAACATCTGCAAAGACAAAACTCCACCAGCTTCTCTGTCAGAACGGGAACATTGAGAAAATCATCAGGTCCATCATTTCTCTGGATAATATTCATTACATTTCATTTCGTTACACAGAAGTAAGGACATATAAAACCTTTTATGAATGTATACAGAAATAGAAAATCAATATTTTTATTGTCTATGAGCTACACTTCATGATTATTCCATCTTTGACCAGTCAGGGAAAAATCCCATCTAACTCTCATAGGATTAAAAATCTACTGTTATTTTCTATTTCTGTGTACATCTTACCTCTGGGTGTTGTTCTATTTACTCTCAATAATGGGGTGAAAGGTCAAAAGTGAGTTCACAACTTTAAATAAATAAAAAAAAAATAAGAGAACTGCAGATGTGTCTGTGAAGTGTAAACTTAAATCTCACGTAACACTGATAAAAATTTAAATAAGATAAGGACAAAAATTATGTTATACTGTACATTATCATCAGTTTTATATCTGTAAAGGTGAACAACAAATATAAATTATAAATTGACTTGTTTGTGCATGTGTAACAATGTGTATTCCTGTCTCAATACAGCAGTGTTTGCTAATTACAAGTGTATATAATTGTTTTTAAGCAGCTCAGGCGCAGTTAATGTGGCTTTCCGAACATGCCAAACAGGCCAGGTTTATTCTGATTCCTTTTCACGCTCAGTTTTTAGTAGCTGAAGCCACTTTTTGAGCCAAATTAACAGAACTTGGCACCACAATAAAGAGAAGGAATACTAACAACTCTTCCGCTCCGTACACTACTGTATTTTGGGTTATTTGTGACAAAGATCATCTTAGGCAAGACCTTTGACACCTCTTACTAACAGAATGATCCTCTCTCAACACAAACCTTATCTACAACAACTCAGATCATGGCTTAAATAAACACATCACACATTAAAGCATCCATCCATCGAAATTCTTTTTAAATTAAGTCCATCATGTTTTAGCACTCTCAACCAAACCAGAACCCAAAGCCAGGCCCTACCTCCCTTCTACCTATTTCACTCCTTCCCCTCTAATCCCTTTTAGCTCTTCCTTTCCTCTTTCTCCTTCCAGAGTTCTCCTGGGGCTTCTCCTCTTTGCTTCCTGTCACCACTGCTCCGTTGGCGGCCTTGCTGAGCCCGTTGAGGGTCCCGTTAGAGAGGGCCTTGCCTGCTTTAGAGGAGGAGGAGGCGTCGCGCCTGGGCTGCTGGCGGCGGTAGGTCTGATAGTAGAAGTTGCCGAAGAGGATGATGAAGGTGATGGCGTAGCAGATGAGGGAGTAGTGCATCCAGTGGGGGAAGTCGCAGTTGACGTAGAGGGAGAGGGCTGTGTGGCCGATGGTGACATGGAACTGAATCTGAGACGCACAGAGAGAAACAAACTCACTTTTTTTCGCAACTTACAATTGTTTTACACCCTTTAAAAATGGCTAATTCCAAATGTGTAAAAGAATACATTTCTATTGGAATTAGCTATATAATGAGGTAATATCTCACCATCTGGATGATGGTCAAGTACTTCTTCCACCACAGGTACTTTTGGATCTTAGGTCCACAGGAGGCCAGGCCATAATACAGGTACATAAGGACGTGGATTGCTGCATTCATGTGTGCACCAAAGAATGCTGCAAAAAGAAAAAAATGTTTTGTCAAGCTAATTATGGTGCCAGAACACAACTTAGTAACTTAAATTTATTTTCTATAAAACCCTTATTTTACTTTTAATGATAATATTGTTAATTGAGAATAATTTCCAGGCTGCAGTAATACACAGTGGTTAACAAGATATAGTTTGTCAAATTGTGCACTATAATTGATCATTTATTTAAATCTCTGCCGGGTGTTTTAGTGTAAATCTGACTTAAATAAATTAAAACCCCAAGGGCCCCTTGGCACAAAAAAGCAAAATAGCACATAATAATAATAACATAATAACACAGAAACCAAAACTCCTTTTGACTGAGCACCTTGACTCTCCAGCAACAAATGTTACAGTCATTTTAAATGGAAGTTTCTGCACGGCTTCAGGTCATGCACCATTTGGTAATCCAAGCATGACAGCTGGAAAATAAGTGGAGGTCAATGGCTCCCTGAAAAAACAGGTAATCAATCCTACAACTTATTGTACACCATGAAAATGTGTGCATAGCATGGTATAGGCAGTGTTATAGTAAAGGCACTCTGCAGGCATTTTGGCAAACATCCCCAGGCTGTTGTTTCAGGCTGACAATACCAGGCCTTTATCGAAATGAATGGAGAGGAAGCCATGATTTCACTGTCAATGGTCACTCTGACATACAAACTGCATATATAGAGTATCCAGTCAAATCTGGTAAAAACCACTTAAACACAAAGTTTATTCAAAATATATATTTAAAAAAATAATAATTTCTTTCCACAAGTTATACCTCTACTACTTGAGCAGTGTTTCATAACACCACCATCTTGGTGGTGTTCTGTCCAGTGTAGCTACATGATATATTATTTGGAAAGAATAGGCATAGGGCTTGAAGTAGAAATGTACTGAAGCTACTCACACTGTCCTCCTGCCACCCATTTGATGCCGATCCACCAGAGCGTGAACATGGTGCAGTGGTGGTAGACGTGCAGGAAAGTAACCTGGTTGAATTTTTTCCTCAGAATGAAAAACACTGTGTCCAGATACTCGATGCCCTTAGAGACGAAGTACCACCAGAGAGCGCCTGCCACCTGTCTCAGACATGAACAAGAGAAATGGGTTAGAGGGAGGAAACAGGCACAGGTGGAGGAAGGACATGGAAACCGACAGGAAAATACAGACGGCTGGAGAAATGGAGGAGTTGATCTATGGGAAGCCTAACTCTTGTCTATTCTACAACATCTTTATTCTAAGAGTCACCTGAAACCAACTTGACTTTGTCACATGTAACTGCGTCATGGAGCATTAGGAATGAAGGTGAAACCAAACACCTTCCATTATCCTTCATCCTGCTTGCACTTTTTCTGATTACAGGAGCAGGGTCTAAATAAATGGAAGCCGATCATGTTTCTAGAACCACTGCAGCTAAAGCTTCACTGAAACACTGACGAGGGTTTTCTAAGGCGTTTAGTAGAGCACTGTAGTAAAGATAGATTTATCTGGGAAACAGGTGACATTAGGGTTAGGGTTGACAGTAAATTAGCAAAGCTTTTTTGTTCCTTCTGTAGGCTAATTAATTCACAGTCAGGAACAGTACAAGTGTTAGTGATATGAAAAATAATGCGGCAGGTAAGGTTCAATCACTTGTAGTTTTGTATTCAAAACAATTGAATGTGTGTGCATATGTCTTGATGCATGTGCCAGCACTCACCCTGACTTCATTGGGGTCGTCTGAATAGTCCACCGGTTGACAAATGTAACTGTAGCTTGCTGCCCGTGCAGCCATAAACAGCTAGAAAAGCGAAAAAAACATCTCTATTGAATCACTGACTTCCACAGTTTTTCACACATGCAGTTAAACAGAAGTACATCTAGTTAGTCATAAATAGTAACTCACCTCTTTAAAGATAAAGAAGTTAAGGAAGACCATGCTGAAGTTGTAAACAATGAGGGTTTTGCGGAGCTGGAAAGGCTCTCTGTTCTTCATGTATTTGGGCCCCAGCCAGAGGAAGAGCAGGTAGGAGGTGCTGATGGCCAGCGTGGGCAGGGGGTTGTCCATCAGAGGCCATTTCTCCACTCGCTTGTCTGTGGAACAGATGTTCTCAAAGCGTTACGAAACAATTTTTAATGTTCTCATTAAACTGACAAAGTGTGGGTTAAATGTTGGGTTATTTAAAGGAGAGCACATTTAAAAAAACATGCTAAATATAGATGAAGAAATGTGCACTCAGGTGACCTGTGTTGAAGTCATTTTAATGTAGATGCCATTGTTCAATGATGAATTTGATATGTTTAGAAAGTGACTTATATTTATGAATTTAAATTAAATAATTTTCATTTAATCACTTGTAAAACATAATTTATCTCAAAAAGGTTCTCACACACTGACTTTCAGACATGACAAAAATATCAGACAATTACCTGCAATAGTTAAGGTCCATTTGTAGAATTCGATGGTGTCATTGATTAAATGTGTAACGATCTCCATGGCGTTGGATGACCTGAAATTTAACAGACAGGTTTAAAAAATGGAGGCGTCTAAACTCTCATCCTTTAGCAGACAGAGCTGAGTGAGAGTGGTGATATCTGTCAGGAGATCAGTAATCAACAGCGTTACCCTAATCTTATTTTAAAACTGGAACAAGAACGTAATTTCATTTCACGCACAATTTTTTAAATGATCAATATTTATGTTGTATTGAGGCCTTAAAGAAAAAAAATCTATGGCCAACAGAAAGCCAGTTTTAAACCTATTGGGGTCTCTGGCCCCATGAGGCCTTGATAGATGCGCTGTAGGCTCCATTGCGCACAAAGGCTGGGAGCACCGGCCGGCAGAGCGCATGTGTCAGCAGATTTTTTTGGGCTTGAGCACGACCACCAGCCAACCTGGTGGCCCTTAAACTGAGGGGGGGCTGTCTCGTGCCCCACTTTTACATTGAAATGGGTCATCTTCCATACGGTGCCAGACTGACGCATCTGGTGATATGTCGAGGTGTGCACAGTCAGACACTCAGTGTGTTTTAATGATCCCGTATAGATGACGCCCCCCTCTTTCTCTCTCCCTCTCCAGCCTGGAGCGGATCAGCGACGCTGCAGCATCTGCTTTCAGTCCTGCGCGAACTGTCCGCATAAACTGCTCTGAGAACAGACCAAACATCACTATTTGAACACATAACAACATGTAATATTTCTCAGAGGCTTAGGCCGATGTATTTACATGGGATTGTCAACCATTTGAATGGCGAATTTGCATTCTGCGGCATGCAGGCAGGCCTTCACCTAGGCTGCATGGGCAGTCCTGTTATCAGTGTGAATTCTACAAAACGCCTGATGGCTTTTCATCATGTTGGCTTATAGATCTCGAGCAGCTTAGGTCTGTAAATAAAAACGAGTAATGCAAATAGAAGATGATATCAACATCAGGACAGGCGACATACAGCAGTCAAAAAAATCGACATTAGTCTCGCCTCCTGCTCCGCGAGGATGAGGATGCTTATTACCTTACCGTGTCGGTGCTTAAAAAATCCGTCTATAATGACATTCAATGCAAGGTCATGCAGTGCGCGCTATCCTGGCTTCCAATCGACTCAGGTTGTTTCCTATGAGTTGATTAAATGTTCCGCATCCGGTGGGAAATAACGGGCCGCTGAATAAACGGCGTTGGCATGAATTTCTCGTGAAGGGATCACACTAGCCTCCACTGCGCGTCTGCTGCTATGAATTCCTCCTCTGATCACCCACAGCACCAGCGGCAAGACAGACGACGCACACTTTACACTTCCGGTTAAACTTTCAAAATATGAGAATATAATAATGCAAAACTATGAGACAATCATGCTAAAATTATTTTATCAATAAAAATAACAACAATATTTCAAATACTTACATGTTTTGTCTATAAAATCATTTAAGTTGAAATTTGAATGTCAAAAAGTTACTTCTCAATAATAAAATATTTTTTTTGTTGAAGTTCAATCTCTGGTTCAGAGATTTCGTATGCCAACCAATCAATTTTATTTGAAATCAGCGTCACTGCATTTCCTGTTTGCTGCTTGTTGTCCGTGTCCAGCTTGATGCAGTTTCGATCCTTTGGTGATAACGAGGGGGATGATGGAAGGATGCTATGCGCATGCGCACAAATGGAGGCGGATGCAGCAGCAGCAGCGCTACATCAGTCTTGTCAAGTTGGACACAACGATTGTACGGCAGGCAAAAGCAGTGCTCTTATTTCAAAATAAAACAATAAAATTGGTGGCCTAGGTGGACAAAAATGACAAAAAATTATCACACAATTTCGACCAAAGCACACTGTAAGTGTGAAACATATGCAAGACAGAACAGTACATTCCGTAAAGATGCATTATGGATACAGCAACCACCAAAATATTTGCAAGTTTATTAGCTTGTTTATTATCAGAGTGTCAAATAGGCCTTATTAATGTTTGGCCCCCAGCTGTTCAAAATACAAGCCTAAACTGCGATTTGTGTCACACAAAAGATCTACCTCTTACATCCTTTATAAATCCCTTCTGCTGCATGATTTTATCAAAGCTAAAGTTCATATGTTCAACAAATACATACTGTATTAAGGCTGAGATGGATGTCGATTAAATAAAATGATTTTATTTTGAAATTCCTGGCTGCAACCCTGCATCTCACTCTGTGTGACTCGACACTCGGTGGATCCTCTGTTGCACCGGCTTCTCTGCTGTCCATTACTGAGCGAGCTATTTGTTGTTACCCATAAATTACATGTTTTCCACCCGTTCCTGTGGCACGGGGATCAGCTGCGCATGCTGTGCAGTTTTTGCGCAAGGTTGATATGCGAAGGAAAATGAAGATTCGCGTCCTGGACTCACTACATTGATGGTCGTGAGCTTCCATCATAGGCCTTATTCTCTGATTGTTGGAGCTAGTTCCTCATGTGAAAATGGTCCGGTGAAATTTAGTTTCACATTACGGCGAATTTTTGCAGTTTTTCAGCGATAAGGTCAAGACTGTCCTTAAAATAAAATGAAGATTTGGAGCACGGAACATGTTTTCAGGTTTGTCGCCCTGTGGTTTATTGTTTAAAAGATTATTCATGAGGCAGAATGAGCTTATCTGTCATTACAGGGGACCAAATTGATGAGACCTTTAATCTCATTAGCCGAGCTAAAATACATCTTAATTAATGAGACTCTGAAGCTGATCTTCTCTTCTGGTCAGTAAATTCCACCTGCTCAGATGGTGAGTCACTATATGAGCATTTGTCATCAGGACTCAGCCACAGCCTCCACATCACAGTTCATTCTAGAGAAGCATGGAAGGGAAGTAGTTACTGTTGCAGTTGAGTTAATAAGGAGAACATGAAACATTTCCCTTTGCAATGTTAGTTAATCAACAGAACACCTGTATTGAGTGTTGATACATTTTGTTTTTCCTCTCTTAAATTTTTGTACTGTTTTGTGTGCAGTTACCCATGGGAGACAGTGATCAAGGCTGCCATGAGGAAGTACCCAAACCCCATGAACCCTAATGTGGTCGGAGTGGACGTGCTGGACCGCAGTCTGGATGAAGAAGGACGCCTGCACAGCCACAGACTCCTCAGCACAGAGTGGGGCCTCCCGGGCATCGTACGAGCGGTCAGTCATCAACACACACACCAACATGTAAAAAAGATATATTTGCAGTACTCATACTCGTGTCAAGTGGTAGTAAGTCTCATTTGACTGCGCTCGCTGTGCATTTTTGTCATTATAGATATTGGGAACCAGCCAAACGCAGACATATGTGAAGGAACATTCTATAGTGGACCCAGATGAGAAAAAGATGGAGCTGTGCTCAACAAATGTAAGTTTATGCTGAGTCCATCTGCCAGCCATGACTTCCATTAGCATTAGTTACACAGCTCATTTAGCAACAGCATTAAAATCTAGCACTGCTACTGGACACACTGTTATATCAAATACGTCATAAAGCACTGAAATGGGCTTTTCATCCTGAAAAGGGAGTGTTTATAAATAAAAGATATTTAAAGGTGATTGTTATTTCCAAATCAATAGTATGATCTGTCTTTGCATCATTTCATTGCATGTTTCCCAATAAGAAGGAAGTACAAGTGTATTTTATTTTACAGATTACTCTCACCAACCTGATTTCAGTGGATGAGAGGCTTCTTTACAGACCTCACCCAGACAATCCTGAGGTGTAAGTACAATGTACACATTATTCAACTCAGCATTCATCACCAAAAATGTCTCTAGGTACAGAGTGTGTGCATAGAAAGATAAAACCAGAATGAGCGAGACTCTGTGTACACTGTTTGTTCATGTCTCTCAGTAACCATGCTTTCTCCCTCCTCCTCAGTACGGTTCTGACCCAGGAGGCCATCATCACAGTCAAGGGGGTGAGTCTGAGCAGTTACCTGGAGGGCATGATGGCGAGAAGAATGTCAGCTAATGCCAGGAAGGTAACGCAAAAGAAATACATCATATTTATGTATACATGTTTGCATTCATTTCATCTTTTGCATGCAGGCTGATTTGCCAGTAATAAAGATACTGCTGATGTTTTCTTTGCATGCTCTCTAACTGGGACTTTAGACTGTCTCTGTTTGCTTTGAGCTGCTCCAAGGCTATTTACTGAACAAAGAGTCAAAGGTTCCTATTTCCAGTGGTGTTCATCTCTCCGTCTCTGTGAATGGCCTTGGTCTCTTCAGTAATCTTCTCTTTGAATCTGTAGGGTTGGGATGCTATTGAGTGGATTATTCAGAACTCTGAGAGAGAGAACGTACCTCTCTGTGACATTTACTAACTCTGGTAACTCTCCTCTTTGCTTCCCTTTGCAACTTTTTTCCTTCAGTATTTACATATTATTATAAGAATGCCTCTCTTCTTTGACTCTCTTTGAACTACGTGAGTCTTTTATTTATGAATGTATGTGTCACATTATGCTAAAGGCTCATTTGTCTGTGCACACAGGACTGCAGTTTCACAGTGACAACTACTTTCTCTGACTACACCTCAAAAAACATCCGGGATTCTCAGCATCTCGGGATTCTCTGCAGCTAGCACTTACACGGTCTGGGAGGTTTTGTAGGGTTTTTACCCCACATCGCCTCTCTCACCTCTGGAGTGCATGCACTGGAAGCTCAGACGGACAGCAAGTGCTGCAGAAGCTGTAAAGTTATCAAGGGTTGTGGGTTTGAGTCTGATAGATGAAGCTCAGTGCTAAGTTGGTAGTTAATAATCCATTAACAATGATTCTAAGTGAAGGAAACATGGCAGTACCCTTCCATGTGTTAAACTAGTTCTACTGCTTAACAAACAGACGGTTTAACATTTAAGGGTGCTGCTGCCAATAGGTAGCATCAATATCATGACCTAACCAGACCTCACTGGTTTAAATGTATTATTACCATTCCAACTTTCCGTTTTCTCTCATACCTTAGCAGAATTGATGTAAATGAGGGATGCAGGAGTTACATGCACACAGTTTAAAGCAAACAAGTTATGGTACAATAACAATATGCAACAAACTTTGTAACTTTCATTTGAACTGATGTACATTTGTCCTCTGCAATGTCGAACACTGGCATCTCCTATAGCAGGAGTTCAAAACAAGAAGTTATTACTGGTGCTTATTGTATTTTATCGAAAGGCACAAACTGTAGATGATTTGGGGGGGGGGGGGGGGGGGGGGGGGGGGGTTGTAAATAAAAATGGGGAGGTATTATAAAAAAAAAAAATGAGATCAAATATTGAACCAACAAACAACCAAAAAAACA
>JAPZDV010000025.1:18252714-18285437 GCA_029814665.1 Acanthurus lineatus
CCCCCCCCCCCCCCCCCCCCCGCCGCGGGGCGCCCCCCCCCCCCCCTGAACAAATAAGCTGGCTCGCTATGTATAGAAAATCAGATGACTGCCAATTGTTCCAACCAATTACCCCGAAAACAAAACCCCACTGCTCCAAAAGCCTGTTGTTTAGAAAATACACACTCACCCAGGAGGGTTGTTTTACCCTTTGTATTTTATTGATGGGTAGGATTAGGGTGCGTCTCTAGGTGTGACACCAGAACGGAAGCCCATAAGGGGCAAAACCCACCTTATTTCAGCACCATGGACAGAGTCGGCAGTCACTGAACTAACAACTGCAGGGCAAGGGTGGGGTTTTTTTTGGAGCGACGAGCAATTGTTCTCTGGATAACAGGCCGTTGGACAAATGGGCTTTCTGTCTGATGAGACATTTTTCAGACTATTGGGGTTTTGGAAAAATGGGCCATCAGAACAGTTGCATTGCATTGTGAAAATGTATAGCTTTAGATAGATAGAACATCAATGAAATTATATTGTTTATCTTAGATTAAAAAAAAAGATGGGAATGTATCGTTTGCATTGCCTTCTTCTGCTGCTGTCACAGCAACAATACACTGGCATTATTTGGATGTAAAATAAACGGTTAATATCATCTTAAACCAGCAGATTTCTCACTGACGTTACGATTTGATGAGGACAACCAGGATGACATATTCAGTTTTTGTGATCAGTGTTGAGAAAAATTAGATTGATTCTTTTTTTGGGCAGAATCATTCATTTATATTGACTTACAATGATGTCCTGTGTATCATTGCTTTGACAGCAGTAACAGGCCACATTCCATGCCTGTGCCAGTCTCATACATGATGTTTTCTCTAATGTTTAACTACTCCACAAAAAACTACCTTTACACCCTGATCAGCAGGGCAGTACTGTATGTGCAATGCCACAGTGGGACATGCACAAATTTACACTGAGTCATGTGCTAAATCATGTTTCTTAAAAAAAAAAAATTATATTTACATTTTATTTGTATCCTTTTTATTTCTAAACATGATGTAACCAGCAGAGAAATATTACATTGTTTATATCATGTTTCATGCAAAAAAGTAAGTTGCATTTGCTTTGTTAATTTTAACTTTAACTGTTCTCTTACTGCAACAATTAAAACAATTATTGGAGAACATCGCATTTTGAAACATGTGACCAAAAGTGTTTGTTGCTTATCAAACTGAGCTTATTGTTTATTATTAGTTGGCCTCCACACTGGATTTCTTCTGGTTTAATGAGGTTTACTTGTATTTAGGCTAATTAGTGATTTCACTACCGCTATACAAATGGAATAAGGGGCTCTCACAACCAACTTGCAGTTCATCTTTTGTCCAATAGAGAGCACAAGTTTGCTGTGAGCAACAGGCAAAGGAACAGAGGAGTTGTTGTTCACCTCAAACAGGGAGCCCCTGTGCATTTTGACTAACTGATGGCAGAGAAGACACAGAAGTCATTTTCATTTATTTATTAAACAGAACATAAAAAGAACGCATTGCATAGCATGCCATATACATCAATCCTCACTGAGCAGTGACAGAGGAAAGTCAGGGTCAAATTGCACATTTATACCAATATTTCCATCCCCTCAAACTCATTAGTGCAATCTGAGCCACTTGCCAAAATCTCAATAAATAAATAAGTAAATTCAATCAGCTGGGTGTTTAAAAAAATGATGCAGGAGGCTACAGAAAAAAAAGATCATTCAGACAGTCAACTTTGGTATGAGCTTCAGATCTTACAAAGCACTCTTCTGTGAATGAGACATCATGATAAAAAAAACAGCATCAGGATCTGTAAAGATATCAAACAAGATTACACTGTACCGGTTTCAAGTTTCATGATAAGGCACACGCCATTGTTATACTGACTGTGATATTTTTGGTAATACTGCACTCAGGTGCTGCTGCTACAGCAGCCACAGCAGAAAATGAACACACAATTAATAATAAAATAATAAAAAAAATCTGATCAAATCCTTAGAAAAGTGAAAAACAACAAAGACAAAATAGAAAACATACCGTGGTGTGTCAAAATATGAAAGAATCATCACTTTTATGAACAAATACAGACTCCCTTGCTTACATTCATTTTCCTTTAGGTACTGCAGCAACTTAGGCTACCTCTCCCTGTCCTACTGCAAAACGCAAAATAACTTCAAACTAAACGCCAAACACATTGCACCCCCTCCTCATGTGAGCAGGCCTTGTAATACACTCAACAAATCACGATTTAAACATTTAAAAACAAATAAGTTTGAATAATCTTCCTACTTACTTTGGAGGTTTCATTAAAAAAAAACACAATAAACTAAGACTAAAGTCTGACAAGTGAGTGTTCCCTTTATCCCCTGCTCCCCCCCCCCTCTTCCCACATCTCTCTTTTGCTCTTTGTCACATCCACTCACTCTCAACAGTGATCTCTCCCAGGAGCCTCTGCACTCTTTCAAAAGAAACACGATTGCATAATTGTCCCGCTGCCTGAGCCCCCGCCAGCTTTACCCTCAGCTAAATACACATCCAGGAAATTTGGTGCTATTAAACAAAAAACAATATTGTACATTTCTATGTACAGTATGTACAATCAGTTCATCTGGATTTTATTTTCGGGAGGGGGTCAGAAGTTAAAAAGGTCGATGAAGTCTTGAGGTGAGAGGGACATGGTGCAGCTGTCTGGGTTGTTAGCTGTGCAGGGATGGTTTGTTTCCTGCAGGACAAATACACACAACAATCAATATTATTTCATTTTATTATACTTTCCTCTGATTTAGCTTTCTTTAAGTGACACTTTTACTAGTGGTAGCATTTATGTTTGATATCCACTTTGATCGAGTGAAAAGTCAAAAGAGAAATAACACGCTACCTTCCAAAAAAGGATGTGGCAGTGTGTGCAAAAGTGAAGGGTATCACTGTACTGCTCTCTGTGAGGATAGCAGCGGCTCAGCTTAAAGTACATCTTCTTCCACTCCAGGTGACCTTTATCTGACACCATCAGGCGCTTTCGGATCTGAAGGAGAGAAACGCGGACTTTAAGACCCAACTCAAGGACAGAAAAATACCTTGAAATATCTACTTTAATCTCACCTGTCATGAGAATTTCTTCCTTAATTTAGAACTACACGCATAGTTACTGCTCAAAATAGGGAGGTTTAACTAGCATTAGTAGGTAGAGTTCATCCCCACAAACACAAACTAAACCTAAACCACTCTCACCTGTAGGGAAGCTTTACTGTAACGCACTTTAGCTTAAAGCCTAAGAGCATGCTTCAAAGTTCTGTGCGAGGTAGCTGGAGTGTCAAACTCTGCCACCTCCCATTTTCCAGTAGTACATATTGTTTATCAGAGAAGCTTGACCTACTTGTAAAGCATTTTATTGACATGTATGTTGAGTAGACTGCTCTGTTATCTCAACTTAACTGTCACAAATATATAACTTGCAAGTTAAGAAAGGACAATAAGGAAGACAACAAGGATGAGTACATTAGTCTCTAAACATAAATAATAGTGATAAACCAATCATTTTTTACATGCCTGTCTGTCTGTGAAGTGGTATTGGCAGAGTCTTTTCCACAGCAGCCGGTCTTCGGTGAGGGCCCCCAGCTCGGGGCACACCTGGCCCAGGCTGACCAGGTCCCTGCCGTCCGACAGACACTGCATGATGTTCAACTGGAGGCTGGCAGGCAGGTCGGTCAGAGTCATGCCTGTAGATGTGGGCTGAAGGAGACAGGAGGCAAACAAAGGCATTAACATAATGAAAATTAGCATTTAGGTCCTTAAATTCTCATCCCATTTTTTTTTGGGCAGATGTTTACCCTGTTTATCTGGATGCTGTCCAGCTGCTGCTGCCACTGCATTATGTTCTCCATACGGTGTACCCAGATGTTGATGTTCCCAACCAGGACAGACTTTCCCATGTCCTGAACAAGACCACACAGCGAGACGTAGAGTGTCTGCAGCAGCTCCTTGATGGGACGGACATTCTGCTGGTCAACAAGAACTGAGGAGGAGATCAGGAGAAATTCATTAAACTCAACTCAATGTATCGCTCCTATTCTCTAAAAGTGCAGTTGTAAAGCCTGGGTGCTGCAGAGAAATTAGTAGCTGTGAGACTGTGGCCAAACAGTGAAATATTTGTTGTTATTAATCGATAAGCACATCATTGAACCAAATGTTTTGGAGTGGCTGTGCTCTCCTCCTGTGACGCTCATAATATTTGGCCAAGAGGGTTCATAACACCACCTAAACAACCTCAATGTCTGTTTAGCAGAGGGAACATTTAGTTTATACTGTGGCTAGCAGAGGAGTCTGGTGACTCTCAGGGTTTTTCACTGTGCCATTAAAGCACTAAATTTACTCCCAGGCCTTCTTAAGATGTGGTCAGGGCTCATTTACTCACCTATTGGAGCAAACAAGAGCACAGGAAGGCTTCATCTTTGCTACACTTCAATTATGTGTTTATGTCTTTAAGAAAGAACTGAAGTCTATTTCTCTTTAAAAAAATTTGGGAAAAGACTGAAAGAGGGTTGAACTATGCGTCAAAGTATTTTATGTGCTTCTATGTGTGTGTGTGTGTGTGCGTTCAGATAACAATGGAAAGATGAAACCCTGGGATGCATGACAGAGAGTAACAGAGACAGAACTACTCCAATGACTTTAAAAAGAGCGACGGGGCTTACCTTTCTGTACCACTCTCTCGAGAATGTTCATGTAGTTTTTCTGCGCCACTCCGCTGAGCGAGGGGAGCTGGGACTTGGCGATAAGCTCCAGAAGCTAGAGCAGAGAAGGAGACCGAAGAAACAAAACATAAATTACATCCCATCGACTGCGGAGACTCTCTGTTCCGTTGCCTCATTACTTAATGTTTGTTATGCTGCATTCTTACAAAGCCACTTGCACTCTTAACAATAAATGCTGCCTAGAACCAAATCTGGAGCTGTTCCACCTGGTCATTACTTTCAAGCGAAGCTGGATCCAACCAACATATAACAGCATTCTTGGCTCTTAGTCTCTTTAGGGGAAGAAGCTACTGGAAAGGTGCTGGACAACGGCCCAGGCTGTCAGCAACGTCGGCCTCCGCAAACAAGCTTTTAATCATTTGACTCTTGATCCTCCTGTCATGTGAATTAGCTGAATAATTTGACAGGCTGTGCGATCACTTGTGCGCCCATGCACGCTTGTGTGTGTTGGGTGCACGTACGTATGTCTGCGGGGTTGTTGCCGTTGGCCGGCGGACAAACAACCAGTTCTAGGGTGGCATGTCTGGCATCTGACAGATGCTGTGACATCATGGAGAAACTCGAGATCCCCCTCCCCTTGCTCAAGTCTGCCCGGACCATGTGACCTTTGTCATCGTATCAACATATTGTGGGGTACTTTCCGGTAAACTGGAGAAGAAACTTAGCAGTGCTAATATGTCAGCTTTGGAAGAGATTACATTAAAAGTTGATGAGTTTGGGAGTCTTACTAATATTTTTAAACTACATTTCTTCTCTCCAACATTCTCAGCCTCCCTGTCTGTTTTGACCAAGTTTAAGCCGTTATGCGCCCTCCTGCCTCCCTTTTTTCATTCTTTTCAGCTCCATTCCTAAACCCTAATCCCATGCCCTTCTTCTTTTAGCAGCTCATCAAGTGTTCCTCTCTTTGTAGAGCAGCCGGGCAGAACAATGTGCGTTTCCGTATCTACTTTTAGCTCCCTCTGTTTGCTACACTGCTCTTCATAGCTTGGCGTGCTGCTCATACTTTTCCACAAACACTCCAATACTATTCAAAGTGCTGCATCTTCTTGTTCCTGTATAAATGGGGCTGCTGATATGTTAATTTTAAGGTTCCTGTCTCCTTGAGTTAACCTCCAATTGTCTGCTCTGAGAAAAAAGTTAAATGAAGAGTTAAATGAACCCACAAATGCCATCAGACACAACCAGTGAAGAGCGGTGACCTAGGACACTGTGTCCGGACCAGACGCTAGTGTTACACAGCCGTATTGTTCTTTAGGCTTAGCACACTACACTGAACTTGTTAGCTGTAGCCTGCACTAAAAAAGGTCAATCCAAAACTTCAACAGAAACAGACACAAATGGCCAACTATCTGTGGAATGTTATGTGTAAAGAGATTGAAAACTTATACATATTACAAAGCTCATACACTATACTAGCTTTTATGACCATAAATAAAAACAACAGAATAACTGTAAAACATGATCCCCTACAATAAAAGATCAATTTTTCCTCCTGGCCAGGCCTGAATTTTAGCATCCCATCACTTTTGTCGCAGTTTGGCTTAAAAGAGACTGAGTAGTTGGAGAGAGAATAGTGGCAAAGGATGAGTCAGAAAGGAGAGCAGGACACAACACAGAGGGAGACGGCCAGACTCTGGTAGAGTGTGTGTGTGTGTGAGTGTGTGTATGTTTTGGGGCCTGAATCACCTGACAACCACCGGGTCTGGTTTCATAAACCCCTGTCGGGTGGTCGCACCTCACCGCACAGCTGTCACCCCCCTCAGCCCCCCTCCCCCGCAAACTCACCCCCATCGGCACAGGAGAACAAGACCACATGTAGCCCTCAGCTCACATGGGAGCACATGTGGCAGAGCTGGTGTTTGGTTCAGTGTGGGGACACTGTGGCGTGGAGGAGAAAAGCTCCAAATTCCACAAGGTGATTTTCTATTGATTTCCCATGATGCAATTACATTATTGATTAAGATATAGGGATGTCGATGATGTCACACAACCCTTCAGTAGATATTTCTCACTGAGCCATTTGGCATCCCTGGTTTAAACATTATAGACTTTGTGGGAGGTTTTTCAGGGTCCAGCATTCAACATAAGAAATGCCTTAAGTTACTGCACAGGGTAACAAATAGGAATTGATTTTGACTGCAGCTTTGCTTTAATTTAGTTTAGGGATTCTGAATTGCTTTATCAATCATATAACAGCAAAATGTCACGCAGCACCACACATACACTCCCTGGGCCGGTCTCATCACCACTGAGAGACTCTTGTCTGCAGAGCATTGATAAGAGCCCGGCAGATGCCTACACACCCTTTTAACCTTAACTCCTTCTCCACCACCAACAAAACATTAACTAGAGGAAGGGAAACAAAAGAGACAGAAGAAAACTGAAAGAAAACAAAGAGATGAGGACTCACTCTGACAACGTAATTAAATCTCCTCGTGTCCTTGATGGCGCTGCAGAAATCTAAGCGGTTGAAGGCCTCTCCCAGTGTACAATAACCGTGGCGCTGGGAGAATTTAATTATCAGGGTATTAGATTGCGATCCTCGGCAGGAGTATAGAGTTTTCTCAGCATGTTTACATTAGCAATGACGATATGAAAAGTTGATGTGAAACTAAATGAGTTGGTTTGTTACCTCCTTGGTGCTTCCTTTATGAACATAAATCCACTTTTCCCTGTGGAAATCTGTGAGAAAACAGAGTGTTTATATTAGTGGCCTCCCCTCATTAAGCAGCTCATAAGCATTGTGACAAATGCACATGCACGCATCACAAATATGATACAACATCAGAGTCGGGGTGGTTATTGAGATGAAGTTTATGAAATGATGGAAAATTAATCAGAAACAATATTATTAGGGAAGAGTTCCCCTCATGAATCTTACATAACATCCTCATGAGCCTCTCCGGCTATTTTTTTTTTTTTTGTCCAAAACCTAACTTCAATGTATTATTGCGTGATTTATAACCCCAGACATAAAATAACAAAATGTTATCCTCTGCATATTTATACAATAAGCCGGTATGTTTGGCTTTTTCACTGTGACTCACAGGGGACCTTGGTGTTGTTGTTCATTAGGTCTTTTTTCCTCTTCTTGGCAGCCATGTCATAGCTGAGAGAGAGCAGCAGGTTCTCCTTGTTGAAACACTCCTCCTCCTCAGCTTTGCAGAAGCTGAAAAAACACCAGTTCCCATATTTCATTACAGCCATCACTTCACCAGTTTATCTCAGCAGACAGCACACACTATATGCACCACTTTACAAGCTTTTTCTATGTTGTCTTCTATAGAGAACACACTCTGGCATCAAGTCCAACATATCTGATGTATATTCCTAGCTGTCTTTGTTGTACATGTGCTCTAACTGTAACCTTCGGCCATGTTACAGACTTTCCGTGTTAGAAGTCAGTGGAGTCGCTCTGGAAAGTGGACAGACTTAACAGACGTTTGTTAATCCACTCACTTGTTGTGAGGTTATTAATAGCAGTGATTAGCCTGGAAAAAAAAGAACATGACCCCAGAAAAACATGACGGCGTAGGCCTCCTGACTGTCTGTCTGTCTGTCTGTCACCAGCCTGCCTTTGTTCTCAACGCTGTTTTGGCCTTCCTCCATTATTATTTACCCCTCTTGCCACCTCCGTCTTTCTCTAACTAATAAGTGATGGCGCATTTAAGAGTTTTACATTTTTAATGCTGTTGTGATGGAGACAGCGACATTTCTTTTTCTCAGGACTTGTTTAATGACCAACCTCTCCACGGAGACATTGTTGTTTTTGTCGTCTGTTGTCTTTTTCCATCCTTCCTCGGTTTTAACCCAACTCTGACCAGGTGACCTCCAGTCCTGTCCGAGGAAAGGCATCCTGGTTCGATGACTCTGAGCTAAAAATTTCTTTTAAAAAAGTATCAGGAAATAGCCCCTGATAAAGTTAAGATGTATCCCTTCCTCAAAGTCTTTTGTCTTGGACGTGTTTCTGGTCTACACTTGACATTGCGCAGCTCGTCTTATATCCTCAACTCAGAACCCGGAAATACACGAGACCCGCCCACTTTGGAAACTTCCCTGCAACACGTGGCTTTGTTTATCAACTCAAGCGTTGCAAAACCTCCTGGAGAGAAGCGGAGAGGTAACAAAAGTTTTCATGACACGGAAATGGAGAGGCAGAGGGCACCAAGGACATGCATTTTGGAGTATTTTGACACGATGAATCTCATCGGAAAGCATGTTAACGTCCTGAGAGACAGTTATGTAACCATCCTTGCTGTGATCAGGGTGGACATGAACCACATTGACTTAAATATTATGCTTCTTAAAGATACTTTAAGTCATTCGAGATAATTGAGTATTTCCAACCCAATGTACTTTAACTCTTTGCCCTCACGTGTAAGCTCAATCTACTTCTTGTATTGAACTGGCAGATTCAAAGAAACATAATATCACCACAAACGACTGGGATTTATTTTCAGTCCCTTTGTGTTTGTTTTGCATCTTTGTAGTTGATTTGAGTAGCTTTTTATTTTTGTGTATTTGTAAGTCTCTTTGTGCTTGAATGTTAAGTATAGTTCTGTTGTGTTTTCTTTATTGTATTTTTTCTCTCCTCATTCGTTCTTTATTTCTTGTCACTTCCATCTTGTTTTTCATATCTTTGTGCTCATTTTGCAGATATATTAACAGTCCTAGTCAAACATACATAGAAATTGCAATAACAGTGTTTCCCATTACAGTTTTTAATTGTTAATGGTTGATCTAACAGGTGCTCTATGGGGCAGATAAAGGTACAAAGAACAGAAACCCAGGAAGTCATCTTCAAAAAGAAATTGATACTCACAACCACAGCAAAAAGTGAAGACTCTTGAGACTCAGTCTTCAAATGAAACACTAAATGGTTTTTATTCTTAAAGATCTTGGCAATTAAGTCTTAAGTCTTCATCAGAGTTCAATTGTCTGATGCTTTGAAAATAAAAAAAATTATAAAATAAAGCTTAAATACTTAATTTTATTTTTTTTGTATGTACCACTTTACATTGAGCAAGACTTCTTGGTTTTTATGTTAACAGTAAGTACACATTCAGTAAGCATTCGACCCAGACTTATCAGCACTAGCTTTATGTTATTGTAAATATTAAGATAAAAACTCAATTTAGCCTCACAGAAATGTGACTGCTAAGTCCCCTGATTCTCAGTTACTCATGCTATTATAAATAGATCAAGTTGTCCTTCGGTTTCCTCTGGAGTAGGGTTGCATCGTGGATTCCATGGGAGTGTGTGTGTGTGTGCAGGGGGGTTTACCATTGTATTTAAATTTTCCCAGAACAGCACTAATTGTTTATTCTGGACTGTGCCACTGTGGATAATGATAACTAAGTCTGTCCAGGCCACTGGGTCAAGTCTTATCAGCTAAATTAAACACATGACATATTTACACACACACATCTGTAAGTCTTTTGAGAATAAAGTTCAGAGTTTACTTCTGTTTGTTATTGGCAATAATGTTGATTCTCATGTCATTTAACCTTGTTCCTTCATAAGCAATTACCATAAAGCTAATTCAAAGGGTAAATGTTGCCATCTTCATTGTTGTAATAAAAGACCAGGAAGTGCTTTATATTGAATGTGTTATCAGCATGCGGGAAGAATGACAACAAAAGCATCAATGAGGAACTGCTGTTAACGTCTCATGTAAAACCGACCCGCTCTGATCAGTGATGTCATGTGTCTGCCGATAAAAAGGGCTAAAGTTCACTTCCTTAAAATCCTGCAGCATGAGAAACACTTTGTGTATTTATTCTCAGTGCAAACCACAGCAGTGAACGTGCATGTATTTGCATGCATGTGTGTGCATGTGTTTATGTGTGTATGTGTGTGAGTGCATGTTTGTGTGTGAGTACATGTTTGTGTGTGTCCAAAACCATGTGAGTGAGCGAGTGTTTGCTTACATGTCCGCATTGAGGCAGTAAGAGGTGGGGTTTTCTGGGTCCTCATAATTTATGACTCACTATACAATCTGCAAAACATGTCAGCAGCAGCAGCACATGGTGCACTCTCATACGCATCAGGCCTGTGTTTTCAGCACACAGGGCATGTGTTGGGACACATCCTGACCAGGCGTGCTAATGCGGTTTTTGAAGTGCATTCACTGATGGTTACAAACTACCCTTAAGTGCTATTAGGTTAAGTTAGCATATCACAAGAGCTACATTGAGTCCTTTTCCTCTCCTTTCTATTAGGGTTAGGGTTAGGGGTGCCTGCCTTTTGTGGCAGGAGGGCTTCAATCCTTCAGAAAAAGTTTGTTTTGGTCCTGTTTTCATTGACTCATGCTGCATTATTCATGACAGATCTTGTGTTGCTGAAGCCTTTGCAGCAGGTGCGTCTGTGGCTTCATGTCTGAGGTTTTAATCCAACACCCTAATGTGCAAAAGGTCAAAGGGCTCCGCACACATGCTGCATGTTAAAATTTGTCAACAAGACGTCACATAAGAATATAGAAACACACATTGAGCAGATAAAGTGTAACTGACTGCACTGGTCATTACTTGCAACTGCTGCCATTGCAGAAGTGACCCACACTGAAATAGCTCAATTCCTCCTGTGGTTTTGCACACAGAGCCAGAGTGCTGTTATGTAAAAGTGGTACTTGAAGACTAAAAAATATTATTTTGTGAACTACAAGGGATAAACAGTGATGTGCATTGTTATGAGTCCCTGAAGTCTAATCAAGTCTATTTTCAGAGTAGGCCAAACTATAGAATAACATGGAAAGTCCCAGCAAGTGCTTGGTCACTCGGTGACTAACCGACTGAGAGCGAAGCTGTGATCTAAGCCTCTAAAGAGTTAGCTTACTCACTGAATTACAAACATTGATAAATCAAAGATGTGTTCTGTTTACTGTCAATACAGCTAGTAAAAAGATGTTAGTTTACCAAACTCTTACACTAACACAAAAAGTAATAAAGTCTTAGTTTTTAGCCATGTGGTCCATGTAGTTCTAGGTATGGCAATGCTACTCAGTAAAGTATAATACTGAGTGGATTACCATGAAATGTACTAATACTTATGGTCCTGATTGTCTATAGCTATCTTGACTTTGTAGCTTTGTAGGACAACCAGTGAAAAAAAATCTCATCACCAATTTATTGGACTGCCACAAAACTTGGCAGCAGTGTAACATATTTGTGGCTTTGGCACAAATATTGTTCTTTTGCTCTCTCTCTCTCACCCCAGACACAAGAACACAATCATGCACACACAAGCAAGGACAAACAAATATTAATAATGTCAGTGGAAGATTGATATATATGCAAATATTATTTATATATATATCTCTCAAATATTATGGTGAACATGGCAAACATTATACCTGCCTTAAATTAGCATGTTAGCATGCTGACGTTAGCACTTAGCTCAAACATCACTGAGCACGGAAGGAGACTTTCAGTGGAGATGTAAATTTGATATTCTAAATTATTGCACCAATATACAGTATGTCTTAATCTTTTACAGAGATGATCTTTTCATTGTAAATGTTTCCAAAATTTAATCCTCCACCATGTTTATATCCATATTTTTGAGATACATGGATGTATGAAGCATAAAATAGGTACGATTTTAAAGGTCATTATTGAATTCTTCCCTCCCTCCCCTCTGTCAGTCACGGCCTGCCAGTTCTCTCTCGCCCTCCAAAAACCATAATCACAAACACACACTCACACACTCTTAAACAGACACACAGTCAGTCATAAATACACCTGTTGCTGTTTCTTCTGGTTGAGTTTCATCACTCTCTCCGATTCTCTGTTGTGAAACCCTGCTCATCAGTTTACCTCTCCCTCTAGTCGTCTCTCACATCTGCCAGCTCGCATGGCAACCAGCCGGACCACATGCCTCACGTGGTGTAACATTTGCTGCCTTGTTTGTTTCTCAAAATAACATCAGATCATCTATAGTTTTTCCAGTCCCCCACCTTTTCTCACACACTCCACCCACTGTCCCATGGACACTATTTGCTGACAGGGAGCGGCTAAAACATTTGACCCAGTGACTCCTGGTTTCAAAGAAATGCACATAGACTCTTGTTTAACACCTGCTGGTCACATTATGTTTACTCCACATGAAACAGTTCATATTGGTCCCTGAAAGTCTAAAGAACAAGCTTATGCAATCCTCTTTGCTGTTGTCCATCCTTAATTTGAGGAATCAATTCTATACAGGGACCTGAATTACATGCATTTCTTTACGTGAATACTAAATGCAATTTTTGAAAAAAACCTCATTCCTCTGGACTGCAGTCCCAGGAACACTTGACGAAATTGCCACTGGTATATTGTCTTGCTTGCCAAACAGGCAACAAAATGCGGCTTTGATGTTCTTTCAGCATCTGGCTTCCATTTCTCTGTCCAACTCCATGTGCTTTCTGTATGAGCAGAGGCATAAAAATTCATGTTAGCCATCTGAGATTTCCTAGAGCCTCTCTGGCTTTAGTTTCTCCTGCAGCAGGTGGAGCAGAGCCATTTCAGCATGTTCCCTTTGGATGATATTTAAGGCAGTTGTTTGTAAAAGGATACATTTCTGAATAATCTTATGTGTCCCCCTGTGTGGAGTGTAGGAACTTGTCTGGGCTTGTGAAAAGTCTTGTGTGGACAGGAGTGTGAACAGGGGTCAAACAGACACATGATGGCACTGCAGGACACATGTGCTGCTCAGGTTGCATTCACTGTCATCTGACTAAGAACTCGTAAGACATATTAAAGTAAAAACATGGATAGAGGTCACAAACATGGGTTGACGTTTATTGTAGAAAAAACAAGTAAAAACCAGAAAAATCAGTATTAAAACACCAAAAACCTTATGTATAATTATAAAGAATTTGAGGCCACTCTTTTAGACTCAGATTGAGTTTTTTAGTACACATGTTCATAATAATGCAGACCTATGTTGTGAAATAAATCATAATAAGATTATAGATCTAAAGCAGGGAAAAAAAACTTACATGTGTTTAAAAACAGTCTAAAGCTATTTTTAATTCAGTGTTGTGTAAAACATTTGGTAACAATGTTAACACAATAATTTCATCTTCATTTTGAACAACAACAGCAAACCAAAGTTCGCCAGGCACAGCAGCTCCAGGGCTAACAGCTGAGCATAGCTGCGACTTGCACCAAACACAGCCCAAGGATTTGAACATGACAAGTAAAATCTCATGATTTAAAGCCGGCCAAAAATAGCACTTTTACCCTTTTTGAAGTCAAACAGGTAAGGAGAGGGCTTAGCAGTAGAATAGCTTGTTTCCAAAGGTTTGGTTTCAAATAAGAACACAGAAGAAACATAAATACTTTTACATTTACAAAAATGAATCAAGTATTTGGAATATCTATAGAGTCATGTTCTCAGCATAATATGGTTGAGATGTGAACTATGATTTTGCCCATGTCTGTGAGACGTGTGTCAGAGTCAGGAAGCCGTGGTCAAACAGCTTATACGGCAGACTCCCTTTGGACGTCCAAGTGTCTGTCTTTGGGTCATAGAACTCAAAATGGTCCGAGTCCTCAATGACATCGTGACCATTGATGTAACGTCCACCGCTGACGTAGAGTTTGTTGTTGAGAACAGTGGCAGAGTGGTGCATCCTCCTCTCCTTCAGGTTGGCACACTTGATGAACCGGTTGGCCTTGGCGTCGTAAGCGATCACTCTCCTGGTGTATCCTGTGACAGAGGAGGCATTAAATTGAGAGGAGCAGCACGTGTGGCTTAAGCGGAGACGCAGTGATGTAACTGTGGTATCTAATTCATCAGGATGTAAATCAATACAAATGAATCATAGCTTAATTAATATGGTCCTCTTTTTCTAGATTTCTTTTTCATTATTAACCTTTATCATTGCTACTATCTACCTCCAATGATGTAGATTTTGTCATCCATAATGGCAGCGGGAGCAGACACATTTTTCACTGTTCTGTTCTCCATCTTAGACCACATGTTCCTGGTAATGTGATACACCTACAGGAGGAGAGGGAGGGAGCAGGGAGTGAAGAGAAATAGATTGAATGAATGAAAGAGAATTGTTGGATGAGTAGAAACATAGGCAGTGACTTAGTAACTGAAGAAGATCGTTCCTCACCTGAATTATTCTGACTGGATTCTGCATAGAGTCCTCTCCTCCGAACACATAGATCCTCTGATTAATAGCAGCTACTGCAGGGTGCAGCACAGCCTCAGGCATGGGCGCCATGGACTCCCACTGGTTAAACATACTGTTGTACCTGATGGTATCATGAGAGGTGTGTTATTATTTGCTACATCAGTGAGTATAATGCTGTATGTGTGGATAATTATGAGGTACCTCACCTCTCCGTGCTGTCTGTCAGCCGTCTGTCAGGCCCAAGGCCACCCAGGACAAAGATGAAGTGGAGGTAGGAGATGCTCTGGTGGGCAAAGCGTGGCTCCAGCATGGGCTCCGCCGTCCGCCACTGGTTGGTCTTGAGGGAGAGGGTGTAGACGGTTGTGCTAACTTGGCTGTGCTTTGTGTTTGTGGCCAGGCCTCCAATAACATACAGGACGCTGTGAAGGGCAACGTAGGAGGCTTTATACAGGCGAATGGGCAGTTTGGCTAACCACAACCACTTTTCACTATGCTCATCAAAGACCAGGGCCTCCCTCGAGGTCTGCTCATTGTTCTTCCTCCCTCCCACCACCACCAACATGTCCTGGTAGGAGTAACGCCTTGGTGCCACCCAGAGAGGTTTCAAGTCAACCGCTGTGTCACCAATGCATTTTGTGCTGACAGAAAACATGAGGCGTCTCACGGATTCGATGAGCTCTGTGCAGAGGGTGGAGGACTGGATCAGAGGGTCGTTGGCTATGAACTGGAAGAGGTAGGTAGGATGGATGTAACGCAGGCGAACTTTCTTGAAAAGGTCGCTTATGGCACCACGCCTGGATAAAGGATCATGGTGGATCCAAGCAACAAGTGTCTCAAAGACCTGCTCCTCCTCTGCACAAAGACTATCATCCTCCAGGTATCCCATGAGCTCTGACAAGGAGAGCTCACACAGATCCTCAGATGCTGACACATCGGAGAAGCTCTTCATGGCCATCTCCTTTGCTTTGTCCCTCAGACTGTTACAACTCATGATCTCAGAGAGTCTTATCATGCTTAAACAGTTGTCAGGGCTCAGCTGCTCCTGAAGGAAGCTCGAGCAAGCCTCAAAAAGGCGGCCATACTGCAACATGGATGCTGCCTGCATCAGAGGCAGCACGATATCCATGCTGATGCTAATGAGTCCTGTGTAAACATAGTCAATGACACTGCTCAGAATGGTTGATGTAATGCCCTTTAAGTTTATCTTGCTTTGCCCTCTTTCCAAGAAGTTGTTGCAGAACATGGCCCTGAAGTAAGGGCTGCTGGAGACCAGGACGTTACGATGACAGGGGATCTCTGTGTTATCTGAACACAGTGACACATCGGTCAGGATGGTCTCCTGCCTCAGTCTGTTGAGCTGCAGGAGCAGGTTGGAGGACTGCTCCTTGTCTTTGTAGTGGAAAACCTTGACTGCTGGTTGGTCCATGCTGAGAGGAGAAACCACATTTTAATTGTTAAATAATTGAATTTTCAGACTTGTTTTTTCATATTCATGAATTTATATTCTAGCTTGAACCTCCTCTATCAACAAATAAGCAGTCACATGCACAGCAGACTTTCTAATTCAAGAGTTTTAGCAGTATAATTGCTATCAAGTTGCCATTTGAGGCTTGCTGCAAATCATATTTACCACATGACTGAACAGCAACTCTGCTTTGTTTTAGTAGAATTACCAAAACTGGATTTGGCTTAAGTTCTGATTTAGGTGAAGCAATAAAAAGACTTTGAGAAAAGGGATTCCATTTTCAAGGCCACAGCCTTATTCATAAGACATCAGAATCGATTATTACCAATACTGCATAAAAATGTCCAGAGTGGACAAGAATCATGAGGGTAGTAAAACAAACAAACACTCAGATATATCCAGCTGAGCTACTTTAATTCATTAGAGTCCTGAGTCTGTATCTGAAATTTAGCCTGCAAATATTCCTGCTAAGCTCTCTGTAAAATTACAGCCTGAATGTCTAGTTTACAGATGTACAAGTGATTCACAACCTGTTCAACTCACAACAATAACACTAACTTTGCTATATGGCTTTAGAGCATTGCACATGGGCCCTATATTCAGCAGTTCTGCACTCAGACATTTAGGGCCTCCAGCATGTCTGTCTGATCATTTTGGAAAACAGTTATAGAAGCATATAACCACAAAACACCTGTGTATCTGTATCTGCTGCAGGGATGTAATTCATTCTTATAGAGCAGGTAGAGCTTCTGTCGTGTGTCATGGTGTCTTTGCGGAGCCAGGAAGTTTTTGTTTTCATTTTGACTTTTAAACTGAATTAATATGACTGCAGCTGTTTCCATTACATGCAGTGAAAAGTAACACAAATAAATGCTCTATTTTAAATTTAAAAGCAGCATAATTCGACTGTAACAGATGGTTGTATACACTTTTAAAATTATACTTCTAAATGCAAGATAAGTCTAGAGCTGCCAGCTGTTCACGTACCCTCAGTGGAATATATCACTTACCTGCTCCTCCTCTCTCTCTTTATATGTTTTCTGGGGGTCCCACTATGTATTCGAAGCAAGATCTCAGCAGAAAATCTGATGTCTTGACATTTTCCTGTATTTTGTTCCTCTTTTCTCTCGTGTTGATGCTGTGTGACTCTATGTTCCAAGGGGGGCTGTCTCTTTGTAAGAGCGTGTTGCGTACTGTTTGTTGTTATGGTCTCTTCCACGAGGCCTCTGTGTACATTCCTCCCCTAAAAATAGAGGCCGTCTTTGGCAACACTGCTGCAGACTCACATGTGACATGTAGGAGTGCTTTCTCTGTGAACGTCTGACTCCCTTGCCTAATCTCTTTTCTTTGCTTTTTTCCCTCTTTTTCTTTCTTTTCAATCTTCCCCAAATATCACATACTCATTTCAGTACTTCCCCCCCAGTCTGATCTCTTCTTTCTTGCATTCTTATTCACTCCATCAGCTCTATCGCTGTCTGGGACATGATTGCAGCAGTATAAACAGCAATGATACTTGATAACACTCATTTTGTTGGCTGCTCTGACTGCTGGCTGGCTGGCTGAAAACACAGACATACAAAAACAGGATTAGGTTACTGTAGAAGCACACAGAGATATGATGAACTCTGCATATGGAGGAAAGAAGTAACCATATGTAAAATGATACTGGCTATGTCTGTTGACATTACAAAAAGTCCCTATGAGTTCAGTGAATATGCTCGGGAGGCTTGGGTTAATGGAGAAAAATGAGAAAAGTCCCTCTCTGGCCGATGTGATGCTCAGTTTAATGTTTTTGGCTTCACTTTTACAGATGGAATTCATTCTTTGAGCATAAAGAAATACCCTAATTTAACTGTGCATCAGCAACAGATGTTTGCATTTCCTATCTCTCTATTTGTTAAGCTTATTTCCATCTCATTTGTTTCATGCTCCCTGAAACAGATGCTTACTCACTTTAGTACCAGATTTCATGGAGTACATCCCACAAGGTAGCAATATGATTGTTTGCCCGTTCCTTAAACCTGGAGAAGAATCAAAGAACCACAGCTTTCTGGGCTGTTTTATAAATGTGGGTGTATGAAAACAGCACACGTAAAATGTATTTGCTGTGATCACAGGCAGAGATGTGACACGTTTCTCTTGCACTCAAGCTTGTTTACAGAGTTTGGCAAATCAGACATAAATAGCTGCTCGAGCGACCACAACCATTTGAATACAGTTCAATATGGACTTCACAACAAAATCACTAGCGAAGAAGATAAACTACTTGAACTTACTGACCAACTATGTGAACAGTTTTTCATGTTGTTTTTCTTGTGCTACACTGCAGCTTGTAAGTAGAAGAAAACCTCTGAACTTGCCAAAAGGCATGTATGAGGAGCTCAGATTTTACAGAAAGATAACTGCTCCAATCAAGACAGCCTGAAAAAATATACGTGATGCTAAAAACTAAAATAACAGTATTTCCACATGACTCAGTTAAACCAGCTGCTCTCACGTAGACAGCAGTCAAAATTAAATAGCACCATCTAGTGGTTGTGTCTACAAAAAGTAAAACCTGCTACAGTGAAAACTATCTCCCTTTCTAATTAACTCTTATGGCATTTTTTATTTTTTGTGTATGTGTTTATGGCCTTATTTCAAAGCAAAACACACAGCAGACAGGTCAGATATGTTATGTGCTGTTATCTTTGCCTGCAGGACAATCCTAATCATATAAAACAACTAAATGTCAAAAAACAAACATCTGCCCTTTTTGCATGATACTGACATTTAAATTATCTAATCGATCTGTATAGTCAAGGGCAAGAGCTTAACGTGTTTTCCCAGAAGACCGCAGTGTCATTTTGTAACCCGCACTCAAATATTCAAAGCTGTGATTGCATCCCTTTTATAGTTAAGCACATTGTCTGCTATCTCTGTTCCTTCACCTTGACAAAAAGGACTCATTAATGTCTGCCTTTAGGCTACAACTTATATTAAAGTTAAGGCTTTGGCACACGGTTTTGCAGCAGAGCATTTTCATGCAGCAGCATTACTGTTGCCACCCACCGCCCGGTGCTGTGTCTTCATATCACCAAATGATTATCTTCTCATAAGCACATGGTCTAATAGAGCCTATACCCAGGAGATTTAGATCATACTGATTAGTATTAGTATCAGTGTGTGTGTTTTTCTGTGTGTGTGTGCGTGTGTGTGTGCATGTGTGAAGGGCAGACAGCTCTCCTTGGACAAATAAAAGACTATTTGAAAGCAATATGGACTGAGTGCACATTCAGTCTATTATCTGTTCTGTACTTGTCTTTATTTGATTGCACACTGCTCAGTGCCAAACTGCAGGCGATATTTTGTTTTGCAAATGACGTGTTTTGTTTTTTTTTAATTCTTACGATCCTAATATGTGAGTAGTATTGAGATGATTTAAAAGGTTCTGTGATACATGAGCTAAAGAAAACAAAAAGCATTGAGGAAAGAGGAGCACTCATCTGTAGAAGCCCAGATAATGATTCCCTTTCATCTGTGTTTGCTCAATTAAGGCTTTTTTTTTTTTTTAATAAATGAATGCGAAAGTGAATGAGACCCTTTGTGTCAGTGCTGGTCAGTGCTATTCCACAGTCCCTCAAGGAAGAGTCAAAAACAAATAAAGTAATTTGAAAACCATCAAGTTTTTGAGAGTAGAGTGCTCAGCAGTACTTTATCCTTCCCTAAAACTACACTGTCTTTCTGTTTGAATCAATATGGTTCTTGTATTTGTGCCTTATTTGTAAGTTTTCTCCTCAATCTCTCCTTCTTGATGTTCAATGATAAATCTGAGGCCTGGTCTGAGGAAGAGCAGTTTGTCACATTTTTTCATGTTTGTTTAGACACCTTGCCCTGGAGCTGAGCCACCGATTTTGCACTTGACTTACAGCCCAGACAAGTTCTTTTTCCACTGCAGAGTCAAAGAAGACTGTAATTTGTGCCACTGACTTTTCCATGAAAAGCTCATCGATTATTTTCACGCAGCTAATAGAGATGGATGTTATTTGAGCTATACAAGATAAACATAAAGTTTTTTAAAGCTTTTGCAAATATGCCCTCAAATGTCCTTTTCTAGTAGAGTAGTAAGAGTAAGTAAGTTTTAATCTTTAAGGTTTCAGTTCTGGGTAACTTAGCGACACTTGTGGTTACTGTGGTTATGCGAAAATCATAATTAAAAGACCCAGACTTTAGTTCACTTGATATAATCTCGGCCAGGATAAAATGTATTTTACACAGCTATTCTGCCAAACTACAACAAAAGAAGATGAGCTGCTGATGCAACCTGTGTGTCAGGCAGAAATGTGTTCCTCTTCAAAATGACCTCAACTGGCTTTTCTGCTCTTCTAGATTATGTCATTACCCATGCATCTCTTGTATGTTCACAGGTTATTTGAGTCTGGTGCAGGAGTGGCAGTCCCTGCTACTGACATACAAAATATTAGTAGAAAGGAAACTAATGAGTGTAAATACATATGAGGGGGTATAGCAGAATAAATGTTGAAGAACCTTTTTGTTGTGATTAAATTCTTAAGGGCTAAAACTTTAAGGTCACATGTACGGCTTGAGTTTGGCTGTCAATAAAAAGTGATTTTTCATTGACAAATATTTGTTTGTGGTGGCTGGAAGTTGTTTGCTGACTCGCAGAGCTAATGTGGCTGTGGCTCAAGCTGTTAAATAATACTTATGTAATATTGTTAAATGACCTGTTTAATTTGTATGAATTTTAGTACAACATTTATATCCCATTAGCAAATTAAACATCACCTCAAGTAAAATATTGAAGGTGTAGATGGGCCATTATGCTGTACGTAATTTGTAGGTTAATTTGTCGAGTGCACAGAGAGCTCTTTAAGAAAAGTCAACTCTGATGTCATATTGCAGCTGAATTAAGAGTTGATTGTTAATTTTAAGACAACAGATGGCGATGAGAAGATCAATCCATTTTAAAAGTCTTGCTGACACCCCATTCAGACCATCATTACTGTATCCACTAGGTGTCAGGCCAACGTTATGCAAATTTCCAAATGATGAAAAGCTGATTTTGTCCCCTGTGACTCTAAGAAAGCCATCAAGGCTAAACTCACAGCCAGTGAGTAAACACATCGGCTGAATAAACTGGTGAGAAGAGAATTGTTTCCCTATTTTCTTTAACTTTATCTATTTTTAGGCCAGCACAACAGAATATTTTCTATAAATGCAAGGAAAGAAAATGAAGCTATTTATCCACCCAGATATTTCCATAAACATACACTTTAATATGTCCATTTACAGACACAGATAGCCAAAACAATATAAACAGACAGTGAGAATCATGTGATAACCTTTTGAGTCAATCTGCCGTGGGGTATAACTCCCAGGCCAAAAAAGATCCAAGCCAGGCAACTCTGAGAGCAGTAATCTAGCTTTGATGGAGAGACATCCATGTGTAAATCAACAAAGAGCGCAGGGGAGAGAGGAGGTTTGAGGAGTAGCCTACAGAGACAAAGAGAGAGAGAAAGAGAGAGAGAGAGCAGGGTAGGGCGATTTGTGGTGGGAAGGTGAGTGTATGTGTGTGTCTCTACATACACACATGCTCGAGCAGGGATGAGGTCTTAAAGGGCTTACAGTTAGCTGCTTAAAATTCTTCTGATGTAACCAACACACGCAGGACATGTTATTTGGAAAGGAAAAAAAAGTGCCTTGTAGCAAAAAAAAATAAAAAAAGTGGAGGTGGGGGGGTTGCTGTGTGTTTACTTATTGTGCCCTCCACTGTAGCCCTCCCAAGGTTCCTATCTTGTTTGTATGGCGGTCAGTCAGTCGTCGTCACTGTGCAACATGGCAGATACACACACCTTTTATGTTTGCTCTGCTGGTGTGTGGATCGTGGGGTGCTGTGTGTGGATATGTGTATGCCTTCATGTGTGCTATATGTTGCTGTATATGTGGGAGGAAAGGGTGTATATGAGTGCGTGTGTGTGTGTGCATGTGTGTGTGTGTGCAGCAGATATTGATATTCCACTAGCAGCAGAAGCTGAAGCCAATGTCTTTAAAGTGTCAGCCCTCAGCAGCCAGCCAGGTGTACCCGAGGTACAGAAGAGAGAGGGCGAGCGAGGAAAAGGGAGTAAAGGGAGTAGAGGGAGCAAGGTAGCAAGATAGAAATATAGAGAGCGAAAGAGAGAAGCCATGAAAGACTGCATGAATACAAAGGCAGAGGAGATGAAGAGACAGACAGAGTGAGAAAAGCGCTACAGGGAGGGAGAGGAAGAGAGGGAAAAAATGGCGAGACAGGGGGGAGAAAAAGAACACTTTGGCGGGCTTTCTGGAGCTGAAATTACTGCAAATGTCTTTAAAGGCCTCCATGACTGTCTCTGCCCTCTGTATTCTGGGGGCCAGGCAGAGAAACAGATGGGCAAGGAGGCAGTGGTGGAGGCAGAGACGGTGGAAATGTCAGGTTTCAAAACAGAGCAATGAGTGGTTTTAAAGGTGCAGCGAGGGTCAGAGAGTCCATCATAACAGAAAAGAATAATTCACAAAAATATGAGAAAGCATATGTAGTCTGGCAAACAGACCACTATCAACACTGCTGCAACACCCCTATAGGGGTTTGATTTTGACTCTACACTTATCACACTTTACTCTGTGGGAGTTTTTTTCTTTGTGCTGGCCGGGAGTTTCAAACAGCTGTTAAACATACCATTTTCAGCCAGTCTTTCTCTGGTATGTTATTTTGAAAGGTAAACTAAAGGTGCTTGGAGAGCAAAAGCAAATAGCACCCATCTCTACAGAGGCACAAGTGTATGATGGGAAAGAAAAATCCCTTCCTTGCCATCTCTGTCTTTTGGTAAGAAAGGACTATTTTTTTAAGCTGCTCCAGTCAATATTTTTATCCCAGTATCATGGCAGGTCATGAAATTGTCACAAAATTTATATTTTGTGACAAATATAAATTTTGTCGTATGCGATTTTTTTTGTTGTTGTATTCTTTTTTTTTTTTAATAATCTGCACAAAAAACTTTTCCATATCTTAACCAAAGTGCATTAGTTACCTGAATCTGGATTTCTGTGTGAAAGTTGTGGACTTTGTACAGCTGCCAGCTTCATGACCTTTTTTTCTGCAACTCTGACTCAGATCACAAATGAACTGCATCATTAATCCATCATAAGAACAATGTGCAGACATGCTGAGGGTCACCAAAACACAGAAAATGTGTCACCATTTAACAAACTGCTGGAAACTGTGATGCATCTTTATATTGACAAATGATCAAATGGCTTTATTTATTATGAAAGGGATTGAGCTCGTAGTAAAAAACCCACAAAGAGTTGTCACCCGACTCTGCAGTGTTTTATTATGTGTTCAGTCCCAAGGCTCTCATTATAGTCATTTCCAGCCACAGCAGGCAGCTTGTTTTTAGCAAAGAGGCTCCAGGAACCCACTGTCCACTGTTTGTCTAGCTACAAATAGCTGACAGACAAAGTCATCAAGCAGCTAATGAACATAGCCGGGCACTTAGCAGCTACAGAGGATGTATTCCTCATGTTGAGACTAAAACCAGAGAGAATATTGGACTTCCATTTGCTGACTGTCCGGATACACAACTCTAAATGAAAGCTATTGTTGTTGCTCCGTACCTGATATCTCTGTATCTGTGTGTGAACTGAAAAGTTTTCCAACAAGTGTGAAGACTCAACTGTATAAGGCAAGTTAACAGCTTATTTATGCTCCTACCAAGCAGCCAAAAACATCAGTTTGTGCTGAATAAACTTTATTTATAAGGGGAAGCTTTACAGATGGCAATGCCCTCCTTTTTTCTCAGAAGTAATCTGTTTACACTCAGAGTCCACATTCACACCTGAAAACTGTTCAACCACAATCTGATGATTGACCAATCGGACCGAGCAGAGCTGAATAACTCTGTCTTTATGCTGCACTCTTCCTCATCCTCCTCATATCATCCATCACCATGTATGTTATCATTCTTGGACTTGAAGCAATCTCTTTCTCTTCCCTCCCTCCCCATCTCTTCCCGGTAACCTTCTCCTCCCTCATTCTTCTTTTACCCTCCCCTCTCCTCCTCCCCCTCACTGCCCTCGCTAACATTTCTAAACATCCCACACTTTTTAACAGAATGTACTTTGTTGGCAGATAATACAGCCTTGGTTTGATTATTCTGATCTTGTCCAAGATGACAGTGTTTTGTCAAAGCAGATCCACTCTGTACCAACGTATAGATTACTTTGAAAGGAACATCCGAAGCTAATCTTTTAAATACTGATAAGGGAGTATCTGGAACAAACATTTCAATGAACAAAACATGCCTCCTACTTGTGAAAGTATTGTTTGGCCCTAAATATGCTTTGGACACATAGCTATCACTGTGTTATTCCAACTAACACTGTCTCCATTTCAGACTCTAAGTGCCATTCTTCACATTTGACAACAGCAGAAACAGTATGTTAGAATACAGTGCAAGAGGAATATAACTGTTATAGCAATACTTAAAAGAAAAGCCACTGTTATTATTGTGTTCCTCTGTGTTCAGCAGCAGCCACCTTGGAAATGTTCTCAGGTTTGTTTCCTTTAGAGCAATCAGCTCAGTGAGCCGTGTTTCAGGACCTAAATGTCTGGTCCCATCCGCACTCCTCCTGACCTTCAAGTGACTGAGGAGCGACATTAGGTTACTAAGGAAAACAGAACAGATAAGTGCTATTTATCTACTTTATTTTAGAAAAATATCTGCATGACATTAGTAGCTGAGCTGAACACCAGTTTTAATAACACAGTAGCTTTCTTCTGCTCCAGCTACATGTTTGGTTAGCCCAGACCTTGACCCGCTGTGGGAGAGAGGCCTTTTGTTGACGAAGATATAAGATAAGTTTATGTAACTTACATGTTTGCATTGCTGTTTCTAGCCACTTAAACCGAACAGGACTTATCCAAAGCTTTTCAAACAGTAGGAACCCAATCTCCTTGATGGCTCAATGAAACATATACAGCAAATATGTTTGTAAAAGAATTACAATTACACATCATTTTCTTTAAAAAACAGGCTCACAAAGAAAAAAGCAAAAGCCTGAGGATTTGTAGAAACTTTAGAATGATGGAAACAAGAGCAATAAAAGCAGCTTAGCTTAAGTGATTTTTTAAAAAAACTGATTAAAAATAATAGTCAGTAATTAACATTTCAGCACCTTTTGCTTTGTTTAGGTTCACTAGCTTCAGTATGTGTGTGATCTTGATGACACGACTGTAGCAGCAGAATTTTGAAGAGCTGAAGGTGATTTACTGAAGACTGAATGTGAATGTAAAAGAGCACAACAGCAAACACATTAGCATGTCACTCAGACATGGATGGGTGTATTAGTGCCATGACCGACTGAATAGATCTTATTTTATCTTTCTTTCTTTTTTTAGATCAATGTGATTCAGAGATTCTTTTGAGATTTGAGATGTTTTTATTGAGAGATTTTGGATCAGTGGAACTTCCTGAAGGAAATGAAAAGCATAAATAAAATTTCACTGAATGAAGCAAAAATGTAAGACAAATTAGAGTAGATTCTGACATTTTCAGACACATGTTTCATACAGGGAACCATAAGGATGCCTACAGTCATCAATTGTAGGAAAATGGCCAATAATGAAAATCTTAGTTTGTGTCAACATTTATCTCTTAATGGTTTTAGGTCATCCCTTACTTAGTGTCATGAGAAGCATCTTTAAGTTTCCTAAGAGTCTTTGAATTAAAAAAAGGTGAAACTAAGTATCTATAAAGAATTTTGTGGATTACAACTCAAGGGTTTCACATTATAAAAGCAAATACAGTAATTGTAAAATAAAACAACAGGCTTGGAGACGGGTCTGTTATTGTTGTGAAGCTGTTAGTTGAGACAAGAGAGCAATGATTATTGGCGGACTTGTGCCACTGTTTCTTTTAATTAACAACTTGGCATAATATCCACAGGGCCAGATGTGGTTAACCATCTCAAAAGACCTATGAGACAGGTGGAAAACTTGTCATATTATTGGATGGACCAAAATACATGACTTACTGTAAAACAAGTGATTCTGAGACCTACAAGAAGCCCAACAAAACCTGACAATAGAGTCTCCAACTCTATGGTCACACTGTGTATATGAGTAGCTAACCCCCCATTCATCTCCTGTGACTGCCTGAAACAGTCACACTGAAAACCTGCCCATTTCATGCAAGGCATGGCCAGGCGTCTGGAGGTGAGAGAAAATGTCGAATTTGAATTTCAGCTTAATTTACTTGTTCAAAATGTCTGTCACTTTTCATGAATAAGAGTGAAACACCACTGTTATCTTTGATAAGAGACTGAAATGCACCATTGTGCACCATTTTCCAATTTGAGTGACTATCACAGCAGGATCTTGCCTTGTCCTCCAGTGTGGTTATTTTAGAACGAATATAAATGCTTTGGCATTTTACAGGCTAGAACAGCACTATAATTTTGTACTATTAAAGTAAAGTAAATAGTTGCTTGCATACGTACGGTGAGCTGAGATGGGGTGGAGAAGTGGGCTATGCACCAACTCTAGAATAGCTGATCCAGTGGTGTTAACACCATGGGTGACTTGCCTGCAGCGTACTTACGCATCGTAAACTCTTTCTTCATAGCGCTGTGGAAGTGCTGGAGAAAGGTCTAGCAGCACCAATTATCTTTCTCCTGTGGGGTAAAAATCACTGGCTGATTCATAGTCTTTAAGCCAATTACAATCATCTTGGGCAGCCTAAGCCCAGGATGTAGCAATGGTGACTTTGAAAAAAAGTAACACACAGATAGCTAAAAGGAAGACAAAGCTGACTGAAATAGTCGCTCAATGGCAGTGTTATTCACACAAGTAAGTAAGTAAAGTGGGAAGTGGTAAATAACGTTAAATGTATCCTGCCTACAGTTTTCTGATACACATCACATTCATAGCATTGTGGTTTATGATATTTTATGAGGCAGCTTCTTTTAAATATACAGTAAAAAGGTAAAGGATGGGTGCTTTGACACAGACATGCTCTGATAATGTGGAGTTCTCCCTCTGGGCATCATGTAGTCATTTGGGAAGTGAAAGAGGAAGGCCTCCCTGTTATTGCCACAAATTATGACCATCGTCCTTATTTCAGGTTAATAGAAAAACAGAGCAACACTGGTCCACTCTAACATTTCCCTGGTTAAATATGAACAAATGTGAGCACAGGGGGCTGAGCATTATTAAAAACGATCAGTCAGTCAGATTGCAACTCACACACTCCCCACACTCCTGCCAGCCTAAAGCTGTACGTGTCTCTGTGGAGCCCCTGATATTGAATAAAGACATGCCACACTCACAGAAAACAGCTATGCTTTAATTTGCAGCTACAGTAGGAACTTTTCTCTCCCTTGAAGGTATTAGATTTGAGCGTGTCGTATCCCATAGTACTTTGACGGCCTGGTCTACTTGGAAAGAGAATCAAACACAGAGGAGACGCAGCTGTGTCTTTAGCGACACCTGAGCTGTGGACTGTACAGGTTTTAATGCAAACATGGGAACTCATCAGCAGTGTGATTTCACTTAATAGCAAATGTGTAAAGCAACTGAAGGGACTGTGCCAGGGATAAAATAGCCCCATCAGAGCTTGGAATTTGACCAGTTGGCATTACAAATAGCCCAATTTTTGTTTTATTTTGGAGAGGGTTTTTTCATACATATAATTTGTTCTGGAAAGGAGCCTCAGAGCCTCCCTGTTGGGTTATGTAGCTAAATATGAGAGCAAAATGAAAATAAAGCACTGATCCTTAGGACACACCTCAAGTCTTCTGCTGAATTATTGCAAGTTTAGATGAATAATAGGGTTACAAAAAGGTTTTCTGATAGTGTAACATTACACATGAAATATTTTTACTTATAAGAACAGATTTAAGCTTTTTCAAATCTTAAATCTAGTTCAAATGAAAAGTTCTACTCTGGGTTTAATAAAATGACATTTAGTTCTGATGGTCATCAGTTATCAGTCAACTCGTATCGAGCTTAGCCTGCTAAACTCAATGCCATGTCACACCATTTTTATTGATACAATACAGTGGTGAGTAAAAAGGGTTCAAAGCTGGATCACACTAGCTAAAGCTACATATGCGCCCAGTGAGAAGAACATTCTCACTGACAGCCTCTTTAACCCACTGGTTCCCAATTTCATCCCACAGAGCACTAATGGTTTTCTTTCCAACCAGTCAGTTAATTGAATTCATGTTGCATCGGAAGCCTCAAGCAATCCTTCATTAGATGGCCAAAATAAAAACCCAGCAGGACAAGGGTTGAAGACCACCGATCTGAACACTAACTGACTCTCCCTCCCTTTTTTCTCTTTTCTCCCAACCTTTAATCCTGCGATCAGTTGTCCAGGCAACAGCACTGGCTACCGTTCCGCCACGTGCACACTGCTGCCGGGTCAGGATAAAAGTGCCTGGAGGGGCCGATGCAAATCAGCCATTGCACCTCACTGGAGAGCCCAGCAGAAATCCAGGGCATAAGTCTGCCCTCGGGTTTTTTTTCTCCCAGCAATGGTGCAACACCTCTATGTGTTAAAAGTGCTGTGGTGTCAAAGATCTCTGTCATCCAGGTAAATAAATTGAAGTGATTCCATAGCTAATGTTTTTTTTAACTATAAACAGATCTTAGTTATGTGTTTACTAGCAGAGCAAATGTATTTCTCGCTTATTTGCTGCTTTGTCAAACAAATATTTTATCTGTACAATAACTTATTTTGTTTCAAGGCTGAATCCACAAATCAACATTGTATAAGTCACATTTGTTTCTGTTTAAAAGTCAGCGTATTCACGCCATTTAGACTTGCACAATGTTGCTTTGTATCAGCTACTAAAATGATATACAGTTAGTGCAGATGGAGGCAGAGGAGGAGAGGAAGGATAATGTTGGAATGTGGAAAGTTACGACAATGGGAAGCTACTTGGAGAGACGCAAACACATGCACCTGTACTATGGCTCCACAATCATGTGCTGCATTAATGTAAACAGACGCATATATTGTCTGCTGTCTTTGCTTGGCATCAACAACACTCACAGGGCTCACTGCTGTTGAGGAATTAGCTCATAACTTTGTGTACTGCGGCTCTCGGGCTTCTCCATAATCTCTCCTGCAAACTTTGTGTGAACTCTGGTGAACATAATACGTTCATTCAGGAGTCAGTGGAATGTGGATAAATAGCACAAAGTAGAGCTTCTGAAATGTTGGTGGCTAAAACTGTTAAATAATCAGCTAGTGTTTAGAGGATTTGAAAGATAAAATTGTGGCAGGAGAGCAGTTTCTCTGGGTTTGGACCTTCTCAAGACAAGCATATGCATGAGATTAATGCACAGCATAAGTGCAAATAAATGGGATAATAAATAGTCGTGCATACTACTGACAACAGTCATTATAATAATAATAATAAACTTTATTTATACAGTGCTTTTCAAAACAACATTAAAAAGGGCTTTACATAATTAAAACAGGATTGACATTTCACAGGACAGAGACAAACAAACAACTATAATAATGAATACTGAGAGCCAAATGACTTTTAACAAAGACATGGTGTTTTAGAATTTATAAAAGCTTTTTTTAGGATACATTTTAAAAGTTGTCGCCATATAGTTTATATCTTCACTTAAACTGTAAATATAATAAGCAAGTGCCAAAGTTGTGTCAGATTTGAGCATTATATGTGTTTTTATTTCAACATGAAATGCATTCAGGCATTGTTAATCACTGGGAGATTAAATACAAAGAGTTATTGTTGTAATATCATGTGTCCGTTGCTTGTTAAATATGGGTTTAATTAGACTCAACATAACTGGACAGAGTCACTCCGGCAGTAAAGCCAACTTTTCTCCAATGAAAAATGTTCGATGGAAATGAAAGTCTTCTTTTCTAACAGCATCTCTGCTATCCTGTGTCAGTTTCTGCCCATGTCATTTTCTCTCGTTCTCAGTGTGCCAGTCTCATGCTGAAGTCCCTCATGCTGTCTGTTTGTTTAAAGCATTCTGTTTCTCTATCTGAATCCTCTCTGACTGGGATCATAAGGACCGCTGCTTTTGGTTGTCAAACAAAAACAGATGCGTGGCGCCTGATAGAAATTACATACTCTTGTCAACAAACGCTGAGTATGTCCCATTTTCCACTCGGAGGTGGTTAGAGTCTATTTCCCTCCAACAAAGTGACAAGAAATAAAACAAAAAAAAATCTATCACTGTGTGATTGCTGAAATTACAATCTTGCTGTTTAATGAAAAGCAAAGACATAATTTGGCAATTTACTATTCAATGAGCTGGTTTCACAGACGAGCACAATGAGTGGTTTTATCTATTTATGTATAGAAGTATATTGTGATGATTTTGCATCAATTGTACAAGAAAAGAAAGTGAGCATTTGTACTTTAATGGTGCTTCTGTGTGACCTGAAATAAATACACAAATTAACAAAATCCTTTTAGGCCAGTTCTCTGTACTAATGCTGTTTAAATAGTTTAACCTGTTCACATCCATGGGATCACTGGTGATCCAGTGAAGCTATTGACAAAACACAGGTGTTTAAATATTTGCTTTTCACTAAATTTTTGCTTTCACTATGTGCATTTTCACCCATGCATTTATGTGTTTTTGGCCTAATAGTTTTCTGTTAAAAGCTTTTCAATTAAGTTTAATCAAATAGGCTCATAAAATTATGTTAAAGGGTTAAGCATTACGCAATTATTAATGTACTTGATGTCATTCTAAAAGGAACTTGATTAGCTCAACTCCCACTGTGTCTCCTCTCTAGCAATAGTCTTTTCAGTAGAATGGGTCCTGACACCTGTATAAGGCTTCACACTCCGCTCACACTGATTTAAATTGTGTCACTTCGAGAACACTTTTTTATCCCCACTGTTCTCACACTGCCTACCAGACCAATAGGCCGTTCGTGCTGACCTCGCATGGCCCGACGGCCGAGATAATCCTGCAGCCTTTCAGAAGAGCAAAGACGCTGTGCAGAAAAATCCGCTGGGAGAGAGTGACTGTTGGAAAATTCTCACTGACTTCTAGTTCTTATTTATCTTTGTGACAGTGGGTCCAGAGAGGAGGATGGCCCTGCGTGTTAGAGAGGCGCTGTGATCCTGACTGGCAGTAGAGAGACAACAGTGAAGGAAAGGGACGGCAGGGCCAGAGACAAGAGCTGAGATGGTAATGAGTGTCACATCGATGAGGCCACGCCAAGAGAAGTTAGGAATGGGGTCAGCTCCACATCCCGCCTCCCAGTATCTCTGCTCAGGGCTCTAACTCCAGTTTTCACTGCCTTCATTTGTTTGGTCTTTCTTTCTTTCTCTCTGTGTTTGGCTTTTCTTTTCTGTTTCACCCTTCTCCTCTATACTTCTCTGTTCAGTGGGACTCTATTCATCTGTTACCCCTGTTCAAGTCTCTCTCTTCTCTCAGTCTTTTCAAACTATAAAAATTTACAACATTATGGAGTAAAAACTTTTCTTTGTAAAGCAAATGAAGCCAGGATTAAACACAGCTCCTATACAGCTAGTGTGTGTTACACAAATGATATTATGGTATGGGGCTTTCACTAGTCAAAAGGAAGATTTTCAAGAGTATGACAAAGTGTGACTTGGAGTCAGCTAAAAACATTCAATTTGAGGCTTTTCAATTTCTTTTTCCTAATGCATAATAGAGAAAACTAGCCTGAACAATAACAACATCAAATTATTTGAGAAATAATGTGAAGAAACATTTCGAATCTGAAAACACAGATGGGAAAATCATGCCTAAAAGAAATGTTTTTTGCTGTCTCTGTAAAATATAACTGTCCTGCAGTGACATTGTGGCAGCTGGGCATCGTAATTGAACTGAATGTTAATGATAAAACAGAAGTTCAGCTACATTTGTTGCGCCTGAGTTGTATTTAAAACCACACACCCACATACACAATGAGTATTTCTATTTCATGCCATTTTAAACTTCTATTTAGCTACAGTTCAAATAAAAATCTGAATTCTTTCCTCCTCCACATTTGTTTGACACTTAGAGCTGTTAACTAAATATGGATTAGCTTGGCCTCAAGACTGGAAGCAGAGGCAAACAGCTACACTGGCATTTTTCTGTTCATTTATTACACCCATAAAACTCTAACTATCCTTTCTGTAAAATTCAAAACATCTGACAGCAACAGAAATGTACAGAAAACCACTTGTGGTTTTAGGGGTGTTGGGAAGTAGCTTAATGTGCTGTAACCATTTCCTGGTGAACAGCAGCCTTGAAGTGACTTCTCTCAGTCTGTTTAACCCAGTTGAGGTTGTAAGACAACAGACATTATGGCAAACATCCTCTACAAAAA
>JAPZDV010000025.1:18285537-18317614 GCA_029814665.1 Acanthurus lineatus
CTTGGCCTCAAGACTGGAAGCAGAGGCAAACAGCTACACTGGCATTTTTCTATTCATTTATTACACACATAAAACTCTAACTATCCTTTCTGTAAAATTCAAAACATCTGACAGCAACAGAAATGTACAGAAAACAACTTGTGGTTTTAGGGGTGTTGGGAAGTAGCTTAATGTGCTGTAACCATTTCCTGGTGAACAGCAGCCTTGCAGTGACTGCTCTCAGTCTGTTTAACCCAGTTGAGGTTGTAAGACAACAGACATTATGGCAAACATCCTCTACAAAAAAAAATGCTGAGCAGATGGATAAGCTGTTGTTTGTCAAGTAAATTTCCAACTTTCAAAAGAGCCAAGCCAAATGTTACCCCTGCTTCAATGCTAAGCTAACTGGCTCCCAGCACCCATTGTGATATCTTCTCATCTCACTCTTGGAAAGAATGCAAATAAATAAGCCTCCAGAACTGTTAAACTGTTCCTCTGTCATCTGTTAAAACATTACAATAATAGGAAACAATATTGTTTTTCTGCATTCACGCTCCCTCATGCCCAAAAAGTGCGGAGCGGGTGGCATTAGTCTGGGTGGGCGACACCAAAGTGTCCAAAATCTCTCTGCAGCCCACTGCTCCATTGAGCTGCACAGAGGAGCTTAGGAAGAAAGACAGCGGTCCTAATCATTACCCACACCCTCACCCACCGCCTTTCCCTTTCCTCTTTGCTCCTTCTTCTCATTAAAATAAGTCTGAGAAAGCTAGCCTGCATACTGATGCATTGTTAAGCACTCTTAATTGAACTTGAGGATTCTTAATGTGCCATCTTTCAAATGCTTAGTCTGTGTGCTCTCGGCTGCTTAGTCCAAATTGCCCTCTGTGCTGCATTTATCTCCACCTCCTCCACTGCACGTCCATTCAGCTTTTGGTGGAAGGGAGGACGGGCTCTGTGTCAGATTTGTAATGTGTGGGCATGGAGGGAAAAGGACATTGACTCTTTATACAACAGAGGGAACAAAAGTGCTCACTCGGTGCCAGCTGGGAGTTTCATCATCAGCCAGGAGAGAAAGAGAGAGAGAGAGGGCAAAGTGAGAAAGTGAGAGAGAAAGAAAGCAGTGGGAAAGAGCAATAGAGTGAAAAAAAAAGTTATTGGACTAGATGGGGCAGGGTGACATCAATAGCATCCCAAGCAGGGCCACAAATTAGCCGGGTGAGAAGCGGAGCAGCATGGGAGCCGACAGCTGGGGCCCCGAGCGCAATGCCACTAGGGGATTAGCAGGGTTTCAGGATCTGACACAGAGGGGATGAGCGTCATGGGCAGAATAAAGAGCAATGCAGGGATTAGAGAGCTTCCCGACACTCCACCAACACTCATGAAGGGCTTAAAGGGCTATAGATATCATTAATGAATGGACAGAGGGAGAGACAGAGGGAGAGCGGGTTGTCTTTTTTGCTTTTATTCAGAAAGAGCCCCCCTACATCGCTACTCAGATTTTTAATGATCATACATTCCACGTGCATACATTAAAAGTCAATGAGAGGTGGGCCAAAGAGGCAAACTGCCCGTGTGTTGATCATTGAACATAACACACAGCACAGCAGACAGAGATGGCCTGCGCTGACTGGTGTATGTTCAATTCATGCCACCCTCTGAAGATTAGGTCTGAATTATTCATCAGAAAGTCGTGGTGAAAATGCCAAACATATATTTGAATATTTGTAGGCCTTTGTGTGAGTAGATGAGAACAACAAGATGGTGTTCACTGTGGTGCCCATGTGGGTGTGCTGCTTAGATACATGCAGGTATTGAATTCTGCATTCGGATGTCGTGTATGAGGTGATTCGCGGGGCCACAGGGCTGTGTCTTGTTTTATAAAAAGGAAATTGTTGAGTTTTCTCTTTAAACACACCATATCTTCAGATAGGCACAACCCCACCAGCCTGTCTACACAAACACTGCAGGGATTTGGCACCAATGACAACCTTTGTACAAGTGACTTGCAACACACTACTGATGACACAAGTTAATGGATCTAATATGATTTTGGTACGTGGCATGCAGAGCAGAAAACGTGCAGAATGTAAGCACAATCTGGGAACTTAAAAATGCTCCTGTGCAGCCTTTTCCATGATAATGACATTGCCTTTGAGCCAAGTGGGATATCCTGGAAAGGGAGGCATGGGGAGATAAGTCAGAATGTTGTTTAGTAGTTATCATTTTTCCCCCTCCTCCTCCTCTTTGGCAGAGCTATGTGTGTAGCACTAATGGAGTCTTTATCATGAAAGTGTTAACTAGGACTACTTATCGCTGTTTCGCTGCCACAGATCAAGAGCACAACTTGATTTGCTGAAGGGGCAGAATGCTCTTTAATAAACTTCAGTGGAAGTTTAATGAAAGGAAATTTGCATCATAAGGCCTCAGCCTTTGCCATAAGGCCTCAGCCCTGCTCCTTCAGCAGCATCTCTCACATCTGTGGGTACAGGATGACTGTTTTGGGATGGAGGCTGCTGTGTAAAAATGCAAGCCCATGACTGAGCTTTGTTTGTCAGCTCGTGTGTGAGTCAATCCATAAGAAACAGACAGACAGGCAGACCAGGTGTGGTGTGTGAAGCTTCGGCGCTCATTCTCTTCCTCACAGCTTGGATCTTCCTCAGTGAGCTCAAACGCCTCACATCTCAGTTATTTGTAAATGCATGTGTACCTGGCTCACACTGTGTGCAAACATATAAACCCTATGACTCCTGCTGTAGTCAGAGAGCCACACCTTGTCCTTGTGTGCTGTATCCCACCATTGTCCCCACCAGTCCCCTGAGATCACCAGGAAGGGGTGTGTGAGTGTGAGTGTGTGTGTTAGACTGTGTGTGCTCCCCCTTTTCTTTCGTATAAATAAAAAAAGAGTGTATAATCTGTTGAGGCAAAAGAGAATATAATACTTGGGAACTGGTATTAATTTACTACACGTCTTGTATCCTGATTGTTGTTACACAGAAGAGCCTTGTTGCAATTATTGTGCTTCTATACTCCTGTTGCATCACACATAGCTGTATTATTGTTGACAGGTGCGTAGGAGAAAAAAAAAACATGACTTGAAAACAACTTAGGTAAAAAGAAGAAACAAGTGAAACATTGCAATACCAATAAAGCAGTTTTCCTGTAATTGCTGCATTGATAGTGTAGGCGATTTTTCAGAAAAGTTGGGATTCCTGAGTCAATAACAAGGTGCAGAAATCTGACCATGGCTTGATTGCTTCTTTGTTGTCAACACACTGTTAAAAATAGATCAGGAGCTTTTGTTGACAATAAATCAACCAACTCAGATCCTGAAATGAAGCATTAGAATGGCTTTAGAGCAAACAGCCAGGCTCAGGAAGGCAGTGGTGTAGTCATTAATGCCTCCCATTCTCACATTGAGATTTTAATCATGGGCTACAGTATTTCTGATTGATGTGTGTGCTTGAGTTTACGTGGTGTGTGTATGACTCGTGTGTACACACAAACACCCATGCACATGGGGGGTTGTAATACATCTTCGTAATTAGTCTCATAATTATAAGGCAATAAACTGCAGTACACATGGGAGACGGATCCATCTTTGGGATACTGCAATTACCCTGCTAAGATGTGTTGCTGTGACAAATCTCCAGAAGCAATGTGGGGCTCTGCAAGGCTCCACCGCAAACAACATGCAGAGCACAGGCTTAGCTCAGGTTTGTGTTTTTAAATGCATGTAGGGTGTAAAAAAATATGTCAAAACAAAGGGTTTACACGGTGTGTTTACATGGTTGTTTCATGGAGAACTCATGGCCACAGAACCAAATAATTCCCCCCGATTCAATTTAAAATTCCAGTCCTGTTGCCTCTTCTTTCTCTGTACATTTTTTTTCTCAAGGCCGTCTAGACTGTCCAATCCCAAGTCTTCAAATGCTGATGCACAACAGCTCGTCTTCCAGTTCTCGTCAATCTGGTCGATGTGCTGATATCACACGGCCGCTGAGTGAGTCTAAATTGGCTTTGCCTCCATTAGCTTCAACAGTACCTCATTATCAGCAGCAAACATCTAGCCTGCAGGGCCAGACCTCTGCTACTCCGCCACCCACTAGTTTCATATCACACCTACACAGACACACACACAGACACTCACACACATGCACTGAATTCACAGGTATGCAAGAGGAGCAGACATATAAATGCATGTTTGGTACCAATTTATTTAAAGAAGTGTGCATTGGACTGATGTGGCACCTGCTATGAACATGGAGCTCTTTAAGAGTGTTAATGTTAAAGAAGTCTTGAACTATTTGTCTATTTCTATGACTATTCTACCTCAGCAATTTTATTGTCTCGGTTCATGTCAAGGTGCTTTAACAAAGACATTTTAAATAATGTCTGCTTTAAAATGACATAACGGACCAAATGAACATTCATACAGACTCTTTTATAGTCATAACAGGTGTATTGTCATGGTTATAGCTCTGACACATCAGTCTTAAGCACACCAAGTGAGTAAAGTGTTATGTTGTCTCTGTCTCTCACATACACTCACAAACCTGCACTCTAATACTTTCCTTTCTTTGTTTGATTAAGCCAGCAGGAGGTGCAGATTGATACTAAGCATATCTGCTTTCATAGCGGACACCCAAGATGATGGTATGCTTATCACTCGGAGATAGACTAGAAAATCACAGCTCCTCTCCGATGAGAAAGTGGGTGTGGTAAGGTTTTGTGACGGCAAGATGACAGCTGAAATAGCAGTGATTCGTTGTGAATGAAAAGCACCACTCTTTTGTTTGCACAGCAGTTGAGACATAAACAAGGTTATTATTAACACTCACAAATGCATGCACAATACATGTGCACAGAGCAAAGGTTAAGTTGTTTCAGTAACACACACACATTCACACACATGCAGCTACTAACAGGAAATGTGGCTTGGTGCATAACCTTTTCTAAACAACGTGCAGACCTTTTTTCCATTCAGCATCAGCAGTCACAGTCTGAACATGGACATCATGCCTGCAAGTCGTACTCCTGCCACAGTATGGATCAATGATTCAAGCCTTATCCCATTCTCTCTGCTCTTCTTCAGGTCATACTTTAAAATCAAGGGAGATCGTACAAATAATAGATGAGTAAAGGTTAGGATAACAGCTTCAAATGACATTTACAGATTATTTGATTCGCAGGCACATGCTCATTTTAATGCCAAAACCAATCATGTTTTATCCTCACTTTACAGCTAGGATCTATTTAAATCCTCAGCAAGGAACATTGCATTTATAAAACATTATGAGGTTATTGAACTTTTTATAGCTTATTTTTTCACTGCAACAAAAAAACCTCACTGGCATAGTTCTTCAGTTCGCTCACTGTGTCTTTCAGTTTTCATGCTATGCCATGCTGTTTGTCAGCTGGTTCTAGCCTTATATTTAGCATTTAGACATGAGATCGATGTTGGTGTCGCTGTGAGCAGTTGACACACTTGACTACCAGCAGAGACTTCATAGTCACTACACCTGACCGAGAAATAGTCTGTCAAATAATGTTCCTTTTTTTCGCATTTAAGTTTTTGTTAAACAATCAAGATGTGACGTCTGAATCAGTGAATGATTATGTTTTTTTATCAGGGGCAGAGTCATGCCAGCTGTTTCTTTAGGTCTCCAGTCCCTATGCAAAGCTAGGCTATTGAGAGCAATCTTTCATCTGAATCTCGGTGAGAAAGTAAACAAGCACGATTTCCAAAATATCAAACCATTCTATTCTGTTAGACACTTCTGTTTAGCACACAGTGCTTGTGGACTCCTCCTGACACTTGATAGCATTCACAACTCTGTGGACGGACAAGTGTTGTCTATTTACTCTGCTGCTTCCCTCTGAGTGTAGCATGCAGCTGTGTCAACTGAAACGGTTCAAAATAAGAACAGCATAAGATAAGCAAGAAGGAAACAAAATAGCTAACAGGGAAAGAAAGAGGAAATGAAGAAAGGAACATCATGTTAGTCATAATGAGTTACATTCTTTTTTCTTTTTTTTTTAGCAAAGGGCATAAAGAAGCCTAACTCCGTCCCTGACAATTAAACTGACAGTGCAAAGGAGCAGCAACATGGAATTAAAATTAAAGAAGTGCAAGAAAGTTGATAAGCACTAATTTGATTCCCTGGGATCCGGGAGAGGCTTGAAAAGACAGCCGCAAGGGTCGGCTCTATTAATTGCCAAAAAGATGCTCTCAGGGGATTATGAGGGTAGCTGCCAGGTGAAGCACACTCCACACAAAACTGACACTTTTCCAAACCTGTGTGGCTCCGTTAACAGTTAACCATTCTCATTACCAAAACCATTTATTTGTTAAGAGATTATGTTTTAAAATATACATGTATATACTGGTTAAGGAATATAAAGTGCCTACAACATGTAAATACTAAAAGGCAGCACACATAAAGAACAAAATAGTGTATAATTTGCATCAGTGGACTGTTTGAAATGTTTGGATTTTTAACCTTGGGTAACCCACACTTTTTTAGTCAGTTAAGCTGTAGGCACAGGGCAGGATTTCCTGTGATGACTCAGGATGAGATGAATGTTGATAGCTATTGAATCAGCCTTCCATAAATAATTGAAGTGACAAACAGGTCAGAGTGCTTAAAGGCAACAATTCTCAGTCACAGCTCAGTTCAAGTATGAAGCTTTAATAAGTGCCATGATTTCTGTTCCCCCCTCTTAGGTCGCAACTCAAGCCTTCTATCCCTCTCCATTCTGTCTTTCTTTCCTTTACTCATTCATTCATCCATCACCATCCCAACTAGACAAGGGCCAGTGTATTGAAGTTTTCCTGGGGCCCTTTCCTGTTGTCTGGCTCTGCTTATGTAAACCAGACAGCCCTGGCTGACCGGACACGACAGCTCAAACTAGAATAGCGACTGATTCCATTCTGACGAGCTCCTCATCAGCGTCTGTTGTTAAAGACTTTAAACTCTTCTTCTACACAACGATCAAATCAAAGACATTCTTTAGTCGTCTTACAAAGCTACCTTTACACATGATTCCTGTATTTTCACCCAGCCTGCCTTGCTGTATTATTATTCTTGTTTCCTTGTTATTTCCTTTGAACCGGCATGATGTCTTTGAACTGATTATTTCTGAGCACAGCAATTCCCCAGTTCTAGCTTTTTAACGGCGGCTTTACCTTCACAGTGTAGTGCTCCGTCCTATGAAACCACATTTGTCAAGGAAAGTGAAAGAAAGCACAAAGGGAGGAAAGGAACATTGGTTGTCTGCCTGTATGAGTGGTAGAATGGAAAACTAAGTTCAATAGTTGTGCAGCTGAAAAGTAGCAGGAGAGGCACAAACAGAGTGAAACTAGGCTACAGCAAAGTGTTTTGAAAGGAGGAGATCAACCTTGGAACTTTATGGAAGTGGGAGGGAATGGACTTTGCCATTGTGTGACTGTAAAAACAAACAGACACCCCACGCTGGGACAAGAAAGAATGGCAGCACCAGTCTGAAATGCACAGTAAACACAGTCCAGTCCAACTCAAACTGGTGGGAGACCCATATGAATTATTAACCCATTGTTGGTGGGTGATGCTTGAGGTAAAGCTTATATTTAATTTTTTTTTAAAAGAAACAACAGTTGTTTAAGTTGCAGCACGCTGGATCAATACTTGTTAATGAATGTGGTGTAGGTAATCTTAAGAGTTACATTTTGGAGTTTCATTATGCTCTCCAAACACAAGCATAAACATGATTCAGTCGAGTGGGAAGAGAAAATGGCCTGACAAGCTAAACCCCATCAAGCTCTGTTCCTATCTGTAGCAGCTGTTTTTATTTGTGAGGTAACAAATAAATATCTTGACAATTAACTGTTAACATGACCTGAAAGTAGCCTGGTTCTCCAAGTACATTCAACTCTTCTTTTCTCATCAGTGCAGGTAAAAATTGGATCAAACACAAATTGAGACATTCAGCATGGCACTGCTACTCAAAGGCGGGCATAATCTCAGTCAACTGCTCTACTATCTTATCTTACAAGCACACCCTTATTCCCACCAGCTGTTCATAAATCTTTACTGGTTAAAAGGGAATAAGCAGCAGTTCAAAGGTGCTGTCTTAGAAGCACAAGTGGCATGAAGCTGGCAATCTAATAAAGAGGTGAGATTCATGCTCTGAATAGTCCAGCACATAACCTGGAATCATCAAACATCCTCAAACTATCCATCTTAAGCTCCACAGTGTTTGTCCCACATGGATAATGATCTTGCAGTGGCTTGAGGCCACGTCTAAAATAAACTCCCGCTTCCTTTAGGCCTGTCAGATAGAATCTCCTCATGAGCTCTCTCTTCTAAAGTTCAGACATGTTTGCTCGTGGGAGGAAGTTTTGGGAGATAATGGCATTTTGTAAACATGGGGTGGGTTTGATTTGAGCACTGGCTTGTCCCCAGCTTCTGTAATGTTGCCAGTTTTGCCAGAAGGGTGTGGGCTCTCCTCCAATCCTCTGAAGGAAAACGTGACAGACTCACTGGCCAAAGGCTGACATGAAAGAGCCTATATGTTTGACCAAAAGCTTTTTTCTGGTTTCACACTTTTTGTATCATGGTGAAAGATGGCTTTAAAGTACAGCAGTCACAATCTAATCTAGTTGGTTACAGATGGCACTAGTGGCTTTTTTCTGAAGTCATTTGATTTCAATCGGGGATCCACAATGGCTCAGCCTCCTTTGGTTAATTGACTAAATGTGAAACTGTTGGAGCTAAATTAAAGACACCATGTAGAGTTTTTTACACTGCAGGTCTAAAGGATCGATGTTTTTAAGACTTTTGTTTGAATCATGAATGTAACCAGTTAAAAGCAGTTGATGGGAACAACACGCAAACGTGAAAATAGCATTGCATCAATAAAAGCAAAAGACTCACAAACATGGCAAAATTTCAATTTAAAAAATTATTTTGAAGTTTTTATGAGTAAAAAAAATACAATTATCATGTAGAGCTCGAAGATATGTGGCAATGTGATAATGCATTTTTTGTAAACAGACTGTGTTTACAAGAAAACTCCACAGGGTTGCTTTAAAAGAACAAGCTGTTCAATAAACCAGTGCTCAAATTTTATGAATTCAGCTGAGGGGTTACTGTCTTTTTCTTAACTGTGTCTCTTTCTTTATACACAGTTAATGGTACATTATGTGCATGCAGATACCGAATAAAACGCAAAACATTTCTGAGAGAAAATTCAGTTAAATTAAATATGTTTAATTTCACCTCAACTTGATTGCACGTGATGAAAAATATGAGTTAATATTAGCAATTACACATTTCTACTGGCAGCTGCTTTAACACTGTGTGCTCACCCAGTGCTGTATTCAGTTGGTGACTGATTATCATAAATATGCATCACACACTCACACACACAATTTATATTTCATCAATGTGTGAGACCGCAGAGGATTGCAGATATGCTAATGTGTCCAGCAGGTTTAATGTTTGGTACCAGTGCTGATGATGATCCTGCTCTGGGTCCAGTGGGACCTTACCTGCAGCAGAAATGACTTGGGCGAACAACACCAGAAGAAAATAAACAGGAAAAGTAAGTCATCTGCTGACTGGCTATGAAGGAGTCATCAGCTTCCTCTGAGGAAAGAAAACAAGATGTCTGGTGGTTTAAAAACAACCTCAGAATCTGCTGTAACTTCCGCTGCAGACTCAGACTCTGTATGTGAACAGACTGTGTTTCACAGACTTTTATTGTTTAGACACTGCCGTTTAAAATCACACACGCAACTCCATTTCTGCATCTATTTCTTGTTCTAATCTGGTACATAAATTACTTTTTTGGGCCTGTTTCTCCATCACAATTTTAATCTAATCTTATAATTATACTATATCTTTAAAATACTAAATGAGAATTGGATTTTGCTGAGCTCAATTAGGGCCTGTTTTTTGCCTTAAACAAACGAAACTGCACCTAAGCCTGAAATTCAATGCTGTAATTCCAGCTTAAGTAAGAAAAGCAAAATATGAGTAAAGAACGTTCTTAACCTGCGGCTAAACTTTCAAAATAAATAAATAAATAAACTTATCTTCAGTCAGCAGAGGTGTAAACAAAGCAAAATGTCCAGCACGGTTGAAACACAACTTAACACAAGCTAACAAAGCTGATGCTGACGTTGTTTGGAGGAGCTGCTGCTCTGAGGCCAGATATTTAGATCAAAACTGGCAGCATTAACTGCTTTGACTGCAGGGCAGCCTCTTCATCAGACGAAAACAAACAAAAGCAGGGATCTCACTAGTAGAAAAGCTGTGACTCATCTGGGGTGTGAACTGGGATTGTGGTGCTGGTGATGTTGCAGCCTTTAAATAGTTTGTGCAGAACAAAACATTGCATGTGCTCAGACTGCACGGTTTGGTTAACCTCACCTAGTTTCATTTATAGTTTAAAATGATGGTACCAACATTAGAAATCTCTTGAGATGAGTCACATTTCTTTTATGACAAGAGAAAAAAACTCTTCTGTTCAAATATATATTTATTTCCATATTCCTTTATACAAACATCTTTTTTTTTTCAAAAAATAAACTGTTAAAACGGATGAATCAATACAAGTGCACTGTCATGGCTGTGAACATTGTCCACAAGGTAGTTAAGAGTGGGTAAAGCTGTGTGATGATTGGATAAAAAAGCAGGAGAAGGGCATCTTCAAGGTTGATACACAATAGTAAAAGAAAGTAGTCATCTCTCTTCCACTCTGTATTGATCTCCAACACCTGAGTTGTACAGGAGCAAATGCTTTCGGCACTCTCATCAGGTAGAAGAACATAGGAGAGGTTTTGCTCCTCTGTGCAAAGATTCATTGGATTAGAGGGGTAATTATGGGCAATTAAATTATGACTTCATCCTCAAAGGATGAGACTGCAGGTGCAGCTACGATGCAAATGTCATTTAATCTTGGATTGGATGTGTGAAATCTGATTTTTCTAAGAAGCAGAAGGAAAAATTTTCCAGTGTACTATTTCCACTTGTTTCCAGTGCAGATCAGCTTGTGGGAATTTTATTTTGACACTAGCAATCTGCATTGCTAATGCATTTAAGAAAGAAACAAGTTTCTCTCTAGATGTCAGTGCTATTTCTCTCATTCTGAAGATAAAAACACAAGGTTTTCAGATGAATTTTAACTCCCTCTGAAGATAAACATTTGCTTGCAGTTTGGCACATGCACCTAAGCCCACAGACAAAGCTCTTATTGGTCGACAGGAGGAATAAATGCTCCCCAAACAACACACGCTTTGTTTTTAGGGGTAAAAAGTTACCATTTTCCTTTGAACATCTTCAAACTAAACCTCAAATCCGCCTCAAATGAATAAAAATCCACCATCAGTTGACAAAATGCTCCTCTTTGATTTCGTGTGTTGCGTTCAGGTGGTTGGCCAGCTCTTGCATCACAGCGTCTTTGCCAATCTGATCATTTCTCCTCTTTTCCATGATCACGTCCTCCAGGCTCTGAAACTCCAGGACGTGACACTTCTTCTCTGAAAAGATTAATTTCAACCTGTACGGCTGCTTTCCAATCCGTATCTCCCCTCCGATTTTGAACTCCCGTTTGCCAAAGCGGCACCAGGCGGCAAAACACTCCGAGTTCCTCCAGTACAGCTCTCTGTCTCTCGACCCGACGTGATCCAGGGCGTTGCGCACAATCACCTCCGGCGGGAGCGCACGGTACCTGTACAGGCCGTTCACTATCCTGCCCTTTTTGCCCTGGCTCACGTCGGTGAGAAAGTTGTTCTTTATCTCAGCCCTGTGCAAGTGAACCACCTGGAAGTCCCCGACGTAAACAGCCCAGTGTGGATACTGTCCAGTGGTCACAAACTCCAGCAGGTCTCCGGGTCTGCACTTGTTCAGGAGACTCTCCGCAGAGTGAGTCGCGGCTCCGGTGTGTCTCTCGTACACGCACTCCTCTCGGTAGTGAATCGCGCACTCCAGCTCATCCTGGGGGTCGAAGGGCTTCTCCTCATGGTTCACCGCGTGGTTCGCCGAGGAAAAGTGCTCCAAATTGTCGTCCTGGTCGTCGTCGCCGTCATCATTAGAGAAAATGTAAGAGACGCCGATCCGGGGTCCGTCATCCTCCGGGTCGAACCCATTTGGATCCGACGTTGGCACCTCTGCGTAATTTAAATGCGTTAGTTTCTCCACCTGGTTCCCCATAAGGGTGACAGGTGGATGAAAGGGCGGATAAAGCAGAGCACACAAACAGGATCCACCTGTTCTTGGCGCACTTAACTTCACGGACAGACGGAAGGAGGCGCAGGGTTGAACGGCGTCTTAACTAAATCCAAAGCGGTGAAGACGGGCACCAGTAATCCATGTCCAGCTGTAAGGCTCCAAATGAACACCAACTGTGCCGACCTGCACGGAAATAAACAAGACAGTTGGTCAAACAGCGAGTTCAGAGCACTGAATTCTCTCCTCGTACTTTACATCCCCAACAGGTGTAACCTGACACACCTGTTGGCTCAGTTTCACGACACCCAACAACATTTCCACTGTTATCTTTACTAAAAATACAATCTTAGCACTGTGGCACATCTTCTACATTTCAGTTGTCATGTTAGTCTTTCTCTGTTCTCTACAAATACTCCGACTCATTTTTCTCAAGTCCATCCATAAAAAACTCTCTGAACGGCGGACGCACTCACCTGCAGTCCAGTTCCTGTCAGCAGATCCTTCTCACACACACTCCTGTTGTCACATCCGTAAAATAAATAAGCCGGATCGTGCAACACTGTGCTTGCAGCTGCTTCTTCCTGTGTGGTAGGCTGTTGTGTGGTTTGCTCTGCTCTACAGACCGTCTGTAGTATGAACCACAGTGGTTGTTGCAGAGAAACTCGCCACGGCTCTGCTGGGAGGTGTTGTCTTTTAAAGCCACAGTACGCCTTTTTTTCTCATATACGTGTTCAGTCTCAACTTCATTTCGAGCATTAGATAGAAAAAGAGCTACCAAGTAGTTGAGATGTTTTAAATGAAGCTCGATATGCACAAAAGATTATTATAAGAGGATCAATAAAGTAAGATACTGTAACTAAATAATCTAACAATATGGTTATACGTTTTACATGTCCAGTATACTACACTCTTTCAAAAATTGAATCAATTAGTATGGAGATGTGTGATGTTATAGGGATACATAATTTATAAAATCTAAACTTAAACAGAAGGTCAGGATAAACCCACACACACTGAAGTCAATTGGTGATCAATATATGATTTTCAAAGGGGGGGATAATCCCAAAAAGTCAAAAACATACAGCACAGACCATGTAGTACATCTGGGTTATAGATCCATATTTTTTGATCAACATAAGCAGTTTTCATGATGTTCTGCAAAAAAAAAATAATGTGAGGCCATAGAAAGGTTAGACAGAAATTATAAAATAAAGTACATCAAAAGTTTGATGAACAGAGTAGCAAACAATCAGTTTATAGCAAAACTATGTGTAAAATCAGTCTTTTGGTCCACTTTACATACAGTCAGTACATGTGCACTGCTCAATGTTCCAGTCAATTGTTCCTTTATTTCCATACTCAGCAAGTTCTGCTGTGATGAAATAAGGCTTAACAGTGAGATGAGATTACAAAGTGAAATCTTACTTTATCCCTGTACTGTATGTTCAGGAACTGGACTTATGATGTAATTGAAAGATTAGGATCATAAAGACTTGAACAATACTATGATTTAAAACAAAATGCTATTAAATGTAGGTTTCTTCATTCTTTCCAACAGAGACCACCCTGTGGTTTATTTGTTATAATTAAAATTTCTCCATAATTGAGCACCCACATCTTATTAAGTTTAAGTATTTGACTAAACTTGAGGATTGCGTCATTGTAACCAACCAGACATGACTTGATACGGTTAAATTAAAGCTATGACACTAATATGGTTCTGTCTGTAACTTTGAATTGGATTCTTCTTCCAAACCTCTTGAGTTTTAAAGAGCAACACTTTACTAATGTCAGCTGGGATATCAAAACAGTGATGGGAGTATCCAAGAAATGTATTCTGTCAGCAGACATTTAGACTTGTCATGGTGGAAAAAGCACCGGTGTTACTAATACTGACAATGTTCCATTCAAGTTTTCCAGGAAACAATACCAGAGCCTTGAAAATAAGGTTGCTAAATTCACTCTTTTTATAATTTGCATCTGTGCTTTTTCCACAGTGACATGTCAAAATATTAGTATAAGAGGCTTCTTGCAAATTATTAATTAGGAACACACCTAATTAGCTCAGGTTTATTACAAAAGACAGTTATATTACGCACAGTAGTGTTAATATTTATTCATTGTGTACTGTTCACAGTATCATTTGCAGGCTCACAAACAATGTAACTCTGCTCTAAAGGAAACTGTTTTATACATTTGAGAGGGACAGCTCATGTGAGCGACCTCATTGGGTTTATTTCCTGAATAAAAGTATCTCTACAGAACAGGAAACTATATTCCTTTGTTTTAAACTCTTTGTTTTTAGTCCCTAAAGTAAAAAAGGCATGACACCTGCATCAAACCAGAGTTTGGGGTTCTGATCTCTGTGTTCCTCCCCCTCCATCGAGCTCTGGCACTGCCACAGCCAGAACTCCTGCGCCAGAAAGTGAGACATGTGTTTACTTTAAGCCAAAGGTAAAATCCTCCTTGGACAAGCCTGAAATGGAGGCTTACAGTGTCTCAGGCAGCTATTACACCCACTTCTCGGAGCTTTTGAACGGATGAATGTGAATTCCACATGAAACATATCCAGAAGAAAGCAAACATCTGTGGGGAATTGATTGGGCTGTTTTTTTCCCTCTCTCTCAGAACTGCTTGTCTGTTCGCTATTGTGATTGAATTTCTGAGAATATTTACAGCTCAGCATCCGTTCATGGAAGCAGTTTTAATGGCTCTGCTTGCGATACCATGAATGCAACGCTGGTACATGCTTGTGTGTGCACTTTCCACAAATTGAACTGTAGTTGTGAAATTACCTGTGACTAAACATGTTGTGCAGTAGACAGGATTAGATTTGCAGGACGTTTATTTAAAATGAAGCAGAGTGGAGAAATGAATGAGTCAACATTAGCTGGATCATTTGTTGCCACTTAGTATCTTTATAGGCAAAGTGCTCTTTGTGCTGTGTGACGCACTGTTTGGATGAAAGGAGCAATTAGAGTTTTTAAAATGCCTGATGCAAAGTTATTAAAAGATTAGCTTCACCTAGCTTCATCTCAACGCCGCCTTTGTTTGTTTCTCTTTGGAACAAAGACCCCTCACAGGGAGCGAGAGCAGGCAGGAAGGGAGAGATTTAATCACATTAGTGCATTCCCACTGATGTTAAAGAATGTTTTTCCAAGGCTCATTTCACACTTGAGGAAGTTCTTTTAGTAATCTACAGTGTTCTACTTAGGTTATATGCCAAACCTGTCTTTCAGTGAAGGAAAATCCCACATCACAGAGAGATTTCAGCATTTCTGTGTTTATTCAAGTGCATCTGCTCACTTGTCTAGAAAAAAAGACCAAAATTAACAATTCCTGGAGTTATAATTGTAGAAGTGGTCACTCTACCAATAATCCCACAGCACACAAGAACTTAGACTTTACAATGCAGAGATGAAAAGTTCATTGTACTGACTTGGCAAAATATACAAATTCTGTGTCCTCCTGCAGACACTGCTCTCTTGTGGTTCAGTTAATTTACTGCATCATGTTAGACAGCAACTATTTGAAAAACCTCTTACCCAAACTCCCAATGACAAACACAAGTTTGGTGGTACTCATTCATGAGAAGGTCTGTTGCTTTTTTCCATATTAAGAAAGACTGGAGGACATTAATGCTCCAGCTGAATTACAAATCTATGACACATTCAGTAAATGAAAATAGGGAACATTAGTTAACAACTAAAATACTAATAAAGACAAGTCTCAAAATACAACCTCCTCATAATCCTTTCTTTATATACAAATAATAAACAAGGCACATGTTTCATGACGAGTTCCGCCAGCAAAGATGTAGAGTACTATGTCTGGCTGCCTAGTCTCTTCAGGCTCTGGATCCTCCTCTTTAGTATCTGGTCTAGAATCAGATCTGACTCTTTCACATCTGAGTTCATACAGCCCACCACAGGACAGCTGGGGGACAGAGGAAGGAGAGGAAAAGAGAGGGAAACACATTTATAGGGTATCAAAATACAAAAATGTAAAAATTCACACTAATATGGGCAAGTGTGAGTTTTAAGAAATCTAAGCATTGATACTCTTACAGAAAAAAGAACAGCATTTCATCAGTCACACACATAATCGAAATGAGGAAAATCCCCTGGAGTACTGCCGATATAATTGAACATATAAGGAGTGCACAGTGACTAACTACTGGACTCAGGACAATAAGAAAGTTTCTTTGACAACAACATAAACCTGCATGGGGGTTTCATCAGTGTTCCTCAAGGACCCGTCACTTTTAATTTTTATTTCAACATCAAAGCAGTATAATAAAGAAAATGTGAATCGAGGCAGACTGCTGGTCCCACGCCAGCCCACCGAGTTGTTTACTGCTATGAAACCTGACTCGACTTTCTAACAGTCCTCTAAGGAAGAGTGTCTTACCGGCATTTCTTTTTCTGGCTGTGTCTTGTTTTGATCAGGCCCAGTATGGCTCCTTCATCGTAATGGTGGTTACACTTCTTATTCTTCACTGGGTTCACCATTTCCACCTTGAATACAGATACACAGTGGTGAGTTATATAATGAAACAGAGACGAGAAACACAATCTCTCTGCTCAGACATCATATTAAGATGCTTTGCTGTTTTTCTTATAATAAAACCAATGTGGTACTGTCAGAAATTAGAGATGCAATAGAGAGTTTTCTTTTTCTTAAATAAGCAAATAATAATAATAATAATAATAATAATAATAATACATGAATTAGTAAAATAGCCAATCAGCAGACTGGAGTGGTGTACCTGTGTGAGTGGGCAGGTTAAGTTGACTTGGGTCTGTGTGACAGCGATGTCCTCATCAAGCTCCTCTGCGTTCTCTGCAGAACCCTGGTTGGCTAAAAACACAACATACATATAGTGCATTTCCAAATGTCCAGTCACCTTAAAAAAGCTGATTGACATGCACTTGGCGTAAACATATCCAATTTATGTGCTTATAAATTCAGAGTTAATCAAGCATGTTATTAAAGTATAACTTCACAGCTAATTTTCTGCAAGCCCCCCCACCCCACCCCACCCACACACCCACACATATTGACAAAAAAAAAATACAGCATAGGGCTGCAAAGAACAACAGCATATTGACATAGGAGGTAAGGAGACACTGACTGTGCAGCAGTAACAGCCTTATGAAGCTGATAGTAAGAACTGAGCAGCTGCTATAAGACACAGAGAGTCTGTGCTGGGAACACAAAGTCTGCTGGAGGTGTAAAAGCCCCCAGAAGCCCATACATGTACACTGTAAAAAGTGTATTTGGTCCTTGTGTTATAGCAGAGTTACCAGCAGTCTGTGTGTGTCTCTTTAGCCTAAGTCAGTACATAGCCATACTTCTGCTGTTCTTGATGAAGTTGGGATTGACCGTGCAAGGTTCCGGATGATTTCAAACAGTTTTCAAATAGTTACATTTGCTAAGAAATGTCAACACTAAGACCAGCACTGATGCATTTCATTAGAACAGAGTAATATAATTTACTTTACATGTCAATATTCATGTTTGAGTGTGCAGTACATATAGATCAAATGATAAATAGCTGACAAACACATGGTGACATCACTCATTTGTTTGTGGAGTATCATCTTGAAGTATAGAGTTTAGCAATATGCCCTCTGCTCTCTTGGTTTTTGGACAATATTTGGATTAGAGAGTGAATCAGGTGAGTGAGTTATATAACCATTAACCCTCAGAACAAGTTGTCAGAAATGTGGAAATTAGCCATGGGCCAATAAAAATATTTTTTGTACCAGGCTGTAAACTTGCTTATTTCTGCTGCAAAGTTGTAAATTTTATTATGAGGGTCTCTGAGTTCTTCTTACTTTTGGAGTGAACCTCGAGTGACCATTCAAACTAGAGTTTTTGGCACCACCATGCTGGCTTCATTTCTCAGCCCTGGAGGTTGCTACTTGGCAGGAACCTCCGAAAATAAAATTGATGGCATAGAAGATTTGGTGTTGACTTAATATTACCACCAATCCACAGTGTCTTGCTTTAGCATAAGAAACACAGCCACATATGTTTATATAAAGGCAAACACAGCCTTCAGATATTTCACAGATGCACAGATACAGACATGCATGCACACACAAAATCTTGCCTACACAAAAGTACACAGACATCTAACAAATACACCCACAGCATCTCCTCCTTTTTAGCTCAAGTATAAAATTCACAATACATATTGTTGATGTCCCAAAACAGATACAACAATCCAGTAGTCAAAGGTGATCCTATGCCAAATATAATTATATGCATCTCATACTTAAACTTGTGCAGGTGATGATGCAATGACTCAGCCAATAGACTTACATATATGAACTTCAGCCTGTTTGAGAACAACATGTAGTCTTTAATAATTATCCCTTATTAGAAGCTTGAGGTGATATTGCTCATTTAGTGAATATTACAGGTGTTTAATGATTTAAGCCTTTGTAGGAAACAGAATACAGTTACAGTATATGTAGAATCACTTTAGTTAAACAAATTTCCCCTCAAAATATGTTTTCTCACACAATGCAGAGACGAATTCAGACTAGGAAAAACATTTTGGTACACATTCACACATAACATCTACAGAGAACCTAAATTAAAGGCATCATATTTGTGTGGCCACCTTTTTAATAAGGGTTTTTAATAATGACAACAATTAAAAAGCGAAAATAATAGCTACAGCTAATAGAACAGCTACAGGGTGTCTGACAAACATAATTATCCACTGGTAGACTCTGCCAGCTCTGGTGTACTTGTTTGAAATCAAGCTAATTATACAAAAAAAAGGACGCATCATGAATTTCTCTCTTAGGCTGTGGAGCCCTCCTGCACATAAAGCTATCATCAAAGTCTATATTAAGTCCTGAATACAGTGCATAAGTTTACACTGTTTTTCCCATCTTCTCTCTGCGCAGGCCTTACCTTGTTCAAGTGTGTTCTTGATGCTGTCCCTGAAGGCCACTACTTTCTGGTGATTCATCAGATCTGCATCAGAGAGTCCTGCTATTCTCTCTGTGAACTGCTCCCTCACTCTGTCAGACAGGCTGAACATGGCCTCTGGCTGCTGTGTACTAACCTACAAATATTGAAGTAGGTTAGAGTCATCTTTTTCTTCATTCTTTGCTATTCATCACTTTAATGTTTTCATTTACATCTAAAACTAACATCTTGACATTTAGTCTTGTCACTCCAGAAAAACCTAGTGGACAAAGTGTAACAAGAACCATCATGAACAACCTACCAAAGAACCTATAATTTACTGCATGTGCATGTTTATGTCCTTATTCCGCTAACACATCTGTTAATACAGTAGAAGAGGAAAGAATGCTCTTTCTCCATGTGATTAGACAAAGCCAGGTTGCTGTCACCTCTGCTGTGACTTGTTGCACGACATCAACAAAGTAGTTAATCTCCCTGTCCAGCTTGGCACACTCCAGAATCATGGCCTCCATCTCTTTGATGCCAGGGTGCACTTCTTTATCTGTGACAAAACAACACACAGTGAAAAGAAAAAGTATTTAAGTCATTTATATAAGTAAAACAAGCAGTGCCATACTAAATAGTGGCATAGGTATAAATATGCATTATGCAATAAAAAATAAATAATTACTAAGGAATTTATCAAAAGCACATGCACCTCTGCAGAAAGAGCATTTTTAAGTAACATTTTTAACTAATAGTACTGGACGACTGGATCTTAACTACTGATGCATTGATATGTAAGCACTATTTGAAGTTATAGCTGGTCAAGGTGGAGCTAATATTAACTAATTTATTTACCGTGCATAGTTTATTCTACTTTGATGCACCATACATTACAAATTTATCATTGCTTCATTTGTTAAAGATGACTTTTTTATGTAACCAGAAGCTCAAATACAGCTTCAAGATAAATAACAATTATAGTGAAATAATAAAGTAAAGTTAAAATGACTGAGGAAAAACAAGCACAAGAAAAAAGTAATGGTAAATGGAAATGCCCAAGTATCGTTGAAGTACAAACTCCTCAGGACTACAAACAACGTCACTGTGCTTCAGTAAAACATACTTAGTTACTTTCCACCACTCTAAGTAACGCTTAACATATCAAATTAATAGTGCCTTTAGAAACAAGAAATCTTTGGGGTTTCCCTGGTTATAATAATTAAAATTGGTTGCCGTTAGAGAGATTTAACCAGAGCTGGCAAAGCTAGCTATGGTGACAAGCATACTATGACTAACTTTCTTGTAACGTTACCTTTAGCTTCCGCCAGGTCCATAGCCACATTTGTAACTATATCCATTCCCGTCCCGACGTCTGCCTGACATGACTTGAGGCTTGTCAGTACACCGTGAACCGCGCTAAGAGACATTATAATGGGTATCTTCTATCCTCAGACACAAAAATCACACCCTTTTGTTAAGCTAACGTCCGTTTCGCTAGCCTTAGTTCAGTAGGCCATGTCTAGTTACTAGCTTCTGACCTAGGTAGCTTAGCCAACTAGCATAAGTTAATCGACGAGCTAACGTTAGGTTTCCGTATGAAGTGGCAGTGTTTCAATACGTGTTATTATTTATTCAAAAAGTTCTCATTAAGACAACAGCCAAATATAAAATACATGAGATAGAAACAACACACGCAACTTCGCGCGAAAAAGTAACTACAAAACCAGCTAATATTTGGCTTCCGGTTACGTTCTTTCAAAATAAAGCTTCGACCAAACAAAACATCATATGAAGATTTGTTTTTATTTATTAAGTTTAATTGGAAATGGCACAAAATGACAGTATACAAAGTTGGCAAGTTAAGTAATTTTCTAGCTATGTACAGTTAGTGCATTAAGACTTTAATGGTCCATGAAATTTAAGAACAAACAATTCAATTGGCTTTTGTCATGGAAGACATTAAAGCACAGTCGCAAATCACAAAATAACCAAAGGCTTAACTCTGTAACTGTGTCGCTGTTAGGTTCTGGTAAAAATGCTTCCTGGGTCACTGTCACACTTTAATTTCCTACTGAGATGCTTGAATAGTACCGAGCAATCATTTGGTAACATCTGATCCATGCTTCCTCATATGACAATGTCTTCAGAGAAAAAGCCTATGATAAAAAAAATAACTTAAAGATGAAAAGCTTCATCCAGATCTTCACAGTATTGTTCTGAACTCATCAAAAATGAAACTGGGCACATGAGCTTCAGCCACCTTAAAATACAGAGAAAACAGAGAGAAATACATATCACCATGAAATACATATCACCTTCTCAAAGTACATACAGCTATAATAAAGACATAGTCCCTAAATGTCTGTAGTTGTGTCTCATTCAGTACCATCAAACATATTTTTAAAGCTGAAAGGTTTTACTTCTTAGTCTATAACAATACAGCTGCTAAAAATATAAGGTTGGAAAAATTGCAAGTCAAAGCTCAGACTTCCCTGCCAACCCCAGTTAATGTACAGGTTGTAATGAACCACATTTTTACAACATTATTAGCAGCATCCATAGTTTGACGAAGTTGTTCTACCTTGCGTGACAATTTTGTGTACTTCACATAGTCCTCCAAGAACATCAGAGCTCCCACCACATCAGAAGGCATGTCAGGGATCTTCTGGCTATGATGGGATCAAATGGAAATTCAATGAGTTTATAGAGCCATCAGTGACAAATTTAATAAAGATTATCAGATAAGAAAAACTTTAAAAGGGAAACAATTAATTAACAAATAAAGATAAATTTTAAATTTGTGATTTTAGAATTAATTAAAAGTAGTAAAGTCTGTTTTGTTACCTTGTGCACTGCTCCATGATCGAGCGGATGAACTGACCAATGAGAGCCATGAACTGATGTGTGTATCTGGAGTGGAACTGCTTCAGCAGGGTGAGCATACCCAGAACTAGTGGAGGCCAATCAACTGGGTCTGTGGCTTTCTTGCAGGTCATTCCTGAGGACACACATGACATAAGCCACGTGGTCTTTTACATGTGGATGCAGTCTTACATATCAGTCAGAATGGGAAATTGATGAAAAAATTATTGATAGAAAAACTTAAACTTTCCTGTTAGAAGTAATGACTTCCTACATTTCCCAGATTTCCGGGTGTTTACAGTACAGTCAAAGTAACCTAACTCATGCAAACCAAACTAATCTGAAACTTTCAAAGATGGAGCAGCCAGTACTAGGTGTTATAGCACATGTGCAGCTAGATTCCAGCTGAAAGTGACACCTACCTCACACCTATGAAAACACATACAGGAAACTGTGTGACAAACATCTTTGATGATGTGATGGATAAACAAACCAAACAATTACACTTCCTTTAAACATCAGCCATCATAGCACTGTTTGACCTGTGGCCCTACAGAAAGTTTAAAAAAAGCTTGCCTTGGTTTTTATTGTACTGAAGTTTAGGCAGTTGAGCAATAATAAACAGGAAGTTGATGATGGGGAAGTAAGGCAGGCGCTTTGTGGTGATGTAAATCTGAAACAAACAAAAACAGAAGAAAAACTGTCAGTCAAAGTATTCAGCAATGTACAACTCAAAAGGAAAAAGGGTGAGTTCCTGAAAATAAATTAATATTTGTCAAACACTAGTCACACTGTGTGGGAAGCAACAAGCATAATCTGCAAACCTTGTTGAGTGGGTTATGAATCCCAGCAGCCTCCAGGTAGGCAGCGATGTCATACAGAAGAGTGTTGTCCTCTTTAGGATAAGGCAGGGATGGATCCTGGTAGTGAGCTTCAATGTCTGCCAGCAGAGACCTGATCAGGCCACAACAAGAGTTGATATATGGCAGAAGAATGAAGGAGGATTTTATGCATTTATATTAATTACTCCTATTTGAATTCTGAATTAAGTAATAATTACTTAACAATTAGCACTTGTGCTCACATTTTAATTATGAAAAATCACAGCACACATTTTCTTCTTAAATTAAACAGCAAGAGCTTTGACATTTAGTCATTAATATAGTAGCATAGCTGTAAAAAGAATGGCTAATTACTAAACATTTACACTATGTGAAATACAAGCTTTGTGGGTCCAAAGGCAATAAATATAAGCAACATTTTGGAGCAAAACAAAGCACCTGTGAGTTTTCTTCATAATTCTGGCACAGTAATACCTCCCTTTCGACTCTAATAATAATAATTATGCTGTAGCAAAAAACACAGACATATTATAGAGGTGGTACATTATACTCTGACTGGACTGACTTGTTGAGGTTTTCTAGTGCAGCAGCCAGGTGTTTGGAGTCAAACTTGCAAGAGTAGTTCAGCTCGTTGGCAATCTGTTGTCTGAGAATCTGCATCTGACCCACCTACAGCAAACACATTCATTTCATATTATTATATAGCGATACGCCCTTATAGTCAATGACAGTCAACGCCTGTAGAGAATAAAAAGGACAGGACATTAAAGATTGAATGGACATTAAAGATTGAAACAGAACCTGAATCCATGTTTTATCTTCAAAGAATGAACCATGAACTTTATTAAAAATTTCTTAATATTCACATCATAAGAGAATATCATGGTACAGTACCTTCATGATGGCCTCCAGGTAGGCACCCCAGATCCTCTGGGTTTTGGCCACAGCACTGGCATAAACTTTGCTGGCATTAGCTGTAGCAGGATAAAAAACAATAGTTTGTTCTCAAGGACTAAAAACCTCCTAACAGTTCGTAGGATTTTCTAAAAGAGAACCTACCCACAATGCCCTGGACTGGGTTGACAGCACCCAGCATGGCTTTAAAAACATCCACCACAGCTTTGTCCCTCAGGATGGTCTTCTGAAGCATTGTCAGGAAGTTCTGATGAGAGAAACAGGTTGCTCTCAGTGCACTGAAGATAACATCAAAGCCCTTATAGACCCTTTTTTATGTGAATTACCTGAAGTTCCTTTACAATCATGAAGCAGAGCAGGCGGTCGAGTCCATTAAGGCCAAATGTACCCAGGGTGTTCTGGATCTCAGAGAATAACCTGTTGTTGGTGACCTCCTGATGGCTCTTCAGGTCGTACCAGGTGTTCATCTGGTCGATGTAGCAGGTCAACCTGTAAAAAAAAGACTGATGTTTGTCAGGAAAGCTTCTTAACACTGCCAGATTCAGTACCTACAGATATAAATGAGGCTTGGATTTTTGCACTAAAGCAGTTCTGAGAGCAAAAATAAATTCATTCCATGATTAGATTTGAGGAAACATACCTGGGATCAGTGATTCGGAGAATCTCTCTGCAGAGACGGCCGATGAAAGTGGCAGACTCATCAACAGAGGGAAACTTTGGGATGGGGATGTGGGTGGACTGATGCACACTCTGCCAGTCCTGGATCTGATTGGCAGCAAGGAGAGAACCAATCAATCAACTTCAGCTACTGACAGAGACAAACAATCAGAGCATCTCGCATTCATGGCAGGGGAGAGAACTTGGATGTGATCAGAAACAAGTCTTGCTAATGTTTTGAGCCATACCTTGGCCCTGAGGAAGCTGTTGCATTCCTGTTCCACGTTGTAGTTGATGATGCGGGACACTTCCTCCTGCCAGATTTTAAGGCCGTAGATGCTGACATAGTCCTGGATGTACTCAAACGACCTGTAGAACCCGTCCATGGTGGCCGCCATCTCCTTCAACTTGGGCATCAGCTCACTAGGCTAAGAGATTGGACAATTCTTGTTTAGTCTCATCTTGTCATTTTGAATGCTGTTATCCTTGATTCTCAGAGGGCAAGAGGACATTGATATTGGCTCTGACATTTTAATAAGTCAGTAAAAACACGTTGTATTCTTGGCAAAACCTGCAAATGTTAATTGTTTTTTGTTTTTCTTCTCTGTCAAGGTGAAACTTCACTGACTGGTAATGCACTATAAATATATAAACATAGAACATGCAGTTTTCAACTGATAGCAGAACTCACCTTCGCCTTGGGGTTGAAGATCAGTCCTTTGTGCAGAGCATAAGCTACTCTCTTGACCAGCTCCTTCCTGATGCCGTCCTCCAGAAGCTGCTTAGGATCCACCTGAAGAATCACAGTGTGTTTTCAAAATCTCACTTAGGATCTTTTAGTAACTTTTTCTTGAACTGCACTCCAACTGACTTTAACATTGAAACCGTGCCTACATTTTGGGAGGAAGGCAAAGGGTAAGGCCATCATACTAAAAATAGAAGGTAGAGAATTTTAATTTTTTTTTTAAATAAGTCTGCATCATCCACCTTGATAATTCCAACCAGAGTTGTCTTCATCATCAGGATCCCCTCAGTGAAAATGGAGATGTCATGGGTGAGTTTAGCCACCTGAAATCACATGAGGCAGAAGGATGTTTAAGCACATAACTGATAAGTATAATCCAGTGAAGTTGAAAATTAAATTAGTCCATTGTCAAAGTATTTTATCGAGCTAAGATTATTATTTTTTCATTAATTTGTGGAGATGCTGGCAGAAATTGTAGCTGAAAAATAAACAGAATTGGCAATAATGTTTGTTACTTATTTATTAATCTTAAAAAATATTAGTGAAAAGATAAACTCTAAAACAGCCATGTTTAATTTTAGGGCATTAGACTGCATTTAAAATATGCCATTTCAATATAAGCCTAAGAAATTCTAATCATGGCACTATAAATGAGGCTTTCACACTCTCCTCCTGCCCACACAGACTGTTTCCATATCAAGTAGCCTTCTTTCTAATTTGTTTTTTATATCAAAAACTGTGAAAGAGATTGAAAAAATTTTCATGAATGCCAGCGAGTATGATCGCTTTACTCTCACATGGCAATTGAGTTGACATCAAAACAGCGTCAAAAAATCTTCAGGCCCCTCTTTCTGTCTCTTTCACTCAGAACATGACTACAGCATGCAAATTGTAACATGTGACTGTTTCAAACACAACAGTTATTTTACTTCATAGCGAGCCCCCAGCTGGGAGTAGTCTTTCAGCTTGTCCTTATCCAGCCGTGTGGGAACCTCCATGATGTCATGGATCTGAAGCTTGATGATCTTGGCCAGAGAGGTGAACATACTCTCCGGGATGATCTGCAGCACCTGGAAACAAGAAGATAAAATACCAAAAAAACTGAGCACCGACATGAATCTAACGAATGCCCAAGAGATTTTTTTAAGACAAAGGAGTCGAGAATAGCCTTCAAAAGCAGATGGTGCATGAAAGTAACACTACATGTGGCTAATGAAACCAGAAGGTAATAGCATCTTAAGGCTCATATCCACTAAGTAGCTGTTCAATTTGCAAACCAGATGGTTAAAGAAACATTAATCATGATTGCAGCTGCTACTGAACAACAAGTTACAGATTGCAGAGCTCCTTTGTTAAAGCTTTAAAAACCAAACCATAAAATTTGTGAGTGCAACAGGAAATCTCCAAGAGAAAAACCTTGGAACACAGGAGCTAATTTTTGTGAGATCATCATGACTTAAATGCAGTGTACCTTTCTGACGTAAGCGACCAACTCTCCAGAGTAGAACTGTGAGACGCTCAGCAGGTCGGCACTGTTTGCCTGGTTGATACGCAGCAACGGAAGGTCCAATGCAGATGCCAGCTGGTCACACACACGCAAAAGAATTATTTAAGTATCAAAGGGAAGCAATTCTCCGAATCAAGGCAAACGCACACTAATAATTTATTAACATATGCCCGTTTTTATTCTTTTGTTAATGTGTGAGCAAGTGTACATGTGTGTCTGACACAACAAGTCCTCACCTTCAGAAACGTAGCTCTCAGTTTGGTAACCATGGACGGGTTCACTCTGATGCTCTCCTGCATAATTAATGTGAAGCTGAAAAATAAAAACATAAGGAAAACTTGTGAAATCCGCTTTACAGACAAAATTTAAACACATCCGAGTAAGAGTTTAAAGTAAAAGTAACCACAGCACTGGGTTTCTCTTGATGGCTTATATGAAAAGATAAGCAGAGTGTCTCGTGGACCGGCACACTGTCTCTGGCTGACCATGTGATCTGTAACTATCTGCATGCTACTTTTACTAACACGGTATTTAGATGAACTGTGTTATGAAAGAATTGTTTTGGTTTATTCATGACAACTTCACCTTCTTTACTTGCATTTTAATATGGTTTCTATGTTTTTCAGTGAGGAAGTACCTGTCAATTATCTGCCATGCGTACGACAGGTCTCCAACTATCTGCATGGTGATGAGAACCTCCTCTTTGATATTGATGGTGCGGATCATTTGGTGCAGAAACTTCCTTGTGTCAGCCAGGAACTGACAGACCTGCAGGTTAGACTCCAACTGGTGAAACTCCTGGACCTGAAGACAAAGAGAAAAACACTTTAATAGAGACATGGACAGAAAACAAACTACACTGCAAACACATATCTGCATTAAAGGATTGTAAGCGCTTGTCTGGAGGTCTTATTATTTTATTAGTGGTTTTTTTTCTGATGTTAGAGAAAAATATTCTCTAATGGTGCTCATTAAATTTCTGGCTCATGGGGATAATTTGGTGCTGGCACAGTAGGCTGTACCCACGGACTAGCTATTTGTGTAAACATAAGTGTCTAAATAAAATAAACATAACCCAGCTCTGCAATTTTTGTGAAAATTATATTTGTTCCAATTTTATTTTACAATAGACTCTGGCAGAGTAGACAGGAGAAAATGAGGGTATTACAATCTGCTGAGCCAACGAGTCATTTCTGTTATATATTCTGATGTGTCTCTGTTTGTATGCTTTTCATATCAGTTCATTTTGTCTCTTTGTTTCACTGCCATTTGCATACACTGTGCTTTGATTTAGATATTTCTGAATAACAATGGAGCAAAATAAAAGGCAAAAAGCATATAAAATGATCTAAAAATGTTATCAAATTCAAATCTTAGGTCAAAAGATTCCACAGTCAGTTTAATGTGACATTGTAAAGCCAGCATGAAACGTCATTATCTTGCTCACCTCAACAAGAGCCTGTATGAGCTGAACTGTCTTCCTCCCAGCAGCTGTAGAGTCCTCATAGTTCAAAGACTCGATCTGCTTGGAGATTTCTCTGAACCAGGCCTGTAAGTTCTCTGTGAGGAATAATAGAGGCGTTTAGTACGAGTGAAGAGAGAATGTTATCAAAGTACTTTTCATAGGAGGTAGTTCAGAAAAATGGCTCTTTCTTCTGGAGCCAAAGTCACAATGACAGAAGTACATGTTACTGATGTAAATTTAATATGCTTCTCCCTGCGTGTGTGTCCTTGAAGCAATTTTTTCATGATGCCTCCCTGCTTCAACATTTTTCTCTGAAAGGCTTCCAGCCTGAACTCATTTGATCATTTGTGTTTCGACACTTAAATAATCCATGACATTTGAAGAATGAAACGCAGCATGTCAGAGGTTCCACTTCTTGGCTGTGTGTGTAATCCTTCACCTGAAAAACTGTGACCGTGTAACTCACCATTTTTCTCCACCCTGGTAAGAGGTTTGACACCAGAGAAGACTTCAGCCAGCTCAGTCATTCTCTCTGATCCCTCCTTCTTATAGCTCTCCCACTTTATCTGCTTCTCAGACAACATCTGCTTGAACATCTGGAAGAGGGACAGCACAAATGCTAAGTGAGTGTAGCAGTGGAATCCTGAGACGATTACTCATCACCCTCTGACCTGAGGAGAGGGAGGAGAGCTGGAGGAGAGGGATAAGAGCCATCAGCCCTGCTTGAATTTAAGACTGTAACTGGCAGGCATCCGGCAGAAAAATGAGATGGGTGAAATGGGTCGGACTGGCCAAGAAACAGAAAGTCAGAGACCATAGTGCCCACCTCTTTACAGAGATCAGTCTCCACTACAACAACCTGGATTAAGATGTTGCACTTGACAGGCCGACTGTGTTATGAGCTGGCAGAGCACAGGGAGAAGGGAGGCAGACTAGGTTTTAAAACAGTGATGCTTGGCTCAGACAAGTTCAGGTTTATGGGGTGTGTGTTCTAGATGCTGAATATCAATTTGAAGATGTCAACAATATAATCATCACTATCTTGTTGCTGCTGTTTACATTTCCAGAGACACAAATTCAAAAGATGCAGTACGGAATTATTTCCAGTGTATATACGTTCAAATGTACCTATGTATATAAATGTATTTTTTATCCTATTCTTTCCTTGTATATGCTCTGTTTGGAGCATGTAAGAGTACAACTTTCATTCTGTTGTGCAATCCTGTGTTGGACATAAACAAATAAACAAATGAACTTGATACCTTGATACTTTAATTTCACACTCTGCTCTGTCTAAAAGATAAAGGAATCCAGTTTGTTTCCTCACATTTTATTTTCCAGTCATTATGAGAATCTCTCACCTCTTTGAACGTGAACTCAAACTGAGCAGTGTCGAGCAGGAGCTGGAACAGGATCTTTGGGTTGTACTTGGAGTCATTGAGCACTTGGTCTTTGATCTGGCGCAGTCGCTTGTTGTTTGGGTCGTAGGCTGTAAGAAAAAGCCTTACGTGAGTAAATTGTAATTCAACAACCTATTTTGACCAACAACATACTTCAAAAGGCAAAGTCAAAAAATTTAGAAGAATGTACTACATGAGCTTTCCAGCTAAAGAGAACTAGAAATGGACAAAAGTAAAATTCAGACTCCTTAGAGAAAACAACACATCAGAAGAATATTATCAGTCCTTCTTAAGGATACACTGTGAGCTTAAGAGGAGAAGTCTGCCGAGTTTACATACCTGACTCTGCAGAGTGCAGCATAAGCCAGCGGATAGCAACATTACAATCCCTCAGACAGTTGAGGAGTTTGGGAATGTTGTCCAGGATGATCTCCTCCCTGAGAAAACCTTCCTTTAGCAGCTGCTGCACCTGAGGCCTCAGGCTCTCCATGCTAGCTGCATATCGAGTGGCCTAAACACACAATGATGGTGGCGGTGATGGTTACAAGAGATATGGTTCAAAGTATCTTTCATCTTGGATGATAAATGATTTATTAATTTGCTCCCACTAGTGGCCATTAAGAAGCATGGAGATGTTTGCAGATGACCCTAAACAGGAGCTGCTCAGTTGTCTCCTGCTGCTGCCGATGCAGAACTCTTCATGACTTTGTGCATCTTTGTCAGTGCCTGACCTTCAGTTTGAGCTCATGTACATTCACCCTCAAACTTTTAAGACAAGTTAAAAACTGTCTTTCAAAGTGACTGATTTGAATAATACCCTTGTGTTTCACTTTGGATTCTGGACAGTTACTCTGAATGACTTACAAATTCTGCAGACACACTTATCAGTACCTGCACACAATAGCATACCACAATGAAGGACTGTGAATTGATAAAACTGGAGACTCTGTGACATTGAAGCCAATCCAATTTTTTACTACCTGTTCTTTGATGTTAGCAGAGTCCAGGGTGTAGTTGAGAGCAGTTTTGGCAGCTTTGTACGGTTCCCAGGCCTCCACCAGGTTCACTGTGATCCCCATGTAGATACTGATGACCTGCCAACAGATAACACAAACACTTCAGTGCAATAAAATAAAAAACAAAGAAACCCCACAAGACCAGAAAAGATAAAAACAACTTGTTTATAGTCAGTTCTAATCTACCATCATGACTTATCGGTGCAGATAGATTCTGCAGACCAGCAAATAATCCTACATTATAACAAATGTCTAACCCAGTTGTCAGGGAAATACTTGTCCACTATCTCCCTCATCTTGGCCTGCTGGGTGTGCAGAATGGAGGGGCTGAAGTAGAGGCACACATACAGCATGGCTGCCTGGTTGGCCAGCGCTGTGCTACGATGCTCTGGCAGAGGGTATGCAGACACCTGATGGACAGCAAGAGAAATGGGATTTTAGGAGCATGACATGACATTTGTCACTTGTACCTACTACAGTTATAAGAGTCTCATAAAATATGTAAAAAAGTAAAACTTAACTACAATCAGAGGACAAAATTTGTCATTTCTATTTTTGAAAAATTAGAATGTTTGACCAAATGTTTCTCACTTGGTTGTAAATGTCATCAGAGCGCAGCCTCCCGATGACCATGCTAATGAAAGTGGTACTGATGGGAACTCTCTGGAAGTAGCTCTCTGGGTAGTTGGCTGGCCGTTTGGCTCCAGGCTGACTGGAGTAGCCGGTGCTGCGCAGGAGCTTGCAGATATCATCCAGGTTGGAGTCGGCTGATGAACGAGCAGCACTGAAGAACATGTCAAACAACAAAATAACAGTTGACAATTTAAATACTGAGGCGAGTGAGGACAGAAAATGCTTGTTATTTCTTGTTATTAATACTGGTGGTGCATATTTTAATTCATGAATAATTTGGCCATAATGGAATAAAATGTTCCATTCAGTTTGATCAGGCATGCTTATGTGTGGGTGCATGTTTGCTTGTGTGTGTATTTTTTAATATATAGACATCTCCAAACAATGCAATAGGAGTAAAAAAAAAAAAGCTGAATATGCAAAAATGTTGGATATATTATTCTCATCATCTTGTTGCTGCTGTTTACATCCCTCCAGATGCAAATTTAAAAAGTAAAGGATTACTACTGAATTATTTCCTGTGGGATCACATTTTAGTGTATATATGTAAATAAATATTTATATATTGCTATATCTTTTTCTCTTCTATTTTATGGTGTGAATTTCTCCTATATGTGCAGCATTAGGGAGCACAACAGACATTTCCTTGTCTAAAGGCAAATAAATTATAGATACCCTCATTTTTATTACATCACATTAAAGAGTAGTTAAAGGGCAAAAAAGAGACTTAAACTGAAAGGTGGAAGAGTAGAGGATAAAGGAGAGCAGATACAAGTCAGGGGATTTGCTTTGCTGTGAGCGTGGAAAGATAGAGAGAGAGAGAGAGAGAGAGAGAGAGCGTGTATATGTGTGTGTATGTGTGTGTGTGTGTGTGTGTGTGTGTGTGTGTGTGTGGATGTGTGAGTCAC
>JAPZDV010000025.1:18317714-18417232 GCA_029814665.1 Acanthurus lineatus
TATAGAGAGAGAGAGAGAGAGAGAGAGAGAGAGAGAGAGAGAGAGAGCGTGTTTGTGTGTGTGTATGTGTGTGTGTGTGTGTGTGTGTGTGTGTGTGTGTGTGTGTGTGTGGATGTGTGAGTCACAAGCACACCTGTATCTATAGTAGGAAACAAGCATCCTCTCTCTGACCTCCCCTTCAATTTTTTGGTCAATAACAAGCAACATGACTCCATAGAGGTAAAGAGCCTCACACTAGATGGAAGAGAAAACATACATAACTAACTTCAGTTCAGTGTTTTCATCTTTGTTTTAATGAGTCATTTAAAGGGATTAGCATGGAAATCTATGTTGTTCTTGTAATGTTGCAAAATTTCAAACTGATTTGCATTTGTGTTACTCACTAAAAGCTGTTTCCCATCCTCATTTAGAAGCACAGTCTCCAAGGTCTGCTGAATATAAACACCCTCATGTAGGTCATCCAAATATCTTAAGAGAGGAGCAGATAATAAAATAACATGTTGAGATACTGTCTTATTGTGTTTTGTGTCTTGAAAAGAAGAAAAACTGCTTTCATAATCTGTTTTCACAGACAGCTTAATTATTTTTTTCATATTTTAAAGAACTGTATGTATCTGTAAATCCAGAAAATACACCAAACCTGTCTTACCTGTTAAGATCTACTATATATTTGTGGACACTTTCAAAAGCCAGATAAAACCTGGACAAGATCTCAATGTTGTTCTCTCTAAACTCTTCATCTAGGTCCTGAAGCTCAGGTTTGGCTTCAAGCTTCCCCTCATAATACTCTGGACCCTGGTGAAAGAGCAACATGTTTAAACAAGTGCAATCCATACTCAATCAATACTCCTGTCCTTATAACAATTTACAGAAAGCTCTGAACAATGAGGACAGGGACACATAGCTTTTTCAGTGGTAAAGTAATCATTTGCATAAACTATACAAGGAACTTAAATGTATATGTCCTGAGCTCCAGGAAAAATCTACACAGCCAATGTTGATACACAATTCTTACAACTAAAACAACGGTACCTCAATTTCCTATTACTTCCAAATAAATAAGCAATGACTTAAATATTTACTACATCATATCAAGCATGTATCTAGTGCCTAGTTCCCTATGTCACGTGTAATTAGGTTGCCACTTCAGTATTTGAATGTTAAGCTATGGCCAAAGAGTAAGACTGCCATTCGTGCCCAAATATGTCTGATGAAAATATACCCTGATGAAATCTATACCTTAAAGTAGCTGAAGTCACAGATAATGTCGCCATATTTCTGCTGGTCACTTTTATCCTTGAGCCTGAAAACTGCAGGGATGAAGTCAGAGAGGCGCAAGAGCTCAGCGATGATGGCATTTCCTCTAGAAACTATCCTGAGGATGGCCTGGCCGCACAGGTTGTTCTCTGCCAAGAAGTCCACCATGGCGGCTTGGAGAGGAAGAGGAGGAGAATGAAGACAGCTACACCTTGACCCTGTGGTTTCACAGCGGACTGACTGCTTGGATATTCAAGCTAAAAGCAAAAAGAAGAAAAATGCGGAATCTATTAAAATAAAATCAAGAAAGTATGATGCTGCTTTTTATATAGAGATGTTTCAGCCGCCCTGCTTTGGAGTCGATAGGCAAGTCACTGAAAAACTGTTGAATCACCAGATTGGTCCTGAGTTCCGGCTATTCTTAAGAATGAATATAGTAATTTATTACATGAGTATTACCTTTGGCAAATGTATGGTACTTTGCGTGCGACTTAGCATGTTCTCACTGAAAATACTGTTCAACAAGCACTTAAATAACTTAAGTGACACTGAATAATTTTACTGTTCACTGTAAATAACGGTTTGTAACATTATAACACCTTTATGTTTCGCAATATCCAGAATTTAACAAAACACACTAAACACTCATTTGGCTTTAAATGGGCTTAATGCTAGGTTAATAAAAGACATAGTTTGTAGAGTGTTATCATAATATGATCATACTTTGGCTAACTGTTTCAATTACCACCAAGCTAACGTTAGCTTATAGCCTGTTAGCTACGCTTATCAGTCGTGATGCTGCAAGCGACAGCACATGAAAAGTTTAAATTACATCGTTATACAATAGCTTTCTTTTCGTCTTGATCATGTAATTTTAAAAAAGTCGAAAATCAAATCCAAGACGGTAGAAAAAAGCTTGCCTCTTTGGATCCTCTGTTCCCTGTTTACTTCCTCATGACAAACCACATGACTCTGACGTTGGGTGTGTTTGATTCTGTTCGGTCATTCAACGCGCCGGTGAAAAGCGGTAACAAGTGATGGCTCATGCCTTGTCTTTCACCGTGAAAATATAATTGCTATATTATAGAAATCTGTACCTATATTTAAACGATCAGTCTTTTGAAATTACTTTTAGAAATGATACTTACTACTGTAAGTCTGAGATATCGGATTTTCGGTCTGAATCACATGTCTCCTGCACGGTGCATTCAGGTCCTAAAACTCAGCTGGGTGATCATGTTTCTCTAGATGGCGACAAAGATTCACTAAAGCCTCAGCTTATGTCTCTCACTGCTGCTCGACAACACTGAAAGTGTGAGTGCAGATTTCCAGCTCCGCAGGGATGCAGTGATTTGCAGGGATTGTGTGGTGAGAAATAAGCCCGAACTGAAATTAAACCAACCCTACTGTGGAAAATCTCAGAGATGAATCCACAGGGAAGAAATATTATATCCTTCAGCATTCAGGAAACAAATATCTTCCTAAAATATATTTTCTTGGAGTCCTCTGTAGGGACTTTTTTTTTTTACTCTATAACAACAAACTACTCATTATTCATCAGCAACGCAAGAAAACATTCAATTTAGCTGGAGAAATGATGAAGCCTGCTTGAAAATACTGAGGTCTACGGCCCATCGTGTTTGACATGGCTGAAAACCAACGATCTGTATGATCAACATGTGGTCAGCATGGGTGAATAAGCTTAAGCCCCCATGTTTCCTTCAAAACCTGATTGAATTGGACTTTTATTGCCAATATGTCTAAAACACTGGCAGGCTCTTCCTTTGAGTAGTGGTAGTCAGAGGTTAATAACAGACATACTGAGGGAGCTGTTTGTTTAAACTGTCACCTTACTGCATGGCAGAGTGTGGTTTTATGTCAGTCCTGAACCAGTTGATGGCTGTGTGGAAAAGCAGACTGTCTGTCCTCATCATTCAACATTCATGTGCTGAAACTGTGGTAAATGTTTTAATACAACGTTGCTACATCACTTTACCCGCTTCTGATCTTTAATGTGAAAAAGATTCTTGGCTTCAGGGTATTTTTTCATATTATCTTTATAATGCTTTTACTTCATTCATTAATGCAAAGTGGTGATTGACAGTGAACTGTGAAACAGAGAGTGTGACATATGGCAAGGTGAGCTGCATTAAACGTCCTGAATAATGTGCTTCTGATCTCCCCGAGCCACAGAAGCACCATTATTTCAATGCATTTTATAGTGGGCATGAGGGAGAAAGTCAGACAGGTGCAATTTAGATTCATAGCTCACCTCCTCATTGACCCTGCTGTCCACAAACTACACAAGTGTGTCCCTGCGGCCACTGGATTTATTACCCGTTTACCATCACACCAAGGTCACATTCTCAGCAGCACCTGGGTCAGCTATATGGGCTTCCTGGGAAGCATCATGAAAGGTTTTCACTAATGAGGTCTCTAACTACACACCTTCTTTATTAACCTTCTGGTGACTTGAGGGTTTTCTCTTCTTGTTACTATGATTGGTCTTTATAGAACCTCATTTGACAATTGCTTTTATCGTAAAATACAAGATTATCTGTGATGAGTCATATGCATAAACAGAATAAATGACATTATGAATATACAGCAACAATGAAATGTTACCCCATGAATAATGTTCTAAACAAATACTATATATTCATTTAGCCATTGACTGAAGAGGGGCTGAATGACCCTCATGTCTCTGCCCATTAGGAGCATTGATGGATCTGAGTTTTCATTCCCTGAGTGGCCTGGTGGCCATTGACTGTTGGGTCAGTTAATTATCATTTGTCATTGAAACCTTGAATTAGCTGACAAATGATGATTGCATCTTACTCTGTGAGCCAATTTATGTGCTAACAATCTCACAAATAAAACTGAACAACGTGTTCAAGAAAGCATCACTCTGAGATTGAAACACTGGAGATTTGTCCGAGTATTTAGCACTTATAACTAGTTAATTTCTTTTCTGTGTGAGCATTTATGCAGAAGATGCATGTGTTTGTGTGTGTGCCCTTGTGCATTAGCAGAAACATGCATGTGTTTGTGTGTCTCAGCATGTCCTGTGTGCCCTTTATTAACACCAAGGTGACTCTATTCAGCTTGGCTAGTGATTAAACCTGTTCATGGCAGGAACTTTCACACTCTGTAAACTGTGTGAGGTGATTAAAGGCTGTTCAATTTGTAGTCTAGTCCCACTGCTATTCTTCCTCATTGATCTTTTTCAGGCCCTTGAAGTGGGAGCTCTGCACAGCAAGCTTCTCCCACTGGAATGAGGCACACTCTGCCCTATTCTCCCTGTCTCTCCACTCTCATGTCAGAAAATATTACACAGACATGTATCAAGTCTAATTGCAGCTAAAATTAGCTGCCATGTTTGGCTGATATTCAATCATGTTTATGTGATTAACTTTGTCGAGTTTCTTTTGATATTGTTATATGAATTAAATTAAGCTCCTTTATGTAGCCTGTCTACCACTGTTCATAAGGGTCAACTCATGCACTTAACCAGTATGTTATGGTTAAGATGGGATCAAAAAGAATAATACAGGGGTGGGTTAGGTTATGGGAATTAGGTTTAAATTGTTCAAATTTCTTCCTTTTTTTTCTTTGACCAGGGAATCACACACTGGTGTTCTTGTTTTGGGTTCTCTTGGCTATATAATCTTTTTCTAGATTATTTATTTTAATGTTAACATAGTAGTTTTGCAATTAGATTTTTATATGTAATGGCTTCATAACAAATGTAAAAGGCTGAAAAGGTAAACCAGTTCAAATTTGGTCAAAAAATAAAATAAAATAAATCAATACAATTCTTTCTAAGGGAAAAATATATGTCTTCATGATATCATTAAAAAAAAATTCATGGTAAGCCCTACAAAAGTTGTGGACACATTTCACTCAAAACAACAAATGTCATCATATTGTAGTATAAGATACCTTAGGAAGTTCCTTAAGTCTTGAAGTCGTTCTCTGGAAACTTAAACAACTTGTCATTGACTGACATTGCCAATATAAAAGCTAACAGAACTGGCTTAACACACTAATGACTGGAACCAAATGTCATTAATCTCCACTACTTCTGTTTGTTTTTTACCTATTAAATGTCTTTCCGATGTCTTTTTACCCAGCAAAACTTTTCTTAGCAAGAAACTTTTCTTTTCTCTACTTTTTTGGAGGTAAGTGATTAGATTCTAAAGGCCTTTAAGATATCTCTCTTTTTTAAATATTAGACAGATTTGACTGGACTGCAAAGAAGAATGTGTCAACTCTCAGTTTTTACCTAGAATAAATGCTAAAACCTACATACACTTCCACACACTCCAGAGAGACAAGAAAAGGCCAGGAAAAAGGTTATCAAATCACCAATACTAGATGCCAAAACACTTCCCTATAGGAGTTTCGGGGCTAAGAAGTGATTTCAGGACAAATAGCAAAAGCTGATTGTTGTAATGTCCTAATATCAGGTTTGATCAAGCAGCAGATGTTATCTTTATTGCAAGTCATTGCTGCTGTCATACTTATTAGCATACAAATGGTTTCTGGGCCTATGGGGACCTAAAAGTTATTGCATGTGTAATTGAACCTGATCTCTCCTCTGTGATTGAGATGTTCCAACACACACACATTGCCTTTCTGGTGAGCATATTGTTGTGTATGCACTAACCCGCCCACACACGTACGCACACAAGTGCTTATCCCTGTTCTTCTCATTAAGTCACAGTGCTGTTTTCAAAAGAAAACAGTAGAAGTGAAAGAAGAACAAGAAGAAAAATAGGAATGGCGAATATGTTGACAATAAGAAGAGAATCATGACATCTAATGTAGTGGTTTGGATCATCATTATCAAACGTTTTTCCACTGTAGACATTTCCTGACATAGATTGGATTATAAGTGACGCATAAATCAATAAAAAACTCAATTAAAAACTCTCTAATAATACTAACACTAATACTATCTCGATTAATACTAATCAAATATTAATAAGGAATTGATAAAATTAATCTAATATGTATCATCTTCCCCTAAATGATTTCTTTGAATTCTTTTTATTACCTTTTTATAACAGAATATCAGTCTTTTATAAGATAAGCTTTTTGTTGCTGAAATTATTGCTCGAAACAGGAGCAGACTGTCATTATGGCATTTTTGCAGATATGTAATAATTATTTTCAAAATTAGGCATTGAGACCTTCAGATGATCCTTTAGATGCTTTTTTTCTTCCCTTGTTTGTAACATTGAGCATTGAATTTGGAGCCATCCTGTTCTTACTTCAAAGCCTCATAAAATTTCTTGTTTAACCATTTAAAACTTTTACTGTCTGATTCATGAAAATATTCACAAATCAAAATTGTAATCATCACAGTGCAGAGGGTGCGTTATACAGCTTTCACTACATGCATATGCAGTTTGACTCTTTAGTGATAATGAAGAAAAATTTAAGGTAAATTTATTTGCTTGCAAGTCAGAACTGTCTGAGAAAATGGACATTGGTCTTCATGTAGTCAACCACTACCTTCATCTCAAGGGCTTATTATCCAAAGAGGTTCAAGAGGGCATGAAGGCAACACAAGGAGAGAGTGTCCCTTCTTACAGAAGGGTGAAGAATTTAACTGTTGAATTCAAATGTGACAGAAAGAGCCACAAAGATGACCCTTGTTCTGGAAGGATGATCACTGTCACCACACTTGAGACCATTACAATGTCCATGACAAGATTTTGACAGATCGAAGAAAGATACAATGGTCTGCTGCTACAGAGCTGGATATATCCTAGGACTGTGACCATGTAGTTCTCTGCAAGAAACTCCAAAGAACCAAGGTGTAAGCCTGCTGAGCCCTAAAATTTCTTGGGCCTGATGAGAAGTGGATTGAGGTCAACATGTCATACCTGCCATGTCTGAGACACATCCTTAGAAATTTCTTCAGCAGTTCATAACCATGAACAATACCTGACTTCACCACTTCACATCAAGGATGAAAGAACAATAGAAACAGCAGGGACACCCAGAGTCACACAAGTAGTCCCACACAAGTGAGGAAATGACTTCCATTTTCTGATGCAAAAGGAGTACTGCTGGTGGACCACCTGACAAAAGGTCACACTGTTTCAAGACCCTAGTAGACTGATCTCTTGAGACAGCAACAGGACAAGGTCAAGAAGATTTAGCATGGGAAGTTGACAAGACGAGTTTTCCTCCACCATCATGACACTCCAGCTTCAAATCTTGGCTACCATCCAGGAATGCAGATTTGAACTTGTTAAACAGCAACCCTATTCACCTGATTTGCACTCTCACAGTACTACCTTGCCATTTTAACAGCGGTAATGATGTCATCACTGCTGTGAACCACTTTCTGGAGGTCCAAGACAGCAGCTCCTAGAGAAAGGATCATCCCACATCACTGGATTAAGTGCGTAACTGGGAAGGGTCTATATTAAAAAACAGATGTGCCAGGTTTTGTGATATAGACTCCTACTTTAGGTCATGAACCTCTTAATCAACCTCCTTTAAGTTTACTGTATTTAGAACACGTTAATTTAGAACAACTCCCACAAACTTAATGACCGGCAGAAATCAGTACCTACTCTTTCTTTGACTGTCTTTGAAAACAGCACAAGGGTAAGGAACACAGGTATTATTTGAATGAAATACACTTGTGCAGAGTCTGATTATAAGTTATTTACTGTACAACACCCATATCAGGCAGCTTTAAGTCACGCTATGACTAAAAGTTAGTTGGCTTAGCCCAAAAACTGGGAAAAATTGAAACAATTTTCCTGGCTGTGTCTAAATGTAACAAAATACGTCACTGCTCTCTATTTATTACATTCAACAGCATCTAGTTTGCCTAAGCAAAGGAGGAGGTGCTATCATGACAACCTGCAATCCTATGGGAGGGAAAGAGGGGGTTATGAGAGTGCCATAGCTAATCTGCTAAGATAAGTAAACTGGCTGTTGGCTACAGCTTCAGACATTAGAGTGACATTGATCTTCTCTTGTTACTTTCAGCAAATAAAGTGAACAGGCATATTTACCCAAATTTTAAACTCTTTCCTTGACAAAAATTACTTATATGGCCGCAAGAAGAACATCCATCAACACGACTTGTTCCTCCTACAGGAAAAGGTGCCAGGTATGCAGTATATCATGTAGCCCTCCACTGAAATGGTTAAGGGTGATCCTACTCTGCGTCAAGTCACTGACACTTCCATTTCGTACATGAACATTTCATTTTTCTATCCTGTTACACTCAGCTGTGATTTGTGCATTTCTGCGACAACACAGATGGATGAGGCTCCTAACCAAGGCTGTCAGTCTCAGTCAGGAGGGGACATTAAATTACCACATCCAAGGCTGTGCTGCACATGAAAGAGGCACACACGCACACACACACATATACATCACATTTACACCACTATAAATGACTCTGTGTGTGAATGTGTGTAGTCCTGCATTTGTGGGTAGAATTTTAAGGACGAATCTGCATTACATTACTGTTACTGACAAAAAGTAAATTAATGACCTCAAAATGTACTCAGAAGGAAATAATAAATCTCCATTTGGCTATTTAGTTGCTTGGCTGCCTGACTCGCTGGCTGGCTGGGAAAACTATGCTGACCTGGGTGCATCCAAATTAGATATTGGCATGGTTGCGTGTATTACACAGTGGGAGTGCTGCTCTGGTTCAGTCACCCTGCTGCTTTAAATCTGGCCAGTGCTCAGCTCAGCAAACACAATGCAACAGCAGGGAGACGGCATCTCCACATTCTCATTAAGCTACAGATAATAGCTAGACAAAAGCAGAACCCCACGGATGGTTTTTTTGTGGATGTTTTTTGTGGGAATCCAATTGTTTACATTTTTTGATGATTCGCCCTTACTTTAGAGTCACGTTGGTTTTGAAGTGAGGCATCCCAATAAGCCCACTGAAAGTGCAATTATAAATTTCAGACTGCAAAGTGAGGGACTGTCACAATTTCACATGGATAGACCACTTCAAAGAACTTGAATTAAAAATCAGTGACATATAAACAATGCACATCAGATCAGTGTAGTGGCAACAGCTCAGGAGCATCCATCTATTCACAGTAGTCACTGGCTGCACTCTCCTTGTAAATGAGTTAAAAGGATAAAAGAGAGAAGAGATGGAAAGAATGCCATAAAGCAGCAGAGGGGATGATGGAGAGTAAGAGAGGGAATAGGCAGGAGTGGGGTGGGTGAGACAGAAAAGGGAGAGACAAAAGGGAAAGGGAGGAGGTAGAGAATGAGGAGGTGGCCATCATATCCCTCCCTGTCTTTGATCATTGGTCCATGGGGAACTGCGACAGTGCAGATAGCTGGTCCACAGCTTCTGAGGAACGCAGATTCACATTCCACCTTGCTCTTTCGCTGCTTCTGCAAAATCACTTCTAGTCTTTCAGACCACAGCAGCTGTGAAAACACATCATGGCTTAATACTTGCCAGAAAAGACCTGGCCAAAGCACTGCAGTGCCATTGTCCTGCTGGTCCTCATCCACTGATGCAATTCGTCTCAGGGCAAACTCTATTCCATTTCTACCTCATGTTTTCAAATCTTTTTCTATTAAGGATAATTATTCATTTCTCTTACAGTGCAACTCTCTGAACAGAAGGGTCAAAGGTCAAGTTAAGCTACCCAGAAGCACAGGTATGACTAATGGATCCAACATTTTCCTCAAGGTTATTTTGGCAGGACAGATGCATGCTGATGAAGAATCAGGACTCTCCAGTGGAAAGCATCTGATGGTCTTTTTGGAAGAAATATGACACCCAAATTTTGCAGACATCCTGCTTTTTTTGTTCTTTTGATGGGCAAAGCTTTCTTTCCAGCTGCAGCATCACTTGTTAATAAAGGAACCTGAACCGAAACTCTCTTTGAATGGGCTCAGTTCACCAGTGCTGTACTTGGATATTTTAAAGTGACAGTACAGTTAAGGTCTATAAATGTAAAACAATGAACAACAAACACTGGAAAAATAGGAGAATGGTGAGCAAGACAAACACAAAACTGCATACAACCTGAATTGTTAACAAGTTTGTCTGCCTAACCTCAACTATAATGCTTCATAAATGAACCCAGAGGTTTGATTAGAATCATAAATAGTGTATATGTATGTATGTGTGTGTATATATATATATATATATATATATATATATATTGCTACAACTTACATACACAATGCAGGAATAAAGAAAAATCTGTATAGCACACAAAATAGTTTGTATCTACCATCTAAAGTTAAGGACCTATGGCAGTATCAACATTTATTAAGTAACTGTCAAAATTATATTGATTTATTGACTAACGTCATCAATCAAAAAATCCACCATAACCATTTCCATCATAGAAAGGGTAAAATATTCATTGATTTATAGTAATGTAATCATCTAGATACAGGTTTTCAATAGAATCTCTATTATGACCAGAAACACGAGATTACAATTACAATTACAATTACAATTTAATATTAGATTATTCACACAACTTACACATAATGCAATACAAATTATTTGCTTTCAGAGACATTGACATTTGTCAAATCAACAAATTTTGTTGTATTGCTTAAATTGAAAATTGCAAGTCAGTACTGTCCGAAAAAATCAACATTGAGCTTTTTGCACTCATCTCTTTCTGGCATGAATGAATTCAGTATTCCACTTTTTCACTTTGCTGTAAGAAGGAGCAGCCTCCCCTATTGGGACCTCCTTGGTGGAGCTCTTAAGAGGGACATATGAGTTTGCTGCACAATGGCTTTTGTCCATCCACCTCAAACAATGCTGACTTACAGACTCCATTAGCACAGACATTATTAACCTCAAATTTTTCTAGATAGTCACTTAAAGAGTTAGACTGAGCATACATCTAACAAGAGCTGTATTTCTGATCTCCTTCTACCTTAAGCCACAAACTTATCAGTACTTATCAGTTCTCTACTTTCTACACCTTAAATCTTCATAACAATCTTGTTTCTTTAGTTTTAATGCATTTACAGGAAATTATTATTTATTTTACTTAGCATCATTGCGTGCCACCTTACCAAAATCAGGACTGAATTTAACCTGAATTGACAACCCCCCATGTAACACTAATACACAAGGATGACAATTCTTGGTATATCCATCATACGGGTTTATTTTGCATGACAGAAATAATATAGAAGATATTAAAAAAACATTGAATAACCATATAAATTTCTGTAATGTCATGTGGCTGATGGACAGTAAGAATTAGTGGCAACACAGATGAAATTGAACAAGGCAACAAGGCAAACAAAAACAGAATATAATAATGCTTTGTTCTAAATCCCTTTGCTGGCATAGAAAATTGATTTGTACGTTAAAAGGAAGTCAATGTCCATTATATTTTGCATGTTTTCATTTTTATTGTTTTATTTGTTGTTGTTACAATGCTTTAGGTTTAATGGTCCTTCAATCATTTATGACGTGGTTTAGGGCTGCTTTGCACAGAAACAGCCAGTAGAAATGTCCTTCACAATTCTACATTCAACTTTTATACTTTGAGAACATTTCAAAGCCTGTACTCTTTCAATTTTTTGAGTCAGTTAAACTGTGACTTTGACTTTTACCAGAGAATTGTGGCTCTTTTAAAAAAAAAAAGTAAAAATGTTACAACTGATTATATTTTTTGTCACCCCTGTTCATCAATAACTGTTAAGTGTAAGTTGACAGAGTTTTTCAGTTTGTCGGTCTTTCTTTCTGCCTGTCTATTTGTCTCACTGACTGCCTGTCTATTTATCTCTCTGCCAATATTTTACTTTGTCATATATTATTCAGTGGTGAGGCAAGGGTAAATAGGGTATGGGGTTTAGTTTTTTTTTTTTGTTTGTTTAACATGCTTCATTCAAACATATACGTCTTGTTTACTAATTTCTTATTAATTTTGGATTACAAAATCTTAATATCAGAGTTAATTCTTAATTTTGGAAAGAACAGTTTGCCTGCCAAGCCTGTCAAAATCAAAAATGTCAAGCTAAAAGGTACAGCTCCTTTAGATGCCAAAATTAAATAAGTAAAGGTTAAAATTTGTATACATTCCACCTGACAGCTGTAAAAACGGCACAAAATTATTATTGAATCATAATCAAAGTTGTACATAAATAATAAATAATCAAAGTTGTAAATTAACTAGCCGATAAGGACCTTGAGGTGTGGTAACTACTTTATGTAATGCGGTTCTTTTTTTCGTTTCAGTTTCTCATTCTGGCCTGCCTAATATAGGTAAAGCGCAAATATCAGCTCATAGATTTCAGAGGTAAATCAGTGCAGAAGCTGTTCCACCTTTCCCTGCTCGGTCCTTTTTCCCCTGGATGTGAATGGGTGCACTAGAAGCCCCGCCCGCCTCGAGTGTGACGCGAGCCAATAGAAGAGCACCGTGCGCCGTGGAAGGACGTCACATCATCATCGGCAAGCGTTCTGCTGGGACTGCCGTGCTGCTGCTTGGCTTGCAGTCTTCACAGCACCTCTTGTTTGTGTGTTTTTGAGCCACCACTTGTACCCTGTACACGACTGGAGAAATTTAAGGAGAAATAAACCTGCCGGTTTCGTGCGAAGAACGTGGGATAAGTTGTGCGAATGAAAAGAAATGTTTTTTGGAGGGAGAAGAGAGACTGTCGGGCTGTCTTTACTTTCAACCAGGGTTAAAGCTACTTTGATGCAACCGCTTAGCTAACAAGCTAGCTGGGAATGTTTTCAGACAGTAGCCAGTTTGTTAGCTTGCTAGCTAGCTAAATAGGGCGGATAAATTCGTTATGTGGACGTATATGGTTCTTTTTATCTTTCGACACTTTAGGTCAAAGAATTATGGCAACATCTCAAACTGGGTATGTTAAATGTGCAGGGCTCCAGTGCCCGCTTTCTAATTTCCAATGGGGACAATAGTAAACTGTCTAGTCAACAAGTCTGGCACACACCGCTGTTTTAATCTCACTCAAGTTTCACTAATTTTGTGTAATGTTGTTCTCTGATTCCGTTTGGTTATTTTGGCTAAGAATGAAGATTCTGTCGTAAATGGGAGTTTTGGACAAAGTGAATGTAATGTTATACAAAGGATAGCAGGATGCCACTTAAACGTTAGATCCTAGTTTTTAAGTTGATCAGGTCACTTTGCTGTTTAGGAGAAACAGATGTCAAGTAGTCGATACAGCTATTGACGAGGAGACGGGGTAGATGAACATTACAAGTCGCCCACATGCTTTGGATCAGTTCCCGGACTTGTGAAAGGCATCTGAAGCAGAAGGTGGGAGACGTGAGCGCACAACCCTTGCAGCCCGGGGGAAGATGGCGGAGCGTTCCCGCAGGAGGTGGTGAAACCAGAACTTGGGAACCTCTTGGTTTTATCGCAAGACATCTTATTCCAGATCGCAGGACACATGCAGGCCAAAAAACGGTACTTAACTCTAATTTCCGCTGGTGCGTGTCTCATTCTGTTGTTTTGTTTTGGGGGGATACAAGTCCCGCTCTCCAGACTGGGTCCCAGCAGGCGTGATGACCGCAGCCTCACAGGTTATCATCCCGGGGCGCGGTGGCGTCACTTCACGGGGTCCCTGCAGCCTTTCAGCTCCTGGGAGCAAGACCGGAGCGATGATCAGAATGAACACATATCACTTAGGCAGAAAAGAGACGCGAACTCTGGCGTTTATTCAGGTAAACGCTGCAGAATGGAGTCCTGCTTTGATTTCTCCCTGTGTGAGAGGAATGGATTTAAAGTTTATGTCTATCCCCAACAAAAAGGAGAGAAGATGTCTGAGAGTTATCAGAACATCTTGTCCTCTATTGAAGGATCCAGGTTCTACACACCTGACCCTGGACAGGCATGCTTGTTTGTCCTGAGTTTAGACACTCTGGACCGGGACCAGCTGTCACCCCAGTATGTGCACAACTTGAGAGCAAAAATACAGAGCCTTCCTCTGTGGAATGGGGGCAAAAACCACATCATTTTCAACTTGTACTCTGGTACCTGGCCGGACTACACAGAAGACCTTGGCTTTGACATTGGCCTTGCCATGTTGGCCAAGGCCAGCATCAGCACAGAGAACTTCAGGCCCAAATTTGATGTTTCTATCCCTCTTTTCTCTAAAGACCACCCTAGGACAGGAGGGGAAAGGGGCTACCTGAAACACAACACCATCCCCCCCTATAGGAAGTATATGCTTGTTTTTAAGGGGAAGAGATACCTAACTGGAATAGGTTCAGACACTAGGAATGCTTTATATCATGTACATAACTCAGATGATGTGGTCCTCCTCACCACCTGTAAGCATGGGAAGGACTGGCAGAAGCACAAGGATGCTCGCTGTGACAAAGACAACGCTGAGTACGACAAGTAAGTTCTAGCCAGTTGTTCATATTATAGCAAGTGAGTGTCTCTTTCTTCTTCAAATCTCTCACTTCATCTTATCACTCCATCTTGTCCTTATGTTTTATGAGTAGTGTGAGTAGTGTTTTGCATTATGTTTTACTGGTTCAACTCACTTTATTAGCCACTCTGTCCATCTTTAATAATAAAGAAGTAAGTCTCAAATGTCATGAATGTTTGCACGGAACATCAGTTTCCTCCTTGGAATGAACCCTTGATATTGAACATGGCCTCTTTAACCGTGGAATACTGTGGTCAACTCAAGAAACGTTACATTAAATTGACAGGGGTCTGATTTGGTTTGTGCTCCTACAACAACCATTCATTGGTTTATGTTCTTTAGTTTTCCGATCTTTTTGTTACCATTATGCTGTTTCATTTTTCTTTTTACTGATTTTATTAAACACTCTATGCATTTTAAGTCTGGACTTTGCTGCACATAATTTATTATTGCACTTTGCATTAATGATGCAGTATGAATAAGAGTAAGAATATCTCAAGGCAATATGATCTGAGTGCTGTCTAGATCTCTTATCTCTTATTCAATTCCTTTTAATTCTGCATATAAATGCTTTAGTGGAAAACAGGGATTTGGCACTTTCAAATAGGCCTAATTTTTATTTACCAAATTACACACAATGCACAGATAAGTAGATTTGTTTTAATGTCAGCCACAATAGTCACTGTATAAACACTATTCACTTGATATCCCCATCTGTCTATTACAGCCTGTTATTCAGTTGTGGATTAAACTTCCCTTGCTCTCAACATTTCAACCTTTCTGCCAGTCATAGTTTTTTAACTTCTAAGCCTCTCTGACAGAAATTGTCAATAGTTAGCAGTTGTCATGATGCACACAGATAGTAACTCTATGAGCAAGTGAAATGGCAAACTAGTTTGTCTCTGTAACATATCACCATACCTGTAGAAGGCAATATTGCCCTCTCAGAAAGTTGCTCTGTGATCATCACTCAGTCATACAGTTAAGCCATACTATTTTCTGTGCCCAAATCTGATGAGTAAGCTGGCGTCTGTCTCCCTGCTTTGGCCAGTGGGATTCATTTTGTGTCCCCCCAGACTCTACTGTGTTGTTACTGGTGACTGTATGGCGCTGGGTGTTTGACTGTGGCTCTTTGGAGTGGATTAGTGGGGACAAAGCACTGGTGCCAGTAAGGGGAAGCCACTCTGGCCCCTGTTTGCTCAGTCATTTCCCAGACAAACCCAACTGCATCAGCCAGGAATGCCCTGGCCCCAGTTCGTGTCCTGTGTGACCCCAGTGTTGTTTAGGATCTGTTGTCACTGACCCCTACGTCAACTCTTTACCTTGATGTTAATGGTGGTTCATTTTAGATAACAGATGATGAGTATGTAAACAGACCTGTTATGAAACCAGACTGAAACATGAATTACAATGACAACTTGTCAAAAAAAAAAATTCAGTGCTCTAATGACAAACTGGTTCTGATGTGTTGGACACTGTGTTGTGTGTTTTCTAGGCATTGATCCTCAGAGGATTCTCATGTTTGTGTCTGCCTTTGATGGCATGTATTAGCGGTCTCCAGACTTTTTTCACTGATGATGTCAATTAAAGATTTAGATGATAATGTAAATAAGAATATGTAGAAGTGGAGCAGAAGTGGAAAATGATTAAAAAAAAAAAAAACAATAAGCCCAGTGCTTCACAATTCGGTGACCTATATGCTGAGTATATAAAGCACTGCAGAGTAGATTCTCTTCTCATAAACAGATTGATTACTGACTTCTGTAACAAGCCAAGTGTGGACTGAATGCACATCAGTAGAGATGGTCATATATTTCTTGTGTATTAAGTGACTATCCACAGTAGGCTGCAATTTCACAGATAAAACAATCTGTGGTAACAGCAAGAGTGTATGTGTTGGAGAGGTAGCTGAGATGATTGATAACAGAATATTGTTTTCTTATGTCATTTTTGTTGTTGTTTTTGTTGTTATAAAAGGCTTGGCATGGCAAAGTGGCACCCAGTAGATATGCTGCTCTTTGTGCTTTTGCATGATATATGATATACGAAAATAACTTTCTTGAAAGGGAGGGGCATATTTGAACGTCACACTGGGGCTCCTAGTTATAAAATGTAGTTGCACTGACTAAAAGATCACAAAATGCAACTAATTGGTCACAGTCTGCAGCTCTAGTATCAGCTTATGTGGTTCATTCGTTGGCTCAGCACACTAACATTCTACATATCACTCTTAAGACGTGAGATATCTGCTCTCTCTCTCTGCCCCTTTCTGCCAGCTCACTTCTTGTTACCAAGTGCTGCCAGCGAGTGATTTCACACAGTGAAATGGGTGGCATCAGAGCCATAACCCAAAGGAAAAATTAATCCTACTGTCATTAAGCAGCATTGGGGGAGAAACAGACTTTGGATATCTCTCTAACCCTTCCCAGCTTAGCTTTATTGCATGGCTACAGCATGTACAGTGATTCTCAGTACATCCTCAGTAAGCCACATCACTATCAGCTATCAGTCACGAGGCTGCAGCTTGATCCTCAAACCACTGCAGAATTCCAGTTAAATTAAATGAAATTATTTCACTGATGCCAATTTTTTCCTTTTTTGTGCTAGTAGAACCCTAACAGTCTATATGTCTGTATGAGTACAAAACTTCTTGAACTTCAAAATAAAATATGGAACAAATGAATACAACGTAAATACATAAGACCCATGTCTGCCTGATTGATGTTATCTGCAATGGTGGCTGTTTAACAATTAAAAAAATGAATCCCATGATCTGACACTACTTCACAATATCATCAGGCTACATTTTTTAGTAGTTTTGATTGAGAGATGTCTAGCTGTAGAAAGTACTTTTGTGCTTTTAAACAGTGAGAAGCAAACATTTTAGTTTTAAATAGAAAACTTCTCCTTTCTGATCTATTGCTAACCACCATTTTTTTCCCCCCAAATTTCACTTTTTTTAACTGTTGTCTTTGAAAGTTTTGACAGACTCTTGTCTATCAAACAAGAGCTTATGCATGAAATTTTTTTCATGGAAAAATTCTTGTTTTGTTGCTGTAATTTGCTTTTCTGATTGTTCTCTAGGCCCTACACAAAAGTGCAGTGCAGCATGAAAATTTTATCATTAGAAGAAGGTTTTTATTGAGTATTTGGAGTGTATGTTTGGCCGTGTTTTGCCTTTTTGGGTGGGAATCCAAATGGTTAACAATATGTCTGACAGCAGTGATTCATCAGTTCCCAAAAACTAAAATATTTTCAGTGGGTAATCATACCCAGATCTGCTCTTTATCCTTGGCACCCGGCAGTGCAGGGCTTTCCAAGTGGGTGAGACTTGGAGGGGCCATAGTTTTAGCTGGGACATAAGTCAAGAAAAGCAGTTGCCTAGGAGATCAGTATTTGTTTTTCGGGTTTTGACTTTGACTTTCACACTTGTGACAACACTAGTTTGGGATAAACTGGTTGCACTATGCTGCATATAGGAGAATTATGAAATACACCCAAAAATTGTATCCCTCTGTAAAGCAGCTGTTGGTAGACATCAGCAAATTTGTAAATGTGTCAAATATTTTAACAGCTATTGATTCACCTTTGCACTTCTTCATACAGTAACAGCACATTTACTGTACGAAAGCAGTGATCACAAACAGTCCTATTTGTGGGGACTACTGAGGTTTCTGTGCTGGTTGACGTGCATAATTATGAGAGAATTGCATTGTCCCATCGGTCAGACAGTACAGTCTGTGGTCTAACTGGGTGGAAGTAATAGTTTCTGTGCCTGGCTGTGGCCCTTTGTGCAACAAATCCCTCTTATCCTCTCCCACTGACAACAAGGAAGTTGTGACTGACTGAATGCAACCTCTTACCATAATTACCATGTAATGGCCATGTCATTTTTGTGTAATAGTTCAGACTTTGTTCTCCAGATGTTGACTTGGAATGAACAGTGTTTTTTGATGTTCTGTGTACTGTATATGTGAGGCCTGTTTGAAGAAAATATTCTGTTACATCTAGATACTGCATTGCTTTTAACGCAGTGACTGTTTTGGTAGCATTTTAGTTCATTTTTCCTTTGGCATAATATTTACAAACAGTTGTTTAATCCTGAAATTTTACACTTTTACACATCTTAGACAACATAGCAAAACTAAAATGCACAAAACAAACTGCAAAGTGTAGGTGGTATTGAGGTTTTGCTATAATAGAGGTTATTTACACAGATATGATTTACAGTGTAGTCAAAAAGAAGATGCTCCTCTTTCTTTGTTCATTTAACTCGTGCTGAATGTTGTGGTGAGCACATTATGTAATTTCCATTTGCCATGTTACTGGTAGATTTTTTATTTTTTTTTTTGCCATAGCTTATCTCATTGTTTTTGTTTTGTCTTCATTGGAACTACTAATAACCAGCCATAAATTAACACTTGCACTAGTTCTGTGTAAGTTCTGTTCTCTCTTTTAGCCATACCCTTTCATTCTTGCAGTTGTTAACCTCCTTGTTCATTTCTGCATGTTTGCCTCAAGTAAGTAGTCCGTGATTGCTTGCATTTTAACTTTCTTGCTCCCTCTGGCCTCGTGTGTCAGATTTTTAGCTATTCATTAGCCCCTTAGTTAAACAAAAACAAGTCATAGCTGTAGACTATTGGCTCTGCACCATAGAAATTCAGTCATTAGCTTATGTATTTAGCCAGCCTCTTGTAGCTGGTGCAGACTGATGGAGAGTAGCTCCTGCTAGAAATTCCTTGGCAGCTCCTGAGTAGCCACAAAACAACTGAGTGACTGTCTACAGGAAACATGCCCTTAGAGAGAAGCCCATGGTTAACCATCAACTAGTTAACGGTTTGCACAGGTTCTTCACAATCAGCTACACACCAGTTGGGAAAACAAATTTGTTTATTGGCAGCACTATGCTAAAAACAAGAAATAAGCAAAACCAGGCACAATAGTTAAACATATACTGGGTGTTAAAGCAAGTGACAATAAGTCAAATTTAAAGCTGCTGGGCTTTAGTTAGGTGTAAATGCAGTGAGATTTTTATCCAGGTTGACAGTTGAAATCGAAAATTGCAAGTCAGCGTTGTCTATGAAAATAGACAACATAAGCCTCCATCTCTTTCTGCAACGTTAGCATTCAGTATCCCACTTCTTCGCTGTGCTTAAGAAGGAACACTTTTCCCCATTGTTACCACAAAAGTTAGTAACTTTTTAAACTTTCTGTATAAACAGTTGAACTACAGGAGCATGTAAGGAGGGCTGTATAATTCATATCCTTATACCTTAGGCCACAAACGTATAAAACCCACTCTTTTATGTTGGAAAGGCTGAATTAGGGGATATTATTAAATTTTTGTGTTATGAAACGGTCCCACGTTTGGTTTAAAAGGTTTAAAAGGTTATTAAAAGGTTGTATCAGGTATGATGCAAAGATAGCCCCCTTTATACAGCTTGTGAAAGACAGAAATGTCACACTGCTATTCCACCTCTCAATTCTGTATTGTTGGTTTATCGTTATCTGAAAAAAATACTAGTAACAAAATCCAATTGAAGTTGCACCTCTTCCGCTTCCAGGCAGCTAGTGTAATGACTGCTTCATACTGTCTATTTATGACAGCATTGCATAATCTCTGTTTAAAATTAATGTCTTTTAACTACCTTCACATTTTTGCTTACATATGACATTTCAAAATGTCAAGTTGTATTCCACAAACTTGTGTTATGCAAGTTAGCTACACTTTGTCTCCTTTTGGCTTGTTTATCAGTTATGTACTTGCTGTTTCCAGCCAGTGGGAAGAGTCCACTTTGTGCTTCTCTCTTCACCATACTCTGTCCTTTATACATCTGCACTCAGACACTGTGTACAAGCCTGTAAAACAGCCAAAAGAAGGAAGAAAAGATACAGCAGGAGGCAGGTCAGATACAATTTTAACCTCAAACTGAAAGCCCTCTCACAGCTTGTTTCCAATTAAGAGGCCCTGCCAAGCGCGAGAGTACAAGAGGGAAAGAGTGAGAGATGAGGGAAAAGACAGAGAAGTGGTAGACAAACTGAGAGAGTAAGTTGGAGGGAAAAGTAGGAAAACAAAGAGAGAACAGTGAGAATCTGTGGAAATGAATGTAAGAAGAAAGCAAGAGAGAGGCCGAAAAGAGGAAAAACACATGTCAGCCATCCAGCAGTGAGAGGTGAGTGCAGTAGCTGGCTGGGTGCTGACATTGGTCTGCTAGGTGTATTTATAGACTTGCATGGTTTTAATCCTCAGTATTGGCCAAAGCCCCTGGCAAAGGGCTGCTAGCCAACTTGATGCAGGCTTTATAGAGCTTGGGGGAAATGATAATCGTTGGGGGAGGATGGTCAATCTGAGTTCCTGCACATTAACTTTAAATGCCTTTAAAAAGTCTTCTCTGCTATTTCAGGAGATTGAATCAGCAGTTAGTTTTTTTAAAGAGGCTCCTGGTGTACTTGTCAAGAGTTATGCTGTTTCTTCTGAAGCCTTACTATATTTGACTAAATAACAGAATATTAACTGGTTTGCCATCCATTTTTGTTTGGAATGTGACTCACCAAACATATCTAAATACTATGGAAACTGCATGGCACTATACTGTTGTTGGTAAGATTAAAATGTTACCAGTTACAAGATAACTCAAGTGTGCATATCCTGATTTTTGCCTTCTGTCAGTGTGACATTAATTTTTTTTAAATATTTTTTTTTTACTGGCATTTACTTATACACCCCCCTTCACATCCAAACAGTTTACCCTTTGTATTCAGCTTTTTTCATTTCTATTATGCAGTCACTCTGGTAAACTTTATCTCAGTAATACAATAATGCAGTGCCGTGGTTAACTTAGAGACTCTATTTTATAAAGAGGTGCCATTTTCTTGAAGGCTCCTCCATTTACACCCCTCAGTAACTCAGCTCTGCTTGAAAACCGTTGTCGGTTGACCATGCTGGAAAGTGCTGAATGATACAGCAGGCAGTGAAGGAGGTTGGTTAACCACAAAACCACTCTGCACAGATTATATGTTTGCTCTTCATCAACATAGGCCTACAATTGACACTAACATGACCACACAATAATTTTGGAATGGTCAGTGTTTTGGATGCTGTTCCAGATGTGTTGTTCCTGGCCTGTTTGAATATGAAAGTGCAAGTCATAGAGCAAGTGAGAGGCCTTAAAATGCATACACAGCAGTTTGTGTGCATAAGGGCCAAGCAGCAGCTACTTTGGCTAAGTAAACTGAAGTCCCTCATGCTGTTTCCCATTCCCTGAAGTTGCATTAGTGTATCAGCTAGGTCTCGGTCTCTCAGCTGGCGCTTAATGCTTCCCAGTTCCACATATAACTTATTAGTTTTATGTTCTGTCCTGTCTGTATCTTTACAATTGAGGCAGGATGTGGTATACATAATTATCTATTGCCAATTAGTTGTTTCTCCTGAGTGTAAAGTATTGGAGTCTGTCACATAGACAATATTAAACTGGCTGTTGAAGTGCATTATGCATTGTATATGTATCTGCGATACATTGTGTTGTCAGATCAACTGATGTTGTGAAAGCCACACCTACATGTTATATAAATACAACATGGTCTGACATTTCTCCCCTTGTTGTTTGTGTTCCCTTTGTCTAATCATTAATGCTTTAAACAAGTTGAAAAAATGCTCAGTAAAGTAGTCAGTGATGTGTTGAGATAACTCTTGTGAATCCTGTGGTTAGGAACAAGTTTTCTATTGTTGTTTGATGACGTTCATCTTGTCAAATAATGTCAAACAGAAAGGAAAATGTATGTCAGTGTGACTCACTAGGCTTTAAATATATCTATTTTTAACCATGTAAAGTTTATAGTATATTTCTTTTTGTTTAATGGCATATTTTTTCATGCCAATTTAGTAGTGGAATTTGATAACATGTTTGAAATTTTTTCACTATCGTAAGCTCTCTGTTTCAAAGTGCATGAGATACATCAACCAAAAGAATGCAAAATGGATCTTTTGGCAGGTGAATGCTTAGTGAGAGGGTATATTACTTGGCCTAGAGGTCTAATGGCCTATAGCCTCTGGTTAATGGGGTGAAGGGATGATATAGACAAATGATACGCAGTTTCCTGTCGAGCCTAGGGATTACAAACTGTTCATATATAGGGATCTCACAGTTATAGATGTCTACAAATTTAGAGAAAGGAATAACTGAGGAGCTGTGCTATCACATGGCTAGTATTGTTATTCTACATAACAATCTTATGTCATGCAATAATGGCTCTGACTTTTGAATGAAAGCAGAAGGCACCTGAATCTAGCCTACTGAGGTAAGGCTCATCCTGTTTACTCACAACATTACTGCTTCGAGTCAAAGTGATGACCTAAGCATAATGTTATCACCTTGACCACCTGCCCACCTGTAATGGTCTGTTTTCTAACACACAGGGGAACTGCTGAGTGACAGTTTATCTTTACTTTTGAAGTATAGTCACCACTGGCATAGAAACTGCTTTGCGGTTACTAGAAATAATTAGATTTTTGAATATTTTAAATGTTTATCAGTTGTAAGTGAACCAAAGAGTTCTATGAATTCTTGTAGGTGTGCCGTTGAATCTGCTTATTGAATGATAATATACATTTATCCAGCATATGAAATTCACTTAAATGTGTTATGTGTATATATGTCATGCATGTATGCATGCACAGACATATTTCACCCTTACATGCAGTGCTTAATACCATAAACAATCAAAAGTGAGCTGTTTCCCAGAAGGCTTCACCTGTCAATTGATTGCCATCTCCTTTTTCACTTCCAGATATATAGAGAGGGTGGTCAAGGGTGAACAGAGGGTTTTACCATCAGTGTTCACATCATCACTCATGTATTACTTTGAGTGCCTGTGAAGTAGCTAGCTCTACAATATGTTGACTTCAGCTCTAGACCGGTGACTGGGAATGACCCAGCACACCCTAATTTAGGAAGGGTCTAATTCTGGCCACTTGTGGCATTATTGATAGTCATTTCAAACTTGTGTGCTGAAACGTGTGCTCTCTCTCTCTCTCTCTCTCTCTCTCTCTCTCTCTCTCTCTGTTTCACACTTCAATTTAAATATGCTGTATTTGCTTGAATGAGTTTTAGCTGTAGTTTTTCTCTCTTTGGAGGCTAGTTCTTCAGGACAGAGGGCAGTGTCATTTGTTTTGCCATACTCTCTCTCTCTTGTCCTGACAGGATGATGTATGTTTTGTCCTTGGCAGCCATATGCAGGTGATGTATTCAACTTGGAATGCTGGGAAAGTGGAATAAGGAAAGGGATGTCGACGTGCCAGGCACAGAGTGTGGTCCATTCCGGAAAAGGCTTTTCTGTCATCATCTGGAGGCACATATCATTTTCTTGCTTCTTGACAGATGTGATTAAGTTAGCGTGGAAGACGCAGTAAGACAGAGAGTAGTGGTGTAGCCAAATAAACTTGATTCTAAAAGGGGTTAGGGTGTGGAGAAAGTGAAGTATTAGTGATAATGAAACACAAGCAGCACTTTATGATGATGGAAATGACCGTTCGTGAAGGGTGGTAATACAGAATTGATCCAAAGTCTATTTATTTTTGGTGTTTTGACACTAGCCCTGATTGCAGAGTTAAAGCCAGGGTTATCCTGGAGCACAGCCTAGGTTCAATTCGATCTGTTCAACTTCAATCCTTTGGTCTTTGGTTGATTATGTGCTAGCTCCAGTGTCACTTCTGATATGGATGATGTGATATTGTTGATTGAATGTGAAAAATTTGAACTTGCCTTTAGTGACATTGACTCTGGTTAAAAGCTAAGGAATGACAAAGTGCATCTAATATTTGTTAGACTTATCTGCTGGTGTCATCTAAAGTGCCACTGGGGAAGTTTTTAGGGACAAAGATGTCAGTTTATGGATTTGACAAGACTTTCAGCACACCACTTCTTGCATGACCCATGTCCTTTCAAACACTTAGATAACTTACTGGCTCAACATGACAGGGACTTTTTCATTTATCCTTCATGTACAATGAAATATGTTTTAGAGCTACATGCAGAATTAAGCAGGACACTAAGACCAAGGCTAGCCAAATCCAATGGGCTTTTAATCCTTCAGTCAATGTGGAGAATAAACCTGCCAAGCCAACAGACATAGAGTCTCTAAATCTCTGTGACTCTTGACTCAGTGCCACAAAATATTTTTCAACATTTCATTTATTATTGTTTTTTATAGAATCCAGAAGAGGATTACAGACCAATAATATATAGCCCTAGTTTTTTGTTTTTGGAGATCTGGAGGGGGATCCGACTGATTTATCCTGAAGTGTTGGGCCAGATAAGTTTGATAGTCCTTGTATCTTCTCAGAAGCACTTTGGCAATACATCATCATCACCGTGTGGGACCATGTTGTGCTGTGTTAATGTAACCACTCTTGGCAGCATTGAAAAATTACCAGCCACCATGTTGCAGGGCTTGGCAGGGTAGTGACTTGGATCATCAGATAAAACTGGCACACAAACACGCAAGCACACACATACACACAACAAACAGATTTGCTATCTCTCACTGTCCTCTTTGAACTCCACTTTGTCAGATAAGACTTCAACTGGCAGTGTGAGAGGAGCTCAACAGACATGATGATAACCCTGCATATGCGAAATTTTGACTTTAATTAAACCTGTCTTTTATTACAACTCTGAACAGATAAAGTGGTTATTTAGATTTACAATAAAGTTATAAGCACTCAATACCTTCATGAATAAAAGCAATAGATTAATTAAATGCCATTTGTGGCAGAGATGTAAATATTGACAGAGACTCTAAGCAACTGTTTTGTTTGTGATCCACTCAATGTTTTATCAAAACGATAAGCTGAAACTGCCTTTTGGCTAAGCTTCATACAATTTCTGTGCTTCTCACACTCAGTGATGTGTGTGACTTCCGTTTGTGAGGTCACAACCAGAGGGCAAGCAGGAAGTGTTGTCTTTGATCTTTCCTGCTGTTCAAACTAATTACCTGCCCGCAGCAGCAGCAAGCACTGCTGGCCACGGAATTCATTAGCAGATGGCAAACCTTTGTTCTGGGCCAGAGTGTCTGCGAGGATATAGAGGAATTTAGCTGCTGCACAGGGTTCGGTTGTGCAGTCTAATTCGTCATTGGGATCAAGTTAACTTGTCCTTGGATCTAACATTCAGAGAGCAGTGATGCTGTGTGCATGCATTTTTTCATCCATCTTGTGAGCTACCTTACACTAAAGTAATGATTGAATTATATCTTATTGTTTTTTTTTTGCTAGTTTTATTAAAAGCTTCCTCAAATGATTTTTGCAGCTTGGAAAAACTGACTGGAGCTAAAAGAGAAGGTTAATCCACCAGAGACAGTGACAGGTATACAGAAAAATTTTCCAACCCCAGTTACAGAACATAAAAACAAGGGGAAACAAATAAACTTAATATTTAACTATGACGGTTGTTTAGGCTTTTGGCATATTAACCTTGGCAAGGATCCTATGATTAATGTGATGCAAAAAAACGGACAGAATCGCAGATTTTGATAATAGGAAAACATTCACTGACTCAATTCTAAAATGCAGAATATTGCTAGATCCTATTATAGAAATCCTAATATATTAATGAAATGCTTTTATGTTTTGATGTCATACCCACTAACACCCACACACACACATGCACAGTCTTGTCAAAGACGCCTTCTGAGAGAGAGACAGAAAGAAAGAGAGGGAGAGAAAAAGAACCATATTGAAAGATGCAAGTTTACTCAATCTCTTGGTGGTATGAGAGGAGTCAAATATTATGCCCAGAAAAAAAAAAGTTATGTCTGTTCTTGGTCAAGCAATTTAAAGAAGGCGAAGAAATGGCTAGTACAGGATGGTGAGCAGTGGCTTATGACAAAGCTGGCTCTCCTCTCAGTTTAAGCAAAGATGCTCTATCAAGAGATAATGCATTACAATCTGTATTAATCCTATGAAGTGATATACATTTCCTTTCTCCGAAATGGGTGTGGTCTACTCCCCCCTCTATTCCTGTTGGCCTTTTCTGACACTAAAGCATTACTGGTGGACTATTTCTCGTCAAAATAATACAAAACGAGATGCAGTACAAAATTAAGAGCCCCTTTTATGCGACTTGTTTTCATGTTCCTTCTTAATGTGCTTTCTCCAGTTCTTTGCATCTTGTGGGGGTGTTTTGCTGAGACAAAGATAGGTCTCAAACAGATAATTTTTTACACAATTTGTCTAAAAAATTTCATTTTAGGGTCAGAGTGTTTGGAAGATATGGCACTTGTTAAAAAAATGCTTACTCTAGTGACTTAGGTGTGAAAGATTCTATTATTATCTGTGCTCACTTTCACTTTTTCACATGGAGTGAATAGTTCAGGAGCTGCTGAAATGTGCAACATAGTGCTGCTTTTCTGAATTGAGAACCTGTTGAATGCCACTCTGGGTGTTGATGTCTCAATGCCTTGAAAAAAAAGTTAAACTCAGCAGCAGGCATTCAATAAATAAGGTATTCCCTCTTCATCTTTCATTTTGAAGAGCATTGCCAATGTGTCAGCCGAGTGCCACAAATTTCTGCTAGTTGTTGCAATGTTGTATGTCCTCTGGGACAAACTGCAGTATTTTCCCTTTTCCCATCATCATTAGTACTGCTGCCACCCTGTAATCTCTCTCCCTGTCAGCGAGGCAATGGGGCTTCTTTCTCCTCTGTGGTCTCGTAATTGTGAGGTAATCATCTTTCCCTCTTGAGAGCTAAAAGACTGTGTTTACACTTCGTTTTTAGAGGCTTGACTTGGCGAGACACCAATTTACTCTCTTCGGCAGCAGAATTGAAGCAGCTCCTCTCATTACCTCACACTAGTTCTGCACTTACTGGTTGCTTTGGATAATCAGAAAACCAGAACATTACACAATTTTCACTAAAACTGCTTATTCTTTCTGAAGAAGTAACTATGAAAACTGATGAAAGTGTGCTATGTTGATTATTCAACCAGTTTCTCTGGTTTCAGTGTAGGCTTTTAATGTATATCTTTCAATATTTATATTGCCTTTATTTTACTTCTCTTTCTTTTTTGTAATGTGGGTTTTACTTACATAGTTTAAAATAATTCAAGCTGTTCTGGCAGCACAATCCCCTTCACTGACCTTAGTTGAGCCTCTCTTTGGCTTTTGCACCATCCTTCACAGTACCCCCAGTCATTGATACGCACCCATGGTCCTGCTCAATTTTAAGGTTCAAAAAGGCAAAGACTCACTAAGATGTATATAACAGGGAACATGTAAACAACATAAACTATCTATTCCCCCCCACCACTACTACTCACTCTGTATTAATCTCCCTCCCTGGAAACACTTGCATAAGGACATTTCTTGGTACATCAAAAAAAAAGTAATGCCAGCACACATTCACACATGCATACACACGGTCCTGTAGTTCAGTTGACGCATTACCCCTTCAATATTGACCCAAATCAAACCCACACACAAACAGAGCACTTCAAAACTGACTTCTTAGACCAGGCAGATCCTAGCCTCAGCAGTCAGGCTTTATCTTAATCCCTCTTCTGCCATGATGGATTGGATCAGATCAGACACAGCCCACAAGTCCATTTGATGGCACATTGATATAAAATGCAGTTGATAATATCCCATACTCTGAACAAGGAGAGACTTTAAACTCCCCCCAGTCCTTGTCATGGCTATATTCAAGGTTGCTTTTCTGTTCAAAGGAACGGACTGTCTGTGATTTGCATTTTTTTTGTCATGTTAAAAAAGGACAAACTGATGTTTGGAAAGGCTGTCAGTATGCTGATTCATTCACAGAGCTAACATAGGTACGCCTATGCTTGCAAGATGCATGTCTTATCTTTGTCTCAATCTTCTTTCTCTTTTGTTATTCTCCTGTTTTGTTATAACCCACTTTCTTTTCCTGTTTGTGCTTCTCAATTCACATCCATTCATCCTACTTCTCACATCCTCCTATCTGCTCTTCCATCTATCTCTGCTTGGCCAAGGAACAGAGACATTCCTGGACTGGTCTTATCTCTGGTACTGAACAACTACTGCAGCATCTCTAACAGAAGCCTGTTACTGGCTGTTTGACAGCAGCCCTTCAAGCTCAGGGATGGCTCAGATTAATCTGGTCAACTTTCACCTTTAATCCAATTGATACACACTTGCTGGCCAAGCTAAAGTCTTATGTGAGGAGTATATTCATTAATGCATTCATTCACTCATTCATTCAGCAAGTCTTTCCCAGAGCGCTGTAGGGTTAATAATTGGACCCAGATTTGTAAGATTGTCAGCTTCAACCCCAAAACAGTTGTAAAGTTACCATCATTGGATCCTTTTTGTAATGAGCACAGGCTATAAACACATTAGGGATTACACAGTCGTCAGGCCTTATTTAAAATACAATTTAATTTAATTTTTTTCTATTCCTCACAAACTCTCTCTGCTATTGGCAAGGGCGGGCACCACGACAGAATATCTGGGTTTTCAGGGTCATTGCAATCAAATAATTTGACCCAAACTCTCTGATCTAAAACATTTATGTTGTTTTATTTTACAAGTAAGCCTTGACATGTGACGCCAATGGCTGTTTCATTAACAACAGTCATTTCATTATCTCCAAGAATTCCCTGTTCTGGTTTTTGGTGTCCAGAGACTACTTCGAAGCATCACTCTCGTCGACCTCATCAAGCTGATGGATGGCTGGTTAGAGATATGGGCAGAGCCTCTTCCAAACTCCTTAAGGAATCAGTGAAAGTCAGCATCTTTTTCATGGTTTGAGCAATTTTCTGAATGGTTGTCGTTCAGTCTGTGTGCTTTTGTCAGTGAGTGTCAAGCTAGTGACAGCTAACTGTGGGGTGGGATGGGCTACATTTTGAGGTATTTGTAGAAATGTTAAGTTATCGCTTTTGGTTCTCTTTGTGAGATAAGGCTTACGATGAAAGGAGGCAAGAAGGGGAACAAGAAAGGGAAGAGTGATGGAAGTTTCAAAGTATAGTAATTAGGTGACATAACCTAGGGTCATGTAGAAATGTGGTAGAGCTTGAGATGCACTCTTTGTGTCCGTAAATGTTTTATAAAGCTGTGCTAAAACTTATTAAGCAGATGAGGATGACTTAGCTAGGAGTGTGTGAAGTAAATGAGTAAAGGCTTTGTTTTTCAAAAAGCCACATTGGTATCAACATCATCTTTGCTTCATTGACTCTGGATGTAGCAGATAGTAGTCCTTAAACCCCATTAAGCAGCAATATTGTTTTTCCTCTTGGAAAAGTGTCCTCTTTTCTTAAAAAGTGTAACAAACATGCAGTTGCTTTGCAACTTGTGTAATGAAAAAAAAACAAATGCTGTTATTCCAGTGCAGTTAGTTAACCTAAGGTAACTCATGTCACATTTATGACTTAGAGGAATTTAGCAATTATCTCAGCATTAAACTGTGTCTGATTTTTCTTTTTAGTTGTGATAATTCAAACAAAGAATTCCAATTTTTCATAAGAAAGAAATAACCAAATAAGATTATTGAATCTACAGGAGCTTAAAACTGGGATGGGAGGAAATTTCATACAAGCATGTTGAGACTTTATTTGGCCTTTACTTTTATGGTAATCCACCTACACTAGGTTAAAAGTAAAATGATTAATTATGTACACTCATCCTTTAGGTGTCATGACACAGCCAAGCTTGTGTAACATTTATAGCCTTTTCCTAAATTAATTTCTTATTTTCCCAGAAGCTTTGCTGACATCCTCTTTTTTTGGCCCAGAATTATGTCCTCATCCCTGCTCAAGGCAATGTTAGCCAGCTTCATTACTTAAACAAAGTTGCTCATCTGTCATGGCTGCAGGTACAACAGTCAAGATTAACAATGCTATTAAGCACAGGGTAGTGCAGTGAATCTCATTTAAAATAGGGCTGGCCATCAATCTCAAATGCACGTATCCTGAGGCCGCTGGAGTATTTTAAGCTCCATAACTTTAGGCAAGTTAGTGTCACTCTCTTCAATTCTTCTGGCCCGTAAATTGTGTGCCCCCAATCATATCTAAAAGTTTGTAGGTGTTGACATTGCACCGTAGGAATTGAAGATTTACAGTGTAAAATGAAAACACACACACACACACACATGCACACATACACACACACATGCACGCACAGAGTAGGTAATCAGATATTCTGTTGGGGTAATCTTGCATTGGATTGATGTACCAGATTTCTCCCCACAAGTGCAGTAAAACCACTGCTATCCTTTAATGTTTCCAGATTGCTCAGGGATCACTTTCGACGGAGGTCCAACACACTCTGTCTATACCAGAGGCCAGTCAGCTTTCTAGTATTTATCTCAATAGCTAATTAACCCCATGTAAAAAGAATATGGGAGGTGCTCATTAACCCCACATTACAAGCAGCCGTTTGATTGCCTTATAGAGATCACTCATGATGATTGCTGTCATGCCTGAAAAAACAAAGAGTATGTGTGTTGAGTTGGTCCATATACTCCAGACACACAGTCCATCTCTTTTTATTTCAAGCAGTGTTTTTCTATGTTCATAAGTAATGCATCAAAGTTTTTCTCTACTTGTGCATTTCACTTTGTGTTGAACGTGTCTCCTTCTCTGTGTGCAGTCTTGTCAGGGGAAACAAAGCAGCTGGCTCTATGACGAAAGCCTGGCAGTGTCTTGAAATATTGACGTCACTTTGATTTTAGTTGAGCTCAAAATAAAGCTTTATGTGTGTGTTTGCTTTGTGTCTGACATTCCTGCCATGGGTGGCTCTGGCTGTGAGGGCCTGAATGCAGCATGCGGTTGTCATCTCCTGTTTTTTTAGTCTTTCCCTTTCTCATCGGATGACGGTCACTTTCACTCAGTGCCTTTCAGGCTGAAAATCCTCTAACTTGAATGCATTGTCCTGGCAGCAGCCGACTGCCCATCAACTTGAGTCAACTGTGACAGAAAAGACAGTGCTGAAAATGAGATAAAGTCAATTCAGGATAGAAGAAGAATGAGAGTAGGATATTATTAGAGCTGCCTTCATTTTTCCCTTCAGAAGTAGTGAATTTTCCTTTGTTTGGGAGTCTTCATATGACCAAGATTAGTGATGACTAAATTACAGTCAACTGCTGGTGGTGCATTTTAAAGAATTTAGGCTATGCATTTTATCACTTGGTAATTCAGGTTGCCATTTGAAAGCATTCCATTTAGTACTTAGGCCCATCTGTCGACTTCATGGTACAGATGAAGGTACATGCAGTAAATTAGGCCACAGCTGAGCTAGTCCATCTCTGATGATGACTTACAGCATGGGGTCCATTTCTTGCTCTTTTCACATTTATTATCCCAGTTTACTGTTTGATTTCATTTTCATTGAATTCAATAACAGCTATACATTTTTTTTAATCAAATAATGACTTCTATTTTTTTCATGTCTTTGAGTATTTTCTATCACATCTTCATTTACTTTGAATATCATGGGTTAATCTTTGCAAAATGAAAGGATAACAGTTGCAAAGTCATGGCCATAATCATGTAGTTCCACATGAACAAAGTGGAGCCAGTGCTAAAATACCACTCTTTTTTCTGCAGCATCTAACTGGGCCTGTAATGTTTTGAAAATACTATGACATAGTTTTCAAAAAATAAAAAAATCTAATAAAAAGTTAATGTGAGATGCTATGTGGTGATTTTTCCAAGAAACAACTGGAATAATTAATAAAGTAGATAAATAATAAAGTAGATAAAGCCATAATTCTTGTGAACTCCATTTCCCATCATAGAAGACAGTTTGGGGGAATCCACATGAACACTTGAACTGTAAAAGAGCTGAATGACTTCTTTGATTGCAGTCCATTCAAATGAGTTATGTTGTTTATGTGTGTGGTCTCCTACTCAGATTCAACACTTTGGCTGTTCTCTTGAGTCTCTTCAGGCACTTGACAAAATGAGCCGTGTATTTCTTGTTCACATCATCCTTTCTTGTTGCTAAGAGACTGGTTGATCTTTTTTCTTGACCCGGCTCACTTCATGTCCCTTTTTTCTTTCTATAAACCAAGCTGTCCCACTTTCCTGAAATGTAAATAACTTAAATACATACATATATCCATAGATGAATGCTTTATATATAGGTATCATAGCAATAGATCTCCTGAAGCATTAGAATGTAAGTGGATGCCTTATTATTTAATTGATAGGTCCTTTTATTTCATAAGAGACTCAAAAAATTGAGACTTGCAAGAAATAGTCTGCTTAAAAAATGATCTGAGAGTTGATGTTGAAGTGATGTTGCTACATAAGCATATTACAGATTTTTTTTACTCACATCTCTTTCTTTTAAGTGGTGTTTCTTCCTAGATGAGAAACTGGTCACTATGTACTCTCCCATGCCATTTGACATGTAGAATCCAGTCCTGTCAGTACGTGCTTGGCCTTCTAATGGACTTTGCTAATAGAGTTGTAATGTCCAATATGCATGTCTTCTTTTAATAATCGTTCCCACTGGAAGGACCCTGTCTGTTCAAACTCTACATTAGACCCTCGAGAGGGTGCATGAAAAAAAGCTTTGGTCAAAGTCTCTCTATCTTCATTAAATATATCTTCAGGAAAGCCCGGTGGCAACAGTTGCCTGTATCATTGATGTAATTGTAATTGTCATTGTCATTGTTTTTCGGGCATCTCCTTTCCTCCTCCCTATGTTTAACCCACTACTCCAGCAAGTGTTTCCAGTGAATACAGTTAATGAGAAGTACTTTCTTATTTCACTGGAACTGAAGAGGCCATCACCTAAACCACTAAACCACACGCAAGTTTTTGAAATTCTTTTCTTTTTTTCACTTTTTCCTTTTTTTCCTTCTCTCTTTCTATTTCACTCCCAAACACATAAAAGGTTTAAGTACAAAAGAACTTCTATCTGTGCAAAAGAACTTTTCTAAAAGACTGTAGATTTTAACAACAGGATGGTCATGAAATGTTTACACAGTGGTCACTGTGGTTAAGCAGTTGGTTGAGGTTAAATCCTTAGTGAACGTGTCAGTGTCCACCACATGCATGCTTTCAGGCTCAAGCTTACTGCAGTAGGATACATTGTTTTGCAGTTTGGTCTGACAAATGGCTGAGTCCTTCATGCAGACTGCAGTACTCACCAGCAGCCATCTGCATGTCGAAGCACTGAAACTATGACAGGATTTACCTCATACAGAGCTAATCGCTTAGATTGTTGTGAGATGCAGGGTGTGACTGGTTCTTCACTGACATCTATCCTGGATTATTTTTCCCAGACACCAATCTTTTCAAGATGTACACTTAAAAATCTGGTAAAAAACAGAACAAAAAATGCACAACAAGACACAAGTCGGTTTATGAAGAAGATATTTTCAATACTCATCCTTAATTGCTCCTCTGACATGCGGTAGCATACTGTGAGACTGCTCCTCCCCACAGGCAGCCATCTGGAAGAGTAGAGAAAAATGGAGGTATGCAGGGAGAGGAACATCTGGTCTTTGGGGAGTTTGCACTGACAGGAAGTGTGATGGATGAGAGATTTACACCCAGCCAGGCCCAGATATGAACCTGTACTTGTGTTTTTATAGGCCTGCAAAATGGTCAGTTTTGCCTCTGGCTGGATTATTTGTTTGTCATGCTTAATGATAGCCTATCACATCTGTGATGGAGTCATACTGTTAATCAGGTCGTTGTTTCAAAATGGGTGCACAAATCAGAGCAACATCTGTGAGGCTATCTAGCCAGTAGTAGTATTTACTGCAATTTACCAATCTAAGCCATGTTGATAATGGATTTCTGTGTGTGTTAAAGTGTATTACTATAGATGGCATCAGGCTTAACTGTAGTGTTTATGCTTTTTGTGGCAGTTAATCTTCTCTAAACTCACTGTAGTGGTTGTAAGTTTTAAATGGTATGTGTGAGATTATCTGGAAAGATATTAAACAGTCATTAGCTTTGATTCTAATGTTCTGATTTGTAGAAACTGGATCCATAAACTTACAAAGATATTTGATTGTACACACAGTTCAGTGCCTGTGCCAACGCAAAGCTAGTAAGCTTTGCCAAACCATGTGTGAACTAAAAATCCTCTTTGCCTACAACAAATTTTTTTCTTGTGCCATGACAAAACTTGAATCATTAGCACTATTTTACTCACTTTTGATGCAATAATGAATTTAAAGCTAACCTAGCCTCCTCTTGCCTTTTCTCCATGAAGCAGGTTTTAATCTCCGACTTGTTAGCATATGATTTCAGTAGTTCTTTCCATGATATTTAACAAGCTCTCATTATCATGTGTTGAAAATGGCATCTTTCAGGCCTGGTATACTGCGAGCTGTCAAAGATGAAAGGTGACTGAACATGGCAATGTCTTTGGTCATGGCTCCAAAACAGTAGTCCTGTGTTGTACCATGAAAGAAGTTCACAGACTGCTGTTGTCCTGGTCTTATGCTCAAAGATAGCCTGGGAAAAAATTCTGACAGCATCAGAAATCTAAGACAGCCATCTCACAATGTGACAACAGCTGCTACGACACACATCTACTAGCATGAAGTAGCATGAAATAATGCACTGATCAGTGTGACACCAGTGCTCAACCATAACAAAAAGAGTGGATTCGTGGGCTAGTATATACTTGCCTTAAGCTCCTTTTGTAAATTGGTATCCCAATTTGGCCACTTTTCCCTAGCCACTACCCCACCCACATTCGCCCTCTTCAGAGTTTCAGTGCCACTATCGTAAGTGGTCGGTTCTTATTCAGCTTTATTTTTTCTGTACCACTGTAGCAGTGTAGATGGATTACACTCGCTGATGTTATGCACACTAATGAAGTTTTATTTACTTGCAGCGCAGCCTGTAATTCAGTTGGTTTTATCACTGCACAGTCTGCATCCATTAGATTTTATGTTGTGCCCAAGTTTATTACATCCATGTCGCGTGGTATAGCTTGCAATAAACTTGCAAGATTGCAAATATGTCACAGTGTGTAGAAGGCTTTAAGTATGTGCATGCTCTTCAGCAATGGTTGACTGCTGAAACCTGAAAAACTGTGTTATATGTCTATTTAAAATAAATAAATAAATAAAAATATATACTGAAACAACAATAAATATAAATACGCACACACACACACACACACACACACACACACACACACACAACTCTATACCATACATATAGTTGGCGACGTGTTTCTGCTAAAGAATTACAGAAAACTTGAGGTTAAGATGAATCTTCTCTAAATTTCTTTATAAATTAATAGATGATTTAAAAATAAAAGACAAGTATGTACTTGAGAGACCCATTCGGGATGCATTTTTCTTAACTTATTATGTTTTTCAGATTTATGCCAATAATAAGGCAAAGCAGGAAAAAGGGTCATAGTTAATACAATGTACTATGAGGAAATGCATCTGTCTTGATTTACAATGTCTTTTTCCCTGTACATGACTTAAATTGGACTTGTGTCTTGACTGTGCAGTGATGTAGAGTTAAAGTGATTTAGTTGAGGTCTCAGGTCTGCAGAAGTGAAGATTTTATCTCAAAGACACCCTCAGCAGAGAGAGAGAGACAGAGAGAAACTCTGGGCAATACATATACTGAAACAACACTGAGCAATACACTTATAGAGAGACACAAAAGATAAGAAAAACAAAGCATAATAAAACTATGCAAACACATATATACAGGAAAGGAGAGGGAAGAATATATAGATACCATTTATTCACTCTTGTTTTTTTATTTGCATCATATGAAAAATTGGCCATTAGTTTTTTTAACTACGAGCACAAATTTGCATGAATGTCACTGTACAAACAAAGCACTGAGAAATAAAATGTGCAGACTTTTAGACTTGATTTCTGGCCTAATACATGACAACCGGGCAAGACATAAATGTGCACTCTTTCATGCATTCTCAAAGGCACACATATAATATTGACATTGAAGGAATTCCAAGCAGCTCCTTAATCCAAGCAAGCGCTGACTGAGGCTTAGATTGGATTGAGGGAGCAAGGAAGAAAGGAGAGATGTTGAGATGTACAGGTGAGAGTGCTGTGGATGCAGAGATGGATTGAAAGAAAGAGGGGGAAAAAAAGGAGTCAAGATCAAGCAATAGGATTTTTCCTGAAAGTGCTAGTGCTTCTCAGGTATTCTATTGTTCTTGCAATGGAATACCTGAGGTCTGGTATATGCTGTATTCTGAAAGTCTTTTTTGATGTTAATGTTGTAGGTTTTTATGTTAAGATCACACTTTTATTGATGATCGTCATTGTTCTGGTGTGACTGTACACATTCTCTGTGATCTGTTGTAAGTACATTAACGTATTAACACTATTTTTTTATTTAATATGTTGAATTGATAAGTTTTTAATGTATTGTCTGAATTGCTATTATCCCACAGGTATGACTACAGGGAGATGCTGTACAACTCTACTTTCTGTCTGGTGCCTAGAGGACGACGACTTGGCTCCTTTCGCTTCTTAGAGGCTTTGCAGGTCAGTAATGCACGTTGCTTCTTATTACAAACATGTTGGTAATTATTGCCAGGCGTAGCTTTTAGTAAATCAGCATCAGTTTCATTAGGTGCATTATAGTGACTCATAGGTTTGATTGTGCCTTGAGGTCTTAGTACTTATTAAATCCCTTTCTCCTGCATTCCTGTTAGTCAGTATAAACTAACAAAGTGAAAAATCACAAAGAAGAATCTATTTAGTATTTGTTCACAGTAGCTGGGACATCACAGAAATTGCTGGAAATAATAATCACAAGTATGGCCCTATGTTAGGATGACCCAACAAAACTTCTTGTGCTAAAAAGACTAAAAAAGGCCTCTAAGGCCTTTAGGTTTCGTAAATGCCTAGGTTAATAGGGTACACTTTGTCAACTTTGCTTGTAAGCAAATCATAATTGCCAAACACAAGTTGAACCGGTTGAAGAAATATCTTGTTGTGTGTCAGCCCTGGAGCTATGGTGACCAAACAACAAAGCCATTAATCAGTGGTTGTGAATGGAAAAAGTGATTTACTGAGTTCCTCCCAGTTGCTTTCTCACCCACTGCAGACAGTGTTGATACAGCTGCCTCTGTTTCAGTGTATTCACTCCTCTCCTTGCCATCTTTTTCACTTATTGTTAAACTCTTTTCAATTCTTTCTAAGAATTACTTCACCCACCTCCAGAAAATCTCCCTAGTTTCTATTACATTTCTCTTCCAATTTAACGCTTGTACACTCTTAAATGTGTGTCCATCATTCCCAAAAGTACTTGATGTTTCACATACTGTCTTATTTACACAGTCTGCTTGCTTATTTAGTTGAAGATGTTTAAGCTTCTTGGTAACAGAGCTGTAGGCTCAGACCGTGGTTATAGTTAAGTAATGCAAATAAAAAAATATGTAGGATAGAAAATAACAAAAGTTTGCTGTACTAGTCAGTTAAATTCCAATAAAGGGGAATGTAGGCAAATGATTTAAAAGAAGTATATTATTATAAAACATCAAGAGTGCCATATACAATGTGATATAAGATACTGAGCTGTTTTTCTCCTTCAGTGATGTTTAATCAGTATTTATATCAATATGGAAGTCAATATGATATGAAAAAATCAAAAACAACCTTAGTCATGGTGTTAGTTTCCTTTTGTGTAAGTTTTTGTTTTTGTCAGGTACTGCAGTCCTGGTAAAAACTGCAGAGGAATCGTTTGGGAAAACAGAGACATTTTAGCAAACAGAGTAAGAATGATGCCTTTTGAGTTTAAAGAGACTTTTTATTGACTAGAATTGGAAAATAATTGCATCACTCGGGAGCCGGGAGTCAGGCGAGGTTGGATGGTGGACTAAACACCAAGCTGACGCAGAGAAAGCAGTGCAGCTGCAGTTGAAGTAGTGTGCAAAGGTTGGCTGAACCACAGCCTTGAGGAATTAATGCTTAATTCCACTCACAGCCTGATGCAGGAGCACAGAAGTTAAGGACACATGGACACAAGAGAACTTGCAAAAGTTGAAGGGAACGCAGGAAGCAGTAGTCAAAAGTAGAGATGTTTGCGTGATTGAACAAGGGCTGAGGTGGAGATTTTGACTGATTTGTGCAAACCTGCGACATCAGGTTTTGCAAACATGTACTTTGACTAAGCAGTAGGCTAGAGTCACATTGAGGTTCTCTCTTACAGATGTGTTTGCAAAACATAGGGAGTTCATAGCAGTGAGTTTTATTACTGAATGTTTGTTCTGTGTGTGTGTGTGATGTGACGAGCTGGGAGAGGATTGAGCTCCAGCCCTTAGCTGATTGCTTTGTGAGAGCAGATAGGTAGGGAAAGCATGGGAGTATTTCAGCAGATTGCTGCCTTTGCTAATGACACAGAGGAGATTAGATGTGCACTGCGGCATTCTGATACAGGAGCATTTTTGCCTGGATGTGCACGTACACGTGCATGTGTGGTTACCAAGGCCAATCAGTAAATGGTACCCAGCTTAACAGAGTTTAATGGTATGTGCAGTGTTGTGTCTGCAATGACTGGCTCTATTATTTAACAAAAACACACATACAGACTACAGCCTACAGCATACATGAGTGCACGTATTTGCACACACACAAACAAATGTGTTAATGAAATTTTAACATACACAAGCACAAAAACACAGATATACACTTCAGTGCAATTTCATTAATCTTTTAGACACAGGGATTTAATGTTCAAGTATGTTTTGAAGAGCAACTTCTTTTTCACTGAACATAATGCTTATTTTTATGAAGCCGCACTGCATAGTGACACTGAGAGTTAGTCATCAAGGAACTGCAGTAGTCTGTAGTTATTGGAAATGTGTTGGAAGATGAGTTACCCCCATTAGTTAAATTGCCTGATTTGATTGCTTGGGAAATGGACCCTACACAGTGATGGCATGAGTTTCCAGAGCATAAGCCAAGTTATATTTTTTCTGTTTTCTCTTCCCTCTAGTCTGCCTTTATTTTATAGCCTATGTATATGCAAACTTAACACATTCATTGCATTAACCAACTGTGTATTTTGTGTGTCTGTTACTCTTACAGGCAGCTTGTGTGCCAGTGATGCTGAGTAATGGCTGGGAGCTTCCCTTCTCAGAGATCATTGACTGGAATACGGCAGCTGTGATTGGGGATGAAAGGCTGCTATTACAGGTAAAAACTTAGTATAAGTATAATGCCAGAGTTGGATGTACTCGAGCGCTCTGTCAAGACTTTTATTTAGAAGAGGAAAAGGTAGTCTGTACCCTACTTTCACACTGCAAAATGACTTTTGACCTCAGAAGGTTTTCTCCAGGTCTGACCTTGTAAATAGTATTTTGGTTTGTAAACATGGCAGCAGTGTGTAGGCGTTATTTGCTTCTCATCCCAGTCTTGATGTTATTTACCCTGCTCGTGCTGAGTCATTTAAGATGTGTCATTGCTACTTGGAATCAACATTCTTACATGACATCATATTTAAGGACATATTTGTCTCTCTTTATTCCAGATTTATGAATTTGAGCTAGTGTCTTGTAAATATATTTGCATAGTACAGGCATTGCACTGTGTTGATTAAATGATGATATCCGGTGTAGACTAAAAGTGTCAGTATATGTTCTGTCTGAGCTAGCTGAAGTATGCTAACATGTGTTTTCTTCTGTTTCAGATCCCTTCAACAGTACGCTCAATCCACCAGGATCAGATCCTGTCCCTGAGACAGCAGACCCAGTTCCTATGGGAGGCTTACTTCAACTCTGTGGAGAAGATAGTGCTGACCACACTGGAGGTAAACACACACTCAAATACACACATACGCTATTTTTTATTGATGCAATATAATTGTGCATGTATACAGTGTATGCAAAAGTCAGTGTACACAAACATAAAAAGACTCCTATACTTATTTAATGTAAGTAGTAGTAGTAGTAGTAGTAGTCTAGTTGCTCATTGTTCGAAATATATTGTAGTAAAAACTGTTCTTTGTTTTTTTTCAGTTCTATTCATCCCAGTATTAACTTTGTGCCCACAAGCTTATCAGTGAGCACAGTGTAGTTACAGACATAATGCTCACAATAAATCTGTTCCAAACCAAATTGAAAACCAAGAGGGATGATATATACACTGTTAAATGCTGCTGTCATGTTTTTGAGGCAGTTTTTTGCTGTGGTATAGCGATCAATCATGTCTGCAGTTTGTTTCTGTCGGAGTCCATTTATCTGTGTTCCTCTGGTGAGGAGTAGGGTATCGTACTGCTCTGGGGTTAGAATTACAAACAAGCAAAGATGAGGGCAGGTAGGAATAAAAATTGATAAAGGATCAAGACGGCAGACAGGATGTGTAGAGCTGGCTGTGCAAAAGACAGGATACTTCACAGCATTTGAAGACATGCATTTGTGCTTTTCCAGATTCACCAGCACCTTAGCAGAAGTGACCGACAATTGACCTCTAAATTATGAACAATAGTGGGGAGTGAAGAAGATGGATGTATCAGGATGTTAGTTTTGTTTTACATTTGAATTTTGATTTTTCAGTTTTAAGCAACAAATTATTGTATTGCTTCGCAGCTAAGTTTCACAGCTGCCCTGGGCCAAAAAAAACGAAGGATATGATCCCAAAATTAAAGCTCACTCCATCTGTGTGCTGCAGTTGTAGCCAGTACGTCTGCTCTATGAATGGCATAGCTCAAGACTAAATGCATCAAGAAACTATAGGAAATGTGTTTTCCACGAACAGAGGTATTTCTCGAGATCAAACAGATTATGTATGTATAAAAGCACGACTCTTACGTAGCATGTGACAAACATTAGCACATCTTCTCATACCTTTTTAGTTATATGCTATCACAGGCCAGCTTATTAAAATCAGATGAAACATTACAAAATACGCAGAAATTCTGAAATGTTCCTGTTTAAATCTGTAAAGATACTATGTATATATATATATATATATGTTACAAAGGTCTTGTTCCAAGAGGTAGGAAGTCAAGGCACCGGAAGGCAGAGCTGGGATTTGTCAGTCAGCAGGTTAAAGTTACAGCCCCAGGAGGCTGATCTTCGATCTGTTTACACTTTAAGTATCTTAACTCTGTTCCAGTGCATGCCATAGTACACAGTTTCTAAAAGGCCAGTGTTTTGGTTTCTAATTTTATTAATTATTGAGCTACCATAAGCAGGAGACTCCACATATTTTATGATAAACAAGAAAAAATGCTCCTCAAGAATCTGTTTATTACCACAATATCCTTCAAGAAATAAACAGGGTTTACTTTGCTCTGTAACTCCCAAGAATTTTTAATATTTCACTAAGTTATCCTCTTGCTGTTTTAGAGTCTTTATAAAGCTGGGGTGGAGTGGGAAGCAGTTGATGCTGAACTGAAGTGATTTGCTGTTTAATTATATTCTGACGTTTAGACTATCTCAAGCATAGCGGCGGAACATTAATGACAAACATTTTGATTACCTGTTATAAAACTTTAAATCTTAATGAGTTTAGAGCCTTATGAGCTGAAGACTTTTTTGCTGTAAAATGAAGGCCGGAGAAGATAATCAGACTTCTTCATAGCGGCTTTTGTTTTCATATAGTTGGGGTGATTTTCTTTTATTAAGCTCAGCCGATGTAATTGAGTTTAAGTCATAACTGTTCATTTCAATTGATTTGTTTTTTCCTCACAAAACCAATTATACCTAGGCCCAAATAAAATTAAAGGGAATTGTTTAGTATTATGTTTCCAATGCTGAGTGCTGTTTTCAGTTTATAGAACTAACAAATGTTTACCTTACATGACATTAAGGCATACTTAAGAGACATACATTACACCTGCCACTGTCTGGGAGGAAAAGAGTGTGTGTTGAATATTTTTCATCCATTTTTTCATTTCAGAAATGATTGGCTATGGTTTCAGAATTTTAGTAGTATTCTACATTTAATGGTCAACAATAGCTTCAATCCTGCTAATAAAGCTTTTTATGTCGTTTATTAAATATATAATATCAAGGTTTTGTTACTTTAGATATGAATAAATTTAAATGATATGTTGAATTTGAAAAATTAAAGGCAAGAATCAGATGAAAGATCCGCACATAACAATAATAGCTCCAAGCAATTTAGAATGGGCAGGGTTTTGATCTAACAAGACTTTTTGTCAGGCATTGTCAGATGTGACAATATGAATGTAAAAAATTATACATCACAACCCAGAATAAGCTGTCCAGAAAAACAATGAAAGGGAAAATTAAAAGGATATGAATTTGTTGTTTATGAGAAGACATGACAGTATAATGAAAACCATTCATTTGTAATTTCATTTGTTAATATGAGAAATGCAAAAGGATCTGTTCCCGCACTCAATTTCCTAACAGCACATAAGTCTGGAATAATTACTACTTAATTTAAAATGAATGGTCATGGAGGATCTAAGCTCAAAGCTAATTTCCTGCTGACATCTTAATGACAATTCACAGTAGTTGTTCAAATACTCTATAGTCATCTTGTAATCTTTTTCTCTCTGAGTCACCCAGGAGCAAGTAGTAATGCAGGCATTTCATAAATATTTACCTCCTGTAGTGGTTCCCTAACTTAGGGTCAGGACCTAAAATGGACGGTAGTACTGTTTTTATTGGGTCAACAATAAAAATATGCATTATTCATAGAATGCTGAGAGGTATGTGAATCAATTTTCCTACTTAAGATAGAATTATAAAAGAACTGATTTGTTCAGCTCTGCTGCTGTTAAAAACTGAAAAGCATACACATGCTCTCTGGTTGAGATAACAACGAGTGTGACTTCTTTAGTTCCTGATAACCTGCATGATGTCGAAATAAAAATGTGAGGAAGAGATTATGAACCCATGGCTTCCTTAAAACCATTCAGAATGCAAACGAGGGGCCTCGGTTTGTTTTTTTAGGGGGAGGAGCTTGATAATCAGAGCTTAATGAACAAAGTGGACGGACCTCTCCATAGCATCCTCTGGCCAGGTCAAACTAATTTTGCTGTAGGAAGAAGAGACTTTAAAGAGACCCTCTTTTGACACACAAAATTCTACGACATATTTTCTGAGATGCTAGGAAGCTTAAAATTAAACTAGGAATATCTGATTAATGCTGCAATGTGCTTTTAAAAATATAGTATATGCGTATCATATACATTTTAAAATGAATTGTTTTCTGTGTTCCTTATCAGCAGTTTTCAAATGATGTTTTTTCCCAAGTTTAAAGGAACTGTATTTCTCTTTTGGATCTTGGACTAAAAAAAGTTTAGAGACCTTTGACCTATTGCAGTCAACTGGCCTCTGTGCAGAAGACGTGAATTTCTTCTGCTCCCCTTATCATGCAGATCATACAGGACCGAGTACTGCAGCAAACCTCGAGGAGCACCCTCATGTGGAACAGTCTACCTGGAGGCCTTTTCACCCTGCCTCAGTACTCCACATACCTGGGAGAATTCCCCTTCTACTATGCTAAGCTGGGTCAGTCAATTATTCATGCACATGCTGCTATATGCTAAGAACCACATTAGTGGCACACCCTAGGGCTTGATCAACTGATTTTCATTTTACATCATAACACAGGAACAGCTGGTGCGTGACAGCTGTTGAATCCTTGCAAACCAACACATGAATCAGTGACATTGCCACAAATTCTGCTGCATGGCTTTATTAATTCATGATTTGTCACAGAGAAGCTCACCAATTAGACCTGCCATGTTGCCGTCTTGTATCTGTGCTTGGTTAATTGGCCAGATATGCAACTTGTTGCTGACTCTGAGATTTAGTGAACTGACATCTTTACCTGAACAAGCCTAGCTAGACCCCCTTAAGTCACACTACACGACTGAGTGTGATTAAGAAGATAATTGTCATGCCTGAAACCTTACCTGACAAGATTTGAATTACTCTTTTCTTACCTGTTATGTGCTCTGACTCTTTCAGGTGTTAAGCCTTACCCCAAGTTTACAGCAATCATTCATGTGGTGACCCCACTGGTCTCCCAGTCCCAGCCAGTCATGAAGCTGCTTGTAGCTGTGGCCAAATCCCAGTATTGTGCTCAGGTAATGCCAAACCCTACACTACACGACATCACTAATGTGGTTATTAATCAGTGCTGATATGATGTGATTCCAAGCTAGAGATAAAGGGAGACTGGCCAAATCATTTGTAGCTCTTCCTGCCACAACATTTCTACCCTGACACTGCTCTCCTCACAGATGCTTTGATAAGACTAATGCAGATAAAATAAGTCTTTTTTAAATGCATATTATTATTCAGAATGTTAAAAATGATGATTTTAGAACTATTTTACCTTTGTGCAGGTGATAGTTCTGTGGAACTGTGACAAGCCTCTTCCTGCCAAGCATCGCTGGCCTCCCACCTCAGTCCCTGTCATTGTTATAGAAGGGGAAAGCAAGGTAAAAAAATCAAAACAAAACCAAGCACCTTAGTCTCGTGCTTTTCTCATTACGTGAAGTCGCTGTGACCAATTCACATTCAGCACTGAAAGCTTTTAATTAAATTCAATTCAAGATGTAATAGACTGAAATTGCAGGCACCCCAAGGTTTCTATTCTACTGGTTAAAGTGATCAAAGTCTATTGTATGTTTTGCTATTTTCAACCCATCACTAGGTGAATGGAACAACCAGAACTTTAATTTTCTTCCCAAATAAGACACAACAGATTATTCGTTTGGAACTCTTTTCTATTAAAGTGTACTTTGAAGAATAACTAGAATTTAGATTAACATGTATATTTCTAAAATTTGTGCTTAGATACATGCCAAGAAGCAGATTTCTTTTATCTCTTGAAGATTTCTATCTGTGGTTAGCTCGTCAGTGAAATGCTATATATCTGCTGTCACTGGAGTTATGTCAGCTTGTATATTTGACTGATTTTGTTGGTAATGCAGCGATGTGAAACAGCTCTGTTGCACAGACAGACCTGAAAAAAACTAGTTGTACATCTTGTCAAGCACACGTGTTTCACTTCTGCACATTCAGGCCCTGTTTACACTGATCGTTCCTGTATGATAAAACTTTTTACTCCTTCGTACCAGCTGGTCACATTTTGCATGTTTCTTTGTGTTTTTTAAATGCCAGGTGATAAGCAGCCGTTTTCTGCCTTATGACACCATTCCCACTGATGCTGTACTAAGTCTGGATGAGGACACCGTTCTCTCTACTACAGAGGTCTGACTACCAGAAAACTACAGCAAACATTAACAGTAATTGTAAAGAGTAAAGGCAATTTTGTTAACAGTTGTATAACCCCTTTCATGTTTCTATGTATCTTTTAAAAACAGTTTTCTGGACATATGTGCTTGTAGTTTTTCAACCTTATGTCTTCCCTCTCTCTCTTTTTTTCTCTCTGATCTTGGTCCAGGTGGACTTTGCCTTCATAGTGTGGCAGAGTTTCCAAGACCGCATTGTTGGTTACCCAGCTCGCAGCCACTTCTGGGACAGCAACAAGGAGCGATGGGGCTACACTTCCAAATGGACTAACGACTACTCCATGGTGCTGACTGGGGCTGCTATCTATCACAAGTACTGACACATCACTGATTATCCCTCCTCTCCATTACAATTCTGTTTCCATTAAGCTCAGTCATAACACTGTTCTCTCTTGTCCATAGATTCTACCACTACTTGTACACCACCTACCTTCCAGCCAGTCTGAAGACAATGGTTGACGAGATGTCAAACTGTGAGGACATTCTGATGAATTTTCTGGTGTCCTCAGTCACAAAACTCCCACCCATCAAAGTCACCCAGAAGAAACAGTACAAGGAGACTATGATGGGCCAAGTGAGTCAGAATATTTATCTTTTAAAACTAGTTTACTCTATTCTATGCCTGAAGGTGAAACAGGCACTGTGTCTTGGATTTTTGTTCATTTGTTCAGTAAATCCATCATTGAGGGGTCTTTGATGGCTCTTTACCAGAAGAAAGTAATTGAATATTAATGACATAATCACAAAAGCAAAGTGGTCTTGATAATTAAGCTGCCTTGCTCCCTGTATACAAGAAACACCATAGTAGGAATGTATCTATTTGTCAAAGGTAAATTTTGTTTTATATTTGTTCATGGAAAGTTATAAAATTAAAGCAAGTGTGGAGAGGACCACCTGAAAAATGCAGGAAATCAGTGTCAGATTAACACCTAGATCAGATTGTGGAAATGTGAAGAAGTATTCATAAACATGAACTTTTGTCATCTGCAGAACACACTCCTCACATTGTACCACAATATCAAGTTCTTCCTCTTTTTACAAATTCTGGTAGCTTCCTTTTCTGAACATGTAAACACCTTCCTTAGAACTATAAAAGTCCACATTTTATTTTTTGTCAACAATGCTGTCAGTATTAAATTGCCTCATGTCATTCCTGATAATAATATTTGCTGGTGGCCTTTACACACATCATCCCACTTAAACTCTAAAAGTGTTGGCTGTTAAAACTGAATATCAGTCATTTGTAAATTGAAATTAGTTTTCTTGCAATATGACCTTCAATAAAAAATACTCATGAATAATTACAATAGCCTCTGAAAGGTCACAGTCATTTATACTGCATTATTCATTCTGTCGCGTTCTCTCTCTCTCTTCCTTGCACTGCCTGTATGTCCCTTTTTCCCTCTCTCTCTCCATCCTATCACCACCTCACACCCCCAGAGCTCCCGGGCATCTCGCTGGGCCGACCCGGATCATTTTGCCCAGCGTCAGACCTGCATGAACAAGTTTGCCAGCTGGTTTGGCACCATGCCCCTGGTCCATTCTCAGATGAGGCTGGACCCGGTCCTGTTCAAAGACCAGGTGTCCATACTGAGGAAGAAGTACAGGGACATCGAGAGGCTATAACCCTCCAGAGCCCCCCCGCTCCTTGGACTCAACAAAGAGAGAGCGAGGGGGCGGGCGCGCAAAGAAGAGCCTTTCCATGGTTGCATGGATGGATCAGTGGAGAAGCTAATAGGACTGGGCACAGGGGAAGAGGAGGAAAAGGAAATTGAAGAGATGTTGAGGATCACATTCATTGGTCTCCTCAGTTGTCATCCTCCTTTTCCACTTCCCACCCTTCCTCTTATATACATTGGGAGATCACTGAGGTCTTGCTTTGACTTCCACCAACTAAAAGACAGTTATCTGACTTAAAAAACTGCTTGACTTTGACATGAGTGGTCAAAGTCATGGAGTTGGACATGGTGGCTTGCTGCTTCTGTGTCCTCACAGTAGCCAACCACTCCCAACACCAGCCCACTGAACAAAGACTCTCTTGCTCTGTACGCTCTGCACAGGTTCCTGAAAGTTTTTGCTGACAGAATATTATTGATAATTATGACTGTGAAGAGGATAACACTATTTTGGATTGTGTTTAGCTATTTTTTATACATTGAATGAATGGCCAGCACTACTCTCTCTGTATTGTCTTAATTAAAACTAATAGGAGGGTTTGTGAAAGGAGGAATGACCCCTCACACAGATGATCGTTGATAATCACAGTGCCTCAAGTTTATCTAATGGCGTTGGGATGTGGGTGTCTGAGAAGAAGACTTGGTGCAGGATGAGCACCTTGATCTTGCTGCTTTCTTTTTTTTAAATTTGTAATTATAATTGATGAAACAATTTATCTTGAAGTAAATTCTTCAGGTAAATATTATTTCTCACTGAAGTACAATGAAAATTCTTTTAATCAAGTGACAAATAAAATACTCATGCCATGATTTACCACCCTAAACAAATCCAAACCAAATTTTTTGTGTGGGGATAGATATCTACAGTAAGTGGATGGAAAAGCAGAAAAAAAATTTACTGTAATTCTCTATTTTAATTTTAACAAGAAATCTTCTTTATGTCTCTTTTTTCCTTTGTAATGGCTCATATATTGAGCTAGAACTGGAACTTGAATGTGTGCTGGCCTGAAGACAAAAGGATCACAAGAATTGCCTCGGTTAGGAGAAGTTGAGCTTTCCAATTGTTAAAAACTCAAACTGTTGTTAAAAAATTCAGGGTTGTTTTTTTTGGGGGGGGTGCGGTTAAAAGGAAATATTTATGTAGGTTTTTTTTCTCTATGCCCTAATTCATTTTGTAGTTTGGCAGCATCCCAGGCTGCCAAGTATTTGACATCGGCTAACACTGCTTTCATCTCGAACCATCAAACAATCTTTCATGCTGTCAGAGTTAAAGTTGGCATCGTACTAAATAGACCACTGTATTTTTTTCCCTGCACTTACGCCGAAATATTATCAGATTGACAAGAATTCCCACTAAGCATCTGTGATGCTGTTAAAACGTATAAGGAAGAAATTGTCGCCTTTCTGATATGTTTAGTCTGTAATTTTTCTCATTTCTGATATTTCTTCTGCATAAATACTTGTTATTAGAAGCCTTTCAGTTCCCGTTATATTTTCAGAATGCCAATTTGTATCTCTGATAATCACTGATTCAAACAGCCATTTATCTCTGAGAGATTATGATTGGCAATGGGCTGTTGACAATGGGTCACATTCAAAAGGAAAATTGTCAAACCAGGCTGTTCAAGTGTTTTCTATAATTAAGTGTGTCTCATGAATGACATCTTGATCTATTGTATGTATTTGTCTTCCCAATCTGAAACACTTATTACATTAATTGGGGTTTCGCAAATGAACCGATAGACTTACTGACTTAACATGTTTTAAGATTAAGGTTTCATAACAGTCACATGTGATTTTGGTTCTACCTTGATATGTCATGAGGTTTATCTAAAAATGTCAACGTGATTCGATAAAATCTGTAATGTGCACCTGTGTTTTCAAATAACTGTGCATCAAACATATGTTTATCTTTCCATGGAGTGTCCCTGTAAAGCCAGCAACATTCTGTAGAAATCAAGCTAAACTTGCCCTCATGCCTCCTTTGTTAGCTTCAGCTTCAAATTTGTGAAAGATAAATGATCAATCTGGTAATCCTCACCATTCTGCATCCTTCACCCCAAAATGTGCCAACAGATCGCATATGATTTTGTTTTTTATATTATTTCATTTCATTTGAGGAATGCCATGCATTCCCAAACTTATATGGTTCAGTAGGAGTATATCCTGTTTGTGTAAGAGTGTCACGTGCAAAACAGGGAAAAGAAGCAGAGAGTGTTTGTGTCAGAGACTCTGAGAAATCAGCAGAAAAGGGTGCTGCATGGTATTTTACACTTCTGAGAATGTGCTATCAGCTTGACAGCAGATAAACAATCCAAGTATTACTAAACACAACACTATCAAGACAACTAGATATGGTTGCAAACAGAATCACATTTCAGAAAAGAACTTGGTGCAATATTTAAGATGACATTTTCTTTATCTCTTTTCTCCTTCCTTGTGGTGTTTCAGAGGGCAGGAGGTTATATGCATATTGATGTGCCTTCAGAGGAAATACACTTTTTCACACAGTTTTCTTTCCCCCATCTGCCTTGTGCAAGTAACAGGTCCCTGTTTTCATTTCATAGATGCTTTTTTTTTTTTTTTTACCAATATCAGTGACACATAATGGCTCTCTAATTGATTTTTAAACCTGGAATGCCACTAATGGTTTTCACAACACATCTTATACTGACATTCATGCTTTTTCTGTTGTAGGAACTTTTTTAACAGGCACTGCCTTGTATTACTATACTTGTGGGGACCTAATAGAGATTTTCTCTTCCTGGTTGTTGCAAGAATGGTAATACATGTAACTAACAAAGTTCTCACATAGACGGGCAGGACAGTGTCTTTACTGCATCCCCGCTTGCTTCCTTCACTCTCTTCCCTAACTGCAGACTTAATTTTATAGAGATTACAAATGGAAAGATGGAGGAAAAGTCGCAATTTTGTAAAAGAATTTTATAAAAATTATACAAAAAAATCAGGAAATAAAATGTTTGATGTAAATTGACTGTCTTTGTGTTTTTCTTTAATCAACATGTCAAAAAATTTTCACATGTATGTTGGCATGTATTTCAAACAAAATTGGAATCCAACTATGTGTATAATAAATAAATATGCAATATGCTTTAAAAATGATACTAAATCCACATAAGTAGTTTCCTTTTTCCCTTTTTTGCCTGGTCATTCCTCTTTCTCTGTGACGTGTTGGAAACCAATTTTATAGGCTGCTCAAATGTATTTTGCTTCTTCGGTTCATGTATTGTGCCCACTGAGGAAGAGCCAAACTAAATAATACCTTTAGCTTCCTCCTCATGTGTGTAAACCTCATCCCATGCCAATAAACTGCTATGTTTACATAAATCTATGTCAGGATGATTGGTTTAGACACGCTGCATAAATAACAGCATCTATCCAGGATGATCCCATGGTGCATGAGGGCTGCCAGCTCAGCTGGAGCAACAGCTACAGGAGATTGCTACCCCTAAAACACACACTCAGGCACCAAACTGGGCTAAACTCTTAAAGCAGAAAGATGTGCAGTATGTAACAGCTGGCCCAGTGCCTGCACAGGATAAATTATCGAGTGACACACCAAAAGGAAAGTCATTTTGACAGTTACGCCAGGACCACATCCAATCTGAATGGCCTGCACACTAAAACTGGGGGAAAAAAACAGATGTGTAGATGCTTTGTTGCATGGTGCGAGTGGAAATAAGTGATTTTCGATAAACCCAGGGGTGAGATTACATTGCACTAGGGGGGCTGTACAATGCCAAAAGCCTGCTTGTATGATTTAACGGTATGCTAATCAGTTTGACGTCTCCTAATCCTACTGATGAGATGTGTATCTGTAGAGGAGATAGTTCTCAGCATGCACGCAGTCAGGGCTCTTCCCTACCAGTGGATTTAATACTGTGACTCTAGGCCAAATTGACAAATGTCCTTTTATAAAATTCTTAAAGAGAAAACTTGCAGTTGCATTTGGGCTCCCTAATTTCTGTTGATTTGTAGTTTTGCTGCCTTGGTATCTGGGAAATTATGTCATTATGGTGGCATCTGTCTGAAGATTGCAACATAAGCACACCACATGGCGGGTAATTTTATCGCCACAAGTTCTGTTTTATGTTGGGATGGAGTTGGAACTATCACTGCTCACATTCACATAACATTCCTTACTGCCAGGGTTATGTGTCATGAGGATCATGGGGCTAAAAATTATGACTATAAACAAGAGAAACCCCTTACCTATTACATCTAATAATATATAAATTATATTTTAGTAAAGACTGAGGTGAAAAAAAAACTCGAGCAGAATTTGAAGACTACACTTGCAGTGAAAGTAAAACTGAATGTCACTTAACACCTCATACAAAAACAGTTTCATAACAGAGGGGTGGAAAGGACTCCCTGTGGCGTCGTAATTGAATACATTTAGACTGTGCACATTATGGCATTATTAGCCAGAAACAATTTACTTCACAGGATTAAAAGAATCTCATTCTTCAATCTGTATTTGCCAGGTTAAAAATTCTATTGCTACTTACATCCCATATCTCCTGCATGTGTACGTGTGTGCATGCAAGAACATTTAGTGAAAGATGTTTCATTTCATACAGCTGGGCAGATAATAATATACTTCTGTTTGGTGGAGATAAACAGATGTTCAGGCTTTGTGACTCACACCTTGAACATCAACAAAGCAGCTCATCTAAAGCACGAAAGTGTCAGTATAAAAGTGGTTGGCTCCTCTAAAGCTGTTTAGAAGTATCTGTCATATGATAACAGCAGAAAGCATTCAGCTATCTGGATAAAATTATCCTGTTTAACAGATGGCAGTCCAAAACTGTGTCACCATCCAGACAAGGCTGTGCAGCATTGTGATAAAATGAGTCATAAGCCCATTTCTGTGTATGCTGCACAAGACATGAGATACCTATACAAAAATAGCTTGATTTAATACGATCTTCAATTTTAAATTCATTATTGTCACGCTCACATCTGTTGGCTTTTAGATGCAGAATCATGTTTAGTAATTTGGCTGAGATTAATAATTCCCACACAATGAGCCTCTTTAATGATGAAATGTCTTTGAGAATGATGATCTGATTGATTTCAGAGCATATCTGCACACATGTAATATACTTAAAGAATTACTTTGTCTCTTGAAAGCAAGAGACAAAGTAATTCTTAACACTTATTGCCATTGTTATTATCATGTGATTGTGATGCATTATCACACAGCTCCAGTGCCCTGCGACTTCTGTGGTTGTTACTGCAGATATTCAGAAATATACAGACTTTAACTGAATGTAACTTAAAATCATCTAATAAATCTATTCTAACAATATGCTGATGAGAGCTTAATTTCTCATTACTCTAATGTGTGAGTACTCAGTTATCTAGCAGCCTTCCCTGTACAGTGACATGGAGCCCTGCTGCTAATAAATCATAGACATGCTCAACTGGCAGCAGTTCTACTGCAACAGATGCTGTAGCCTATGAGACAAATCCTCTTTACTGCATACCATTTTGCAATTTGATTGTAGATGAGTCAGACTCTCTGTCAGACATGTTTCTCCTTATCTCTGTATCTAAAATGCTGATTGGAAACTGCTTTCGTGGTGTACATTAAAGTCCAGTGCCCTTTTGAGTACTCTATTTAAGGGACTGAATTTATTTTGTAGGCTATGGTAATTCCAGTGTTTCTCTATTACGTAAATTTCAAAATCTTTTAATTTTCCTCTTTGTATTTTTGTTTAAATTTACTTCGACTGATGATTTGTTCATCTAGCAGCAAACATTTTGATTTATCGTTATTACTGGAAAGTAAACTTGTACTTTATCACATTGTCCCCCCAAAACACATTCACAATAACAGGTCTCTGCAACTGACCTCTATTTGTAACATAGTAGTAATTTTATAAGCGGAATCTGTTTTTTCTGAAATGACCTTTGTCAAAAAATGTCAGAGAGCACAGTTTTTTTTAGTTCAATGTTGAAGTACAGGATGTGAGTGAGTCACAAGGAATAAGCCTGAGTGAGAACCAGTGTTACAACACTGGATCTGTTTTCAATAGATTAGGGGCCAGATGGGACAGTTGGTGGTGGCAGCAGAACAGGCAGACAATCATTGCAAAAACTGAACATGATCAGTGCACACACTTAAAACTGCCTGTATTAGATATTGTGTAGCCTCAGTGAGACTTGAATGCCTAACAAATTAAAAGCTATAGCTTGTGATACAACCACAGAGTAAAATTAATACTACTACTACTGCAATAACAAATACTACTTCTACTAACTAGTGCTACTTATAATTATTATAATAGTTGTGATGATGTATTGTATCCGTTATAATTTGAATGCTTGGACAACATAATGCTGCATTTTCTGGGTCATATTTAACGTTTTACTAGTCAAGCGCCCAACAAGTCGCTGACGAGCACTATGCCACAGCGCCCCCTATCTCCGCTCGGTGCTTACAGCGGGCTGTCTGTCAGCGTCGGCCTCAGCAGACTCCTCCTCCGCCATTTTTGATTGTAAACATCCTGCAGATTTTAAAAGGACAGCGGTGAGCGGGAGGAAGGCGACTGGCGCCATCTTGGCTGTTTTAATGAGTACAGCAGGGAAGAATTCGCTGGGAGAAATAACATAATTATTGGAATTTCACTCTCAAAGGGGTACTGTTGGTAAGTGTTTTTGCAGCACAATTATTTGCGCGCTGTTTTGTGCATTTTAAGAAACTAAATTAGTATGTACGTTTGATTTTATTTGATGCGGCCTTCATTGTACAAGGAGACGTTAGCCTCCAGCTAGCGATACAGTTGTGGTGGTAGAGGGAAAAAGTATGAGCAGGCTTTGATGGGCGCCTTGTTCCCGTCTGTTATACTTTCTTTTGGAGGGCGAATTTTTATTTTTTCCACCGCTTTGGAGATCTGTTGTTTTATTTTTTGCAAGTTAATTAATATCGGTATGTACATTTCCCGCTACTCACGCACCGCACACGATTTCATTGCCTCTTTTATAGCTAGCAGGTAGCTAGTTGAACGTTAGTTTGTCCCAGTTGATGGCGGCGACTATTTACTGGCGTGGACCAACCCCTTGGCGCTTTTAATGTATTTTACTCTCTGTTATGTGCTCAAATTGCATAACCGTGCAGATTTCACTTTGAATTAGCTTATGTTACTGCGCATTTTTGAATTAATTTGCCTTCGAAGAGTGAGTGCGGGAAAAGATGTACATGTGGATTTCCAATGTTTGCGTTCCTTGAGTGGAAAATAGGCGGAACTTCAGTGAAGTCAACGCTTGTTTTGACAAAACCTCCTTTTTAATGTAAAGTGTTTTGCTTTTGGTATTATGTTGACAATGAGTAACGTTAATGGTAACGATGGAAGTAAATTATATTAAGCAAAATCAGAAGAAAGGGGCTGCTTCGATTGAGCGTTGTCGATTTTAGGGTCACGTTTTAACTGTTACGGTAGCTCATAAATCTCTCAACATAAGTTTAGTTTGCGTTTACATAGCGTTGAGTAACTATATAGGTTTCTTTCAGGGAAAACAGAAATACTTTGCAGATCAATTATTATTCAAAATCAAAGTAACCCAATGTAGCTAGTAAAGAGTTATTAACGTTATTATTCTAAAGGTTAGTTTAGCTTGGCATGTCTCGGTTTGGAATGATGTTATCTAATTTTTTAAGGGAAAAGACGCCTACTCAACTGTGTAACAAAAAAAATATCCGGTGGAAATAACAAAGCATTGACCACTGAGCAGCAGTTAGACAAATTTTCTTTGTTCACAACTTTGACAAATTTCTGTGTCATGTATAATATTCTATAAATTAACTGAATATAAAATTGGAATTAAAACTCCTCAAATTTGAATCTAATGTGAACAATTGCAACATCACTGTTATGCTAGTTTGTGTCTTGCATTTTGATACTTCTGTCTCTATGTCCTGTCTTTTTTTGTTGGGCTTTTATAAATGAATAAATGAATTATACTCTTCAGGTAAACCATACCACAGTGCCAGTGTGTGAGCAAGGGGAACCAGGGCAATGTTCTACGCCCACTTTGTCCTCAGCAAACGTGGGCCGCTGGCCAAAATCTGGCTAGCGGCCCATTGGGACAAGAAGCTGACCAAGGCTCATGTGTTTGAATGCAACTTGGAGAGCAGTGTGGAGAGCATCATTTCACCCAAGGTAACAAGAGAAAGTAGTTTTTGTATTCTGGTGTTACTGTTGCAGAACTTGCTCACTGTTCAGGCTTGAGTCTTGCTCCCATCTTGAGTTGTTGCTAATGTTTGTCCTGGTTTTTTTTACTGAAAATAATGAATCTCAGAACTTTGGAGCAGATTTCAGTTTTTTAATTCATTTAAAATGTCAAGGTGTCTTTAAAAAAGTTTGCCACAGTTCAGCTCTTAAATCTGAAAATACCTCATTGATGTATAGTGTGAAACAACAAATGAACCACCACAGTCTTATTTTTAAAAGAAAACGTACCTTGCACACACAAATTTTAATCAACACAAGCTGTCTGTTCCCCTTTATTTATTTCTTTTAGGTGAAAATGGCATTGCGTACATCAGGTCACCTGCTCCTTGGGGTGGTGAGAATCTACCACAGGAAGGCCAAGTATCTGCTTGCTGACTGCAATGAAGCCTTCATCAAGATCAAAATGGCTTTTCGGCCAGGTAAGGAGAAGTAATGTACCATGTCAGTAGTGTAGTGATTTTTCTCATGAATTGAGTAGATGTAGTGTTTACTACTGAAACAGTCACAGGGCTAAGAACAAAACAGACAAAACAGCAAAACCTGCAAGTGTGAAATGGTTTTTCCACTGTAAAACAACATAATTAAATGAGATCATTTAACTTTTTTAAATTTTTGATTCTTTTTATCGACCAGAAACAGTTTTCTAAACTGTTTTGTGACGTAGGGTCACTGGAGAACAGTTTTATAACAACATTGCTACTTTTGTCTGTAGGTGTGGTGGATCTACCTGAGGAAAACAGAGAGGCTGCCTACAATGCCATCACTTTACCTGAGGAGTTTCATGACTTTGACCAGCCACTTCCTGATCTGGAGTAAGTGAGCTACCTATACTGCTCTTATATCACCCCCTCATTTTTTGTTTCTAAATACATTTCTGTAACCTGTCTGTATGAGGAGATGATTGCTACTGTCAGATGTACTGCCATGGTTCAATTTGTCAGTAAAACACCCACTGTTTGACAATACTTGATGTCTTTTTCGTGTGTGTTTTTTAAACAGTGACATAGATGTTGCCCAGCAGTTCACCCTGAACCAGAGCAGAGTAGAAGAAATTACCATGAGGGAAGACGTTGGCAACCTCAGCCTCCTACAGGACAATGACTTTGGTATTACACTTTACATACTGACAGATAAACTTACAGCAACTAGTATGTGTGTATGCCAAGATTAAAAATGTTATCTGAAGTCTCAGAATAATAGAATTGCTTTTGAAAACAGTAAGCACCCTGTTTTAATCACATCCTGATGTTCTTTTCAGCTGACTTTGGTATGGATGACCGAGAGATGATGCGTGATGCCAGCACTTTTGAAGAAGATATCATGCATGGTGCCACAGCCTCTAACCTTTTGCTAGAGACTGAGCCTGGTCCAGCTAATCTCCCTGACAAGTCCAACCACATGGAGTATGATGACTTTGGGGATGGCTCTATGGGTAACAGTGATGGGGGAATGTTAGGTGAGCAGTTTTTTTCCTCAGCTAGGACTAAAACTGACTACTGTTAGCTTTGTGGGATATTTATGATTTAGATATGAAGAATAATTGTCACATTAATTCTGTTGGTTACTTTTCAGTTGATAAGCTACTGAGCTCTGATGATGGAGGTGGTATTTTTGATGACCCACCTGCCATCACTGAAAGTGTCATGATGCCTCCAGATCATGGAGACGATGAGGACGACTTTGACAACCTTCAGTCACGTAAGTAAAGATCTTTTGTCATCTTGCAAATCATATGAAATTTTAAAAATTTGTCCTTTTTTTTGACATGGTCTTTGTTCAGAGTCCCTGTGATACTAATAAAAGCATTTTCATGTAAAGCTAAATAACCAGCATAATTGTGTGCCTTCATCTGTGGGCTGCACAATGCATCACTATTCGATTTATTAAGGGAAATGAATTAAATTTGGTTTTGTGTGGGTTTAGCTGGTCCGGACAGTCCAGACTCTGGCCCTGCAGAGCCACTGCCAGCAATGGCTGACCAGACAGAACAGACCACTCTGGTCCACAATGAGGAAGAGGCCTTTGCACTTGAGCCCATTGACATCACTGGTAAGATGTTGTCTCTTGTGATTAAAAAAATAATAAATAAATAATTAAACTGATTAATAAATAAAAATCTATTCCATTGTATGAAGTTTTGTATGAATACTTCACTTGCATTTTTTTACTAATGTCTTGTCTTTGAAAGTTTTTGTTTAGTAAATGCATTATTGTTCCCTATTTCCACTTTTTATTTGTAATAGCAAAGGCAGTAACTCTGAGAAAATAGTACTTTTTCATGTCATTGCTGTATGCATAGACTAGGTTTGGCTTCATTGCTATACTTTTTGACCAAGATAATTATCCTTTATATATCTCAGGCTGTAATGAGCTGTTGCAGGAAATTCTCCAAATAAATGAGCAGGACTGTTAAAACTTATCAACACAGCATTGATAATTAGTTGAATTAGGGAGCTTCTGTACCTATGGTAACCAGACAATTGTAGCATATGTGCCAAAAAATTAACTTCAGAAGTGCGTGTGAAGCAGTATTGAAGTTCTTCTTGTTCTTCATTTCTGCAGTAAAAGAGACAAAGGCAAAACGTAAGAGAAAGCTTATTGTGGACAGTGTAAAGGAGTTGGACAGTAAGACCATCAGGGCTCAACTGTCCGACTACTCTGACATTGTCACCACCCTGGACCTGGCCCCTCCCACCAAGAAGCTTATGATGTGGAAGGAGACTGGAGGAGTGGAGAAGCTTTTCTCTCTTCCTGCTCAACCCCTCTGGAATGCCAGGCTTCTCAAGGTACAAACCATTCTTGTAAATGCGCCTGTGTTTGTGGATAAATATGTACACATGTTCACTCATAATTATTCAGGAAATATTAAAACTGTCATCTGTCTGCCGGAAATCACTTACAAGCAATATCACCACTTGAGAAATGGTACTGATAATGGGAGAGTCACAGTGGAGGTCTGATATCCAAGTAGGTCAGACTCAGATACTATTTAATAGAAGAGGAGAGCATGGATATATAATATTGTGTCTTACATTGACATTCTGTTCAGGTTGTGGGATTTAAAATGAGAACAATGGAGGAACAGGAGGTGGAGGAAGTGATTGGTTTTGTCTATCTCTTTTTCCTATCCTTTCACACCCACGTTACCCCTCCAGAATATTGAATGGGAAATGTGTTAATGCATAATTTAGCAGATCTCTTTTCCTTTTTGTCATGTTGTAGTCCTTCCTAACAGTCCCTACACTTTCATTGTACAAGTGACTTTGCATAAAGTTTTTTTCTTTTAAATAAAACTTTTTAACTGTTAAATCTTTGATGTCAGATGTTCACACGCTGCCTGACACCTCTGGTGCCAGATGAGCTGAGGAAGAGGAGAAAGGGTGGAGAGGCTGACAGTCTGGATGAGTTCCTCAAAGAGCTCGAGAACCCAGAGGTGCCTAGAGAGGAGGTCATGAGTCAGCACAGAGATGTCATTGGTAAGTTTTTCTGGAAAAGATTTGGAGGTCATATCCCAGTCCATATTTGTGATCACCCGCATAACAGGGAAAGAAACGGGTGGCCAAGAGAAATCTCAGAGACATTTCTTAACATCCAAACAAAATGTTCCTTATGTGACCCTCAGACCAGACTATCATGGAGGAACCCAGTATGCTGGCTGCCTCTGCAATGGAGGGCAGCAGGACGACCCTGGATGAGACAGTTATGCCTCCTCCATCCACCCCCCGTGGTGTCAAACGCAAGACCCTTGACAAAGAGGCCACTCTACCTGTGAGTATTTGTTATCTAAGTTTCTCTATCAAAACAGTTACATTTTCCAGCAGTATATCACATTTAGGAGGTGAAACATAAAAAGAAAAAGATTTGTTAGAGGCCTTTGAAGGACAATTTCATTGCTTACCAGCAGAGCTGCTATACATCACAAGATGGTTTTGCTTGGAATTTCACAGCAGTTTGTTAGTTAAACTTTAATAAGGTCACACTGACCTCATCTGAGATTGAATGAAAAATATTTTACCAGATGATTTTTTTTTGTATTTGGAATACTCTGAAGCTTTGACATTGGAAACACTCACTGATCAAATGGGAGATTGTAGAAACATAAATTATATGTTTACTGCACTGTGTCCCCACTTGTATGCATCTCTTATGGTATGATGCTTTCCCTCTTTTTCAGATGGCTCCCCTGGAGCAGCAGCAACAGGTGGCTGATCGCTCAGTCTTGTCTCAGAGGTTAGACATGCCTCAGGTGGACCTGCCCCCAGAGGAGAGCAGCGTCAACCTCACCCAACTTGTCCCTGAGCTTGACCTGCTTGGTGACAAGAGCAAAGACAAGAAGGATGAAAGTGATGAAGAGGAGGTAAGGGGAAAACTACATTTTCTGGTACTCTGAAAAATTTGTAGATGGTAGTAGCTCCAACATGGTGACTCTTTATCAGTTGTCTGAAAACTGCTTAAAGTGCTACAAGAGAAATCCCCTACAACTAAGTAAAACAACTAACCCAAAACCATTACAGAGATATAGAATAAAAACACTGGTGGGCTATGTTGAAGTTTATAGGAAATTCCCTTTTTAGAGACATGATCTTTATTGATAGTTTGTGTGTTGGTCTATAAATCTGGGCCAATTGATCCTAATGACTTTCTTGTCTGTGGTTCTCAGGAAGAGGAAGGTCAAGCTGGAGACCAGGATCAGGAGGAGAAAAGATGGAACAAGAGAACCCAGCAGATGCTACATGGTCTTCAGGTACAAAAAAGCTATTACTGTTCAAATTCTTTTGGAAAACACTAAGATACTGAAACCATTTTCATATTTGTTTGTAAAGTTCTGTGTGTAGTTTTAAACATGGCATTACTGTTATTGATCTGCCATTTGCTTAACAATTTTAGCTATATAAAAAGTGCCCAAGTCAAGCTTTTAGATGGACCCCATGGGATCCATACCATGTTTCCAAAGCAAAGGAAAAAGTATTGAAAGAGGTGAAAATCATTACAAACCTGGCCATTTAGAGAGCTGCTGCTGTGTACAGGGAGAGATAGTAGGTTTCATGAGAGAACGTTATTATGACGATACTTGCGTGATGTTTGAGCATGTAATCCTTCTAAATAAGGATTTTAAAAATCAAATACTTCAGCAGTATTGAGACAAACAGCAACCTTCTTGCCTTGCAAAATTATTTTTTTGATTTCTGTCAAAAAAGTTTGACAGGAAAACTCAAATAGGATTAAAAAGTTATTTGTCTCTTCCAATTGACTTTTCTGAAATAAGATCCCTGAAGAAGACCTTGGAAGAAGTGTGACTTAGGCACTCTATGGGTTTAGAACAGAAAAGCACTGTTTTGAAGAGCCCAGATAGCTTGCAGAGTATTACTTTTTTCCTATGGCTCTCTCTGGGTAAAAAGAGAGATAACAGACTGACATTTTTATGCCTTGGTCCCCACAGCGCGTCATGGCTAAGACTGGTGCAGACTCAGTCAGTCTGCTTGAATTGTGCCGGAACAACAACAAGAAGCAGGCAGCTGCCAAGTTTTACAGTTTCCTGGTCCTCAAGAAGCAGCAAGCCATCGAGGTCACCCAGTCTGAGCCCTACAGTGACATCATCGCCACCGCTGGACCAAGATTCCACCTTATTTAGACATCGGAAGAACAGAAAACACTCTACTTGCAACAGACATACTTTTTTAAGTACTCGACTTTTTTGCCTTTTATTTTGTTTCCCTGTCAGCCCATTTTTTTCCTGGGGGGTGGGGGAGGGGAGGGGTTGGAAACTTTTTAAAAAAGGATTTTACTGTACTACAGATGGAAACATGCAGTATTCATTTGGTTCCAATGGAGTTAGGACGAATGTTTAACAATTATATTTATAAAGCAACCTTTTTCAGTCACCGATTTGTAAGCTTATCTTCATTGTTTCATTGTTTTGTAAGTTAAGTTTCCATTGTATGCTCATTCCATGTTTTGTACCATTGCCCTATCATATAAAATATTGAAATTTTAGATTAAGAGCCCCGCATTTTCACAAGGAATCTCCTATTAACTGTTATTGTTCTGGAAAGGTACTGTTTTTTGTTTTTTTTGGGTTTTTTTTGCTCAAGTTTAATCTTTCCCACCTTCTATCACTGTTGCACTTGTTCTTTCGTAAACAAAATCATTCTGTCATCACAGTTGGTAAATCTAACCTGGCATTAAATATCATGTTGCAGATGTATAATTCAGGCAGTTTATCAATTAAGTTTTATGTAATATGTTTTGTACCTTTTTACGTTTATGCTTATTCACTTTTTTGCATCATGTAACTAGGTAATATACTTGTTACAAGTTTCAGTATCCCACCTTTTTAGTCTTCGGGTAACTTCTAGTTGTGATACATCTGTAAAGATTTGAAATAAAGTGTTTTAAGTACTTGGTAACTGGACATTTTTTCATTTGTAATGGAATTTGAAAGGTAATATTAAATGGAAGGAAACAGGTCTATCTCACTTCTTAATTACATAACTGACATATAATTTAAGGCAGTCACCTTTTCCTTGTGGGTCTCATTCTAAAGGTGTCAGTTTTGGTAATGATAACCCTGGTTTATTACACAGTGCTGCAGAAAAAAAGCCTTTTCACTGTAAGCTAGTTGAATAAAGTTCTGGTAATATCCTGTGGCTGGTGGGGGTTGCAGTTGTTCGGGTTCACCATTTATTCGGATAGAAGTACAGTGAAGGAAAGGGTGTTTTGATTGCAGATAATCCTTTTCATTTAAAACATTCAAAATACCCAATATAAAAATTCTCCATGGTTGTGTCGTACGTGCTACGATGTCAGTCGGCACTGGTGGCACCAGCCGGACTCCCTACCCAAGCAACAGATGTTAAACAATGCAATTCACGATGCTCGCGATAGGAACCTGACACTTGCACATGTTTCTAAACGAGCAATAAAGCAGACGCATCTTTTCCGGAAACGTCCGTCACTGAAAACCTTCCTTCCTTTTTCCGCGTGCGATCTTGTACGAGGCTCCTCGTAAAGATTCTAGTTCAGTATCTAATACAGCCATGGCTTCAACCGGCGGCACATTGGACTCTCCTGTCAAACAGATCCAAATTGAGGGACTGGTAAGTTTCAACACATTTTTTTGTGGCTACAGAATAAATTTCGATTACGGACGGCAGAGAAACCGGTTGCCAAGTGTTACCAGATGTGGAAGCTAGCTCAAGTGTGAGCATTATCATGGCCGACAGATTATGTGAAGCGATGCCTGTTAACATAGTTCAATACCTAACATAATGCCAAGATTGTATCTTGCGTTAAAAAATCCTTTCCAAAATTGACAAACATAGTTCATATTGCGGTTTATAATTTCTCAACTTGGTTTGGGTTAAGAATAGGCTAACAGTGGTTGTTTCAGTTAGCCTGTGGTTAGCTCATATGAACCTACCAAGCCGTTTAGTTTTACAACCAGGATCCCCATGTCTTTCTGTTTATGGGGTGGTGATGATGCTGCTGTAGCCTCATTCTTCCCTCAGACATAAGCGTTTGTTTCTCACTCAAAATAACAATGTAAATAAGAGGCATATGTTAGTTGACGAAATCTGAGTTATGAAGTGTCTTGGATTTACAGTTGTAACGTTAACAGAAAACTCTACTATAATACAATGTATTCATTTTGTAATTAGTCTTGGTAGGGCTTGGGACTTTTGATTAAATCTTGATTTAAAAAAATCATAGGTATTACTTCACTGATCACTATATGGAGACAACTTTTGGTTTAATATTTAAAAGCTTTGAATAAAACAAGGCTCATATAGGTGTTTAAAAAAAAACTATAACACTGCATCAATAAATACGAGACTTACATGTTTCCTAATCCACTCTATCCTTAGACTGAAGAACAAATAATCTGTTAAAAAAAGATGTGCTATATTTTCAATCTAAATGTACTTGAATGCTCACAGTAGACCTGATGTATTCACACTCCAGATAATTACCAGTTTGAGGGATATGGATACTACTGCTAGGGATTGTATCTTAATCTCTGTTTTTTGTCTTTTAAAACGTGTACTATGTTAGAACACATATGTTTTAATGGTTAGTTGCTCTTTTGTTATTACCGATTTGTAGCAGATCTTGTGTTTTTCCTTTCATTTGATTATTGCTTCTGTGTGACACTTTTCTCTGATTAGTGATCATTAAAAAGTAAACAGTGACACTTTATTGATTTCAATTTCACAAAACCTACATGTTGTAGTAATTTCATTCTGTAGTACCTCGGAACAAACAGCAGAGGACAAACTTGTTTCACCGCCATGCACTGATATTCTCCATCCTCTTGCCCCAAGCTGCACTGGACACAAAGCAGCTCATTTGCTTGGTGTGCAGTAGCAGGACTTTAACTTGCCAGCTGCTGCCTCCCTTTTATCTTGCTCATTAAAACTGCCCTAGAGTGTCGGGCCCTAATTTCAAATCTAAATATTTCACCTCAACGTGCATTATTTAGACCTCAGATGAGATTTGCTTAATTCATTTCTCAGCCTTATCAAGCAAACACTTTAATCACAGCAGTTAAATGAAAAACAGTCAAGAGCCTTTTACTGAGCCTTATTTGGTTTTCAGGCTGAGAGGTGAAAGGTGTCTGTTTCAGGTAAAGCTATGAAACACATTTTACCTGAATGCATTGATATGCAGCAGTTGCTTCTGAGTTGCGTCATGACACGTCTGTCAGAGGTTTTGCTGGAGGGTTGCCTACAGACAGCATCACCACTGCGGTGTAATAGAATTGGATTGTTTCCTTGCTTTTGAAGAGGTTTCAGTGGTTGATGTTGCCACAGTAGCGGAGTGCTGCACAACGATGGGTTCCATTAAACACCTACTGGGATCACATAACTGCCTGTACGTTTGAAAATGGCTTTATTCATTTATTCTGACATGTGATGCACATAAGACACGGGTCTTATTCACCTACCATGAATTAAGGAACAATTGGAGCACATTTTACCGGACAAGACATTGTAATTTGAAACCTCTGGGGGATGTAAACACAGTAGATCTGTCTCAATCAGTTTCATTTTGTGATGTCTTTTAGCTTTGAAAGAACTTTTTTTTTATTTCTCTGAATGAATGACTGAATGAATGAATGAATGAATGAGTAAAAAACTGTGCCAAGACAGTCCCTGTTTCCCCCTGAGCCTCTTTCTGGTTTTTGAGCATCTGCTGGTCAGGAGGAGGTTGGCACCACTTAATGTCACACAGATCAGCTGTGACATATACAGACACTAGAGATAACTTACTATACAGTGTAGAGGCGTATGTTACCTTCTGTCCAGTACAGTTACTCACTACTATGTTTGCTTAGTACATCTTCAGAGTCTACTGTTTTTTTTTAAATTTAAAAGTTGTCATTTTCAATATTTCAGTCCTGGTTGATTTGGTGACAATCTGTGTTACTTCAGTCATCAGACACTTTTTAAGCAGCAAAAATACAATAGAAGTAAACTCTGAGCTTTTTTCCTGCTGGCAAACGACTCCAGATGTTTATTCCTCCTTAAGCTCCAGTGCCCTCTGACTTCCATGTAGTTACAATCATCACTGCTTATTTCCCACCGAGCACATGCAACACTGAAAGATAATGATATGTGTGACAGTCTATGCATTGGAATGTTGATGAAGCATTTGAATATCAATATCAGAAAAAAAAGGAATCAGTAACCTTGGATCTGTCTGAAAAATGATACATTAATGACGCACATGTATTCCTGTGAGGTCCCATGTACATGTGATATTTACACAGTAATTGGTAGTCTAGTTCAATCAGCTCACCCCTGTATCTTGTTCACTCTTTATGTTTAATGTTAAAAAAGAGATGCAGGCAGAAGTACGATTACCAAAAATTTTTAACAGCATCCCTATATGTGTTTATTTTTTACTTAGCTTAGATAGATGTAAGCATAAAGCCCATGTTTGAATGTTTGAAAAGGATCTTGCTGGGCCAACAGGAAAGAGTTGGCAGATGAAGTGAAAAAATCTGCTGTGGTCTTCAACCAATGCCTTAACCTAACAGATGACTGAGTGCACACAAGTGTTTTCTCCATCGGGCATATCACAGCCAGCGTTGAGTGTAGAGTTTGTCTGCACATCAGTGGCGCAAAAAGAAAACTCATTACGGGATCGTCTCTCTTGCTGTACTTTCTCATAACTTGAGCCCCTTTGTGGTGGGAATATGAGCCCTTTTGTGAGAGTGAGAGAGAAGATTTATGATAAGAATTAAAGGCAGCCAACGGGGGATTTGAACTGCAATTGATTTTGCACAATTCAATTTTAAGCTTGTTGATTTATAATGCGCTGTCCACATATCAATCATAGGTCTTTCCACATGAGGTGAGCTCACTGGCTAGCTGCTGGTGAGCTAGATCAATAAAATTGTGTGTGTGTGTGTGTGTGTGTGTGTGTGTGAGTGTGAGAGAGTGAGATAGAAGTAAAAAAAGACGGTACTGGAGAGCATAAGCCTGTGTGTGTGTTTTTATGTATGTGCATGCAGGTTTTCACAAACTTGAAGCTTTGCAGGCTTTGCTTACAACACCTGATGGCATTTACTCAGCATCAGGAAGCCAGCACAACAAATCCACTGAAACCTCCATCTTTCCTTCCTTCCCTTTCTTTTAGCGCAGATGCCTCTTCAGTTCCTCTCTTTAAAGCATTTCTGTAGATTCAGGAGTTTTCTTAAACCCCTGTTCAAATTTAGCTTTATTTATCTGACCTTCCTGGACTTGTTTTTGGCCAATTGTCCATCTCTCACCTCCTTCTTTTCCAGACCGGTGCTATTTAAGTGTGTGATGAACAGATTGCCAGGAGTTAGATAGCTGGAAGAATTGTGTATCTTTGCTATTGGCTCACACTGATGGAGGTAGACTAAAAAAACAATTTGCCGGTCAAAAAAGGAGTCAGAGCTTAAAGGGGTGGGGGCCAGGGGGGCTTTGTAAAGCAACTGCCACCGCCAATTCTGTGGACCTTCATTGCAGCCCTCTTCTCTCATACCCTTCACCTCAGCTGCCTTGCTCTCTTCTGTCATGATTTCAGCCATGCTTCTATTATTTCGCTCTCATATTTTCACTATTTCATTTTGTCCCTGTGTCTTGCCTTTTCCCCAACATCACCACTTTCCCCCTCTCACTCTCACTCTTGCATTTCCTCACTCACCCCTCACTCCCTCGCTAGCCTATTGTTCAGACCTTCCTTCCCTCTCAGTCAGAAAAGCCAAGGCAGGCAGGCAGGCAGGCAGGGAATGAGATTTGTTTTTCTCCGCACTCCACCCCGTATCATCTCTCTTCTTCCGCCCTTAGCACTTTTACTTGTTGCATGACAGGTCCAGCACACTGTTGAAATAAATCATTTCCCAAGACAGATGCACGTGCGTGTATGCATGTGTGTGCATGAGCTAGTGAGACGAGTAAGGGCCTCCTCATGGTGGTGATGGGTGTTTTGTTGTGAGCATGGCCCCAGGACTACCACCCTGTTCTTGAGTGTATGTATGTTTGTATTATTAATGCCTCAGGCTGTGACCTGCCCACACTGTTATCACTGTGATTTATGCTCTCCCCCTCCGCACTGAGCTTTGAGCTTTTCACCCTCTTCTGTTTCATTTAGACATTTTGCCTTATTCTCTGCTCTTTGCCTTGGCTTTTTCTGGTTTTGCTGGTGTGTATCTGTGTCATGATGGGTGATGTACTGAAAGTGGGTTCTTAAGTTTGTTGATCTGAATTGGTAGTGTGAGTGTGTGTGTGTGTGTGTGTGTGTGTGTGTGTGTGTGTGTGTGTGTGTGTGTGTGTGTATGTGAGTGTAGAAGTACGCCACAGCCAGTCCCTGCTGTCCTTGGTGTCAGTGAAACAGCATTAGAGCTTAAACCAGCTCCTCAATCATGAGGGGGCTTGTCCTGTTGGCCCATTTTTATCTGGCATTAAAAATTAAACGCATACGATGATGCATGGACACATCGTCAAGATGAGGCATGACGATGTGAGATGTCAGGCTGCTTGTCCAAATATACCCTCCTACTGAGCTGGTATTTTTCTTAAAATTTCATTGGATCCAGGTTTTATTCTTTATGTGTGCCGCCTCCTCTTTCACTCTCTCCCTCCCTCTCTTGCTCTCTCCCTCCCTCTCCCCCTCTTTTGCTCTCTTTCTCTCTCTCACTCTCTAGTGTAAATTGCCTGGCTGTGCTGAATACTAAATGGTGTTTTGTACGCACTCTAGTACCGTGATGCACCAGTTGAAGCCTGCAGGTGGTGCTTACCACTCAAGTTACCACTCAACCACAGCCCGTGATTGCCTGAATAACTTGTTTCAGAATTTCCCCGTAACAAGGTTTTTGGCAGTCTTGTGGTTTTATATACGAGATTAGTGACCAATGAAGAGTGCAGAATGGTGGCTGAGGTTTTATTATATAATTCAGTGTAGCTATAAGGGATGTCTTTATTGGGACAACTAACATTCTGAGAGATGCACAGTATTCATCAGTGTTGGTTAAATCATTTAATGAAAAAATGTGTAATCAGCTGTAATTACATTGTAGCCAATTAAAAGAGTAAATACAAGGTCAGATTTCTTTCACTGACTTAAAAACCGCATCATCTACAGACTTGGATTTAGTAGGTGGTGGTATGCATCTTAAAACTGTGCTGCTGATGGAGAGCTGAAAGTGGAAGCTAGCAGAATAAGCCAGAGCCTTACCAAACAGATAAATGGGCCTGATCAATGTTTTAGTTGATATTAGCTTAATAGAGGTATATCAGTATCTGTGTTAAAGTGGGCCAGAGTAACAGGAAATTTTTGTCTTGAGATTGAAAACAAATTGATAAACCACTGGCTGTAAAAGGCTATTATCAGTCACCATAAAAAATATTCAGAGGATTAAACCCTGTAGCCATATTGCTATTGCTTCACACTGATTAAAAAACTTGCATTTCTTTAATTTGGATTTTATAATTTAAGTCAGAAAAATATTGAGAATATACGCTGTATACTAATTTAGTACAAATCAACTCTAATTTCAGTTTTGGTTCATCCTACTCATACTATTTTATAAATTCCCTGACAAACAGCTGCAGTGCTATTGGGCATTGGACAGGCAATGTTGCGAAACTTTGCCAAAAGGAATGTAATTTTTGTTTAGCCCTGTATGAAAAGTTGTGGAGTAGGAGTTACTTTATAATAGGTTTCCAGAGCAGAGGTGTTGAACCAGCTAATAGTGGGCTGAACCATGAACACATTAGCATCTATAAAGGCAGCACACATGCAAAAGACAAGCATTTTTTGTAAGACAAATCTAATAATCTTCAGTGCAGTGCAGCAGTATAGATGTAAGCCCTGTACATTCATTTTTTTTAAATGCATCACACCAAAGCACATTTCACTACAGTATATGTCATGTATAATGAGAGTATGCACTTTCAAAAGCTGTTTGCCGACAGTGTGTATTTGTGATATTAAAAGAAATATGTTGAGGAAAATAACACATGATAAAAAGATTTGTGATTCCATAAGTTTACTTTGGTAAACTTATGGAATCACAAATCTTTGGTAAATTTGATAACATATTGAAGTATCCTGTTTTTTGATCAAGATCAAAAATTTAAGTCAATGTCTTACTATACATTTCTGTACTTTAATACATTCTACAGTCTTAATCTGCATTAGAAGACACATTTTATCTACATTTTCCCATTGGTATTAATTTAGTTCAGTGTATTTCCACTGCAATAAAACATAAAGTGTAAAGGAACAGAACAAGTAACCCTGCAAATCTGCCGTCGGATGGAATTTAAAAAAACCCAAGTGGCTTATAAAAAATACCTCACTGAAACGAAACTCAACACAGACTAATGAGCACAAATCAACATGATGAGCAGAGATGCAATTGAATCGGATAACATAAATCAAAGAATAATAAAATACGATCAGAAGAAATGCCTTAACAGCCACATAATGCACAAACAATTGGCAACATAAATAAATTAGCCCCGGTTCAGGAAATTAAATCAGTCTTGAGGAACTGTTATTTAAAAGAGGGTAAAGCCTCCTTTCTGCTCCCTCCACCTCTGTTCTGTTGCAGAGTTCTGATACTACAGCAATTTTTGCTCTTTCTGTTGTCACAGGTGGTGCTGAAGATTATCAAGCACTACCAGGAAGAGGGCCAGGGCAGCGAGGTGGTTCAGGGCGTCCTGCTGGGCTTGGTAGTGGACGATCGACTGGAGATCACCAACTGTTTCCCCTTCCCCCAGCACACTGAGGACGATGCGGACTTTGACGAAGGTACTGATCATACACTGCAGCTGGATAAATATACACACTAATTCAATAAAATCACAACAGAGTCAGAGATTAATATCAGTTAAGCTTCAAATGCCAGTAAACCATACCTTAATCTGCTACTGTGGCAATAGCTGGTAATTTTAGGAAATCAAAGTAAATTTAGGAAATCAAAGTATTTCAGTGCTTCAGTAACATGGGGACTTTGATCTTCTCTCGCTCTCTAATTTTAAACCTCCAGTAAAGAAAGTTTTTTTTTAACTCACATTACACTTAAAACCAGAATTAATTGCAAAATTTGACCAACAAGTGTTAAATTAACACTTGATTGAGTATTGAGTTGACATAGCAAGGAGCACTGAAAATATTAAGTTGGCACATTTCTTTGAAAATTCTGTATTGTTTTGGTTGGGGAGGCTTTGTTGTTAGTTTGTATTATTTATTTAATCATGTCCTTGACAGGTCAGCTCGAAACTTAATTTCCGACATTTTGTTCAGCTAATTCATTAAAACATGATAATAAAAATATCAACAGAAGCACATAGTCCTTGAATCCTCCTCTGAACTGGTCTTTTGAGTAAAGAGAAACTGTGGTTCAGAACAAAGAATATCTCCAACCCCTAAAAATAAAGGTTTGACAGTCAGAAATACAATCGTGTGTTTTGGGAAGATAGGCTGGGGATCACCATTCTTAGCACTCCAAAATGCCTCAAGCCTTAAAGAAAAAACATACTTTCGAGGCAGGAAGCCAACATACAATCATATCAACCAATCCCTGAATGTCAGTGTGTTTCTTTACCGAGTTTTGTGAATAAGACGCCCTGCGGCGCAGTGTTAAGGACAATGTCGACTTTTAACTAAGCTAACAAGGTGCCAAGTGTCCTACACTGTCAGCACCAGGCATGATGCGTGAGGGCAGGGACGGAATGGCTCCAGTGTTTTTGTTACAGGTGGGTGGTGCAAACGTGCATGGGATTTGATGTGGTCTTTATTCGCACACATGCGCTTTTTTCTTTGCCCTTCCGCCCCCCGCTAGCTTTTGTATCAAAGGAGGATGCCATGTCCCTTGACCTGAGCCCTTCCCTATCAAGCCTTGTTGTTACTCGCTCCTTGTTAGCACAAGAAAATCCTGCAACAAGCCACACTGAGGGATGGGAAGGTGAGCAGATGCAGGGAATGGAGGAAAGGGAGGCTTAACAGGCCTCCACCGCTAACGAGCAACTGTCAGAATTTCTGGAAGATACACATGCACCAATGGTGGCTAAAGGTCGTTAGTGTCAGGAACAGCTCACTATACGAGTGTCATGACTTGTTGTATTGTTGACTTTTGATGCGCTGGATTTTCCTTCTGTCACTCCCTTTAGGTTAACAAGGGCTTCAGTGAGTAGAACCTTTACTGTGAACACTTGGAAAATTTGCCAAGCTACAAAAAGATTCCTCTCAACAGGGCTCTGTTTCAGCTAAAATATGTAACAGACTTCAGGTTATCTGTCACTATGCAACTGAATTCCAAATGGGAATGTGTTTGGAGTCATCTGTGTTTGTGTTTGCTGATTTTGGCTGAAATGATTTCAAACCAAAAAAAGTACATTGTTAAGTCGTCACTCTGTAGATTACAGAGGGCTCCTGTCTCTGCTTGCAAAATGTTTTGCGGTAAGGGCTATACTTTTGAGATTGTATTTAATATGAAATAAAGAATTACTTGGAGAAGTAAAATTATGGAAAAGAAACTTGAAAATAGATTTTATGTCTGTACATGTGGTTATTTTGTTCTTGTGCTTCAGCCTGAAATGTCTACCCACGCACACAGCTGACTAGCCAGACCCCACCCCCACCCTTTCCCTGTCCCTCCCTCTCTCCCTGTTGTTCTTTGTCTTGGTCTCTCTTTCTCTCTCACCCTCTGTCTGTCTTACTGTCTCTCTCTTTAGCCCCTTTTACAGAACTTATTCAAGGCGGGGATATTGGCCTGTTGCCCCACAATATTCCTTGCGAATGGTAACACAGAATAACTGAGCTATGAAGGCAGAATGAGGGGTCAGTGTTGTTAAGCCTCCACTCAGGCAAGGGAGGTAGTTAACAGCGGCAAACGACATCTTTGTAAGAAGCCAGGCAAGCATGCTGGGTCATGGGCAAACATAAGCAGTTAGCAGCTAACTTAAAGAATAAGAAGAACAGTAAGCTGCCAATTGGAGTGACAGTAAGATTTTTCTAACTGTTTAGAGAGCACTCGGCTATAGATGGAAATGAACTTTCTGCTAAATCTGCTAAATTTATTTCTTGAGAATGATTAATGTATGTGCACACTGTCCTTTTAAACTCAATGACCCAAACTAAACTAAACCCAACACAGAGGTTTTACTTAACACTGGATGCTGATACTGTTGTGGTTAATGTCACATCCATCATGTGTCCTATAAGTTTCTCAATTCAAACATGCTATCTACAAATCACACAGTGGGACAGTATTTTGATGACATTTGGTTAAAGGATAAAAAACAAATGGTATAAAGCACTGACCTCATTGTAGTTGCATCACACAATCTCTGTGTAAGAAGACGTCTCTCTCTGTAAATTAGACTTAAAAACAATCACTTCTTCATTGAGCATCTTTTGAGCTACTTTTGGAGCATTAAGATCCAGAACCCAACTATAGTGTAAACAACTTGAGGCTATGAGTGTGTAACTATGCATATTTAGATAAATTTGTTGACAGATTCCTACTTTTATTGGCTTGAAACCAAATGCTTCCAAAACAATGTTTACTGCCTTGTTAACAAGAACAAAAAATGGGCGCTTGTGCTGCTTTCAGTTTTCTGTAAAATACTGAACACTGGTGATAATCAGAGTCAGAGCCATTTACCTAAATCCAATATTTTTTAACAGTGCTTGATGGGTATGTGTTTTTGTAAATAGTTTCTTTCAATTATTGCCTGAAAATAGAAGGAGTTACTGTTAAAGACAGTGTAGTATGCATACTTCAGTTGTTGTTGCTGGTGATGTTATCACTGACTTGTGTAATTAATGTTCTTAACCTGCCATTTTTATTGTCCACCATGCTACAATTTGCACTGGGAGTAGATGACCTAAAGTTTAAAGTTGGTTACACACACTCATGCAACACACACACACACACACACACACACACACACTTAATTGGAAACTATTTGGTTAAAATGATTTTGAAAGTGTAAAATTTTTAGATGAACCTTTGACTGACATTGGTTGGAATTATGTTTTTGTATTAATGCAGTATGTATTGTGAATATTGAAGTGACTCATATATCAGTTAATTGTTAGACTCCTAGAAAAATCCTGAGGCTGAATATCGAGACTCAGTAGAGCAGAACACGCTCTCTTCATCTCCAATCAGGGACCCCAGACATGTTAAGCTTTCAAGGTCTGCACGTGTGGATATATCTCTGTAATGCACTATTTTGTGTGTGTGTGTGTGTGTGGGTGGGTGGATGTGTGTGTCAGAATTCAGAGTCACACGCTGACTCATTGACTGCTAGAGGCCCCTTAGATCAGAAATACTCTTTCAATCTATCTCTAACGGAAAGATGGACAGGATTGGCAGCTTTGTGTGTGTGCCCATATGTGTGCCTGTGTGTGCGCATTTGTGTGTGTGAGATGTGTTTGTTAGAGAAAGCACATCTGCCTTTGTCTGCTATGCTTCTTTTTCATCAACAGGTGCCAGTGTGGAGCTGTAGTTGCAGGACAGTCAGTGGCAGCAAATGTGACCAATATGAATGAGAAAAAAGAGAGAGTAGTTGACCACACGCAGCAGAATCTGCCTTAGATAAAAACCTTGGCTGAACCCCAATCCCCCTGTTTCCTGTGTCCTGGCATACTTTGTCCTTGAATCACTGACAAAATGTATGGAGAGCGATATATAGAACTGCAGGAAGTTTTTGCACTGGAGGCGCACAAGTAGCATGTTAATAATGTGCTTTGGGTCTCTTCTTTTGTTGTGATATGACTTATAATACAAATATGAGGTATCCTGGTGCAGAGAGATAATGGGTCGATGGCACAGAGCCATCAACCCACAGCATCACTACAGAAAAAACAAACCTTTGCACCTCATTATTCCTGGTATTTAAATAAAATGTGTATCCAGATATGTTATCCGGATAATAAACGACCCAATCTTTCCTTTGTGTTTACATCTGGTATTTTCAGTGTGCTCCTGTTTTCCTCATAGAGATCGGATCTCTCTCCACTGAAAAAAAAAACCTGGCCATAAGTAAATTGAGGTGGTAGCAAAGTAGGCCTAGACTACAGGAGTTTTCTGAGTTGCTGAGTTAGGGAAAACTTTAAAAACTTTGTCTATAGCAAATTTCTATTTGACCCCTTTTGTAAATACAGCAAATATGATATTTAGTTATGCACAGATCAGTACAAAGCACAAGTTGCCCACACAGTTATTTCTTACTGTTTATCATTTATTTCCCATCCTGCTTTCATTTTTCAGACAGGTTTGCTTTCATTAGATTAGTGTCATTTCCAGCCTTCTTGCTTGCTTTCTACAGTTTAACAACAAGCTTTATTTTATGTCAGTTAAAATCAAATATTAGACTGTTACATAACCTACAGATGCCAGGTAATTGCTGCTCACCTTCAAAATGTCTAAGCATGATATGAGCCAGTCTAGCTTTAGGTGTGATCATGCAGATTTGATCACATTTTGATCAAGACTGGTCTCCAACTTACACAAACAGATATTTTTCCTTCTCTGGATAAAGTGTCCAGACACAAAGCATTATGAAATACCGGGTGGAAATGAGGTGCAGGTAGAATTGGTTATTGTAATTATGTATTATTACATTCTGCTGTTTTCACATTATACGCCTTTTTGACTATTATTAGGCCTCTGATTTATCCATAATGTGCCGGTCAGTGGATATAGCATTAGTGTGTGAACCTATTTGTTCCTCCTTTTGACGCTTGGTTATGGAAACCCTTTGTAGATAAATGCCCAACATCGTGCACAAATGATATTCATAATTATATGCAATTTTTTTTCTATAAGCAATGAATCTAAACATGTTTTAGAAAACTGAAATGTACCGGAATTGTCAGGTGTAAATGCCTTGAAATCACAATAAATAAACATTTGCCTGTAATTTAATGACTAATAATAATTAGAGCTCTACTGTGTCCATGATGCTGGAAAAACACCCCAAAAGATCTACAAAGAAAGCCTTTTTTACTGTTTCTTCGAGTCCTGCATTACATGCAAACATTAGACATTGTCATATTTTTCAAATCTGATCATCAATGAGTATTTCTGTGACCTAAAATCAAATTTCCACACCTTTTCTTTTTGCTGATACAATTCATGTGCTTCCAAGATTTAATGTTGTCTGGGTGTTTTTTCTGGCTTTATCCTTGCATGTTTTGCTTTGCACCTGTCTAGTCTTATAGACATTTACAAAGATTTGTTTTCCATTTTTTATAATCTCACTAACCAAAAGCAGAAACTGTGGGCAGCTGCTCCCATCTTGCAATCTCATGCAAGCGACTTGCACACTGCACAAAAGTCACTGCCTGGTTCCAAATAACACAGAAATGATATAAGTGAAGTAAATGTGAAAAGAGGACCCATTACATCAAACAAGCCACTGAGATCCACTTATTTTAGTTGGTTGTAAAATAAATGGCAGTTCATTAATTGTTGAAATAGTAAATTGTGACAACTAGTCCCTAAATCATGATAGTAGAGAGAGTTTGTTCACGAAAACTGTTTAAGCTACTTCTAATCTCAAGCTATGATAACTGTTGTGCATATTCATGGGATATATTTTGGATTATTTTATTGAAAAATAGGTGAACACCACTGAAAACACACTAAGTATTTTAAGTTACTCAGTTAAACAATAGATTAAGTGTGATTTGCAGGCTTATAAAACATGATTGGGTTGCCTATTTGACTTATAAAGGGGATTATATCAAACTAATCGTTGCTCATTGCCACTTTTGGTTAGAGTGTTTGATATTCAACCCATGTCACTAGTATTCAGCGGCAGGAGGAGGTATCCTGAAGGTAGAACAAAATTAGCCAGCTCTTTCTCCCCCCATCACCCTCCACTACCAGCCGACCTTCCTCCTTTCCCTCTTTTTCCCTCCCTTTTTCTCTCTAATTCACTGCAGGTAAGAGAGCTGCCTCCGCCCTTTTTTTCCCAACATTTTTTTTCCCTTCTTGGCAATTATTGACTCTGCTTCCCTTCCTTCAGGACTTTTTTTCATCCTGTCTTTTATCTTTCTCTTGCTTCATTCTGCACCACATTATCTGCATCTATCCCCTCTTTTACCCCCAAATCCTCCTACTGTCCCTGCCACAATCATATTAGGAATAATGAACCAACATATTGTTGGAGTGAGAAACGATGTGAGTCCCCAGCCGATGTCCTGTTGGAGTAATTATCCTCCTGAAATAAAGGTCTTATTAAAATTGTTTACACAGAAAACCAGCAATGTTTTTCCATTTTCTTTTTAGGAAGAAAGTGGCACATCAACACCTTTCAAAGAAATTAAAATATTAGGGGTAATTACAATGAGTTTGGTTTTAGGGAACCTAGAATGAAGGAGATGACACTAAACAAATTGATCATCTGCTTTTAAAATGAGACTTAGCCTATTTTAATACAGTGCAAATTGTGCATAAAGGAAAATATTCCCACCTGACATTATGACTGAAGAGATTTTAATATGTAGGTTGGACTTCAACAGATTTCTCCTGGTTTGGGGGAAGAAAGAAATTGTAGTTGCATTATGATGAATATGCAGGCACTTTATGAATGCGGCTCTAGTTGCAAAAGATCAAAGGCTAAAATAAGTTCAGAATCATCCTGCATGAGTAAACTATATCAAGATATTGACCTCACGTAAAAGATGTTCATGTTAAATGTCAAATGTGTTTTTTTTTTATGTGTGTGGGTTTTTTGCCCTTGAAAGTAATCTTTCAACCAAACAACACTTCCTTCTGGCTATCCTGCCACCCCATGCCAAGCTGCTCCCTCTCTTCCTAACACAGGTGGTAGGGGCTGTCATGTCCCCTGTCTGGGCTCACATCAAGCTTCTGTTTGGCCCAGAAGATGGGAGCAGTTGTCACACTGGTGAAACAAGCATTTTAAGAGTGCTTGTTTTGCAATATGTTCTGATTTTAGCAATTAAGGATGTGGCCCCTTAGACAGCACATAGTGAGTCTTTTTCTTGGCCATGGAGCCTTTCCGTTCAACATTTGACATGGCCACATATAAAAAGATTGTTGCTTTTCCATTCCTAATAAGACACTTAATTAGAGAGGGCATGGAAAGTTACATGAGCATGAAAGTTTAATAAACAATCTGGTGTCATTAATAAGGTTGATTTTGCCAATTGGCACCCTTTTTTCAGTTTATTTGTTATTTATGTCACTCTTGCTTCCAGTGTTTGAATTACTCAGCAAACTAATTAGCTGCACAACTCAAGATTGAAGTGATTATCAATGACCTATAAGATAAAGAATATCCTGCGAAGGAAATGTGGCTGCTGTGACTAGATGGCCAGAAAAGCTCTCCCAGAATTCACAAAGCCTGTTCTGTTTTCATGGGGTTTTTTTTAACATGAATTTAGTGTCATAAATACAATTGTGTCTTGCTGAAGACACAGAATATATTAAACACAGATCAGTATTTCTTTTGAAACCTTTCTAGGCTTTTTCCGTGACAATATCCACCTTTGTTTCATCCTCTGTCTCTTTTAACATTTGCGTTTAGGATTTGTTTTATCTTTTCGCTTAGAACAATTGACTTTACTAAAAGCAGATGCTGACTTGTCAAACACAGGTGTAACTAATAGCATTTATCATGAATGCTTTCCATTTCTAGGTGTTTCAGGTCCAAGGCGCTGCAATTGTGCACGCTGACTCACTGTCATGCTGAAGTAAAACCTGAATGCAACAGAGCGATCGTTAACGTTATTAGTTACACCTGTGCTTTTCACGAAGTGACAAGCCAAAATGTGTAAAATGTGAGAAAGGTCTGCACCTTATATGCTTCTGACTGCCTCACAACTCCAAAGCATAATAAATCCACTGCAATGCTTAATGGTTTGTAAGGTGTTTTTCTCCCTCCTTCCCTCCCTCCCAATCCTTCTTTATTTTTTTCCAGCCTCATATTTTGTGTTTGTGGCCAAAAAAGTTCAATTTTTGGTTCATCAGTCTGCAGCACTTTTCTCTAGAAAGCCTCTGCTTGATCAAAGTGCTGTGTTTCATAGTGATGATAAGAATTCGTACTCATGGCGCTACAATTTATATCCTGTTAGTACAAGCAGCATAGTCCTGGTGTACAAATTGACTGAAAATGTTTGGATTTACCTGTAATGGAATAACAATATTTATCATAAAATTGAATTTTTTGATGTCATTTTCCCGATTCAATTAAATGCTTTCCCTTTCATAGTAAATTAGACTGAACAGAGCAAAGTAAAAGTATTTATATATTTATTTTTTATTCCTTAACTCTGCTGACCGTGTCAGATACCACTGAATGCTGTGCAGGGGCTCAAGACTATAACACAAAGTTTTAGTTTTGTCAAGGGAAAATGTGTGACAGCAGTAAGCACCTGCAGCTAAAAAGCAAAATAGCAACCAAAGTAAGTAACCAATCAGAATTCTATCAATCAGTTGACTGCTCAACACTTTCAGGGTTGTGGGGGGCCAGAGCCATATCAGGTAACACTGATACACACTGGATCATATATGTGATTTTTGTATACAAAACATGTTTTAATTATATTGTTTTTTGTTTCAGTCTAGTATTGGCTTTTACATCTATGAAATGGTGAAATTCTGCAATAAACTGCCAATTTCAGTCTATTTGTCTTAACTAGCTAGCTTGCAAACTTTAGTAAGCCCAGTTGACTGTAAAAAGAATAAGACACCTAGATTAACTAAATGTCCCCCTTCAGGAATTGTTATCTTAAGTAGACGCAGCGTCCCTTAGTTTTTTGTCCATGTCTCTGTGTCTGAAACAGTAAAACAGACCCCTCGGTGGAAGGACTTTAAAAAATTTAAAAAATTAGCATTGTAAAAAACCTGTCTCTCATGCTTTTTTTAGCATTGTAAAAAATTGTCAGCTCTGCTTTGATAGCGATTGACAGGAAAGCTGTACACATGCTTCAGATTCAGTTGGCTTTGGCTATCTGTAATTGTCCAAACCAGTTGTCCTTGAGATTAGATGATTGCAGTCTCCTTGCTTAGAGGATTCTGCAATTTAGTTCCTCTGACCGGTTTGGAGTGCAGCAGATGTTTATTTTATTTAGAGGCTACCTGCCTTGCTCTTTCTGTTATCAAAAGAAAAAAGGAAGAAAGAAAGAAGTGAAATGGACTCAATCACGAGCTGAACAATACTTGACCAAGGTTTAATTCTTTCCAGCTAATTTTTTTTTTTTTTTGCTGAATGGATAATTTAAAGGCGCTGATTGCTCATGGTTGTACAATTACTTTTTGGAATTTTCAGTAATTTTTATTTTAGAAAATATGTTTAAAATAAGCTGCGATTAATGCGATTAATGTGCACATAAAAATGGTACTTAATTTTTTGGTTTCTATTCCTCTAATTTTTCCATATCTTAAGGACCTAATATTGGAAACAAGAAAATTTAGGTTAAGACTTGATATGTCTTGCAGGTAGATGTATTGTTTTCTGGCTGGTTGGTTAAGATAATTTAATGAAAAGTATTTTGTTTTAGTTTTTTTAGTGTGCCAGTGTCCACTGGAAGGGATGTTTTCAGAAAACAAATAAAAACATCATATTATTAAACCAAGACAAAGCAATTGATGTGAAAACACAAACAGAACTAATTAGCACCCATTATCAGCATTTTCCTCCAGTAGGGTCTGTGAGGTTAGTCCTTGGTTTTTGGAACTTAAATTGTCGTCTGTGGCAGACACTTTCACAGTGGGTTAATTGAAGTCAGGGGGATTAAAAATGCCTCTGCCATGATCTCTTCGTTCCATGCTGTAAATACACTGTTCAGTATGCATTGAAGCATGTGCGTGTGTGTGTGTGTCTGTTTGTGTGCCTGTGTATTTAGTAAAAAGTTAGCCTTCTCCTGGTCTGATAAGGTCTTCTTGGGGTTAGCCTTTCAATAGATCACTTTACCTGCCCCAAATGGGAAATTGATTTCCTACGTTTTTCCTTGCTCTTCCTCAGTGAGACTAATTAGAAATCACTTGGCAACCTACCTTTAACTGAAATATATAAACAACAAAGCCATCATGTGCATTGTTATGTTTTAAGGTTTTGGTTGGCATCTTTGCTTTGTCCAAAGCTTTATAAAGAATTCTCACAGATTGTCTTTGCTGCTTTTCTCAGACCCTTCCACTCTCTCTCTTTCTGTCAGTCTGTCAATCTGGACTCTCTCTCTCTCTCTCTCTCTCTCTCTCTCTCTCTCTCTCTCTCTCTCTCCTCTCTCCTCTCTCTCTCTCTCTCTCCTCTCCTCTCCTCTCTCTCTCTCTCTCTCTCTCTCTCTCTCTCTTTCTCTCTCTCTCTTTCTCTCCTCCCTTACCTGTCTCATGCTCTCTCTCTCTCTCCTTACCTCTCTCTCACAGTGTAGTGCAGAACTGAGACTGGCTGTTAGCAGCGAGCCGGAGCTGTATCTGCTTTTGAATGCTCACCCAGCGTTATAAATCAAGAGTGTGGGTCCCTCAGGTGCCGTCACTACCGCCATCAGTTCCACTGTTTTATTCATCTGCTCCTTTGTCTCATCACGAGTCTGCCCCACATTAAATTTTGTGTGTGTATGTCTGTGACTCTGTGTGTGTGTGTATCTGCACACTATGGCTAATCCAGGTGGGCTGTAGGGAGTAGGGGGAGGGTGAAAGGTAAGAAGGATGTGACAAGAATGGGAGAAATGAAGAAAAAGGCTGAGGATGGCAAGAGAGAGAGGAAATGAGGACTGAGGTGTAGAAAACAGGAGATGGAAAAGAGAGAAAGTTATAGAGGAAAAAATGAGAGGAACCAAGGAAAAGAATGAGAGTTGTGACAGAGAAAATCTAGCTGAGAAACAGAGGAAGATGGACAGCAGAGGGAACAGCAAGTGATGCTAGGGCATAAAAGCAGTCTGCAAAAGATCAAGCAGCAAATAGGTGAGAAAGAAGAAAAACAGTGATAATGAGAATATGGAAGAGCAGCAGTGAAAAAAGATCAGAAACCATTTTCATAAGAAGTGATGAGCAAAATAGAGAAATAAACACATAATGACTTTGCCCCTGTTAGTGATCACAAAATACTTGAGCAGTGAAACAGCACAGTCGAGGCTGAAGTCCTTCTTTAGCATCAATGATGGCAAAGAACTCTGTGTCCTTTAATTTTTTTACCAAAGGACCAGATATTTTCAAAATCAGTTTTTCAAATTTAATGCAAATGATGTAACCATTTATGCTTATTCAGCCTTGGATGTGCTTCAACTAACAGTCAGCTAACACTAGAAAGAAAATGAACAAGACTATTACTTCTGAAAGCCTTTATGCCTGAATAATCTCTCTTCACCATCTATTTGGTTATCTTATTCACCAGTGATCCAATCTTTACTCATGTGAGTCTGATGGTTGTAGAGGTTGTTTTACACGGGTGAGGCCTCATGGGATATGGGCGTGACAAATGATATGGGTGGCAATGTAATTATTTGTACCTGTAGAGATACTGAGGTTTGTATGGGAGAGGCCAGGGGATTAACAGTTGCTACGCCTGTTGTAGCCAGCCAGTTTATGATTTTAAAGTGTTTTTTTAAGTCTTAAATTACATGTCCCATGTGTACCTTTGATCCTTTTTGTCCCATCCAAATAGACCTGTGCAATGCCCATTTGGAAACATGGCTTTTTTAAACAGGCTGATTGCCATGCCTCTGTTATTTATCTTCTTCAAACTGTAGAGCCAGAGACCCCCCCCACAGCTATGGATGCAGTATTTCCAGACCCACTGTTGTAGATGAATCATGTGCCGCTCTTTTTTCATTTTAGAACGCAATATAACAACATAGTAATATTATAGAATGCTAAGTTTTAGAAAGTATTGAGACATTCCTTAAACATTAACCCAACTTAAACTATTAGTAATCATCATTATTCCTGGAGCATTGTTAAACAACATGTCATTTGCTGAAAGTAGGTCAAAGACACACAACACATATGAAAAAAATTAAAAATTTGATTATAGACTAATATTATCAGAACTTGAGGTAGATGCTTAGAGAAAAACACTGTCATTGAAATCTTACTTGAAAAATCTTTTCATCTAGACATGACAGTGACTGAATAAAATGTTTACTGCTATATAATTACTGTGGTAAAATTCATGTACTCAAGCTGAAGCTAGCCAGCTACCCCAAATTATGGCTGGTTCTCTGGCATCACAAAGGATCAGTTGATGTTAAAAAGATGTTAGCAACTAACATTTGCTTAAAAGCATTTTTGTTACTTGTTGATTGCATGAGATTATCAAAATTTTTAGTTTAAAAACTCAAATTAATGGACAGCTCGTTCAGTACAACCAGTGCCATTGAGAGAGAGTTGATCCAATCTGGCTCAAAGGTAAATGTAGTCACTGACTTCTGTTAAAACTTGTTCATTCAGGGCAATCCTTGTCTATTTGTGTTTTTCTAGAAGCACTCATCTAAACTACTTCACATTCAAAACTGGACTTTGTGGATCCTTTGATGCAGTCAATTGAATGCATATAGAGATTCTTTCCATTTCAGTAAGATAAACCAGGATAGGTGCGTGTGTGAGTAAACAAACAGGCACACACCATCTCCCCATTCCTGCTATAAAAACAAAGCCCCGTGACAAGCGGTGCCATCAAATGTGCATATGGTGAACTCGTCAGTGTGTTATGCACACAAAGCAGCTGTTTCACTGTGCTCACACTCTCCTCTGTGCATCAGTGCATCACTGAGTGTGTCTGTATCGCTGTTTGTGGCCCAGCGCATGTGTGTTTATGTGCGTGCATGTATAAGGTACCTTACTCTCCGCAGGGCTTGCTTAACTAAGATTAATTGCACCTAATCCGCTGTGCCAGGTGGAACATGGACTTTGGTGGGTGCCCTCCCACAAACACACAGACACACTCACAAATAGGCCCACACATCCCATTAAAGATGTGCTGCTGAAAATTAGCCTTGTACCTCTCCTGACACCCCAGACCGGACCACAACTCGATACCACCATTTACTTCCTGACAACTCGCGCATTCCTCAGTGTTCCCTCCTTTGGACAGATGAACACGTGGATGGACAAAGTGCCACGACAGAGGGACAAGCTATCTGCTTGCTCACGTCAGCACCAGCTGACCTTGACAATAGGTAGAAAGAAAATGTTTGTCCCCTTCTCTCCTCAGAGAAAGAGAGGAAAAAAATATGTTTAAACTAAACAGAAATGAGCAGTAATGATTCTTAAGCCCTTAAATGGAAACCTGCATATTACTGTGGCGCTTAGAAATGTTGATAAGCTTGTCACGTTGTACCTGTCCATGTTGACAGAGCCATTAACTGCTCTTAAGACAAAGTATTGGGCCTGAGACTATGATTTGACAATGAAATATAGAAACAATGGAGATGTTATATTTTGACAGTTGAATAGCTAAACTTCCGCTTCCCTCAAGCTCAACATTTACCTATAAATTGAAAAATATGATTTATATGATCTCTGTGAGAATCTATGGTGATGATTACTGTTACTCAATGATGGGTAAAACATTTTTGTCAAGTGTTAACTATTCTACGAATTCTAACAATAAAGCCAAGGTCTTGACACATTGTTTTCTCCTCACAGATGAATCATCATGTCATGCAAGCCCTGACACACATGCACGCACACACACATACTAACATATATACTGTGTGCTCTACTAGGTGTATCAGTATTAGAGAGACAGGCGGTCGCCTTCCTTCCTCTGCTTTTACCTCTTTCAGTCTTTCTCTCATGTCTTCATCTGCATCTTCTGCCTTCGCTTCCTCTCCCTTCACCTTTTTCTGTCTTTCATGTATATAGTAATGATGTTGAGGGGTAGTCCTCATTAATCTTGTGGCTGTGCTGTCAGGCAGATACTGTACCTACACCAACGCTCCCAGCCTTTTTATGTTGATGTTCCTACTCAGAGTAGTCAGATGAAATCAAGCACCCTTTCATCAGCACCACCAGTCATGTTTCATATGTGTTCATTGGAAATTTAAAATGAGGTAATATTCAACATTTTTAGTAAATGCACATCAGATATTGTAATATTGATAATGATATCTTCATAAAGTTGAACTGTACATGTTTAAGGCTGGGTTAGTTAAGATTGCTTTCCATTTGAAGGGGCAGGAGCTGATCTTTAACCCATTTATCCATTATGTTAAGCTAAATGTCTTAATTGTTTATCAATAACTTTTACTTAGTCATTTTAACCTTCCTTTAGCTTCTTTAGTGTCTCTTGACATGAACCATGCTGTTTGAGTACTGCAGCTGAATCACTGGTCTGCACTTTGATTAATAATTAACATATAATTAAATAATTATGGTCTAGTGTTCAGTGGGGAGGGAGATCTTGTGTTGCCAATTGTTTTCATCATTTGTCATCTTAGTTTCTCTGTATTCTTTATTACATATCAGCTGCTGTTAGTTTTAACTGGAGGCCATCAATGTGCTATATATGTGCTTAAGGACAGCGTCTAAGTCAGACCTTTGAATTTTATTACTTTTGTTTTTAGAGATATACAAAGAGAGACAGAGAATGAAAGATTGAGAATAAATAAAATAAATCAATTTAGGACTCATATAGGTAGCACTTAAGAGCTCGCTCAGAGGCAAGATCTGTTAGCTCAAGGCCAAACTGGCACGTTGTGACACGCATCCTAAAGAATGAGACTAAGACAGAGTCTGGTAGCTTGTTGAAGGTTTTGTTTTCGGTGGTTGTTAATGGATTAAATAAAATTTTTGACAGTTTTGACGGTGCCTTTATCATTTCAATCTGTTATACATGGGCAATGTGGAGAAGGAATGAGTAGGAGAAATATTATGCATTTTGAAAATGTCATATCTTGTCTCAGCTGTACACTTTTTTTTTCTAACATCTCACCTCAAGGGTGCAGGGTACAGACATTGTTGTGCATTTAAAGATGTCACATCTGAAGTTGTCCTTGAAAATAACTTTGTGTCCTTTTTTTTTCCTCCATTCATTGTGGGGACTGTTACTCACTTTGTAGGTTGATAATATTTCAGTCCACGAGGACAGAGCTTTCCCCACAAAAATGAATCATATTTTCCTCTCAAATATGAATTATAATTACCCAAAAAATGCACAATGAATCACTGAAAACACAGGGTCTGCAGGAGTTTAGAACAATACAGTTCACCAGTTGTATGTAATGTGATGAATGGACACAGAGGTGGACAAAAGTGCATTATCATCATCAGGTATTCTCTGCTTTTTTTGAGATCGTTCGGAGCAGTCGCAAGGTTAAAGGAGGAGGGGTAAACAGGAAAGCAGCTTTGTAACAAGGCAGAACAGACAGCCAGTCTCGAGACCTTCAAACATCGAGATTCACTTTGTTCTTCACCATAGACTTTCATCTTAGTACATTTTTTGTTGTAGTATAAAGTGTCAAGTCAAGCCAGATGTATTTAGAGAATGCTTAAAAGGATTGTCAGAGGCTTTTTCTAAAAAACTGAGGATAAAATGTATAAAGAACCAATCCCTGCTTTTTGCCTTACGTAGCACCCCAGAGTTTATGTCCAGAAGTAAATGAATGTCAGAATAGAGTGCTGAGTGGGTTGCCAGCTGTGTTGAATGAATGGGTCAAGATTGTGGATGCAGTAAATTAGGGTTGGTTGTGTTAAGTCCTTGGGGGATGTTAAGAAATGGAGAGGCTGTAAAGCTACACACTTCTCTTCTCTCCAAAAATTCTGGTAGAATAAGGTGTCTAAAAATTGTAACGTGCCTTTACATTTGTTTTGTTTTTCTTTAAGCTCTGAAGTATTTATGAAAAGCCAAGATTAGCAGGCTTTGCTGTCATCTGTGAACACCGCTGGAAAAATGTGAGGAATTAGTCATCTAGAGCAGCCAGCAAAACGGCAGCAGCAGTCCCATTAATCATCCAAAATGGCGGTTTTTTTGTTTTTCAATGTCAACTTTGAGAGGACAGTGATGGGTAAACACAAAGTAAAAAAAAGTATTTTATATGCACAAGGTAAGAACAGTAAGAAAGCCCATCTCTTGACTTTTACCATGCAAAACAGCACTTCTGCTCTTTCAAACACAGTTCAGATGCAGCAATTTATTTTTGTGTTGAAACAAACTTTAAAGAGCTTTTTCCTAAAACATCTTTTTTGAAGTGTCCTTGATCAATGGTCCATATAAAACTCATCATTTCTCTTTGTTGCAACTAAGAGAGAATAACTTTTTGACAAAATGCAATCAAGCTTTTTTTGATAGAGCTCCGATCGGCCCACCTGACCTGATTTTAATGAATACACATTTTCTACTCACCAAACTGAGGGAACAAGGGAGGCAAAGAGGGTAAAGAAAGCAAAGCTTGCCCAGTTTCAAACATTTGACATTGTTTTATTCTATTATTCATCTGCTGAACTTGACATTAGTGAGTATAAACTTTTGGCTAATGTATGTGTGTGTGTAATTGTGCGTGTGTGTATGTGTGTGTGTTTGTGTGAAGCTGCAGCAGACTTTCCAGGCAAGGCCCCGTCAGCCTGTCAAGGTGGTGATTAGAATGTGTTGTGACACACAGATACGCGCATCCTCACATTGCAAGTCACATACACACTCGCACACATCTTGCTGCCCGAGCTGAGAAGTTGTGGCCTGCAGCAGCATGCAAGGTCTGATGCAGTTCACCTCTTGTGTCATTGAGTATTAGAGTATGGACTTTCTGTCTGGTTTATTGCAAAGACACACACGTGCACTTTTACACACACACACACGCACACACACACAGAGTTAGTGCCTTGTTGATCTTGACTTTTACCATTACTGCCCGACGTGAGGCATGTAGCTCCAAGCTGATAAATACCTCTGCTCTACTAAATGTACACACACTCACATTAGATGTACAGCATGCAGTACATGGCAACCTTAGGCTTCACACATCTCACATTTTTTCTTTCTGTTGCACCTTCAACACATTTAAGCACTCACACCTGCTCACAAAACACATTCCTGCTCTACCACATTTTGCACTGAGTCACTCAGTCCTGTTTCCTTCTCCATTTCTCTTCTCCACGCTGATCTCATGATTTCACACATACTCTTTTAAATACACATTCATTTTGTCTCTGTCTTACACACCCACACCATCGCCATTCCTTGCTCTATCATACACACACAATCAAGCGACGCTAAGGGAATGGGCAGGCTCATTCCCTGTCTGGCCCAGGGACCCAGATTGATTGATAGGAGAGGCAGCAGGGCAGCAGGAATGAGTGAGGAATAGCAAATGGCGGTGCATGCTCCCACTTCTCAACGCCTTGATGATACCGTCAAATTGGCTATTCTCGGGCTAATTCTGCCGTTAAGGTGCACAGTGTATTGCCTTCATTTTTATAACCAGAAAATATGAGGGCATCCAAACTAATTTGTCAGAAGGGGACCTATTTTTCAAAATGGCTGAGTCATACCCTTGACATGATTTAGGAAGGATCTAGATGTCAAAGGTATTGTTTTAATTTAATCATTTAAGCCACATCCTTAACAAGTCTGTGACCCCTGGAATCTGCTACCAAAGTTAGAAAAAAAAAATTACATAAAAAGAACGGATATGCATATGTACTGGTTCTGTAAACTCAACTCTGATGAATCTAAAGACCATTTTTCAGAAAGCCTTTTGCTTTCGTTTGTTTGCACATCTGTATTTTTAGCTTTTTTATGCTACACATGGAATGACTGTACTACTTCACTGTGGAGCCTAAAAACAAATATACACACACATACCCTCCTATGTCAGATGGTCACACAGTTTTTTTTCTGCTATTTCTCCTCGCTGTTGTAATTTTTTTTGGTTCTTGAACAAACAATTCAGTGATCCTGTGGTATTTACAAGGCTCTGAGCTCAGTATTATCCATGGTGGAGGAAGTGCTTGCTGGCCTGCCACTGTCCTGTTGTCTCACTCAGTTGTCTGCATCTCAGTTAAACTGCATGTCGGTTGGTTGTCTGCATGTCCTTTATCTGTTTCTCTCTGACCCAGGTACAGCGTGTAGTAGTTTGTTTGTAAGTCTGCCTGTCTGCTTAAGTCTCCAGTGGAGGCTGTGTGTCATCCCGATTGGTAGAGTAAAACTCAGTCTCCTTTCTAGCTCAAGGAAAACATTCAATACTCTTCTGTTATTTTTATACTTTTTGTGTTGTTGTAGACCTTAATGCTAAGTAGTTATATGACTGTACAGTGTTATTTCATGTTGGGGACACAGAACATAAATCATTCCAAAACTCACAGCGGGAAATACAGTTATTTAAATACAGAGATTTGAGATTTCAGAGGAAACTTGAGCATTGGCCTCACCATTTGGCTCCACTGCCTGTAACTTTAACAAATTAGAAAATGATGTGTGAAGACCAACATGTTGCCGTCCCTGCAGAATAATCTCTTATTTCTGCCAAAAATGTCTATCTTTGCGAGTGTGCTCTGTTGGCTCTTGGTCACTTGGCAACTCTCAGCTGCTTAGTTGACTTATCAGCTCAGGGAAAACACTGTGTAGTCCCATGTTCTTTGAATTTTTTGGAACCTACTCAGCACTTTTGAAATTCTCAGCACTTCAGAAGTAATTTTATGACCTTCCCCAGATCCACGTCTTTGAATTCAGTCTTCCAAATTCTACAGAAACAGTCGGAATCAACCTTGTAAGCCTTTAAGAACATTAAGAAGAACTTGGACTCATGAATTCAAACTTAAACATCAGATGAAGAAAAGAGAACAACTTTGAAGTGTGTCTGAAACATTATAAATTAGCAGGTTAGTTGAAAAGCTTGGAAAGTGATTCCTTGTTGAAGATACAGTGACAGTATGTCCAACTTGTAATGTATACCAATTAAAACAGCTTGTAAAGGAGTTGCTTAGCTGGCAGAGAAAACTTACACTTCCTAATTGTTGATTTAATCACGTTGACATGCCAAGTTGTTGCTCTCATTTTTTCTTTATATAAGCCCAGTATCTTATCTTTACTCTAAAGTACCTCACTTCCACTTTTGCTATTTAGGCAATTAAGTTTCCTTTACCTGCAATGACCAGAAAGTTGTTGACCCTGCACATACAGATATTGTGCACACAGTAACTCCAAAGGGAATTGGTGATTGGACAAGGCAGGGGAGACAGGTGGTTGGTTTTCTTGCCTCTGTTGTCGATCCTCCTCTAGCTTTCGCTTCAGAGGCACATCCCTTTGTGCACAACTTTCCCTGCTAATGATGGAGTGTTGGGGCAGGAATACACATCAGTGGTACTTGTAGAGGTAAGCACACATACTGATTGGCATAAAAGTGCAGAGACAGTCGTTAGGTGAAAAGACTGCCTTTCCTCTCAGTTGAGCTCTGTGTCTTTGGGTCTGCTGCTAGCCTGCCCTCAGGCTTAGCCACTCTCCAACACAAAAACTCTCAGTCTGTGACAAACACACTCACCTGTTCACATGCTCCCTCTTTCACCTCCTCTGCTAACCATGTCACCCACTTCATTCTTTTATTCTCACCTATTTCTCATTCATCACAGTAGACTAGAATAAAGAGGACACTAGACTCCTCTCCCACCTGCTAAACCCACTAGCTAATTTTTCTGTATGAAATATGGTAGACATATAGCCTATTTCTGTTGCAGGTTTTCCACTACACTTAAAAATCACATCTCAGAAACACACACACAGTGCGAGACATTGCTTGACACCTCCTCCCTGCTGCAGTTTGTCACAGCAATGCTACAATGATCTGCAATCCCTCTTTTCCCCTCACATACCCTGTCCTCTTCAATTGCACTTCTTCCTTCCAATCTCCTCCCCCCTGTAATCTCCCATCCATCTACTCTGCTTGCTTTTTGTGTCACTGACCATGTCAATCACTAAACAAAAAGGCTAGATTTAAAGGCTAGATCGGTACACTCAGTGCATCCCTGCAGAGCGGGCTATGAATAGCATCTCTCTGCCTGTCTGTCCCCATCCAGTGCTCCAGTCCAGATGCTAAAATTCAGTGAAACTTTTTTTTTTAGGAGGAAGAGGCACCTCAGCGCTGCCCTTCTCCTCATGCCGCACTCCCACAGGGGTAGAGTGTGTAATTGTGGACAGAGTGGTGTCATTTGTTTTCCACGTGAAGTATAGCAGAGGCAGCGGAACAAATGACTGTGAGAAAGAAATGTGTGTGTTGGTAAAAAGTTAGTTTAAGGCTGGATTAGTTAATGGAAGTAAACCAGGCTGCAGACTCCCAAAATGCAGTTCTGAGCCTCCTCTGAGTGCTGCATGAACTCTGAGAGGTCAAATGCCAAGGAGTGATAAACCGAGATGATAATACATTTTGACTGAAGTTAGCTCCTGCTTCACGTAACATCTCCAACACGGGTTGAGTTTAGACCATTGGAGGGGAGCCAAAAGACAAATGTCATCTTTGTAAAGCCAGTCTCAGACTGCAGAAGTGTTAAAATTCTAACTGATTTTAAAATCGGCTTGCATCACACAAAAGGAAAAATTTCACAGACGTTCTTTTCTATGAGTCTCAGACATTTACACACTGCAAGATTGAAAATAATGGCACATCAAACACTACAGGATCTTGTTGAGACTATCATGTCAGAGGGAGCTATCTCTCCTTTGCCTAAAATCTCATGGGCAAGCCGATGTAAACAAAATTGGGACTGACATGTTGTAACAAATAGCTGTAGTAGTGAGGAAATACAAAAAGCAGAGAGCCAAAACCAATCTAGTTGATAAAATGGTTGGGTAGACACATTCAACACAGGTTGTCTTTATTCTCGTAAAAAACTGGAGGTGAGATTTTAAAGGAGATTTTAATTCCTAAAATGTTTAATGTTGCTCAGCAACATTGCCAGCTGCTCCCGGACTAAGGACTTGTCTGCCTCATTGACTATTATGGTCCTACTTGAAAAGGACTGATATAATCATTCAGATTTTAACTCCTTTTAGCAATGTTTGAAGTGATCAGGGTTGCCCTGATGAGTTTTCAGGCAGTTTAAGAGGTTTAAAACTACATCTGTAAACCCTTCAAGTTACTAGATGCTCTATGCCAAACATAGGTATCAACCGAATTCCTAGACCAAATTTATGTCCAGCTGTCAGGAAGAATGAATCAGTAGATGTGTAATTAGAGTCCTACTTCAAAAAAGTGACTACATTCATCTCCACTTTCTCCGTTTACTCCCTTTTTTTGCTCTCCTCTATTCACTCATAGTTCCTCCTTCCTCCTTTTCCTTATCTCTTTTATACCCTTTTTCTTTCTTTCAACCTGTCCATCTTTTCTCTCTTTTTTTTGTTTGTCTGGGGTCTGCCATCTCTTGTTTCCACCTCTTCAGTTTGTTCTTGTTAATAGCCCCAACAGGAGAAGGATGTGCCCTACAGAATGGGAGGGGTATATGGGGCCACAGCTGCCAAATAATACTCTGATTTATTAACCTCCTTCAGCTAGCCTGCATGGAGATGCTGTTGTGGTGACTTGCGTTAGTTGTTACTTATAGCTGGCACGGCAGGTTGTTTGTATTTTTGGCTGCGCGTCCTGTCGATGTGCCTGATGTAATGAAATCGCTATCCTTGTAATGTATCTATCCATTTCCCCAGTAGCTGAGGCCTGTCTGTGTATCTATCTAGCATTTTTCTATCAGGAAATATTTACTGACAAAAGGAATGAAAGGGTGACTGGTGATCCTGGTAGATGTTTGTTTTATAAATCCCTACCACAGTGACTGGATAACAGAAGATGAAGTCTTTGTTTTTCTTTGTTTCAGTGCAATTCTCTTTCACGTCCTTGTTGCTCTTTTTTTTCATTCTATTTCTCATGGTCGTCACATCTCTCCTTCTGTTCGTACACCATGTCCAGTTACAGATGGAGACCAGATATTCACAAATCCAAAAAAAAAAATCCCTAAGCTGATCTGAATGAAATTCGTTCTGAATTCAAATGTTTCTCTCTCTCTCCCTCTCTCTCCCTCTCTCTCCCCTGTTCGTCTCACTCTATCCCTACCTCTCTTTCTGCCTCTAGTCCAGTACCAGATGGAGATGATGCGTTCACTGCGTCACGTCAACATTGACCATCTGCATGTGGGCTGGTACCAGTCCACCTACTATGGCTCCTTTGTCAGCAGAGCACTGCTCGACTCTCAGTTCAGCTATCAGCATGCCATCGAAGAGTCAGTTGTACTCATCTATGGTAAGTAGAACTCTTTAACACCAATGTGATGTCCACCACCAATGTGTGTCCACAATATGATCCCCACATCATATAAAAACTGTATTATCCATGAGGAAGACAAAAGACTGTAACACCAAAATGTCCACAGGTGCTGTCTGTCACTTCAAATGAAAGAAAATGTGACATTTATCCTGGATATCACAATTAAGTTGGGATTACAATCCTCTGTTATGTAAATGTATGATTCAAACTCATCTCAAGCAAGCTTAAGTATATTTGGTGCATCACAAATTTAAAAGTCAATCACAGGCAAGTCACATTTGCACAACCACTGACACAGTGTAACGCCCCTACCAGTTTCAAGCTAAGTAACTAACTGACGACATAAATAAATAAAAGATGCTAAACATACTTGCATCACTGATAAATCTGCTAGTGGCTGTGTTTGTGCACAACAACCCTCTCATCTGAGTCTGGGTTTGACTAAGGTCTAATCATGTATGTTTGAATATCTGTATGTTTTGGCCAAGTTTATGAAGCCATTTTGATGCTCACAGCTTTTTCGAAATCAAAGTAAGTCAAGATGTTTTGCTTTGTAAATGCCTGTGACTGACAGACCCAGATTCTCACAATTGGGGTGTAAATTGTAGATTGTAGAGTCTCCAGCCTTTTTTTCTTCTTAGAAAACCATTTTTTGCAGGAAAAAACATCTTAAACAAAACATTAATCACAGCAGAGAATTTTTAAATACTTTAAATGAGCCTATTAGGAATCTTCAAATCAAAGAACTTGGTTGAAGTCATGATCAAGTACATTAGAAATAATAGATACAGTTTTGTAATATTACCCTCAGTCATGCCAAGATAAAAAAATTAACACATTTTTATTCCTAAATTATTAAAGTAGGTTGGATGATTAAATGGAGAAAATTAATTTATTGCTGGGAAATGTTTTACTGACAGAGTTGTAGGCGAACAAGAATGCAGAGAGCAGCTTCACTTTTACATCATTCAACTATCGCATGACCTTTCAGTCATTACCAGATGATTAGTAATCGGTGTTCAGTGTTGGTGGAAAGTGGTTCCATAAGACCAGGCCAGCACTAAAAACCAGCTGAAACTTCATGAATTTATTAAAAAAAAAACTCTTCCAAAATAACAAATGGTCAAAATTAGATTTATGGGCACTAAAAATGGCACTGCCACCAGGAAGTAGATTAGAGTCATTTGTGGTTCATGTTCTCTAAAGTTTCAGTTATGATTAAACAACCAACAGTCAAATGTTGCCTCTTTTATCAATAGGTATCTAAGAATAGAAATACTATGGAGAAGTTTTTTATTATTCTACTGTCGTTGACATTCAGAGAGTCTCAGCAATAAATCAATGTGACAGATTTTGAAAAAGTAAAGTTGAGGTTAGCATAAAGGTTTGAAAAAACAAGTTATGTTTCAAGATAAATCTTGCAAGTGTCTACATTGACATCAAGTACATCTTAAATAGACTTAAATAGACTTAAAAGCTGGAGGAATAATACATAATGTAGAGGCTCTGCAGTATACAAAGTCATCCAAAAACAACAATTTCATTTTGAGCAGGGCAAATTGTTATCAAACAGCAAGGTAGCAAAGTGAATTCAATGTGCAAGATCCTGACTCTAAGGTTATGCCCTTCCAGCAGTCTATCTATGGCAGGTGAAAAGTTTCAATACCATATCTCACTGGAAGAAACATGTCTGTCTCTAGCTCTTGAAAGGCCAACAGCAGAAGAGGCACTGACAAGAAGGAAACAGGGAAAAAAATAGAACTGACAAGGTAGCTGGTAGCCGCTAACATGACACTTACAGACATCATGTGCCTGCACCTGCTTCACAGCAAAGAGCTGCGCATAATTGCTGCACTACAAATGCCATCCCAGATGGTGCAAGCTTTCTTTCAAATGACAGTAATATTAAAACCTGTCATGATAAAACAGTGTCCATTTAAATCTTCAGTGAATAAATAAATTATATTTCATGACTACATAACTACCTCAAGTGGTCATTGAGTTTATTCATTAGGCAGTATATTAGTAGAGGCAGTATTACTATGTTACATGGATAGGTACATATTTAAAGGTCAGGCTTTTTTTTGAAGTAGGGTTGTATTGAGGTACTTAGTCAGTGTACCTGCAGTAGATGGTGGTTGGCCCACCCTCAGTTTGGAGAAGCAGCGTGAGTGCCTGTGTTAGCAATAAAGTGTTCCGAAGGGGGGAAGCAGAAAAACACATATTTTACCTCCCAGAACAGGGGAGTTGCTCAACTACAGCTGCTTCCACCAGTAAGAGAGTGTCACTGTGCTATTAGGGAATCCGAACTAGCTTTTTAAAACACAAAAGTCACCAATTAACACCAGCTAATCAGTGTTCTCCAGTAGTCTTCAGTGTAAAATTGTTTTTTAAAGGAGCCTCCTGACTTTGAAGAGAACACACATAGCTATAACAGCATCAGTAAGGGCTGTGTGATGAAAAAGTAAAAGGCCAAAAATATTTTAAATAGCATACACTTGAACTGGCATAGATTTTTTTTTTAATTATTTATTTATTTTCAAGTGGCTGAAATGCCTTTTGCTGCTGCCCCCGTCCACAGCAGAACATTACTTAGCTTCCTACATTGGCACTCCTGTCTTCTCTAAGCCTGCCAACCTACATCTATTATAAGTTAGACTTTGAATATTGTATACATTACTTATATAGGCGATTATAAAAAACTGAACTATCTCTTATTTAAATGATAAAAGTAGTATATGGTTTTAATGTATATTCAAGTTGCTGATATGTGACTCACAGATCACAGATTATTACAAGCAGGAAACATCTAATCAAATATAGTCATTGTCATAATGCCAGTCAGGATAGTATTTTCATGCTGCTTTGCATACTTTATAAAGTGCTCCGTTTATCTCCTTCAGGTTTATGAACCGAGAAATAAGTATGGAATACGTACAGCTGGTGTCACACAAAAAGTCTTACAGGCTTCACTGACCTGAAAACAAAATCTTTGATTAAATCAGCTCTGTGTAAATACACTCAAGTCAAAAGATACTTGAATTTTATCAATATTATACTGCTGGTGAGAGTAGAGGACTCCTTCAAGTCCTGCTCTTTCCCTCCAAAATCTCTCCAGTGTTGTCATGTTCTTAGGTGGTACAAATCCATGATAAGCAAAGATTAATTTTGACTAGCTGACATATGAACCTCTCTGATCTAGTCCTGCCAGCCAGCTGGCCACTCAGGCAGGCAGTCATTCAGTCAGCCCTTTCTCATTCTAAACGAGGGCTTCTGTTAATGTCAGTCAATAATGCAGCACTTAATGGATCAAAGCACCTCAAAGGAATTGACATTATCTCTGTTTAAAGTCAAAGGGAAAGAAAATTGATTTCTTTTTTGTTCTCTTCGTCATTAGTCCACTGGTCGATATATGCCGATGGATGAATCAGTCAGGCGGCCAACTGGCGAGTTAATAGCTTCCATTCAATGACAGCTTGGAATTAGAGTGGGTTGTTAAACCAATTGGTTAAATATGCTCGCCATGACATCAGTTTCTTTGGATGAGGTGAACAGTTGAAGAGGTTAAGATAGACACAGACAGAACTAACCTTCAACAGATCTGCACAGGGTCATTCCTCCCATACTGGGGCAAGTGATCAGGCCTAAACCATCCAAAGAAGCAAGCTTTCAGAGGGATTTTCAAGCACCTATGCATTATTATAGTGTGGGTAGACAAGAATTTCCATAAAAACAGCATAGACATTTTTACCTTAATTCTTCTTTATATAGAGAATATTCGTGGATCTGGTTTCTTGAATATTAAAACTGCAGAAAAACGGTCCCCAGAAGTGGGCCCATGTAATTTTCAGTGCTCTGTAAGAGCACATCTCTCTGGCTTAGATTCAATTTGTGCAATTTTGTTAGTCAGTCACTTGATTTTCTTGGTTTCATACATGCTATGCACTTGCCAATTGAAGACAAAACTGAAACAAACCCCTTTGTCCGTTTCTATAGCAACTTACCTCAAATTGACCAGCAGGACACATTATGCATGCAATAAAAAAAAATTAGTTGGACATAATTGTTTTAGCTAGATCATGCAGGATTTTAATTCCGTTACGAAGCTTAATCAAATGTTGCTGTCACCAGCCAGTCTCAGTGGAGATTGGCCAGCTTGAATTTAGACTGACTGTGTCTTGTTTTTTGGGATACACAGTGCTGTAAGCAAATGCTTTGCTGCAGTTGGCTGTTGGAACTGGAATAAGTCATACTGAGACTTTTGGTAGACTTTAGCTTGATGGCTGTCAGCCTGTCCCATCTGAGCCAATATTACCACTTTCTTTTTCTATCAGAGAGCATAAACAGGAAAACAGAAAATTGAATAAAATTTGACAGAGCTAGTTCTCAGGATTGGATTTGGTACTTATATATCTTTTGTATTTGAAAATGCTGCCTTAACTAGACTCTTCACTTAGCTGAATTGCTTTTGTAGAACAGAAAACCTGCTGTGCAGATTGCACATTGCAATGGACAAACCAGTAGCCTTTTTTAATCTTTTTACTTGTTTTTACTGAGGATGCTTGTGTTTTTTCAGGCTTGTTAGACCTCTTACTATGTTTGTAAATAGTAACTTGACGCTTTTCAGATGTGTTAAAGTAATAAAAATGCCTGGAGTCCAGTGCAGTATGCTAGAAACTGCTTTTATTTTTAGATAGGACAATGTGCAATCTTGTTTAGAGAACCAAGCTGCAGTTTCATGCACTTTTTTTCTTTCTGAGATAAATCATTCTAGTTGAAGATTTCATGTAAACAGTTCACGTGGGATCTGATCTGAACCAGTCTGGTGTTTACAGGCACTGAAGCATTTAATCAGAACAACTGTGTGACGTGCAGAAGTGGCAAAGACATCATTCATTCCCTAACAGCTACCTTTCAGCAACCCATCTAGCAATATATCTTTGGCACGTATTTAATCAGTTCCCTGAAGATGATATCTATCGTCAGTTCAGTGCAGTAGATGCCATTATTGTGCTGTCAATAATGTTCGGTTCTTAAAGAGTTTATATCACAAAACAAACTCTTTACAATGGTCCAGTTCAGTTTGGAAGCCACCCTTTTTTTTGAAGTGGGAGAAACATACATCAACATGCTTTTATGTCAAGATAGAGCACATGCACAAATAAAAGGGTAGGCAGAGCGTATTCAGTGTAAGTGTTGCCACTGGTTATTCTGATTAAGGGTTTTATATAAAGCATTTTTATCTGGTTCTGTTATCTTAGGTTTCATAAAAATGTAGCTAATGAGTGACTCTGCACAATGCAGACACACACTGCTCTAGTTCTATAAAAGGAAAACAAGGCTTTTGCTGTTGTCATGTCATGCTAAATAACATTTGTAAATCTAGTGGATTTGATCAAGTTTACTTTCTGGCAAAAGGTTTTAGAAGGAGTTTGTTAAAGCAGGGTGTTAAAAAAAATTTGGTTTGGCTATTTTTAGGATTTCCTCTCCACATATTTTCTGAGGGAAGAACTTTGTGAACTTACCAGCATGCTGACATACAAATTGGACTTAAAGTAATCAACTGGAAGCAATTGCCCAGGGTCTTGTTACAACAACTGTGTTGTTTTGGAAAATGTGGGTGGCAGAACGTGCAGGATTTCTCTTTTTAACTCATCTGGTCATCCTTAAAGTTCCCTTAAGCAACTCACTTAACCCCTGACTTCTTCACTATATGCACAAGCTGGCAGTAGTGGTCTACGGTTTAAAGGTGTAATTGTTTATTGATGGGGCAAATCTTACTCAGACTGTTTGAAAATGTAAAAAATTTTAGGGGCTTAACATTTCTAAAACTAACATTTATGAACTAAAATGTCAATTTGTTGTTGTTGTTTTTGTCAATTAAGAGAATATGATTTAAAGAGCAGATTATATTTTTGTTATTTTGTTTTTTCCTAATTCCTGAAGTTTTTCCCAACTCTAATTCCTCTCTTATTATTGTAGACCCCATAAAGACGGCCCAAGGCTCCCTGTCCCTCAAGGCCTACAGGCTTACCCCAAAACTTATGGAGATCTGCAAAGAGAAAGATTTCACACCTGAGGGGTAAGTAGCTCATAGCAGACACGCACAAAAATAGAGGGGAATAGATGGATAAAAATAAAAGTGAACAAATGTCATGCTCCCATGCGCACAAAGGGCTCTCATGCACACAGAGGTATAGATATTCATACAAATTGCTTATTGGAATGCAGAATTGAAATTTTTGCATCCTCATACTTTTGCTTTTTAAATGGACTCAAAAATAGCCTCGAGCATCCACAAGGGAGGCATTTTGTTGCAGTTGGAGGTTGATGCTGATGCAGATGATTTATCAGTCCGCCCTTGCCCGTTCAACAAATGTTCCATGTTTTTGCTTTTTGTGACCCCAAGGCTTATCGTAATTGCCTTTAAATTGCAGCTAAAAATGAATGTAATGAGGGGACCATTTTCCAGGCAGTTTAGAGTAGCCTAAGTGCACAAACTCACGCATGCACGACGAGACACACATGCACATGCCTTGACAAATCCAAATGAAGGGCATGATAAAAAAAAAAACAACAACCCAGAGGTAACAATTTACTGTCCATTCTGAACCTTCTCAGATATACATTTGAAAACATAAAACCACATTTATTTCCAGGAAGACGCGGCAGTTTAAACTGCATTGTTTCAGTTCTCTTCTCTGTTTTCTCTGTATTTCTCCACCTGTGTCTCTATTTCTAGCCATTCAGTTATTGACCCATTGTGTTTGGTCCAGAGTCAGGATCCTGCTGATTTCTGCAGCTGTTCATTAGTTTCTATGATTTATTAAGGCACCAATATGCAGCTAGTGTTTCAAAAAAGCCCATGAAGAGGGCAGCTGTGGGTAGTAAAGGACAACATCACCACAGAACATTTATAGAAAAGGCTAGAAATACAAATATCACTAATGTTTCTTGGGGGCGGCGGCGGGGGGGGGGGGGGGGGGGGGGGGGGGGGGGGGGGGGGGGGGGGGGGGCGGGGGGGGGGGGGGGGGGGGGGGGGGGG
>JAPZDV010000025.1:18424860-18456850 GCA_029814665.1 Acanthurus lineatus
CACACACACACACACACTCACACACACACACACACACACACACACACACACACACACACACACACACACACACACACTCACACACACTAACACACACTCACACGCACACAAACATATACAGTGTATGGGCTGCTGTTGAACCTGACCTTAAAACAGAATCAGTGATGATAGGAAATCCCTTGGCAGACTTTGATTCAGATTCAGGATTGATCGGAAGACTCAACTGACCGGTCTGAATAATTTAGCCCTTTTGGAGTGTGCAATTGTGTGACCTGTGTTATGTAGGTTGCTATTCAGCGTGAATTTATTGAAATGCTTTCAGTCATGTTCATGATTTTAAGCACTAGCATGTTTTCCTGGCATATTCTCTTTATGACAAAGAAAAAAAAACTAAGCCCCGAACAGAAAACACACTAAATGGACCGAATTGAGAGTTGCAGTTAAGAGCTCAGGGCCAAGATTTTTCATCAGGAACTCTATTTTTACTTTTTTAGAAATGTGTTCTTATTTCAGTTTGCAAGATCAAAGTAGTCAAGAGCTCAGGGTATTGGATTCATGTAATAATAATAGAATGATGTAATAGAATATGGCAGAGGTAAATACAAAAATATTCACAAGTATGTGTTTTTTATACATGTGTAATTATCTCATTACCTTAGAATTAACCTTTTATGTCCACACATGGAGCAGGGCCTCTTCCTTTTAGTCTGCCATGAGGTACCACCATTTTTCTGCTATAGCACAGAATGGACAAACCAAACATTTCAGGAGGGCCTTTTGTGTTTTTAACTAGTACTAGTACTAGTGTTTTTTACAGTACTAAAGTTACTGTGTGCTCTCCCACACGCTTAGCGATGGAGGGTGAGCTGAGGAATGTTAAGTTGGGTGCAGTCTGTAACTTCACCACTAGATATCACTAAATCCTACATGCTTTAAATAGTGGCTAGGTCAGTGACACATTATTGTTATAATCCTATATTACCAAGCATGTGTCAAAGACATAACCAACATTAACCCTACAAATGTAACAAATTTACAATTAACTATGGAATAAATTGGAAATGCAAACTGAACTGAACTAAACAAAATCCAAGTTATTGAGTCACACACAAGCACACACACAAACAATTTTGTTTAGTCCAGCTCAAAACACTTGACACTTACATAAACGACAGATGTTTCCTAGGATCCTGCTCTGACTAAATGAGTTCCGATGCATACATTATGAATGCACACCACACAAATTAGCTGCCATATTGCTTGATGAAATAGTTTCAAATGGGTTTTCGTCAGCGAGAATCAATTTTGACACAGTCGGAGGGACACAGTGGGGAAGTGTTATGGCCAGATTTGGTCCTGGGCCATCAGTTTTCATGTTTACAGCTCTGACACCACAGTGGAAGGTTAACATACTGATCACACAACAGTCCTCACAGGCAAACATAATGGCAATGGAAATGGCTCAGCAGTCCAAACTGTGGGGAAGACAATTGAAGCTACTGAAAATCATACATGATTCAGATATGCTTTTTATTTTCAAAAGGGCGATAAGAGTGAGATCCTACTGAAAAGCCATTTGTTATATTCCATGTACCTTGTAATAATCCACACACCTTATGTGCCTAAACTCCTACCTTTCAAATTCAGCAGAAGAGCATGTAGGCTGGATATTTGATCCCCTACATTAACAAACATCTAATGCAGATTCAAGGCTGTAATATGAATGGTGCGTTACAGATAGCTAAGTATCTGACCATGTACTGCATGTCACTCCCCCCTCTCTCCCCCCTTTTCCTGTCATATCTTCAGCTCTCCTATCAATAAAGGCATAAAAGCCCGAAAAATATAACTTAAAAAAGGAGGCTTGGAAGACTTGATACATTTGTGTGTTTGCATATGAATCTAATGAGTTGCAGCTTGTGATTTATATAATTACCTTTTTCGTTTTACTTCTATCAATCTTTATTGCAACAAAATACTAAATTTGTCTATTTAAAATGATAAGACTTTATTTTTTGATGGTGTTGGACCCCCAAGGGAACATTGTACACACATAATTTCAAGTGACTCACAAGAAAATTTAGCTGAGTTCTCCTTGCATATGAAGCCTGGAGCAGCCAAGTGACAAAGTGAAAAAGCTCTATGAACATTTGCTGTGCTTTTTATGTCAATACATGTTTTACTGCACCTCACTCAAGCAGCAGGAGTCTGAGGTTTTAAAGACAAAACAAACAGGCTTAAATTGACAAGGCAAGTGGGTTTGCCCTGTCAACTCTGGTTACAGAGTTTGTTTCACAGTGGAACCAAATCTTAGTTGTCCTTCTTATAAATTTATGAAAGGTATTCTTAATCAATAGTTAGTAGAGAGGGTAAGTGGCAATTTTTTATTTGTTTGGGGGTTTTTTTAACCGAAATTGGCTTGGTGGTGTCCAGGAAACCGAGGGTGTGTAAGTTATTGTTTGACAGCTTGTAACAGAAGACATAGAGGAGCCAGGCCAGAGAGAGGGGAATATTGATTTATAAAATTACTAATTTGAAAATTCTTATAGCAGAGAGCAAAGTAAATAAAATCACCCAAAAACACCCTGCCTCCACATATTCTCACAAACAGTGAGACATACACACACAAAACAGTTACATCAGCACAAGTGCACAAACAACCAAAACATACACAGTGCTGGCAGTCCTTGCGGGCACAATTGTCATTTAAATAAACCGTCAGAATCTGTTTTCCCACAGTACATGCTGCATTATGTAGCACCCAAACATTCATAAATGAAACAATGTAATTCCACAGAGGGAGGAACAAGAGGGAGCAGACACGAAGTGGAGCACTGCAGCCTTGTAAAGGTTGAAGTTAAGGTGTCAGTGAGACATCCTGTTAAAAAATGGGGCTCATGGGAGGGGAGGCAAGAGAAATGCTAGTAGCGTTGTGTTTGGAGTGTTGTCAGCATGGCAATGTTGGGGGAAAATGAGGGATGTAATACAAGAGCAGACAGATGTAGCACAGGGACAAGAGGGAAGGGTCCCGAGGTCTGAGTATTGTCAAACTCCAGAAGAGAGTTTTCATGTCAGATGTCTTTAAGCATACATTGGAGTAATATATCTGGTGTGAGGTGAACTTTACGATCAGGTCAGAAAGGATGGCAAACAAAGACACTTAAAAATGTGGATGTAGCATATTCAGATGACATGTGACCAGTAAAATACGATCAGATGACAGACATTTGCACATGGCTTAAATGTGCAATCTATTCTTAACCCCCCACCAACGCACCCCCCATTGTGGTTTTATGTTTCAGTTAATGGGAATATGGACTCTTCTAATACCCCTTTCACACTGGACAAAAACTCACCAGCACCCACTGACATTTCCTTTTTCTGCAGTATGATTGGGTACAATTGGCATTCGTTCATGGGTCAATGACTCTGCTGTAGTCATAAGTATTTATTGACTCCAACTCCAAGTGACAGCATTGTATAAAAGCAGGCTATTGTGTGTTAAAAATAACAATAGAAAAATTGTGTTAAACTGAAGTAAACATAAATGCAAACTATCAAATTTAGGTTTAGGTAATACACTCACTGTGGTGCAGAAACGTGTGAATGACATGCTGACATTTTTCTTGCAGCAACCACTTGGAGAAGAGTCTTCAGCTTCTGATGGACAGAGTGGATGACATGAGCCAAGACATTGTCAAGTATAACACCTACAGCCGCAACCTGAGTAAGCAACAGCAGCAGAAGCACCAGGTAACTGACGTTCTCACACTTATATACACACAAGCTTTCACGAACTGAAGCGCACAACCGACCTACAGACAGAATGAGCGAGCAGCAGCAGCAGCAACATCAGCTTATCAGCTTGCATATAAGGGAAAGAGGCACACACTCACACACACACACACTTACACACACTTACACACACTTACACACTCACACAGGGGCATTCACACACAGATGCACCTACAGCCACAAACTCAGCAGGAAAACAGCAGGTATATTTCTGAGAGCCATGGACACAACCAATTGCAGCTATAATCACAGCAGGCAGCAGATGCACCAGGTACTACAAACGAAAGCACACACATACACGCTCAGAAATATAGTTCTCCAGGCACACATATACATGCACCCACTAAGGATCACCAGAAGCAACTATAGTAAACAGCAAAGGTTAAAAAATCTCTAAACATTTACTAACATTTATCTTTACCATTTTCTAAAAGTCTAACCACTGAATTCACTTTCATCCACTTGGGTATTCCATAGCTGCTCTCTTATAGCCATTATATGTGAAGTTCAGCAAAAAAGACATGTTTTGCTACTGTTTCTACATTTTAGGCTCAGGTTGTTTCTCACAGGTCGGTTTTTTTATCCAAAACACCTTGACTTGGTTATTAACATCACTACTGTTTTATTTGTCATTAATATATCCTTATGTAAGAGAGAGTAGGTTCATAAGATTAAAAATCATGATTCAGACACTCTTAAAATACTGTTGACATGTAGAGCTGATGCATTTGAACCCAAAGCTTGTGAAATTAATGGAGTTTTTTTTTATTCTAATGATTGTTATTTTCATTTTAACTTAAAAGCAGCAGTTGTAACACACAGGCATGCACAAAATCTGTGTGCACAAACTGGAGACTTACACACAAACACACACACCCACACACACACACACACACACGCCACCTACAAGCACAAACTCAGCCAGAAGCACCAAAAACACTGGAACAATACACACAAGGACAACGAGTAAGCCATGAACCATCTGTAACTCCAACCTCAGCCAGATTCATCATAAACATCCTGAAACACATGCAAACACAAAGGGTAGCACATTCATACACACACACATTACTCAGGAAAGTGGAAGTGCAGAGGCGCAAGATGACTCACTGATGTGGAGCTAGTGCGTGCTTACAAACTTACACTTTTGTTCACACAACTATTTCCCTGTCATTATTCTCTGCAAACAGCAATGAGGAAATGTCTAAAGTATTAATGTTAATTTCTGACTAAGTTATGGCAAAGTTCACACACGCAAGGCAGACTTATAACAAACATGCATCCGTGACCGCGGGCCAGTCTGTTGTATGCATACACGGCATTCACAACCTGGGCTGTGGAGAGAAAACACACCCACATAGCCACACATCCCTGGGCCAATCACCCACACTGCAGCCATTATGATCCATCATACTCCCCTACTGACCTTCTCATCATCACAGCCCCCAAGCCTGAAAACTCACACACAGGCACAAACACACACTCATGTCATACACAATATCACAGAGATAACCCCTTCGATAGTGTCTACCCTTTTCATGTTTTCACACAATTCTCTACAGTGAATAAACTGCACACGCAGAGACAAAGAAAGTGAGCCTCTATTACACCTTTCAGACATCTATGGTACTTGCTCAATGTAATCTTGTGCTATTGACCCTGCTGCTTCCCAGACAAATGGAACCTTATTAATCATCATAGAAAGTTGCAAAACGGTTGTGGTGCTGAAGGGACTGCATTTTTCATTTATAGCTCTCTGTATTTGGTAAATAGCAGGTTACCAGACCCAATCTATGGTCAATTTAGACTATGTGTCAGTAAATATGTGTGTCCCTCACCCAGATTTATTCAATTTCTGTTTTCTTTCTCTTTTTTCTTCTCTTTTCCCAACCATAGAAGCAGACAGCAATTTATTAATGATAGGATATGAAATAATGTGTTAATCTTATGCACTTAGGAATCATGATTTATGGAAATGATACAATTCGGCTATCAGCTTATGATTCAGCAGTATTTTCTAGGTCATTACTTTTGTGCCAATATCATTATTTTTGATACACAAACAGAAAATAAACACATAAAAGGCAAGCCAAATCATGGCTGAAATTGTCTTGCTTTTGTGGTGGATGTTTAATTGATACAGCGCCACCAAAAAGTCTGTAGCAACTCAGAAAAAGGTTTCAGTTCCAGCTTAATTGCTTTTGGAAGGATTCGTATGCTATGCGTCAGAGCCAATGTGCCAAAAGGCATGTGAGAGACTCTGTATGAAGTTCATTAGAGTGATGTTGAGTCTTAGTTGGACCCAATCTGAAATGGGTGGATGGAAAAGCTCGCTGAACCTGTCATGCATGAATTCCTTTTTTAAAAATAACACCTGATTTGAAAGGGATGTGAGGATGATTAGGCCTGATCAATCAACTCAAACAGACCCGTAATGAAGGAAAAAGCCAGCACACAAATCTGATGTTCAATCAATCCTGAAACATGGTGTGATTGAAAGGGCAAAAATGTAATGATAATAGCCAGAGAATAAATTTAAAGCCGTAAAAAACTGATTTCAAAAATGATTATTTCAAAAAACCTGATGAGCCTGATGGTTTGTTGACACAGAATCATTTTGGAAATAATTTCTTGGAAGCTGTTTTGAAATGGGGAGGCACTCTCTAAATTACTAAGCAGGTGACAGGACAAAGCACCTGTCTGTTACAGGCTAACCAATCAGATCATTGAGCTATGTCACATAGTAGTTAAAATCTACCAGATAAGCCATCCGCTAATCAAACTCTTGTCAGAGGTTGTTGGAAGAAGAGTGAAAATGTTTAAACTCTGGAGTTCTGTATATCTGGTGCTATAGCAGTATTTACCCTGAACTCTGTTGGAGCCACCTTTGTTGTTTTAAACTACAGTCATCTCTCTCTTCTCCGTTGTCGAACCTGAACAACACCCATAGCTGCTGTTAGTTTCTCATTGAGCACTGATTTTACAAACCACTATGTTTCAGAGTGCATAAACTGAAAGCTGGCAAGACAGATTTGCATGACCACATGACCAAAATAAGCCTCCTTGCATGGTTATAATTTCTATGCTTTAAAGACATATTTAAGAAATTGGAAGTCCAATGTAAAATTTCCAGACCAGACATGAAATATTCTGTAGCCATCTGAACTATAGACAAACAGAATACTATTTTTTTAACAAATTTTGTTAGATAGAATATTGGTCCTATAAAGTGTTTAACTCTAAGGTGATTATGATCACAAGACCTTTCCTGTTCCCATTAGACTTAAAAAGTCTGAAGTACAGCTTGGAAAAAGTCTGGATCTGCTCTTGTCTTCTCAGAAAAAAGATCCTATTAAAATCTCCAGTCCAGATACCAAATTTAGAATTTCTAACCACCATACTAAAAACAAACACAGCACATTGTTAGAAACGCACCACCCCCAGCATGAAGCTTGGTGGTTCCAGTAGCATGCTGTGAGAAAGCTTCTTCTGCAGCACGCCCTGGAAGGCTAGTGGCCGTAGAGGTTAAAATAAATAGAGTACAATGTATTGAAATCCTGCTGCAGTCTTTCAAAGAACTGCAACGTGGGACAGGATTATTTTCCACCAAGACAAGGACCTCAAACATAAAGCCAGAGCTCCACAGGAGTCCAGACCTCAATCAAAATCAGACTTTGTGGTGGGACTTGAAAACTGCTGTTTCCTCACAGACTCCATGCTAGTTGACAGAGCCTGAGCAGTTTGTAAAGAAAATATTGGGGAAAAAAATAGCAGCAAAAGGTAAACTGCTAAAAATACTGAATGCTGACTTGAAGGAGGACTTTTTATATTTGTACTTTTTCAATTTTTTTTTTACTTTGATATTTACTTCCAGTGGGGGTGGCAAGTGCTTTTAAGGCATTATAATGTCTATATATGGATCGTGGAGCACAAGTGCAAAACTGGTTTTGTTAGCTTGTTCCTAAAATTTGCATATATTAGCATTTTGATTATGCACAATCGTGCTATGACACATTGGCAGGAAAGAAACTGGAGGAGTAACGACTCATTTGAACAAATAGTTATATATTTCTTTTATTGTTTATTTTAGCAGTTTCTCATCAGCTTCAGTGGCCCGTGCAGGTGCACTGTGGGATGTTTGGTTGAAAGCACTCAAGTTACTCCTTTTTCCTCCCCCTCTGCTGCAACCTCTCATTCCACCGGTCTGTGTCAGTCTCTGCTCCATCTTTCCAAATTAACAAGGCTTGTAGATTCTCCAGAGACCCGGCACCTCGCTGATTTACCGACTGTCAGCTCTCCACAAATCACTCCATCCCTGTCAGCAGTTATAACTCTTCTCTCCCCATCTGTCTTGCCTATCTTTTCTTTCATCACCACATTCCTTTACATCTCATTTCCTTCCTGTTACTGTTTCCATTGCCTGTCTATCTTCTTCCTCTTCTCCATACTATCCCCAACCACTTTGTGCCCCCAGCTTTTCTTTAACTATATTTCTTTACTCTGCCTTATCCTGTTTTTGACTTTTTGACTTTTGCCTCTTTTCTCATTCTCTTTACTTTGACTCCTTACCTAACCTCCTACCTGTGTCTCATCCTGTGTCTCTCCCCTCCATCCCCCTATGCCTTCTACTTCTCTTTTTCCTGCCCATTTTCTCTGAAAGCATCTATTCCCTTTCCACATTCCTATTTCTCAAGGCTATTGAGAAGACTATATCTTTTTACTTTTTATTTCTCTCTCTCCTCTCCTGCCTCCCATTTCTAATGCCACCCCTCTTTCTGTCCTCTCCCTCCAGTACCTCCAGAGGCGGCAGCAGGAGAACGCCCAGCGGCAGAGCAGAGGGGAGCCCCCGCTGCCTGAGGAGGATATCACCAAAATGTTTAAGCCCCCCCAGCCTCCACCACGGATGGACACATTGCTTATTGCGGGTACATACACATATACAACACTCACACAATCTCTACACACAGCACCCCCCCAACACCCCCCCTCCATCACTGCCTCAAACTCCATCAGCCGCCTCTGCTTCCCTCACAGGAGCTCAGGTTCTGTTTTGTAATTATCTCCACCATTATCTTGAAATTACATTAATTTAAAGTTTATTGACTCAATCTCCAACACGAACCGCCTCTTTCACTGCTGTTTCATGCTGTTCAGCTCTCCTCCACCTTCTAACAATGTTCTGATCCTTCCGTTTACTCTGCTCCCCACTAATTTGATGTTTTGCTGTTCCGCTCTTTTCTCCCTCCCTCTCCCACTTGGCCTGTTTGTGTGTGTACAAATGTATGTATGTATGTATGTCTGTTTCTGTGGGTGTGTGTGTGGGGGCGCATGGATGCATGTGGCTACTCTCCAACAGGGCAAATTAACAACTACTGCCAGAATGTGAAGGAATTCACTTCTCAGAACCTCGGGAAGCTATTCATGGTGGAGGCTCTCCAAGGCCACAACTAGCAGAGGAAAACATTGGAGAGAAAGTGCATAGAGGGAGGAAAAGAGAGGTGACAGAGATGCAACACAACCCCGGCAACGACTGGAGGAACACAGCGTCCTTCTATATGTTTTCTATAAATTTATCCTCTGTTTTTATGCCCCCTATTTAGTACATAATTATCTTTGAAGATCACTTGATTTTGGTTTAAATAAACATCTTGCATCTCCATGTCTTCTTCTCTTTTTCTTTTACATTTGAAAAAAACTCTGCTTTTGATGGTAAATATGTTTGACTTTTGTTTTGTTTTGCTCGACTGAAACTGTTTGTTTTGTATGCAATACTAATATGGTAAAATGGGGCTAGAGCATTATATAAAACAATAATTAAAACAATACAATAGTACATGTTTTTTTTTTTTTTTGCTACATGCTTTTCATCTGCAAAAAGCCCAAACATCAAGCAGGTAGAACCAATTATTAGTGGATTAGCTGAAGGGTTGGTTTGGCTTGCATGGTGGGAACAAAGGTATCCTTGTAAACAGAAGTATCAGTAAAAGTTAAGCGTTAAATGAAATGCCAGTTACATGACGTGGCCCCCACTGTCTTGTGGCACAAAATAGACTTTTGATTGTGGCTTTTTTCCCCCCCTGAAGTGAAATTGCACAAAACACTAGAAACTGACTTTCCTCCACACAGCTTGCAATTAGTGCCTGTTTATTTTTAGGATGCGAATACAAAGTCCCAGTAGTGAAATTTGGCTTGTAACACATTCCTTTTGTTGAGTTTTCAAGACAACATTTGAAGAAGGAACTGCAGGTGTACCAAGTGACAGACTGAAAGTGTCATATGCACTAGGTGGCTTTCCTTATTTAGTGTTCTTGTGTCTCTAATTGCCAAAACACCCATAAATAATTTTGGAACAATTTTCAAGAAATGAATGAGGGAATCAATAGTGGTTTTGGAGTGTATTCATAAAATCATAAAGAAAGATAGATTTTTAGGAATAAATCAAAGCTGTGTTGTTGAGGATAATGAGTGTGAGCCATGGGTAAGACAAACAAGACGGCATTACTTGTGATTAGTTGAATGTGGGCTCTTGCAAGAACATGTGTATACTGTTTGACAACTGGCTCAAGTGGGATATAAACAGATGATTGTCATGTTCACCTTTCCAAATTCCTTATGTTTTTGAGTATTTTAAGCTTTTTATGCTTTATGCTGTCTTAGAAGGAAGGACTAAAGGCCTGAGCAGTATTATGATTTACACAATTAGTGGGTCAAAAATGGGATTTGAGTTGTTTTTTGTGATCAGCAAATCATAAAGGAAATCAACTAGCAAATTGATACTCCATGTTCCCTATATGATATCCTTCTAATCATGTCCTCTTGGTATATTCTTATGCTTTGTACATCTTCATTGCATTATATAATTAGATTGACTTATTTCTTCAGAATAACTCTAACTCTATCAATACTGCTTTCAAAGGAGCCCTGGGAACATTATTTTGCAGCGGTTAAGCAGCTCTGCGCAGCATAAAGTGCTTTGAACTAAATGCTTATATCAGCAGGCTTACATATTTAGGTGGTATGTTGTTTATAATGTTCACCATCTAATGTTGAGGCATTAGTGAGCCAATATTTGCTGTTTAAAATTTGCACTAATGCAGCTAAGGCTGATGGGAATGCCATTTGTTTGCATATATTTTATCACAAACCAAATTTTCTGCAATTGAAAATGTGGACCTAATGACACAACATGGTGAGTGAAGGCATCATCAAAGGGATTATAACTCATCCAAGGAGGGGATAAGACTTTCTGTACCAAGCGTTTTTTAATGGCAGTCCATCCATCCATCCATCCATCCATCAGTTGTTGAGACATTTCACTTAAATCCACAAATGTCAGCCTTACGATGGAGCTTGAGGAAAAGTCAGGCATCAGCCTGACGTTCAGGCTGTCACAGTCAGGGATCACCCTGACTTTCCTGGGGAGCAATCAATCAGATAGATTTTCAAAATTTTAAGACATGACCAAAGTGGTGGATCAGTTGTCATGGCTCCTCCAATAGCATGGCTTAAAGCAAGACAATTGAAATATATCAAACTGTTCATGCAGTCTGTCGAACAGGTGTGCTGTTTTCCAGATGCTACATTTCATAATATAACCTGTAGACATTAGTCTGTCCCCATGTAGGCCTATACAGCCGACTTTAACCTATAGAAGATGCAATACTAGATATAAAGTTAACCCTTTGATCATTCTGAAAGAAATTGAAGCCGAACTAAAACATCACTTGCAGAGTTATGAGCAGCAATCCTCAAAAAAGTAGAGGTTCCTGAACCTGAGTCCAAATCCTCTTGCACAAGGGCATCAGCTAAATACCTCACAAGTAACTGTCAGCTGGCTTGGTGATGATCCTCCCCAGAGTATCACATGTCTCAGAATTACACCTCAAGTCATGAAGGCCCAGCTCATTTGCGTGGCCTGTCACCAGCGTCCACTCCAACCAACAGCATGAAGCTGAGTGATGGCTCTTCTTTCTGAATTTAATAAAGAAGCAGCCACTGTGCACTTCATTGTATAATAATTACGCAGCGTCTCTATCTTGCTCTGTGCTCCGTTGTTCTTCCTCGACCTGTGGTTAAACAGCATCATCTAATTCAGCGGATGATGTTATTTAACTTGTCATCAGCGTCGCCTGGTCGAGTAATAACTTGTAGTGCTCCTGCTTGTCATCAGCACAATGTCATTAACAATAATTACAAGTCAACCAACGTGATGAACGCTTATTGGAACAGAGACACTCGAGACGGAAATGATTTCTTCCCCAAATCATAAAACGTTTCTTTGACAGGCTGGCAGGATGGGAAATATTAATTCACCACAGAGGGCTCAGTTGATATTTATTAATTACGGTATCTGCTACCTTGACAGGTGCACCTGTGCGTGTGATTGATGTGCTGTGTGGTTTAAGACATTGACTGGCGTTTGATTAGTGGATTTCACCTAAGCTGCATGTGTGATGTTTGTAATTCTGAAGCAGCACCACAGGGTGACGTTGCCCTTGAGGGCTGACTGGGGCACAGGCTCCCCTGTCCCTAATCCTGAGGTGCGTGCAGAATTATAAAAACTATACGATGACCTCAGTGGAACAACAAGCACTGTCTGAAGCCGCTCGGCCCCGCAGAGGGCAAACACACTGACAGGGGCTCAGCCTCTATGTAAAGTGACACTTTTGTTTGGAGATGTAGAGCAGTTTGGACTGAATCATGCAGGCGCAGCAGGGCTCAAGAGTATTAGAGCGGAGGTACATGGTCATAAATCATGACATTAAATGCTGACTGTCATATTAAGCAAAGATAAAGATGATAAATTGTTCATCTTTTACAGTTTTAAGCAGGAAATCACAGGGTCAGAAATTTAGCAATCGCGTATAGCTACATTATGTGTTTTCTAGTTTAAATTTGTTACCTGTGCCACGAGAGGTTGCTCTGTCAGAACAATGGAAAAAATGAAAAATGTAGTTCAGTGATGTCGTGAGGTCGTATGGGATCATGAGATCCATTCATTCATTGCTTAACAGCCACCATAGCAGGTGAAAGTCTGTCTGACTCAGACAGAAATATTGACAGACAAGGTGACATATTAAGTTTTTTTACGTTAATTCACATACCAACTTACTGAACTAATTGGTGGAACTCCAATAAGTATAGACAGGTTACAAAAGGAAAATGCCCCATTACCTGCATTAAAAATACAATTTCTTCTGAGTCTGAATATTGTTGAAAACATTCAGGTGCACGTCTTAACTAAATATTTAACAAAGATATAGCTGTTTTACATATTCTTATGTGACAAAAAAATACTTGTTACTTAATCTCCAATGTTAAACACATACTGGAATTCCTTAGTTAATGTTTGCTTCTATTGCTTGGCCTATAGAAATCAATATGTTTTTTTTTTTTTTTTAAGCACTTTAAGTTAAAGTTTTGGATATCAGCCAGATATTGACCGAGGACATTTCATAATATCTCATATTTCCTACTTACTACTGGTGTAAAAGCATATAGCCATAAACAAACTAAATAATTACAATATATACATGTTTGCAAAATACAGTTTACATGTGCAAAACACTGAAGTTAAAGATTTTTTCAAACTTCATCCATTTGTTTTCTCTTGAGAAAAAAAATCCACAATCCATTTGTGTACATACAGTTTTTATTTTAGAATTTCACCTCTGGATACATAATTACTTCTCCTTACTGATAATGATTAGTAGCGTATGTGTGCTAAAGGTTTTACCATCACCTGTTTAAAATGACCTAATGGCTGATTATTGATTGTCATCCTAGTACATATCTTAATTTAAAGTGAAGTAAACCTTTAGAGCATTCTATTATATTCTACATATAAATGCTTATTACCATTATTACTTATAATACTGTTCATAAATGTAAAAACCGGGTCAAGGTGTGAAAGTAGGAAGTAATTTTTTTTTTGTTATTTGCCACCTAATGCAGTTATCCTGTGGAGTGTATCATGTCATCTTGAGTGCTTGCTGTATAAATGCAATAAAGAGATTCCGTAGAAACAGCCTCCATATGTCCAGACACTTCACCCACTCAAGTGTCTTTGCTTCATTGTGCGACTTGTTTTGAAATGTTATACTGTTTTAAAAAAGAGAGAAACCCGCAGCCACTGCAGCATTTGTGATTTCCTCTCCTACACTATCTAACTCAATTGACCGTGAGACTGTGAGTCGTTTAAAATGAGAATGACATCCTCAAATAAGCGACAAAATGTTTTCACCCACGAACAGGGCACACACTGAATCTGCAGTCTGATGATGCAATATTTGATGATTAAACTTTCCACCTCTTACTCCAAAGTGATTTCATTTGCTATTCCAATTATTTTTTAATCACTTTCAGTCATTTCACTTTTCTCTTCTGCATTTGCAGAGGGTAACCCAAACTATGTGTTTGAAGTGAGCATGGGAACCGAATGAGGGCTTTAGCCGTGTAAACAGCCAGGCGTTTTGTACGCTGCAATAGGGGGAAATACTTAATTAGGATTATGGGATTTGTCTCTGCACCTTCGGATTCCTGAGAAGGAGGCTGGTAGATGTCAGAGGGATATAAGTTTGGTCTCATTTAATCAGGGAGTGCGGCCTGCACAGCCCTGACCCCAGCAGTAATTTATTACCGCTCAAACACAAACACAAGCTCTTTCAGCATGCCTGCCGTCACCCTGTCATTGGTGATAGAGAGAATCAGCTGGCTGAAAATAATGAAACCAGTTATTTCCCTGTCAACTCTGAATACTTTTCCATTTTTTTCCTTTCTTTTTTTTTGCTCACTCTCTCTCTCTTTCTCTTTTTTTTCTACCACAGATATTGCCATGGCAACTGTAGATCCTGTATGGAGTAGCTGTTGAGGATGTAAAGTAGTTCCCGTGGAAAAATAATCTTGCAAATCCCCAAAACAAGAGCAAAGAGGAAGGCAGATGCACTTGTAGGAAGCGGTGTGGGTATGGTTAGGGAATTTAGTGTTTATGGGATTATTTACACAAGTCCAACGCAACCAACGTCATAATACATTTCTCCACAGACCGACGCTGTACCTGTCTTTGAAGCAGCTCTATATTTGCCTTATCTGTGGTCAATAGATCTGCACTGTGATTGGCATCTGTATAGATTGAGCGCTGTGTTCTAGTTGCAATTCGTCTCTGCCTGCCACCCAATTCGACAGCTGTCACCCGGCAGTGGCACAAATCCCACAGGCCATTATGAGGCTGGTTTAATCCCCATAACAGCAGCAACAGAAGCCTTTCACGAGCGGTTTCGGAGCATGATACCCTGTCTGTCACATGCATCCGTGGGCTTCAGGCAAGGCTACAGTGCATTGTTCTCGTCCCACTCCATCACTTGTGTCTTGTCTTATCCCCAAGCCACTGAGACAAATGTACTGGATGTCCTCCTGCTGAAGAGCAATCACATGTTGCGTGTAATCTTCTCCTGGGCTTTGTCTTTCTGCTACTTAAAAGTCAGATTTGGTCTTGGTTGTTACACAAAATGAGCAACATTTTTATTGATGTCTTCATTTTTGGAGGTTGAGGCTGATTTGTAAAATGACTACCATATGGTCTGATTTTATTTTTATGCAAACTTGCTTCTTGTAAACTCTCCTTAACCTTTTCTGGCCTATGACCAAGTTGTCATGTGGATATTGGGGTATACTGACGTAGATCCAGGATTCAATTAGCTTTACATTAGCATAAAAGCCAGAGGCATGTAAAAACTGCAAGCCCTGCTCTCCTCATTGTAAAAAAAAAATCTTCAATGCATATTTGAACTATTTTCTGGTAGAGGGCGCTGTAAATATGGAGGAGCTCATCCCTAGCACCACAATTAATTCTTGCATGGCCTCCCCCCTCCTGGACTGCGCTGTCCAACACAGCAGCGCTGATTAGACTGAGCTATTAATGAGCCTGACCCAAGGCTTTAATTCCAAATAAATTGAGAAATATAAAGTTATTAAGAAAACTAGAATATTTATTATTATTAAATTAAAAAATTTGGTTCATATCAAAGAGTTGTAGCCTATGTTGCATATGCCCCCATTAAGCTTGAAACCTTGATAAATTCTTCATCTGAAAATTGCAAAATTAAGAATTCATCAGGGAATTCATAAGCCCTTAAAAGAAACAAATATTAAAACATAAAAACCTTTCTCCAGAAGAAGCCTCTGACAAATACCGGCAGTGTGAGGCTGTCACACAGGTATGTACACAGCAGGGAGGGACCCCCTGCCTGCTATCCATGCCCACCTCCTCCACAGCTCTCCTCAGAGGGTTGGCTGCGGAAGCATAAAGCAGTATCACAGACTTCACAGTGTCCTTTTATTTAGTGCTGTCTGAGGGATTCATCTGAGTTTTCTGTAACTCATTCAGTTAGGACCACGCTTGATGACCAGTGACGCACTGTCAGCTCTGGGCACATTAAGCACAAACAGTGATCACTGTAAAGAGCTGAACACACACTGCAAGCTGTCATGCTTTGGCCAGCTTGTAACTTATTTGTTCGAGTTTTTGGGACTGCAACAGTGCGTAATGATCATCCCTATGGCTCCTCTATCATAACGTGACTGTGTGCGCTTGCTGTGCACGCCCACATGTCACGCAAAATTGTTCTCTATTCACAAGATATTTTGTCCTTCTGTTCCTGCTCTGCTTGCGATTTCGGTCTTTTAAAGTGCGTAATTATCATTGCTGCTTACTAAGCATTTATATTTCACAAGTGGAGTGTTTTCTCCCTGAACATTCAGACAAAGTGTTGAGCAAGAGAGAACCATGGCCCAGCTTATGTTCTCCTCCCACATAGTCTCTTTCCTTGTTATTACTAAATCAAAAATACAAAAAGTTTGCAGAAAGTAAGGGCAGATGTCCGTGGGGTGGTGTTGGCCTTGTCGGACCCCTACTCCTAACATCTGTGACGTCATGCAGTGTACTAACTAACACAGTGCATCAGATAATAATCAATCAGCTGTCATTGTAGGACTTCAGGAAGTCACTAGCACCCAGTTCCAGCTCGTTTGACACCCAGTAATACTACCATTTACCTTTTACAAGTCTTGTTTGTGTAGCAATGGATTACACAAACAAGGCACTACATTTTAATGTGGAGCTTTAGGGGGAACTGGAAGGCATTATTGATGAACTGTCTTTCTGCTCTGATAAGCTAATCGACTGCTGGCTCTAACTCTATAATTACCACACAGATATGAAAGTGCTATCATTTAAGTCTGTACAGTAAAGTGAAGGTTGAGCATCAACTAAGTCCTTCAAAGCAGCTATATTCATTGTTTTCATAATGACCATGGCTCAAATCACTACTTTTTGTGTAAAAGGGGTCACTATATAATTACCATAATTTGCAATTTGGCATTATTTAGCTCTTTGCTTTGGTCTTCTAGCCTCAAACCTTACTGTTATATTAAAAGTGTTTTTTTTATTTTTTTTTCCAGCCAAGGCAGGCAGCTGTTTTTGGCAAAAAATCTTAAAACAAAACAAAACAGTGTAAGCAACCCTTCAGCACCAAGCAGCAGAAAGATAAAGTTAGCAGCTAGCTGCAAACATTATGGAGTATTTAGCAGCTAAAGATTTGCCTCAGGAGTTAGTGGAGACAAAAACAGACCTAAAAGGAGAGTGAATGTCTGACTGTTGCCAAAGAGAGGACTCCAAAGAAATGCTAATGTTACTTTGTATCTGCTGGATGTGTAAATAGGCAACCCTTTGCTATCCAATGACCCATATCAACTTCAAAGGTGATAGTATTTTAGTGATATGTTCATAGCTTCTTTCTGCTGCCCTCAAGAGAATAAAAATCTGTTATTGCATGTTTAAAAATGCTGACAGAACCCCAGCTGTATAGTTTCTAACATTCCTCATACAAACAAACTGGATCAAACACATCTGCAGGGTGCATTGGTCTTGAATCTCATCTCATCTCATATGGATTCCTCGAGAAACCACAGTGTTTGCTTATCAGCAGCAACATGAGCCCTTTGGTTGTGTATCAGATACAAGCTGTCAGTAAGACTTATGGCAAATATTCAGGCCATCTTTTTGTTTAAGAGCATACTTGTGGTAATTTGTATTTGCTGGAACAGACATACAGTTTGTGACCTCCAGTTTCTCTTAATGCTGTTTTTATGGGTTGCTTTTTATTTATTGTTATTTATCGTCCATATTGAAACCTTGAGTTTCAAACGCTGCACTTTTTTTTTTTTTTTTAACCTTTTTTTGGCTGGCTTGTCATATTCTCCCCCTAATGAAGAAAATAAGAAAATGCCAAGCGGAGTAATTTATGGTAATTCATGATCAGCTTCCCTCTCTTCCTTAAAGTGTGGAGATGGCAGGTTACCTCGACTACAGTGATTGATGGGATGCTTGTGACCTACAATAGACAGATCCACAATTAAAGCATAGCTTATCTCCCAGCTGTGACTCTCAAAGATAAATGCTGATAGCACCCTCCCCTTTGATGTTCAATCATGCACTCCGCGCCTTGGTCTCAGCTTGTGTCCTTAGAATGACTGATGTGCATTTGAATATTTCTTTCTTGCAGGTAAACATTAACATTCAGTTCACTTATTCAGTCAGTCCTCCTCACTCCAGGCTCAATGTAGCCTGTCTGTTTCAGACAGACAGTCTCACGGAAAACCAGCACCTAATTTAAGTGTGTTTATTTTCATGCTGTGTACCAGTAGGACTAATACACTGAGCATCTTTCTACTTTGGAATCACTCATCATATGATTTGTTGAATGGACAATGTTTTTCTTAATTTCTTTCCCTGAACCCCTGTTGTTGTTGTTTTTTATTCTTTCTTCATAATTTCTAACTTGCCTTTGTCCCAGACACCATAACTTTGAATCATTTTTTTTTCTCTCCAGTGAGAATTAGGCCTTTGACCACTGCTTGCCTTTTATCCCTGTCTCTTTCTCATCCTCCACATCCTCCGCAGAGGTGTTGACACGTGTAATTTCAGTGACAGGATGCTTCTACTTCTGTCTGAAGACATAATTCACACAGTCCTTTCGATGGTTATTTGGAGTTTGACAGAGAAAACTCAGCCTAGTTGTGTGTCTATTTCCATTGCAAAATAACCAAAAAGGGAACGAGATTGTCAAGGATGATAGTGACTCTTCCTTTAAAGTGGTAATACAACTGCTGTGTCTATCAGTTGGGTGTGTCATGTGATGCTAAGATCATATGAAATGCTTTCATGCGTTCTATCCTAAGCACTGCTCCGTTATGCACATGCTGTGAAAATTTGATCAATGCTCCCCCTCTCATTCTCCTTTGTTTCTCCCTCAGCTTATTATCTATTTTTGACTCTCATCACACAAAGACTTTACAAGTGGCAACATGTACATTCACATGGTTGATGTCATTTTTTGATCCATCCTCTGTCTGATGCTAAAATAACCACCGCACGAGTGGTTCTGAACGTTTCTAGAGCAGCGATGTTGAAGAAATGTAATTATTGCTCATGTAACTGTTTCTAAATATGTGTGTAACACTGTTAGTACAGGTGCAGTTGTCAGAGAGGCATCCAGGGCAGCTATCATTGATCCTTTATCAGTTTAAAAACCGAATTATTAACCAGATGAGAATACAGATAATAAGTTTGATTAATGACTAGAAGCTTATTTGCTAAAGATTTATTTCATTTTTTTTTTAACTTCAGCTTTATTTCTCCTTTCCTCATGCATTTTGATTATAACAAATGTTGATGCCTGGGCCCTGAACCTTGTCATTTGGTGTCCATTTATTTTCTTTGAGGGAAGCAGCAAGCCCACTGACATTCAATCACATTATTTTGGCACAGTGATTCGCTGCCTCCACCTGTGACCTGAACCACACATAACACAGCGCATGACAAGTGCTGTGTAAATCAAAGCACCAGCACACACATACACAGCTTCCTGGCTGAATCTCATAGTGAGACCCCGACCAGCAGAGATGATCACATTGCATAAACAAAGCAGGCAGTGGTGATCATTTTGCATTTTTACTCCCCTTCTACAACATTTAATTCAGTTTCTCCCAGGCCACCTGCAGGATGATGCTGCACCACTTGGATGCAACTGCCGAGCTTATATTGCAGGAGGCTGATAGAGAGTAAGCTTATAGCCGCCATAACAGGCTTTTGTAAGGGCACGATGGCCTGCAGGTAAGTGATTTAGAGAAAATCGGGTTGATGCTCTCCATACCCTCAGCCAGAGACGCACGGGCCAAGGCCAGGCAGTTGTAAATTTACTCAAAGCGTCTGCTTTTTCCTCATCGTTTAACTTAGGCTGGGCTGGAATAAATTCTCACACAATTTTTAGAGCTGAAATTGGTCATTCCATGTGCATCTTTTCACTCCAGGACCTCTAAAAATTGTCTGAGAGTGCCGTTTTGAGGCTTGTCTCACTGTATTTGCCGTGGCACCTGATCCATATACTCGGTAAAGAGAAATTTTTTGAGTCTGTCGCCCAATTTAGGAGGAATTGGCTGCGCTGCACAGGGCTGATTTGACATGGTGTGTGCACAAAAAGGGAGCATATCTGATGCGTTCAGGCTGACTGCAGACTGGACACCTAGCCTAGCTATATAAACAGGTATCACTTTACGCTCTACTGACTTCCAGGCCAGTGTATATTCCTCCCATCCTGTCCACATCCTCCATAATGTTTAAGCAAATTTGCCTTGGTGCACGTGTACCATTATTCACAACCCATTTACTGTTGTAAACCATGGGATCATTTAAGTGACAGATTATGACCTTGTATTATCCCACACAAAGATAATTGGTACAGGAACCGATGATGGATTTATTATAGAAGCTTATAGTTGTTAAATATATCCAGAACTGTCAGAGAGTCTCCTTAAAGAAACGAGGAAGAGCACTGAACACAACATTAACATGAGTAAAATACTGAAGGCCTTTAATTAAAAAGGATGTACTTTGTACCGAATATGTAATGTCATAGTGCCAACAACTTTGTATGTGACAGAATTTCCAGCTAAGTGGAAATTATGCAGGATGTATAATGTGTGCTAATGCACTTGGTGACAGTTAAGGTATTTAACAGCTACACCTACTATAGGTAAAAAGACTCGTTCCATCGTTTTCTGTACATATCAAGGACGAAGCCCCTCTTGTCTTGTATTATTTCAGATTTAAAAAGGAAAAATGGGTTTGGATTTTTATTGAAGGAGGCCGTGCAGAGAGATGGGGTTAAAGTTCAGGGTTGAGAACCAGCTGCTCTGTGGGCCGTCAGCCCTCATCACATTCTGACATGTGCCCTTCAACAGTTCGATCTGCAGCGAAATTACTGACTCTGACATGAAGGCCAGTGGTCTTGGACTAAAATGATGACATCTTAGTTTTTAAATTGACTCAGAAAACTGACTCTGCCCTTCATGTTCTTTTTTTAAACTACATCTCCTACTTTAACTTTACTGCATTTGGTAAACAAGCTCCCACACACCTTCTAACTTGTTTTATTACATTTATTTGCAGTGTTTCATTAGTAGTCAGACCTAGTCAAGAATACCCATTAGCTTAAAATTTTTTAAATGGTAGGGATTAGCTGGAGAAGAGGATTGAGAAGAAAATTAGATTGAGAAGAAGAACTTGCAGATTTTGTTTCTCTGTTAGACAGTTTTGACAGTACTCTAAAATTTACATCAAATATCAACAATGACAAAGTGAGTTTCTTAGACATGAATTAGGAACGACTCCATCAAAAAAGTACACTGACGAAAAAGCCTTCACTGGCTACAAGTTTTCAGTATAATTCCTTAAAAAAAAGAGTAAAGTTTTTAGAGAGAAGAAGATTTATAATTCCGCTGAGGACTTCATGGAAAAGGCTGTGGATATGAAAAATAGATCTGCACAGCAGGGTTTTATCACTGTGGATTAATCAAGCATATGAGTTAGCCCTCAAAAGACCCTCTGATCTACAATATGCAAAATAATCATAGTGGTGCACATCAGGGATGCTCAAACTGTTTATCTCACATCTTAATATATGTTTCTCTGGTATCGACAGGTCATCATACCACTAAGTGGTGATGACCATGACAAACTACTCACACAGCATGAGGCCTAATGGATTCATACTCTCCAAACACTGGCTCCTACAGGACTAAATGATGAATTACTTAGCAGTTTCCTGTGATCCCTTATACTTAAGACTTCCTTTTCATTAAAGATTTGCCTTTCATGTGGGCCTTTTTAAAAAATTTTTCACTAAAGTTTAATTTAAGCCAATGGGATCCCTGTCCAGTGTGAGACAGAACTTTGTATGTGTGAATATGTAAAAATGTCATCATGTTCTTTTACAGATGCCACCTGTTGATCTTGTCCAATCATAAATGTGTCCATTAATGCTGCATCAGTATAATCTTTTATGTATTTTAGATAAATATTTGTTTGCAAAAGTGTCATATCTACTGTAAGAAGTTGAATATGTCAGTGCTGTTTTGACAAATTATTTCTGTTGCCTCAAAAAATTGATTATTGCATGTTAACACAAATTATATGTGAGGAGAAAAGGAGTCGCATATATGGAAACATTTATAAAAGGACCTTGTCATGTGCTGTCCTGTTATTTTGTTTTCTTTTGTTTCTCCTAGTGTTTGTTGTCTTGCACTTCCTGTTTTATTTTGTTAACCATTGCCTTATCTCTTTCATTTTTCCCATATCCTCCTGTCATATTTTCCTCCTTTGTGAGTTTCCCGTCCTAATGTGTTTCACCTGTGTTGATTACCTCACCTGTGTCTCAACACTCCCAGTGGGTAGGAAGTCTCTGTGTCTCCATATTGTCTTTGTCAGCTTGCCTGTTTGTTGTTTTGTTTTAGTTTTTGCATTTCCTTAGTTTTTGGTTTTCTTTGTGCTGCTCTTTTTGTTCCTATAGTTTTTGTTGTATATTAACATTTTATTAAAAGCTCACATTTTGTTTACAGCCTGCGGTGTTTGATGTTTTGCTTTTGGGTCCATCTTTTGTTTAATCATTGCAGACCTGTTTATTATAAGCCAGCAGAAATACCCATCTAGATTTGGTGATCATGCATTTATGGCTCAGCTGTTGTTAGCTTTAAATGAGCTGATGCTGATAATCATTTATATAAAGGTTAAGCATTTTGTAGTTAATGGCCTATGAGGTTAAATAATTGAGGTGGTCAGTCTTTGCCAGTGCTCTGCCCTTAAAAGTAAATGTAAGAGTAACATTATTTATGATATTAAAATGATTGTTTACAAAATATAATTATCGGCTTTGATATTGTTTTTATATTTGAGCCAAGCTCGATAAACTGCTGTGGTCATAAGCATTTCATATGATCCCTCCTGTTTTATTCAGTCTGGACATTCTGTCCAGTTCCTTGCAAACCTTTTAGTTTTCTTGCTTGTTCACTGTTTTTTTTTCCACTATGCAGTATCATGGAATCTGACACCTGGCAGAGAGATTCAGTCTCAGCTGTCATCTGGCACCATGGTAGGTTATGATTTGTTTTTTCCTTAGGTTAGCTGCTTGCCCACAGTCAACATAAAAACCCATCTCGAGCCAAGCAGGTTAAAGTCCTTTTTATTGTGCAGCACAAAATTTGACGGTGTAGGTGCAAGTACAAAAAAAAGGGGGAAAAAAAGGAAAACCCATAGTGTTTATCGACTGATATGAGTGATACTGATCTGAAAGTAGTTATTCCCTCTCCTCCAGGCTGTCATTTGGCTGGCTGAGGGAATCCAGCCTGGGCTTTAGCCTATTCTTTTCCTGCCAGACGGCTGGGTGATTAGTGCTGTGGCAGTCTGCGGTCGGCAGCTCAGTGCTGTTGCCTGATAAAGGGGTCAGACTCAGCCTCACACCCACCGCCAACCTATCCTGCCACTTAGCAGTCTGTTTCCTGTCGGCCTGCTCGCACTGAACAACAACAGGTCACTGTCTCACCTTCCTGCCACACCACTTCTTCCTCCAAAGCCCGACTCTCCATAAAACAAATCCTCTTTAGCTCCTGCTCATTTGACGCAGTGCATCTCCACACTGTTGTAAGAACATCCATTGGTTAATCTTAATCAACATCAGCATTGTAGTCCTCCCGCAGTCACATTGTCTTCTTTAACTGCGGGGAGACAGGAGACCACACAAAGGAGGGCAGGGTTGGTTAATTGGATATCATATTGAACAGATGTAGTTTAGAGCTGCAGGAGAAATAATAACTTTTGTTGGTAACAGAACAATCGCAGCTGCATGCCGAGATAAAATGGATGTGATTCTCCGATCAAAGCGCAGGTTTAATGTGTATAGAATGGCCTCTTACAAAGGATTGAGATTGGAAAAAGAGATGGGGGTTTCCATCTTTTCACAAGATGATTTACTGCACTGATATACTTTGTAATCAGATTTCACTTGTGTTTTGGAAGCTTTAAAACATCAAATCTAAAAGAAAATCTTCCTTAGATTGAAATTCACAGTAAGATGTAGCAGTAAGTCTCACCATCAACAAGTTTTCTGCCTTAAAATTTCACTATTGCTCAATCTTGATGAGATTTTTGTGCTGGAAAAGCTGCAGTGCAAATTTAAGGCGAAGAGATCAGGGGTATCATTTTTTAATGTCCACTGCTGCATTGTATTCACTGGAATTTTAGCAGTTCAGTAGAAATCTGTCTGTATTACATGCACATTTCATTTCAAGAAACAGAGAAGGGCAAATGTGCAGCACAGATAAAAACACTGAGGTCATGGCTTATTGATTGTCCCTTTTTAAAAATGATTCCTGCATGCATAAATCGTAACACCAGGGACTTAAAACTTTGAAGCTCAGAATTCTGTGTCCATCCTGAAGGCAATGCTTTAGCCTGAACTAACTTGTTATTACATGCAGGGTAGTTCAGCACAGCGTGGCCACATTTAGAAAATGAGCAATTATAGCATCCACAGAGAATGTGCAGAAGTCATTGCGGCTCACCTTGAAGGCTCCTGGAGGGTCAGCAGTAGGATGCTTTTAATCTGCAAGTCCTCACATCTTCCACGCCAAGACCTTGCAGACACACCATGAATTTCATTACATGCCTCTTACCTTTGACATAACAATGCAATTCCTGTTAGTTCCCTTAAGAATTTTTCTTAAGGCATCACTCAAAGCCAGGAGAAATCCATCAAGTTACAGGTCCATTTACCGAAAGAAAAACATCACTTTCAGTTCTGCTTTGAAATTCAAGGCTCAGTCAGATGTATCTCTTTTCAGAACTCATTTTATTGTTTCATTTTCAATCATACACATAGTCACACACACACAACAGCCCAGCTTAGTTCCATTAGTTTGGCTGACTTCTCAGACTGCATTGGTAAGCATTATCTGAGACTGCCTCATGGTTGTTGCTAATTGATGCTGCAGCCTGTTCATTATTTTTGTCTCCCATGGCTGCTCAGATATCTGATTCATACATACATCCTGCATTTAGTCAGTCTGATCACACAACCATTGAACCAGACATAAGAGGCTTTGATGAGGGTCTGAAGTCATGAAACCGTGCGCATGTAGGCTGTTGTGTAAGGTGTACCGCAAATACTTAGTGATTATTTTTTCTAATTAAAAAAAAGAATTCCATAGAATTTTGTTCTTGATGCTTGACTTGCTGTTTACCAATTAAAACACACTGGTTTTGGTCATTGTTAACTCCTGCATCAGAGATTAAATTAAAGACCTTTATGTCCCAGGAGTCAGCAAACTGTGCATTATTTTGTATGAACGCTTGCTGTACAAATAGTAATTAGTTTGTACACAGTGGTAAATCAGCATCTGGGCCTCATTTATTAATGCTCCTTTTGCTGCTGAGGGGGTTTTAAGAATCCGATGTGACAGACTGATTGAGCCTTATTAGATATGGTGCTCTGTTTTTCATTGGGCGAATAGATCAAGGGAAAATATAATGTGGGATATTATTGCTACTGTTCACACATGGTCTTGATTGCTCCATCATAAGGCTACAGGACACACACCCTCCCCAATAACCCGATATTATCCTATTTGAGCTTTTATTAGCCAATGTGAAAATGGAAAACTAGAGGGATTATTCAGAATTATGATGGCAGTGGTGATAAAAACTGGCCTTGTCCACCAAAGATGAGCCAGAAACAGTCGCTATTACAGAGCTACAAATGAGGGAAATCCCTCGGCTACTGGGATAACACAGAGCGTATCCAAAACAACCATCATTTAGTCCATGTGTTGATAGTTTACTCCAGACATCTATCTGCTATCTAAGGGACATCTAGAATTACCTTTCAATGGCAGACGGACTGAAATGACCTCATTTAACCACATCATTCTGTGCATAACTCCCACAAATGATGCATTAAAATGCCATGATCAACACGTAATAGACCTTACGCCACTGGCAAAAATTCACTCAAGCAACACAGACTGTGTGCCTCTGATAAAAAGCAGCCAAAAAGAAAGACAATTAGAATGTGAAAAAGAAATAACCAATCTCACTGATGGGCCTGAATAGAGTCCCAGTGGAGAAAGGAGTAAAATGCAGCGCTTTAACAAAGGGACATTAACACAGATTCCTTCATTACTTTGAGTATAATGACCCTCCCCCACCCAGTCAGTCAGTCATACAACCTAACAAGAAAAATCCTTTTCTTTGTTGTTGTTTATTGGGAAAATCTGTTTTTCAAACATCATCATTGCTCCATCCAGACACTGTCAGATGAAGAGTAGTGAGCTCAGATGTCATTGTTGTTAATTAATCCTTTGACATTTTGGGGGTTTTCGATGCCTGGAGCCAGCTGCAGCTCGCTTTTCAAGAGACCAAATCAGCCTAGTTACGGGCTCAGTGTTTACTGAGCGCAGAATTTTTCACATAACAACTAATTGTTGCTAAATTTAATGAACTGGGAGGGTTTTTTGGTGAAACTGGATCATGTTACAGATACTTTCTTGATTTGCCTCTTATGTCTTCCAGCTGCCATGCCTCAGCTCTCAGTGATTTAAAAAGTTTCCTGATGGAGAGATAGCTTTCATGTTGCTAAAGTAATCTGTAGTTAGCTCTGTTAGCCATGATGCTAGCTGACTGTTTGTGAGAAACTACCACTGCTCAGAGCACAGGGGGAACGTTGGTGTTTGCCTCGCTATCACAGGAGCTTTGGGAGGGAGGGGGATGGTTTTATGGCCAGGCTGGAGGGAGACCCGGCAGAAAAAGCTATATGGGAGCGGCGCTGTAATGGGCATTCGAAGTGGAGCAGGCAAGAGGTCAACGAGGCTCAGCAGCCTCTACAGGCATCATCACAGAGGGGGAAAAGACAGACAAGGACCTTGATGTAGAAGAAAAAAAGAGTGACTTCTGTTTACAAAGATGATTGCTTTTGATTGGACGGCACTAGGATACGTATATGTGCTCCTGTATCATTATATGCGTCACAACAATAAAGGCTTTGGTAGCTTAGACATTCTTAAATTCTAATGGTCCAACCCTAATTTAATAAAACAGTAGTTTAGAATGAGCTAGTAGCTTCCAAGAGATATTATAAATATACTTAAAGTCTGAACAGATTTAATCAGAGCTGCTGCAACCTCTCCTGGACTCAGTTAACTCAGTGTCCAAGCAATAGATCTCCGATCAGCCTAGTCCCAAAGGTTACCATTGAATTTCAATAATCACCTTCAAGTTACTCTTAAAGTACTACCTCTTCATTTTAATTAATAAAGCACTAGACACCAAGTTTGGGTCCATAATTTGCTTTTTGGCTGCCTGTGCCCTTCAGTGTTGGAACAACACAGAATTTGCTTTTTGCAAACACACCAGGCACCATATTGATCACCTTCAAGGCAAATGTTTGGGAGACATGAAGCAAAGTTGCTCATTACGGCACTCGGTTCATTGAGTGTAATTACCACGGACACTTGAAAAGTTATGCTGCAATTAAGCCAAGTCTCATAATATGAGCTCAATTATCACCCAGCATGGATGGGTATCCATGTAGAGATACAGTTAAAATGATTCTGCTGTGTCTATTCTTAACATTGGTCACGTTCAGTATGAGCCCTGCCGGTGAGTAATTAGTGAATGAGTGAGCTTAATGAGCAGAGGTGAGCGCTTCAAATGTGAATCATGTTCTCACATACTAATCATGTAAGAGTTCATTTCAATAATAAAGAGAGACGTATGTTCTTGAATCATGCTCCAGTTACGGAGGAGGAGATTTAAAATTTGAATAGAAAGCTAAGACAGGATGGTGTTCAAGCCAATCAAATATTTGAACTAGTTGTATGAATATTTGATCTGTAGAAAGTAGATGAGAGCGCGGTGTGGGTGGAAAGGCAGGCAAGATTTTTTTAATCTATTTATTGTTTCATTTCTTTTATCAATTTATTCACTGTCGCTGGAATCAAACTACAAAGATGACACAAAGTAAAAGCTGTCATTGATTTCATGAAGCATACATTCTACGTTCAGCTATCAGGGAAAATAGCAGCAGTAAACATGTTTTAGAATAGCTTGCCTTCAGAAAAATTCCCTGTTCATTTATTGGTGTTTACCTGTGGATAATTTCAAAGCTGGGTCTTTTCTTGTTTCTTTTTCTTGTTTTGTGATAAGCCAGCCAACACACAACACTGCAGTGGGTCTGTGTCGTAATCCTCTTTTACTAACCTTTTTCTCTCTTGCTGAGTCAGCCTAAGCTCCAGTGATAACCTGTTGTAGCCTCGACCAAAGTGCTGCCGAGCTGGATGGGTTTGTGCACAATGGCTCACGGATGATGTTTTGAAATTTAAGTGGCACCCACAAAAAGGATTTTTTTTGGGCCTTGAGGGTGTTCTTTTTGTCAGTAACTTCTTTCTCTTGCAAAGTTCACATGTAATTTCAGCTTTTAACTCTTGCATCTCTCTTCTGAGCCACGAATGAGTTCAAATACTTCTCTTAATTGACAGCTCAGAGAGTGGGCTCATCTTTATTTTAGACTCGGCTATAATGATGGGGCGGGAATATGGAGAACTTGTGAGTAAGAGAGAGAGAGAGAGCAAGGTAGAGGACTGGAGGGCCCCCTGTGGTCCCAGACACAGATGGACAAGATGAGAGGGAAACACAAGCACAGCTGAGGCCTTGCAGCGTGGAGTATTATAAGACCAGGAATCAGCGATCCCCGCTCTGCACTGATGACACTGGCTTTACTGCTACTCAGTCATTCACAGCTCTCACCAGGAACCCTGGGGACGCGACTCGCTGAGCACAGTTGCATCAAGATTAAAGGCACTTTCCCCCTCTAAGATCAAAAGTTGGCCTGGCTATGCCAAAAGTGTCTCCAGTGGAGTTATGATGGTATAATTTCAGTACACAAATGCCCAAAGCCATTAGTAACACAGAGACTAAACTCAATTCAAAGCCGATCAAAACTGATGTGCGTGTTCTTTTAAAGATGAGCCATTACCCTAAGTATGTCCTCCATCTGTTTGTGACAAAATTTTTTGGCTGCATTGTTTTCAACTTTGACATTTTGCTCCTCCAAATTACCTTTATCATCAGAAGCTTTACATCAGAGCTTTTCATGAAGAGCAGAGGGCAGATGGATTGGTTTGACCTATTAGAACTGCCATATTTTATGGAACCTCTTAAGCCTCATGCATAAAAATCATGTTTGTCAGAACCTTAGACAATGAATTTAATCCTTTACGGCAAAAGAGGAAGAATTAATGTATTCATTCAGGCATGAACTCTTGTTTGTCCAACTTGCTCCCCACTAGTTATATCCTGCGTTGGGTGGGTGTCACTAACTGCCTTGAAGGAAACGTGTAAATTGGTCAAAGTTATCTCTGGGGCTTCACACTTCCTGTGAGATGAAGCACAAAGCATACTCTACTTGAACTCTGCGGAGTACAGAAAGAACAGTAATCTTCCACCGGGGCTTCAGCAGGGAGGAGAAGAAAGCACACAATAGTATCAACCTCTTCTGATCCTTTTTGTGAAGAGAGAAGAATGAGAACAGAAAATGAACACGTTGCTTCAACAATTTCAGGGAATGGAAAAAGGAATGCAGAAACAACTCAAAAATGGTCAAAATTCTTTATAAGTCCACTGCTGAGGGTTTATGTGAACCTGTGCAAGTGAATCTAACTGAACCGCGAAGTAAGCTGCATAATGCAAAAAATACGAATATATGAAGATTATGATGACTATTTGAGGATTAATTGACATTTTTTGAAAAAGCAATGCTGCAAAATATTTTTTAATCCATAACAGATTAACAAATAATGAGAAGAATCTGTCAGGGAAAGCCTAGTGGTTCACAATTCAAATCTTTCCCACCTTCTCCTCATCATCTCTCTCTTCTGTCACGGAGGGAACTCTCAGGTAGGCAACAGAGAAAAAAGTAACTCCACAGACCAGAGCTGGTTTCCAGGGTAACAGCGAACTGCCCCCCTTCAGATCGAATGGCTAATTTCCACACCTGTACCCTCAACGCGACTGTTGAGCTGCATTATGTATATTTCAACATGCTGGTGAACGTCGCGCACTAAGTGATCAGTGGCAACAGAGGTGACCGCGTTCAGGCTGAAATAGCAGAACAACACAGGGGCACCTCATTAGTAGTATCACACTGATACGGATGCTGTGTTTTTCTGTCTTTGGCTCGGTCATCACTGCCATCGCGCTGTGTGCTGTGTCACCCTGTTCTTGTTCTTTCTTTCTCCTTCTCGCTGCATTCTCACTGTGGCTGTTTTTTTTTTGTGTGTGAGTGTGTGTCTCACTTCCTTCCTTTTCCTCTTTTTCTTACTGCAATTTTAGATTTAAACTGTCCTCAGGTGGCTCTTTTCATCCCTGTCAGCCTGTCAGTTTATCAGGTCTGCATGCACTCCCAATCTCTCTACATAATTAGTACACTTGAAGAAAAGATGGGTTTTCTGACACCGGCTGTTTTCATGTTCAAAGTTGACCAAGTTTAAGATGGAGATCTGTTATGGCCACTTGAACTAGTTTTTCTCAGAGAATATTCAGAATTATGCAGCAACAAAAAATGCTACATTTTGAAAAACATCCTGAGGTAATATTTATGAGTTACAGTTAATAAATTACCTAACTTGGACTAAGTGGGTACAGTTTGATCAGATTTGTTAAGTATGGTTTGTATTGTTACAGGAGCAAACAGCTTTATGCCATTTGCTGCCTTTACTTCACTTAATTTAAGAAGATAATATTGTGCACTTTATTCTAAAGCATCTTTATCTACTTTCTACCTTACAAATGAAGATTTTACTTACAAAGCAAATGAATCACTTTTAAATAAGTGCTTAATCAAAACTCAGGTCCCCATCCACTCAGAAATGTTTTTTCATTTTTTCCTCTCTCTTTAAATGTCAGACCTTGACTGTATTGACTTGTATCTGTGAAAAGTATGTCACTGCAGGAGTGTTTCCACGTTTCTCTGCTGAAGTGAATCATGTCTGTGCACTTCCGTAGATTTAAAAAAATTCAAACATAACCTTGACAAGCTGGATTTGGCACATTACAAATTTGAGATCCAATCATAGGCAAAGAAACTTGGAAGCCACAGAAAATGACAGTTTGCATTAGCACAGTCACCAACATTTCAAGCTCACATTAACAAAAATAAAATAAGAGTAAAACTACATCTACCATACTGATTTGTCAGCTAGTGCCCTATTTGAGTGCACAGCAGACTCCTCATCTGAGTCCTATACATGTTTGAGCTTCAGCCTAAGTTTCAAATATAGAGTCTATGGCTCAGTGTCTCCATGTGTCCTTTAGCCTCTTGACGCACAAAGTTCTTCCATCAGTCATCCTAATGCAAGCAGTGTTGTTGTAGGGAGCATAAGGACTGTGATTCATAGATCCAAAAGTTTTCAATGTGGTAGAAAGAATAGATGTGCCTTAAGTCACTTTTCAGGGCTTTTCTCAAGTTTTTATGAGGGAAAGCAATACAAAACAAATTATTGGTCACATCAGAGTATTTTTTAAGATTTTAAAATTTTAATGGAGAGAGACTTTTAACAACCCATAGAATACATCCAGACAGAGCTAAAATTAAAAAACTCAAGTTTAACTTTAACATAACTTCAAGCTTCATCTCTCCCTGAAGGGCAATTGGCTTTGGAGCAAAAAAACAACAACAAAACAAAACAACAAGGGTGATAAAACAAGACAGCACAATACATAAAGCCCATAGGATACATGCCAAAATGAAGTAAA
>JAPZDV010000025.1:18456950-18468203 GCA_029814665.1 Acanthurus lineatus
TTTTCCTACTTGAAGCACATTTTCCTGATGATTCTTACATATATTTACCAAGGTAAGACTTTTTTAAAGTTCTCTCACTTGAGTTAACCTGCATTCTTCATTATAACAAGAGGCTGATTGAGATAAAATGTTTTGAGAGACTTTAACTTATAAAACAGATCAGCCAAAAGTTCTGACATTTTTCAGGCATTTTAACGAGATTTTTGTGGAGAGCTTTTGTTTAACTTTCCTCAGGTTGAGTTCCTGTTCTCCTGAGGCCAATAGACAAACAGTCTAATGGCACCGCAGACGTTGTAATTTGTGTGCATCCTAATGACTCTTGCCCCGAGCTATTTGCACAGTTTCCCAACAAGCCCTGTGAAGGTCAGCTTGGCATCACAGCAGACGGTAAAGACAGACTCAATTGCTTGGATAGTTGACAGTTACACACACACACACACACTCACACACACACACACACATATATTCCCCACATGCATATTTAGGCATATATGCCACAGATGTCTGTCATGAAAATTGTGCATACAGTATATTGCACCCTTTCATCACATCGACAGTAAGCGCATCAGTGGGCTTTTTCATCAGAATATATTCAAAAGTCCTTTTCATTTCTCTGACATGTTTGAAAGAACTTTTAACAGTTTGAAGCACATTTGTTGTCTTGTTGGCTGCAAGCAGCATTGTTGAGATGCTGTAAATTGGCTTTTATCTCCATGAATACGGAAAGTCGATCAAAGTGATGTAACAGTCTGATATATCACTCTTCCCCACGTCCTCATGTTTAGACAGATGCATCTGCAGTTGTTGAATATAAAAGAGTGCAGTGAATGTGCTCTTCAGAACAAGGTTGCTAACAGTCTTTAGTGCTTATTAATCATGATGCATTCTGCTTATTGTTTAGAAAGCACTGCCTGACTTTTCCTGACATTTCTCTGCAATTATCTAATGCAAGGTGATCCAAAATCAGCCTTTACATTTGGCTAGAGGCCCCTCTATCAACCCATCTTTGAATTTGATATGGAAGTGCTCAGGTCAAAACTAATCATATATATGTATTTTTAATTTTTAACTTTAATTCAAGCAGACTAATTTAGATTAAGAGCATAAAGACAAAATTAAGACACAGAGGGCCAAGTCACATATGGAAAATTAGCACAGACATAATGATGAAACTTCTCCACTTTAATTAACCGAGATGTAATCTTCATACTCTGTATGCACTCCATGTCCTCTGGATCACAAAAGACACCCTTGTCTAGGTCTTCACTAAATTTAAACCCCCAATCTCTTTTGTATGAAAGCAAAATCTATATTTTCATGGTGCAGAGAGACAGCATGTGTACAGAATAACCCAACACATGTCCCAAACTGTACTGTACTGTACTGAAGTCTATGTTAAAGTTAAGAATCTAAAGTGAAAACACACATTAATGGCAAAACACTTAGGCTGCACAGGCAATATGGGCTGCACAAGTTCAGGTTGTTTTCTTTGCAGTTTTTATATTTACTGTTAATTTTTGATAGATAAATGAAACTATGGACGTCTTTAACGTCTTTATTCAACATCTTAGTTACTGCAAGTTTCAACATATAGTCAAGCTTCATTGTACATTCTGCCCACACAAGCAGCTGCTTGCTGTGGAAGTTTTGATGAATCCCACCATCAGCTAACTCCTGGGATGAGCTGGGACTAGAAAATGACCCTGAACTTTTTACCTCGACCAGCGCGCCACAGCCAGCTGGGGAGGTGGGACTGGTGCATAATCAGAGTAAGCCAACAATGTACCTCTGGCTCTAGTTTTTATGTAATAGGCTGCTTGAGTGGCCCACAGAGACACGGGCCCGTCAGGATTCCTTGGTTTTTCCAGTGCACTTGATGGCCAGGTCATCTATGACTGGCTTTCATGTTTAACACCTATTCAGTTCCTGTGAGTCTAGAAATCTTTTCATTCTCCTACATTTACTATTGATCAGGATGGACCTATAAGTCATTGCCTTTGATCAAAGGACTGTTTTGAACATTTTTTGGCATTCCTCACACCTGTTAAAATATTTTTACCTATTTATGGTTAAATGTCAGCGGTGAACCAGGCACTTCAGATCCATTTGTCTGTGAGTCGCTGTGTGATTAAGTTGAGCCATTGAGTGGACTGTTATCATTTTCCCATTGACTGTTGATCTGTTTTCTGTGACATCATGGGGGAATAACACAAACTATTAATGGTAATTATTTACTTGGACAAATTTCTTTATTGTAATTGTAATTTAAAGCCCAATGAGAGACGATGGAAGGGGAGAAATCAGCCACTGTCCCCAACCCCAAAGTCTCCAGAGCCAACATGAGGAGTGATGGTATGATGCACAGTTATAAGTGTAGAAGCTATTAAAATACATCTAAGATCACTCAACAGCTAAATTATCTCACATGTCATGACTGTGATGCAGTTCCTCATATACCTTAAATGCTGTTTTACAGAAACATGACCTAAACACCTCCTAAGGCTTGGAAATAAAACTAGACACTCTTGTACTGAACATAGAGTAAAGGAAGTACTGTATGCAGCATACTGTATGACAGGAACTACTTTAGAAGTCAGAATAATTAACAAGACCCTCACTGCAGACCTGCAGCTCTGTGACTAGAAGTCTGCACCAATTATATACAATGCTTTTATTAAAAGTTTAAAAGGAGCCTCAATCCTCACTTCTTTCATACTTTCTAAGTAGTGGAAAAAAGTGTGGTCAGTTTGGGATTATAATCAACAGAATTTCACAAAAAATACTAAAAATTTCAGTTTTGGCTGTTACAAACTTTGCACAATGTCTAAAGTGGCAGTTTTTCAAAATATGGAAACATTACTGAGTTAACAAAAATGCGCCTAGTCCAGCAAACATGGGTGACATTAGGCGACCCTTGCTTGCATTGTAATTCAGGATGAATCATAGATTCCACATCTGCCTTGAATGGCTTCAAAGCAAACCACAGAATAGTATTATAAGGGGTGTAAACTCTGACACCACCCAGGCACTAAAATGTTGACCAGAAACACAGAATAGCTTGCTTTCTTCTAATGTGCACTCATCTTTTCACAGAGAGATTCAACAACCACTGGCAGGTAATGGCTGCTTTTACATTTCAAAAGCATTTTTTGCTCGTGTTGTGAAACCATGCAGGATTAAGCATTTGGAAAAGATGTGTATATGATACAGGATGCTGATGAGACACGACTGTAAACTAGGTGCATTTACTTATGCAGGGTTTATAATTGCATCCAGTTTTGGAGACGGGATAAAGAATATGGCAATCTAAGCATGTGAATTGGCAACTTTGCCATGACTGTGCTGAGCAGACTGCTAAATAAGGTTTTCTGTTGTCCAGAGGAAAAGCCATGACTGTGGCAAGGCGAGAGAGAGAGAGAGAGAGAGACAGGACAAGAGATTTTGAATAGGAAAAAAGGCAACAGAGAGAGGGAGAGAATGAGCAAGAAAGATAGAGGGACAGGGAGGTAGGAAGGGAGAGAGACCGCAGGAAGATAGACGGTGTGCACAGAGAGTGAGGACAATGGAAGGTAAGGGAGGGAGTGTAAGATGAGCACCTTAGAAAATCAAGCAGCCAGACTATTCCCCAGAGAGGCAGCAGGGCTGGTTGTGCCTGACTGATCCAGTGCTGTGCTGCACTGTGTGAAAGGGGCCAATAACAGGCTGAGTAATGGGATTGTGCCACTGCAGATTGTGTGTGAACAGGTTGGGTCCTTGGGTGTTCCCACACGTCAGGTTAGCACTGGCCTGAATTAGACGGGACTGAACAAGAGCCAAGCCTGCCTGTTGTGCTCAACATCTATAGGCTCACAATCTTAGCTTTAAAAGGATAAGGCTGGGGTATTCTATATTCCTCAACAAATCCCTTAAAAAGACTAAAACCAACAATGAACAGATCCTCCTATCAAGTAATACCGGTAAAGCCAAAGCCTGTTGTAGCATATAGCTCTGTGCCATAGAGCTCTTTTTGTACAAAAAAAAAAAAAAAAGTGCATGGAAACATGGGAAGTGCAATTTATTTCGAATAAATTACACATAAACTGGTCTGGAGCAGTAGATAGCCACATTTTAAAAAAGGAATACATTTTTTTTTAGATTTGCAGTGCTACAAGTGGCAACAAGCATAATTAGTGCTGTTTTCTGAATCATATAGCTTTTCAGTAGCTCCTTTTACGCTCCTTTATTGATCAATTAGTGCAGTAGCTTTCACGTTAAAGTTAAAGCTCAAGCGAAGCATTCTGTTGCAGCTTAAAATAAAATTGCTAGAATTTAGCAGGAGCATCAATTGAAGTCACCTTTTTAAATGTATGGAAATCCATGCAGAAGTGCACGTCTAGCAAACAGTTTCAATCCTAACTGCTCAAAATATGAAAACTTGATCAGACAGGACACGCCCACGTAAGCTTCTGTGTGTGACATTCAAAGCCCTCTTGCAGAAGGCCTTTCTAACATGTGCTTAACATTGTTAAACAGTTACAGTTTTGTTTGATTTATAGGCAACAAAACTACATGGATAGGTTTAGGGAAAGATTGTTGCCTGTACTTCACACACAGGTCTTGAACCTCAGTGTCCTGGGTAAAGGTCCTGAGTGTAAACCACCACTGTACCCCAACCACCTGTTGCATGTAATTTTACCTTGAACTGGTTTAAACCAGAGTTAGCTTAAAGGTGCGTGACACACATGCTAATGTGGCATTCAGTATTCATAAAAACCACGGTGAATGCCTCTGTAACCAACTTTTGCTGTAATTTGATGAGAACATCATGATACTGGGGAGTCTGATTGCTCAAACGTTGTTGTGACTCATGCAGCTTCACAAGCAGTGATGTGCAAGTCATGAATCAATTTGAAACAAGCAAGTCTTTTTACTGACTTAGGAATGACGAGTGCTCGTTCCTGCTTACTTGTTCACCGATTTTCTGTCTTACCTGCTTTCATTAGCAGCTACAAAGATTACACGAGGCTATGTGTTGCTCACACGGTTATGCAACTCTGATAATACATGTATTTTTTAAAAATGTATCAGTTAAATCTGTGGGAAAAGCAATCTCGTATTTCAGTAATTGCTTGCTCTCTGCCCTAAGCTGAAGGACTGACTCAGGATGCACAAATCACTTACTCACTCTGTACTCGCTCTCCCAGCCCAGAGCCCACCCTGAGCCCCCTGCCCTGACCTAAAGGTCTGACCTAGGCTGCTTCACTCAGTCAGTCTCTTCTTGCCTACCTAACATATGTGTTGGTCAGCCAGTCCTGTTTGTTGCTCCTGGAGTTTGCTGCTCTGCTCTGCTAATGATAATCTTTATGTGACAGCATAGAAAGTATTACAGTATATTTCTTGCACAGGTGATTATTAAGTCATTTATTCCAAAAAGGCTTGCAGCAGCCATCTTTCTGGACCATTAATGATAACTATAGTGTGTGCACACTGAAAATTTACCGGGTGATTCACCCTCTTTTAATTGTGTTCTGCCTCTTCCAATTAAAAAAAATATGTTTTTATGTTAGTGTGTGTGTGTGTGTGTGTGTGTGCATGTGTGTGTGTGACAAAGGGAGACAGACAGATACAGAGATTTAAAAATAAATGTTTTGCTTTTGACGAAATCTGGGAATAATCAAGGTGAGTCATCGAGGACTGTGACTGTATGGAACTTGCTGGTTCAGTAAGTGTGAGTTGGATGACTTCATACTGATTCTTAGCTGTCATCTCAAAGCTGAGTAGCTCTGTGCTGGGCTTTGAAGCCCCATTTTGACATACAGGGACTCTAAAAGCATTTTCCTGCACACAATCATAAAAAAAGGAGCAGCAGTACAAGGAAGATACATTTTTTTTGAACATCACAACTCTTGAGAATTGCTTGATTCATTATCCAGATTTATTTTGGTCCAGTAACATAAAGAAAGTTGAGAGGAGCTACATAATAAATTATTTTATTCCTTTCAAATTAGGGTTAAAATGTAAATTAGCAAAAGCCATTGGTGTGCATGCTCTTCGGGTGCCTGTGCCAGTGGGTGAATGAGTGACTCATGCGAGCTCAAGTTAGTAAAAAGAGTTGAACCTGCCATCTCTTTTCACAGAGGTTTCTGTTGTGTAGCTTGTTTCACAGCAGTTAGCTGAATGATTTCTCTCTTTGTGTTTTGGGAGCTTGTTTTCATCAGGCTGGCTGTAAGAGACCTAATACCTGTTGTTAGCAGAAATACTTTTTGCCTGCTTGGTTTTCATTAATTACACAACACAAGAGACAGTTAACAACAGCCACATTTGCCCATATTACTTCTCAGGCAGTTTGGTGTCAAAATAATGCACTGCTGACTTCTTTTGTTAGCAAGGAGAACAATTTTCTGTCTTAAACAAATCATGTCAGCCCTTTATTCTCTAACTCTGCTTTAAATTGTTGTTATTGTATAAAGATTTAAAAACCTCAGGTCTCTTCTGTCTCTGTGTATGTCAGCATGTCTTCAAATAAGATCGTTTTCTGAAGTGAGTCAATAGGCCCTATATTGATGTGTGGTTTAGTTACTAGTTCACACAGTGTCAGTCTGGATTAGAGCCTCCACTGCTCAACACCCCACACTCCCGCTTTGAAGCCCTCTTGCTCCCCATCCTGCTGGTGCTTTACCTCACATTTAGCACGTCCCATTTCATTAGTCTCACTCTGTCCTTCACCTTGTGGCTCAGCTCGAGCTGCTGCTACCCAGCCTTTTCCATTTCCTCGTCGCTTCTTTGATGTTTGTCCATCACATCAGCCGCTCCTGCATGTGTGTGTGTGTGTGTGTGTGTGCGCGCGCGCGCATGTGGGGGAATGCATAAGTGAGTCTCGAAGTGCAAGAGCTAATTGTACCAATGCGATTTAGCTACGCATACTGCTGTGATCAGTGAATTCATTTAGTAGTTAAAGGTGTTGCTAATGCTTGGCTCAAAGCAAAGATCAAGACGGTGGTGTACAAGCTAGCACGATGAGCGTGTTGCCAAATGTATAGCTGTGTGCCATTTCTACACCGACACAAACTGCATTCACTGTTCCAGATGAGTCAGAGGCAATACAAAATGAGGACTTCTCTCTGAGAAATTCTATCAGTATTGTTTTAAGATTATTCAAATGAACTTCCCACTTGCTGCACATGTTGAAAGGAGAATATAATTCACTGGCGAGCCACCAAAGCCACGATTACTGCGTGTATTTTGTTTTTGTCCTGCTGTAACAATCTTTCTATGAAGAAACAGTGCGTGGCTCTTTCTGCTGGTAAGTGCACAGATCGCTCTATAACACCTCCATTTCCCACCAAATTTCTGTCTTCTGACATCTCATTACTTTGGATTATCTAGTCGCAAGTGCTACCTCTGACAGCACAGAGGGGGCTGCAGATTATGACCTGAGGGTTTTCTCATACCCTGTGGCACTACGCTATCTCACCCTGCCAAAGTACAGAGGGATGGAGAGGAACGCAGGAACAAAAGAGTTTAACTGGCTGCAACTGCTTCACAGCTGATACCAACTTGACCTCAAGCTCTTGTTTAAACAGTTTTAATTCGCTTTGATTTCTTTTTTTGTTTGTTTGCATTCTGTGTCAGAGTCATTAGAACAGCTAAAAGGTTACTTTCTCTATTCTTATCATTTCATTCTGTGTAATCAGAGCATACAGAAGTTTGAGTGCTGTATCAGATGAGATTCAAGTGAGATTATGCTGAATACAGAAGAAAGCAGTGAGACTCAGCGAGACTTAATACTTGTGGGAACAACTGTGAAGAACCCATTAGTAGGAACTCCCAGAATAACTCAGGCAGACAGACACAATTAGCCAGGGACTTTTAAAGAGATGGTGGAGACTTAAACAGAGCTAAAAAGATTATAAATAAGAAAAGATTTTCATTTGCCAGGTAGCAGGAAACATGAATCCAATAATTTTTTCCAGTTATTGTACATCTGCTGAATTTGTAAATAGCCAACTGTGTGATTACACATCTGTTAAAAAGACTTAAAAGTCAATTGTGCAGAATCAAGGGATGATCTATCTGTAGAATAATACAGAGTGTGATATTAATACATAATACATTTTCATAATATGTTGGTATATAATCACCTGAAAGAAAGAATCGTTGTTTTTGTTACCTCAGAATGAGACTCTCACTGATACCACTGTGTTCCACTGTCAGTAGCTCACTATGGATCAAACCAAACACTGGCTCCAGAAAGAGTCTGTGCTTTTTTTGCAAGTTTTGCAGCCATCTTAGGTTCGCCAGCACACACGGGATGGGAGGTTGATTGAAGGGATATTGAGTCCAGTGATTTCCTGTGATTTCACCACCAGTTGTCTCTAAATCCTACATACTGGCCCTTTAAAGGTTAAAGGTGCTTTCCCCAGATTTTACACTGTAATTCAATTTATCAGACATAAAGAGTGCAATACTGCCTGTGAAGAGATAGTGTCCTCTGTGGTGAAGGGGATTCATTTGAGAGTCAAAGAAATTACTCCAGAAACATCACTTGAGTAGTTTCAGCTGGTGCTTGCTAAATAAAACACCTTTTTTTGGAGGAAAATTCTGTTCCACAGAACAAAACTATTGCCAATTTTTAAAGAATTTCATTAATAAATGTACAAATGCAATAAAAATTGAGAATGAGAGAATATACTGATATAAAATGGCATCTTAAAATATTTTGGGGCAGATATGGGACATGCTTCACACTGTGGTAGCGTGCTTCAGGAAGCGTGACTCCAGCAGCCGGAGTCAGTGGTAATTAGGCTGGTAGGTGAATACATTTCATTATGCCAAGAGAAAAAAAATTGTGGCTAAGCCCTGTGTTCCCCTGTAATCCCTTCACTGTGCTGCCCATTATGACTCAGTCCCAATCCACTAAACTGAAAGTCATCACTTTTCTCCAGCCACAGCAGGGCCTGACGCGCCAGGTGCCTCAGGCTCTACTGACACCAGCCCCGTCTCTGGTGACTGAAGTTGCCTCAGCTCAGAAGCTCAGAGCTGAAGTTTCCTCCTTTCAGGTTGAATAAGGCAGGAGGGAGCGCAGTTTAGTTCCCCTTGTTTAAAGATAAGATAAGGCTAACGACTGTAATAGCTCCTCAGGGAAATAGATACTCAGGATAATAGAGATCCACTCTTCCTATCAGTCCAGGAATAATGGACAGAGCAGAGGTTTTGGCTGGGGGAATAAAAGCACTGATGAGCTCTGCTTTACATTATAAGTCACACTAATGTCTGCAGTATATCAGCAGTTATCCAACACAGAAGGGAAAATTACACCTTTTGATATTATTATTTTACTTACCATTACTCTCTGTTCATTTAAGTGTTTTTATTCGTTGAAAGTAGAAATGAACAAAAACAAAAAATTCAAAGACAGACGATGAAACCTCAGAGTGGCTTTGAGGGAATGTGTGTAAGTGTTCTTTCTCTTCCTTTTTACTTTTAAACTTCTTTGTGTGTGTGTGTGCGTGTGTGTGTGTGTGTGTGTGTGTGTGTGTGTGTTGGGGGGGTTGTTCTTTCTCATCATGAATTTTTCATGGTGAACAAGGTTCATTCTGTAAAGCTAAACTCTTCCCAACAGTTTTGTGCAGAGACTCTCAGGAACACAAGTAAAAACCTGAAGGCTGAAGAATATTTCACTTAATGCCAAACGGCTCAGAGGGCACAGATTTTACATTTTAAAAGCACATTTGAAAAACTTGTTCATGGTGACTTTTGAGTGAAGTACTGTGATTATCAGCCTCCTGTCATTACACTTTAAATGCACCAAAAGAGCATTATTTCTTGTGTTTTCCTGAGTCTGGTAAGTCTGTCTTGTTTTTTTTTTTTGGCCGCAGGTAAAAGTGAGTTTGCTGAAAAGCATCAAAATGAAATCATTAGAAATCATCAGTCACAACCTGAATGTAATGCAAAGCAACTAGGAATAATGCCAAACCATGTAATAAACCTGCAAGTCATCTGTCTCATAGTTACGTTTTGCCACCAACTTTATTCACAAAAATAATAACCATGGTATGGTAAAGCTAGCAATATTAAATATGGTATTTCTGGTTCGATTTTCAAAATAAAGCTTGCTGAGACATAGTTTAGGTAATGTTGCGGTTTGACAAATTGTAAACACCAAAATTATTGGGTTGGGTTTAAGAAAGGATCATGTTTTGGCTTCAGATAATTACTCTCTGAAAGCAATTAACATTTACACCAGGCCTCACACAATATTGCCAAACTCAAGTCTTCTGTTTGTGTGCGTGTGCGTGTATGTGTGTGTGTATGTGTATGCTTGTGTGTGTGTGGCTCATCACATTACACCAATCTCCACCTCTTGGCAGATTATCTTGCTCTTTATATTACCTACATCCTACATTTCTGTCATCATTACCTCCCACTGCATCTCATACATGCATGGACTTTTTACAACTAGGCGAGGCAAACAGTTGCACTTACAAGCAAGCTTCTTGTAGATCAGTGGGTTTGTTGCATGCTTTGTGTCGGACTGGGTTGTCCAGAGGGCACCCACACACATGACAATATTTAGACAGTGTAGTGTTTTTCCACCTAATTATCAATTGTTGAGAAGAAAAAGAGAAAAGAGCTCAGAGAGCCACTCAGTGACAAGCCATCATTGCAATAAAAGGTTTTCCTTTGATCACAAACAAAATGCTCAAATCATCAGTAATCTGAACTTGATTAAATCATTTTTGTGAGGTAATATTAACAGCGGGAATCTATCACAGGTACGTCATTCGATAGAAATGAAAGCAAAGCAGTGGTTTTTTGGTTTGATGTTTTTATTTTAGGCCCTGTCCTTGTCTGCATTTTGTTTCGGACATCTCTTCCTTTTTTTTTTTTCAGAAATGTTAGCTGTGGGCAGGAGTGATTATCCCTTCTGCCAACACCTTTTACTTTGTGTAGTCAAAGCCTGTGCAGCGCCCTGAAGCTTTAGTACGCCACAAACCAATTTAAATTTTGGCACTAAGATAATTTGTTCTGCGTTTGTAGCACAAAAGATCATTGTTACACACTGACTTTGACCTTTAAAAGGGCAAATTATTAAGAAAAGGTGGTTTTATTTTGCATTGGTTTGATGTCACTGCTGCAGTCTTACATACTTTTCTAAGTAGCTCGATAGGTTTTTAATTTAAGTTGAGAAACTGAAAAGATCTATCTATCTATCTATCTATCTATCTATCTATCTATCTATCTATCTATCTATCTATCTATCTATCTATCTAT